>CM048054.1:12375000-13125000 GCA_026259375.1 Verasper variegatus
GAGATTTTGCAAACTGCTGTTTTGCCCCTTGATTTAAAACAGTTGAGTAGATTGTTTTTTGATTCTAAATAGAAACCAGTGACTTTCTGGGTCTTTTGCTCTGATGATTTGATGTTTCATGGCCTCATTATAATCCATGAACATATAAAGGGACACATGTATTGGATTTCCTCAAATAGGGAGCGTTTGCCAGCTACGTCCACCAAGTACAAATGTTTATTTTAAAAGTGATGTTTGAATATTGTTTTATTTCCCTACACTGGTAGACTTTGCCTCAGCGGGTCAATCTGTCTCTGAGAGATGTTTGAATGCAGGACCTGGATTCAATTCATATTGTGAGTAAAGGGGGGGGGGGGGGGGGGGGGGGGGGGGCACCATGATAAGAGAATCTGCTGTATCCAAGTAAAACAAGCAAAAGACTGGCATAATTTATTTTTGAACATGACCATGGGATATCGGGCCGGCCCATGTGGAAAAATACCACAGGTAAAATCAGATCCAGGGTGTCACCTTTTGGGAAAGTTTTGGGGAAATTCACGTTTACTTTTCATTATGTTTATACAGGATTGTGTTTCATGTGCAATAAAACACCATTTGGGGGTACTCTAATAAAATATGAATTTCTTGAATGTATATTGCAGTCTGCTGGCTCCACTAAAATCCTGACTTGATGTACGGTTGTACAGCTGGAGTGAGGCTTTTAAATCAAACTGCTACTGCTGATCAGCTATTTGACATCAGACCCAAAGAAATTATTATTTTCATTAAATCTGAATTATGGATATTTTCAAACTAAAAAAATTTGGGAAAGAAATCCAGGCTTCGTAGAAAGGAAACACGGTTATAAGATGTCAGCACATTGCATACCAAAAGATCTGATATTGAAATAACTATTCAAACTATCAATATATCTCTAATCTTTAGGGACAATCTAAGTCCAAGGTGTAACATAGCTACTGAAATCAATCACTGCATCAGGCTGGTAAAAGGCTGAGTGTGAGTTATAAAAGTGGTCTTGTGTCTGAACGCCATGGGAGGGACAATTTTCTATTCCTCCTAAAGTAAATACTACATATGCAGTGGGTATTAGGCTCCATCACAATCCCTGGTTATTTGGCAGGCTGCTGCTAATGGAAGCATGGTCCTGAATGGACGTCACAAGCACAGGGCTGAACAAAGAGGCCCTTTCTGTGGGCCCGAAGGTGCTGAAAGGCAGGGTGAGGGTGGCAGGCCAGTATGGAGCACCACTATCATGCTGGGCGTCGTATACTTAAAGCTCACAGACAAAGGCGAGACATGTTATCCCAACACCGATGCCTGGGACCTCTACTGTAGGCTCAGGTCAGTTAAAGAATACTGTTGCATGAACGGTTGGAGATGACGAGGTGAAAGACAACAGACACCCTCAATCATAGTTTTCAGTGATTATATGCATCTGACATCTCATTAAACATCTGCACCCGAAAAAGAAAAATCCCTGGACGCTGCGGAGTTTCCTGGATTGAATGATTGGATTCAGAAGCAGACGCGGCAAAGCTTCATACCTCATTGACTCTCTCTGCCAGTGTTTTTGCATCATATAACGTAATTCAGACCACATGTGCTCACACGTCCCCTCTTGAAAAGGAAGCCGTGAATGTCACAGTCTTTCAAAACACTGGGCTTGTCCAGTTTAAGACTTAAGAAAAAGATGGAGAGGTGATTCATAAATGGTCTGTAATACGTTTTTTTTTTTAAATTTGTTCCGTGAAGAAATAAATAGTAAGAGAGCGTGGCAGCAGTTCATTATTTAAAGAATGCATTAGCGCAACTATTTATATAACTATACATAATTTAGGTATAATTTGATGTCTTCTCTTTTTCTATTAAACAGCCTTATCGTTCTTTTTCATTAGCTTATATTCTACCTTAGCTGAACACAATATATTAACTTCTAGGTGATGAACAAATTGAATGTTTCCCCATGCTAAAGAATTTCTTAAATAAATCATTAACCTAAAACACATGTCACCTGTAACCTTCAGTAATTCCTCCAAAGCTTTTTTTTTCCATCTGCTGCATTTGAACTGATCTACAAAGAAGAGTTTGGCTGCAAAAGTAAGAACATGAAGAAAACAGTGTCGTTTCAAGGAGAGAAACGCGAGGATTGGTTCTCTGTTAGTGTGCCAACAAGATGCAGGTATAAGACATAAATCATCAGGGAGCACGACCTTTCCCTGACCTTTCCCATAACCTGATTAACCCCAGTAACTGGAGTACAGTGAGCACGTAAATGTGCCGACTTTCATAATCACTGTTATTACTTAACAACAGGTGGTATGCCTCTTTCTAATTACTGTCCGTGTAGCAGTTGCGTGTGTGTCGGCGAGCGGCGGAGCAATGGGTGGGCCGTACAGTATGGCACGAATCTGAGGCTGTGGACGGGGAAGGGCCGAGCGCGCTAACCAAAGGAAACCCTCAGGGCCACGCGACAGGAGCCGTGGAGCCACTGAAGTGATCCCCCCCCCTACCCCTAGCCGCCGCATACAGTCCGCCTTTTACCTCCTTGTGTGTGCACAAAGAGGAACTTATCCAAGTCCCTGGCCCTCTCCCTTTCACCACCTCCACCCCCCTCCCTCCCCCCGCTCCCTTTCGTAATGAGACGGAGTCGGGTCTTGCCACCGCGTAATAAAAAACCTGCGTCCGTCGCCAAACAATCACAGCAGGCCAGGAAGGAGAGAGCATCTAAAACCAAGCCAGAGGTGGGTGGATGACCTGAGAGAGCAAAGTGGAGCACGAAATAAGTGTGTGTGTGTGTGTGTGTGTGTGTGTGTGTGGGGGGGGGGCTTTCTTCTACTTCATATGTAGTTCAACTTTTGCTCAAACTTTTGGATGTTTTACATTATAACAGTAATTGTGTATGCTACATATCTGAGGTAATATCACAATCTAAAATTAGACTGACACCCAGTAGAGCGTATTCCTCCAGCAAGGCAAGTTGCACCAAATTGCTCCTGGACATCACTCTCCTGAATACGCATTTCATCAAGATCTAAAGATTTGTACCTGGGAATGTTAAATCCTCGATTTGACCCCAGATCCAGTCAAACCTTTCTCGGGTTCTTTCGTCGCACACGCCCCATCTTTGATACCTTGATATCTTGTCATCATCAAACTCGCATCCTAGAGAGAAGCAGCCCTCATCCCACAGCCCTGACTTTTCTCATCGCAGCCACACCTAAACCCCCGACCCCCCATCTCTCTCTCATTGTGTCTGAGCCCCAGCAGCCACGTGTGCTGGATCTGTCACCAGCAGAGAGTACTGTAAAATGTTACGTTTCCTCTGGCAGGGTCTTTTACAACACAGGGGCATGCAGGCCACACACAGCTCCCACAGATCCAGCGATGAGAATAAATAAACCAGGGGAGCCATCCCTGACACCATGTGTGGCTCCATACAGTGCAGACTGGTGGGAAAACAAAGCTGCGTCAAGCCTGATTACCTCCGCACCTTTTTTTGTCTCAGGATGCGCTGTCACGGTCGTGTGTGGCGGACAGAGAGGTTTCATCTAATCACCTCCCTGTTAGATCATAATTGAGCTTCACCACAACAACAGGAGAAATCATGTTGTTTTTCATATTCACGATCAATTAAATTACATTGATTGACTATATTTTTAATTTATGGAATGTATTACACATAACAACATGTATATATTTTATTGTTACTGTAGGATCAGTGTCAAACAGTATCCATGCCAGAGGCCGTTTTGCATTTCCATCCCCCGCCAGCTTCCTCTACAGGCCAGGTAACAGTTCACATTTTGCTTGTGCTACACGCATGTTAACATTTAAAGTCTAGTTTTGTTTTGTTTCATGCAAATAAGAAGAGTGATGAGTGTGTGCCGGGTTCCGAGTGCTGCCCAAACACGTGTATGACCTATGCTCACTCTCTGAACCCGAATGCATCCCATGTAGGTACAGTCTAATTGAGAAAGATCACAAATATGCACAATATTTTTCCAAGCGAGACGAGAATTCAGGGAGAAGACATCTGTCAGACCTCCCCTCCTTCTTCAGCACCTTGATAATTACTTCAATAAATTACGGAGGAATTCAGAGCCGGGCCTCCAGGCTCCATTAAGGCTCCGAGCTGTTTGTCTGACGTGTTTATGACCAGACTACCCGTCGTAATACAAGGGTGTCCACAGTCTGGGATTGAATTGAATGCGCAACAGGGAGTGTGATATTTATCTTGCAAATTGTGCAATGGAAAAATATCAGGTATCTACTCGGACAGCTCAGGACGCTCAGCCCGACAGCGAATTCTGACCATAACTTCATTATCTTTACGAGGCGCTCGCGTACGTGCCAATCAAGACGGATTGTTTATCCAAGAAAATCCCGTAAACACGCACCTGAGCTCGGCTCCTCTGCAGGTTCTCAGTGAATGTCGAGGTGCCGAGGAGCATTGGCCTTACAGTAATCCAGAGCAAAACAAGCCATCGTCACCAGGATTGAGAGTGACACATTTCTGCAGGTAAACACTGAAACACACACGCATAATCCATATTCCTAAAGCAGGATTGGCCTCCAAATTGCCCCCATTGCCTGTGGTCTTTCTGTTTGTTGTCGTCCACTGCGGCTCATAGACTTTAAATAAACACAGCTTTGATAAGCCAGGGGCCAGACAGTAACCTCTGACCCACAGCAGTTCCGATCGGGGTGCTGGGGTATGAGGTTCACCAGGCGACACAAGCGGAGCTCTAAATTAGCGGCCCTTTTTCTACAGAGGGAGGTTTATAAACACTGCGAGTGGATGAGGGAGTGCTGGTAGGAAATTGACTTTGTCCAGAGTGTGTTGACCGGGAAGAGAGCAAAGGTTAAGAGGAGCAGGGCCCAGAGGAGGGTTGGGATGTTGGTATGATTTTCACACCAAGTGGAAGTTCTAATAATTGAAAATCCTTTAATAAATACACTGAAAAAACATCAGTTCCCATTAACCACAGAGCATATCGGTTGAAATCCAATATTTGAAATATGGTCTTAATTGCAGTTTTCCTTGTTTAATCAAGTTTTCTCATATCAAATTAAATAAACAGTCTTGTCACTGTGTTGCCGATTAATTCGGCTTCTGGTTCTTTTATTTGTTCCTACTCTCACTGAAGTTATTCTACCGCTCCTTCAAACTGTGTTTATATATATATATATACATTATATAAAATTAAATCTGTTTCCCAAGATAAATTCAGGAAAATAACTTCATATTGTACAAATATTTCCCTCCGCAGAATAAGGGCCCTTGGCTTATTTGTAGTGGACGTGGCCACGGATGCAGCCAGCCAGAGGCAGCGGCAGTCTGAGGCCTCTTTGTAGGACGTCGAACATGCACCAAACCACAAATTATCATTGGAGCAGGACAGGCCCCCTGCACCATAGCCCGGCCCACCCGTGCCTCCCCCGAAAGCTCTGGATTTATGGCATGTGTCCAAATAAACACGTCTGAACGTAAAGGCAGAGAGAATCCATGGGTGAGCGCGCATCCGAGAGAATCAGATCTCACACCTGTATGAGGGGTGTATGCTGCTGTCACGACCACATGCTTTGTCAAATAAATCTCTAAAGATTACTACATAGTACACATCATTCAGCTGACGTTTACAATAAGTGCAGTCGACCATGAGGGCACAAACCCAGAACAGCAAGAATCATGTGAGTACATTAGCTTCAAAAAAGCCAAACTACAAAGTGCCACATGTAAGTGCAACATTTTTAGTTTTTTTTACCAGAGTTGACGATGATTATTAGACATCGTCTTCTGAACCAAGGTATAGTCGGAAGAGGTGTGTCTTTAGCCTGCGGCAGAAGATGTGTAGACTTTCTGCTGTCCTGATGTCAATGGGGACCTCGTCGTGATTTTGTTGAGTGGCTAGATGTCCCTCGCAGTGAGTGAGCAGCAAGCCGATTGGCCTATGCAGAGCGGAGTAGACGGGCTGGGGTGGAAGGTTTAACCATGTCCTGGATGTAGACTGGGCCCGGTACACAAGTACTAGTGTCTTGAAACGGATACGGCGGTGTCGTGGGAGAGAACTCAGGTTGGTTGAAGACCAGTCCAGCTGCTGCATTCTGGGTGAGCTGCAGAGGTCGGATGGCACTAGAAGGCAGACCAGCCAAGAGGGAGAGCCTGGACTAGAACCTGTGCTGCCTTCTGTATGAGAAGGTGGCCCAGATCATTCATGGACGCATGCTCAGTATGTTCAGTATGTCTCTTGTTTAGTATCCTCTCTGCACTTTCCTCAGCTTTCCACTGCTACTTCCAGTCCTCACCATGTCCTTGCTTAATTCACTCATTTTTCTTCATGGTAAATGAGGTGTGCTGTTGAGTAAACACTGCTTAGGAATGTTTACTTTTGTCTCTTGTATAATTTCTGCTCCGTACAGTAGTCACACTTATGCAGTGCCGAGTGGAAATCTTTCCAGCAGTTCTTCGTCATTTGTAACCATCCACCCGGGTGGGATTGCTCATTTTAATATTCCCCTGTCTGTTGAAGTAATGAGTTGCATTTGTCCATCTACTGTGGAGATGAAGTGTTTTTGCAAGATTTGCCAAATGTTAATGACAGGATGTCTGAGTGTACTCTGTGTATTAATCACTGTTTATGTATTTGTGTAATTTATGCTGTACTAATCAGTAAGGTCGGATGTTTAAAAAAAACATATTAACACAAAGAAAAAACGAAATAGATATAAATGAGTAAATATAAAAATTTTATTTGTTTGTATGAATAAAACCGTAGACGTACAATATGTAACTTCGACAACTCTGGGTCTCTCAATCAAAACAATAACAAGATCTAGTTTGAAGCAACGTGGGATCATGGGAGTTGTTGTCTTCACCACCATTGCAGAGGAAAATCGACCTGATGTGACTCAGGTGCAGATCATGTTCACGCATGAGGTAAATTATTAAGGTTTTATTCATGTTACACAGCAAACGACAATGAACAATCGTGCAGGATTTTTTGCCTCACAAATTTCGGGCAGAAAAGGGCAAAGCCACAGGTAGAAAGACGAAAAAATAAAAGAGCGACTAAAATGATTTCTCAGGTTTTGAACATTGTTCAAAACATTTTGGATAAAGGACACAAGTCAACAAAATATTTCGTTTTTAGACATTTTAATGAAGAATTGTTCCATATTATATCTTTTTAATATGTGTATCCTAGTAGTAAAAACATGGGACCAAGCACGGAGGATATACAATCATGAATATTCCTGACCAAAGCTCCACAAGGGGAAAAACATCCCATTAGAAGGAATAACCATGCATGGATATTTACGAGCCTACAACAACAAACAGTATTGTGTTTATCTATCAGGGGCAATAAATTGAAATACAAAATGTTCCGCCCCTGGTCTAAGGTTTGCTCTTTTTACAACAAGCTGTCGGGAGGTAGTTTTGTTCCATGCACCGGCCTATATGCTAAGATTTGCATGTGGTGTTGATGACATCAGTAATTTTGTCACTCTGCTGACACGTTATGATTTATGGCTTTTCCCATGCAGCAAAATGTTCCCTCGCTGTTTCTTTATTACATCTAAAGCCTATTACTGTATAATAGGGAGATCTCAGCATAATAAATGCTTGGAAAAGAGCTGCGGGTTGAGGTAATACAGCGTGTTTGATACTAATAAAGTAGCATGGCTTATGGGTAAATGTTTATGTTATTTTACAGCTTGCCTTGACGAGGAAAAAAAGATTTCCATTAATGACCACAGTGATTAATGTGAGTTATTAGCTTGTATTGTGAGCAATGTACTTCACCCCCTGGAGCTTCACACTTTTAAAATGTGGATTTCCCACTCGTACATTCATGCTTAAAAGAAAGTTTGGATTTTTAATGCAATTCCCGCCCTCTTGTTTGTCGGTTTGAGTTTTTGAATTGTTCTCGGTTGATTTGTACCGATTTTTGATGCCTCAGAGTGTTGAGCGAGGTGTATGAAACAGATTTAGGTAAAAAAGGATGTCAGTTCGATATCAAATGGACCTTTTAAGCTCAGTAATTACCCGAGCTGGACAACCTGCAATGCAGCAGCTTTTGTATATTTGCCCAGCGAGTGATTTGCAGAAAGACATCCTTGTAAAGGCCACCGGCACTGCTCTCAGAGGGCGCTCCCGGTGCTGACACGTCGCGTCCATCAACTCCAGCGCAGCTGTCAGCACAGAGCAGGCCATCCGCTGCCAGCCAGTTCTCTTCAGCCGCATATGGTACAGTACGGAGTGGAGAAGGGCCAAGGAGACAGGTAGCTATAGAGTGAGCAAGGATGCCCGTTAGCTGTTGACACACAGTGTTTGATTGCGTTTAAGTGAAGTGCTGAAGGATCATCTCCACCTGGGGAGGCAAATAAAATAAACTCTGTACGCTGCTACACGTGGATCCTGCTTGAGGATGTTTGTGGGGATACTGATTATTTACTTGAAAGCATGTTTCTGTGCTGAGGGAGGGATGTACAGTGGCCGAGACGTCTGACTCAAGAAAATGAACAGAAAACATGAACGCAAAAGCAACACAACGGAAACATGGCCACAACGGAAGGGAGCGTAGTTACTTACTGCAGTCAAGTCATGGATGTAAGTAAGTGTACTCTGCTCATTTCATGGTGAACATCCGCTGTCATTCACTTGTGTGAGACGTCTCGTCAGGAAACAATAAAGTAAAGTAATTAACCTGGAAATTAAAGCAATCAGATTCTTTTAAAAGGATTTCAAAACAGAACTATAGCTGCGTTCTTTTTTCGTTTAAAGAAATAAATAAGTAAGTAACACGGCCTTAGAACTGATGGGAACGCTGGAAGTGGAGCCCTATAAAACTCTGATGGAGAGAATGAGTTGTACAGTTGTCAGCACCAGATTGATGAGGGTCGGGGGAGCGTCCGTGTTGATGCTGAAGGGGTTAATGTCGGCTCTGAGGCCAGAGGGAAGTCTTTACTGGGAATCCCACCACGGTTGCCAGTGGAGGAGTTGTTAGAAGTGTTCATTAATCATAGTCCTAATTTGTTTATACTCCACAGCGCTGACATCGACTGAATATTATTATAGTGACAGTGGTGGAGGTGGGAATCTCAGTGACTACAGTTGTCATTGTAGTGTATTATTAAATGTTCAAGCGGGTTCCCCACTGTTACATGCGATGGCAACTGCAGACACATGTCTGTGTGAACCCTTGATAAATGGAAGAATCAAAGAGGCCGATTGCCAATTTCAAAATTATAAAGTATAAATTCTACAATGAATCAGTAACTCGTGACGCGTAATTTTAAGATGAACTAATTAAATTAAATTTAATTTAATTTAATCTGTCACGTTTTTTTCTACACAGACAAGCTTGTTATCAGTCATCAATATCACATTCTGGCTGAGGATGTGTTAGTTTTTGTTTAGACACAGAAGAGATTTTCATGAGTTTACTATGCATTGATATTATTGCATAAAATGTTTAAAACCTCAGATTACTTACTAATCAATGTCATCACTGTCTTTGGTAATGCTAAAACCTCATTTTTAAATCTAACATATTTTACACTTTTTAGTTGTTTATTTAAAGCTCTAACATCAATAAGGAGTTATATTGGTTATAAGTACCAAAACTATATCTGTATCCTAAAACTATAGTTTCGACCAAATTCAGACTAAAAATGTCAATGTTTTTTAGAGAGGCCAAGCAGATTAAAGATTTAAAGATTAAAGTTAAATCCAGATGGCTCATTTTAAGGCAGATGTTCTATTTATATTGCACCTACTGCTAATATAAGAAAAGAGAATTGCACTGCTACAAAATGCAACCTTTAACAGGTTAATGTATAGTATCAGCAGTGCTGTTTTACGAATTGCAATTTGTCTGTTTTGTTTCCTGTTAATAATGATGTTTTGCAAGGAAAATAAATCTAATGACGTAGGAATTAAACCAAGAAAAACACTCAGCATCTCCTCCTCTATTTGTTTTATTGATTTGCTTGGTTTAATGTTGTAAAGCCACAGCTCCATCCATCAGAGGAAATATACATTACATGCAGGGTCTGAGGAAACATCCTCTCCTTGGCCAAGTCTAATTAAGATGGTCAACAGGCAATATGTTCTAAGTTGGCTTTTATTTTTTATCTAAATCTGTTAAACATTCAAACTAAACAAATCCAATAAACAGGGCTAGATGCATGTTCAAAGAAAATAAATAGGTGTAAAAGTAACTTTCAGACATTTTTGACAGTATTGGACAAGGTGAATTTTAGCAGATGCAGATATGTATTTCCTTCTAAAACTTGAAATAATGAAATATAATGTTTTTATTTATACAATTATTGTAGAATAGCCTTATAAACACGATGTAACACAAATGCATGTATTTATGGACTGTATAAGATAATCAACCCACACTAATTGGAGTGCTTGAATTATTATTTTTTTATATTGTGGTCTTCCTGGTACAAATAGCTGAAATTGAAGATTTCAGTATTTATACCAAATGTAATATTGTTTGCTTATTTCCCAAATATAGCTCACATTCACATAAATAGCCTTTTCACTTAAAGTTGTAATTTGTGTGTGTGTGTGAGGGGGGGGAGTAAGGAAAGTGAAAGGCCGTATTGTCTGGCTTCACCAGTAACAGATAAGGCTAAAGGTTGCTATGGAAACTCGGCCACCTGGAGCCAGAGTCCAATTTGGGAAAACCACAAAGTCAACATGAACGCGTGCTACGCTCGTCGGGAGAGAATGAGAAAAAGGTTGTGATTGTGCAGGCCATAATCAGAAGTCAAAATATATAAACTAAAAAGACCTTTGGATTCGGTGACACATCATCATTAATTTCCATCATTTCAAGTAAACTATCAGTGTGGGGCGCAGGCGGAGGCACGATGACACATTTACAGTATATATAATGTGGGACTGTCACTAATGCAGAAACCGTATCCTTTTATTTATCCAAGGCAAGGCCCCAAAGCTGCCGGGGTTACACGCTTCCCTTAAATGTTTTAAATCAACCACATCATTTGGAGGGGAGACATTAAGCTAATATCTTCATAGTCTGCCACGAGGACTGAGGGGCTCTGTGTGACTGGCAGGGTGGAAGACTGTGGAAAGTTCAGAATAAGAATACGTTGTTTTCACTCTATTACCTTATGCAAGATTCAAAATGAACTTTCAGTCATATTTGGGGTAATATATTTTTTCATCAGTTCAACAACATCCATATGTATTGTGTAAACATTTTTCTAAACCCTAATATAATATGTGTTGTATCTAAGATTTTGCATGAACCCTGTGTTTTATACACACCGGGTTTCATATCCATGTAGCAGTATTTTTCGGACTATTCCCAGGAACGATATCATTCTTTTAACAGGTGGCTTTAATTTTCCATTATTCATTTTAGCCACAGATTCCTCTTTGTTTCCATGTTTGTTTTTTCAATCTGTGTTGAGTATGTTTTGTTGCTCTATGCGTGTGCATGCATCCTTGCTTGTACTTCATTGCCTCCCATCAAAGAAGATACTGTATCTCAATGGGAGCGTTCTGATTAAATACAATTTAATAAAAAGACCAAAGCTGTGGTACAAACAAGTATCACGATACTGGTCGACTGCTGCAGGTTTGGCCTGTTGAGCTCTCATCACTTTACCAATGTAACATCCTCATTTTTCTCACTTCACAATTAACACTATAATCACATGTAAGAGAATATATTCTCTTTAAAGAGAAGCAGGAACCTGGAGAGCAAGTGGACTCCCACTTGTACAGGCCAAAGTGATTTCCTTGGTTGCACTTCATGTCAGCATGCTATAATTATTATAAGAAATATAAATATTCTGCACTTATCTTTAATGAACATGGCTTTTTCCTGTAAGCTCTTTCTGCTCTATGAAATTCTTATCATAATAAACAGGACTAATTAATAGAATCAATAAGGAGGTCTGAATGCTTCTCGCTTGATGTCCTGCATAAAAATTGGTGGAAGAGAAATTTTCATGAAACAAGAACAACGTCAAAAGGCCGATGCAACGGTAGTACAAATCCTCTGTAATATACTTTCTAATCCTCTGGGATATCATATTGAACATAAATGTATGTACCGTGTGTATAAACCTTAATAAACAGTGTGTATTCATCAGATTAATAGTGAAAAATCCAAGTTTTCTTTTGCATTTACAGAAATGGGCTTTAAACAGATAATAAATAATATCTTCGGCCTCCTGGAGGTCAAAGATAATAAAATTTAATACCATTATAGCTATAACGTCTGACAAGAGCATAAAATCTTTTACCATCTTGCTCCTCTCTCCATCATACCTGACCTGAGGCACGAGTGCAGACAAACAGTCGTAGTCATGACGCATACCACAATAGCTGTGGTAATGTCATTATCAGCACACAGACTGGGAATCAAGGTAAGAAAACAGCTCAGTAATTAAACCTCAATACGTAAGATAGAATAATAAATCAGGTAACGATTGTACATACAGAAATCAGCCATTATCCGACTTAAGAGGTTCAAATCTTTGTCTATACTTTGTTGAAAGTAAAGAGATCAGATAGCTCTTCACGATAAAGCCAAACCAGGGAGGTTTGAACACAGCATTCACTCCAGTCATATGTCATATCACTTCTAATCAGAAGAAAACAACAGTTCCTGCGTCGGCTTGTCGTTTGCTCACTGGTGTCATTTGAAAAGAGGGAAACATGACCAACTAGCCACAGGTCAGGGACTAATGCATTCATTTTATTTCTCTTATATCAGTCTGGAGAAACGCCCTTCGTTCACTCTGCCAGTTTTAGCGCGGGTGACTCCCGCCACTGCTGTGGTACCTGTCCAAGAACAACTCGTCTGGGGTCGCTGCCGAGCCGGAGTCTGACACAGTGATTATAGGTGGTGCTCGCGGTGAGGAAAGCTGTGGTTTTCGTGCTGAATATCTGAGAAATCCATTGTGAGCTTCACCTTCTCTGAGGCTGCACTTGACTGAATTATTTGCGGTAAGGAGGATGCAAGTGTGTCCCTAAAGCTCCCTGTATATCTTAGCTGATCTGCCACATCGTTGAAACCACTGGTATTCAAGTCGTGACTGATCGGTGTCTGTGTTATTTTATCTGAACGGAGGATATTGGAAAGCTGAGGGGCTGAGGATCCACGCAAGTGAAAGGACGGGAAGATATGAGATGCTCGACACTTGTAATAACCTACAAACCACACTCCAATGGAGTCATTGTGCACGGCAGCTCATACCTCATGCGTGCCGGCAGAGACCCACCACAAAAATCTCCATGATGGTGAGATTGAGATGCAATGAGCACCTGTAAGTTTGGGGAAAAAAACTATATCTTTCTACCTGAAGAGCCACATTGTCACTCATGTTACAGTCCATCAGCTGGATACCTGCCACCAATAACATCCCAGAGGCTATATAGAAACTCCCAGAGCCATATCCCAAACTTAGAGGTGCTTTTTTCCTCTTTTCAGACAGAACTGCGTCATGACATGCTGCAGCAGGCTCACACCAAAAACAAATCATACACTTGACATGGAACATCCCAGTGTGTGTGTGTGTGTGTGTGTGTGTGTGGTGGGTGTGACATGTTTTCGGGGGGAGCAAGCGCTGAGCTCGATGCGTGCGTGGATTGTCATGACGTGTTTCGTGCTGCTCAGGACACATTGTAAACTCCATCAGTCACCCAATAAATCCTGCTGGAGGGAAAACACAACACAAGATATATGACTGTTTAATGAACGCGGGCCGAGGCGGAGGTGTAGCGGACTGGACTCAGCCTGAATGGGGTGTATGGGTTCAGCGAGAACGGGGTGTAATCCGCTGGGAGTGGGTTCAGTTCGGAGAGTACGGGGCTACAGGGGGGTAGACACAAGGCCCTAGTCACAAGGGGTTAATTGTAGGTGTTTAAAGAGCACATGTCGTTAAAGAGCCGATGGGTGGAAAGAGTTCTATTTATACATGGCAGAGGTAATAAGGTGAAATTATTCTGTCCGACAGAGATGGGATGTGACCACAGCGGGCTGGTGGAGACTCCCGAGAATGTTTTCAGTCCAAATACGGGGGCTGAAACGTAAGATTGCTAATTAATTCCCATTTACATACAGCCGGCTGCGGTTTCCATCGCGCCCTGCAGCCCCGGCGCCCTGTCACTGCGGGCGATTGATTGACTAATTAATGATTCCCCAGATGCAACAATTAAACTGAAATTAACTTAATAGGCCTCAGACGGTATTATGCCACGGTAATGTTTTCATTACTCATGTTTACATGATAATACATATAAACACAGGCGTGCACACAGAGCGAGGAATCACACGAGTGACCTGAAGGCTCTGAGCGGCCTGGATCCTTTCTCGGTTTTATTAAGGAAGGTGTTATTGTATAACTCCATGATTAACACAAATGTGTATGTTTATGGCAGCGTGACTGAAATCTGAACCACATATTTCAGATTGAGATTTACGAATTACAATCAAGAAGGGCCTCAGAAATTAAACGTTTAAAAACAGATTTTTATATGAAAGTCCTTTAATCCCTGATTTAATACTGGCTATGACAGAAGTTTTTAATATTTTCATTCATATCATCTTTCTTATTTTGTGTTGTCTTCTTTTGCTCTGTGTTGTTTTATTCCAGTGTATTTGGTAAAACACTTTGTAGCTTTGTTTTGATAAGAGTTATTGAAATAAAGTTTTATCATTATTTTATTATTGTAAGAATCTCTCCAGTGATTAAAACCAGCTTTCCTCGCTCCACTAGAGGGAGCAACTCCATAGGGATCAGATATAGAGGTCCCACATGATACAGTTTGATACTGCACCAGTCTCACACACACACACACACACACACACACACACACACACACACACACACACACACACACACACGTACACACTTGCCCTGTAGAAGCGAGACATGATGTAATTTCTAGATATTATCACAGACTTTAGCACATGTAGTTTTCTTTTGAATTCCCAGGACTGGCTCCTCATCAAAGTAAGCATAATAAGGTTAATGTGCATGTCACATTTTTAATGGATGTAAATAAGCATTGTGTCATTTAAAATGACTCGAAATTAAAGACTTTTGTTAATTGCTGAAACTTTATTTCAAGGTTTCTCTATTGAAACAGAAAACAATATTGTACATATTCATGCATACTTTCATTTGAGCGTTAAGATTGTTTATGTGTTAATAACTTAGGTATTTCCTTAATAGAAGAAACAACACACAAGCTGTGCACTGGTAAGTGAGGTGTGGTCCCTGCCTGAGGATGTCCACAGGGAAGAGTTTGTGGTTTCCAGAAACTGATCATGGGGAAGGCGTAAGAAAAAAGGGAAAAACGCAAACTTAGCAACCTGCCAAAATCATCATGCAATTTTCTGGAGCACTCTAAAATGCCAAGGGAAGCCAGCTCTCCTTCCCTCGCTTGATAGTTTTCTTAAATGCTCAACTTCCTCTAAATCCCTGTTAAGCAGCATTTTTTTTTGTGTGTGTCAGCCAACTGATTTTGAAACATTTGGAGGGAGGAAAATGGAGAAGTAGCAGAACATGAGAGAGGAGTGAGGCTGTGATTAATAGATGCTTCCATAAATGAAACGTCTGTCATTCAGAGAGCGTTTTCCCCTGGTGCTCGGGTTACACGGACTGAAACAGGCATTTGTCCGTATTAGCGAGGGCCCGGTTTTTTACCCTTCCTGTCTGCCTGCTGCTAGAGGAGAGAGGCCAGAGTGCTATGGCATGACGGTCAGTGGCACCCACCCCGCATTTCCATCGGCGCCTGCTGTCCGCGCCAAGGCTGAAAAAGGTGAGATGGCTGATATATACACTCGCACACATGAGGCTGTCAGAAATCAGCGAGAGGCCACCTCAGTCTTCAGGAGGCAGAAATGTGGATTCAGTCTCATGGAAAAGCCGTAAAGATCCATTCTGCCTTCAGAGGGAACGTGAATTCTCAGTCAAGGGGTCAAGAGCTTGTACAACTCTGCTCTTTTGGCCAATCCAATGTAGCTCAAAGCCGCAACTGACACATTACTCTGCTGCAGACAGGGAATAAATAAAACTCATCAACTTGGGTGACATGCTGGCAGTTGGCTCGCTCGGCATTGACAGTTAAAACGTCACGAGCCGGACGCATATTTCATTATGTGTGCTTTTGATTTAGGCGCAAGCAGAGTGGCCCGCTTCAGGCAAACCCACACACAAACGGTGATTCACTGCCTTTGTGTAAATATTCTTTTTGGCTCTTGTCTTCTGGTTGTGTCTCGGTATTACTTTTCCAGAGAAAGGGTGACCTGCATTGGTCGTGCGAGGGCCTGTCTGGGCCTTCCTCGCTGCATTAATTCATTTTGGCTTTGCAGGAAAAACACGACTCCTCTTTCTCGACAGATAAAAAGTTATGTTGTAATTACGCAGTTTGGACACTTATTTGTCAGCATGCAAAAATCTGATGATAAACAGTGTCTTAAATCAAAATGAGCCCCAACTACAAATCCCAGCTATTACACGAAGGTATTAGAGATTTTGGTCTTTCTATTATGTCACTCTCTGGGGTTATAACAAAGTGAAGCATCCAGTTTTGACAGCAGACAAAGTCTCGTTTCAAAGTCTTCATTTGCTTTGAAGTGAGGCCGAGCAGACAAACAGAGCGATTAGAAGATTAAGAACATGATGACACCAGTCGCCTTTTTCTCTGTGTATCTGCGAAGCTGCTCGGTGTAGGGAAATCTGATCTGAACATTTAATAACTGTGTACAGGTTCTTAGTCTGGGTCACATCCTGACAGTGAAGTCATTACGATCTTTGCAACAACTTAAGACAGCACTTAATTTCAGTCTTGGAAAGCGGAGCAGTTTCTTTTCTCTCTCTCACTCTTACTGTGTAACTCTGAGATGATGGTGAGACTAATAAATGTGTTAAGCTCATGGAATTTGTGGTTGACCAAAAATGAAACGTAAAAAAACCCAGACAAATCTTAAAGTAAAATGAAGGAAACGTGACTGGTAAGCTTGTGTGGCTCACTCTTTACTGTTTTACAGCAAATGGAAACACTTGAATGCATCAGCAGTTATTAAAGCACAATTTGAGCCCTAAGAAAACACACTTTTCAACATCCAAATCAAGCAAGTTGAGAGATCAGAGCTCTCGTTGCTATTGCAATCAGCAAATTTGGCTAAAAACGTATAAAACCCTCCATTAGAGAATAATCATGTTATTCTGCAGATGCACTTCATTTAGAATCAGAATCAGAATTTAGGTGTATTGCCAAGCAGGTATACACACATACAAGGAATTTGCTATGCTGTCTTATTGCAAGCATACATATAACAAATATAAAAACTGGACACTAGAACACTAGAAACTACAAAAAGGACAACATGAACAGTAGATATTTAAATATGGATGTATGCACAGTATTTTTCCAGAGTGAGCTTTTAGTCCCGATGACAGCCAGGACACTAGGAGCATTTCTATCGTTATTCAGATAGAAATATATTAAGTTAAGTAAATGTATTAGAATATTGCCAAGATAATGTTATCTCTAGTGACTCTAATACAGCCCTTGCCCCTGGCCCAACCTCGCATCCCTCAATTAAACCACATTTCATCAGCACCGACCCCAACAGGAGTGATAGGACTGTGTTTATTTTGTTGTGAAAACCCGACGGTGGCCTTTTGATGGGATTCCCAGCTCTGTCCGGGTGAGGCAGCTGCCGGAGAGATCATCGTCTGCGTTCGCACGGCACCCGCTGAGAGCCCCTGTGCATCATGGGAGACGCTCTCCCAGATAATTTCCATAAATATGAGTAATGTGCCCCTTTTCCACTTTGGTGAGGGTCCCTCAGGGAGGACACGGGGATAAATGCTTGCGCCATGACATCTCCAGACCAATAAGTTATCCGCAAATGCGTTTCTGGATTCACAGAGATTTGTTTATTGACGTTTAGTAGCAATTACCAACATTTTAATGAGGATGGGATTCGACCCCCTGACTGGTAACAGCTTCCTTATAAATAAAATAAGCCATGGTTGAATGTGTTAAAGAGATACTAACTCAAATGCATGAAAACTGTCATGGTTAGGCCTTGTTGCACGTTAACACACACGAGAGCACCTAGAGGCTCGTAAGACAAATTGTCTTATTCCAATCCGAGGACATCAGTTACTTACAACATTTCAAATCACGTGTTTTGTCACGTGGTGAAATGTTCAAAACTCAGGTGTCACATGAACGGTTTGCGTAATTTATGTCATGTATAGGAAAATATGTAGAAAGGACTAATACAAAGGAATTAAATGAAAGCATAACCTGATTATATATTGTACAAACAAAATTGTCGGCTGGACCTAAATTCAATTGTAAAACCATTGCCTCAATATCCCCAAACTGTGGAACTGCACCAACTTCAGTTATTTTCATCTCATTTCATTTGGTAGTCCTTTCTCTCCAGTTTTATTTTCTCTAAACAGTAATAAAAATACAGATACTTTACATCCCTGTGTCACGGTCCATTTAGTTTAAGACTGTCATCTATGTCATCTTCTCTGTTTCGGTAAAGGTCGCACTGTAAGCCACTGTGTACCTGGCTTTAGGCACAATTAAATTCATGCAGGAAGGTCTGCACGGGTCAGGGAGCCGGCTCGTCCAGAATCAAAAGAGGCTCTATAAAACCCCAATGCTTCTGCCAGTGTTGTCGTGAGGCAGTGAATAGGAGGAATGGTCATAACTTTTTATCTTTGGACGGACAGTCAGACAGGAAGAGAATCATAAAACAGTGAAAACACATCTATCTGAGGGCTCTATGATAAAGAGTTATTTTTTCTCACATATAACATGTGTTCGTTATGACAATGCAACAAATCAAGTTTCTAAACGGCTTTTAAAAATAACATTTCACTGAAACCATAGTCTGAATTGGAGATCTCTCTGTTTTTGTGTGGTTGGATAATATTTAATGCAAGAAAACTGGGAAAGAATATTATTAAGCTTAAAGATATAGGAACACGAATGCACTGGACTTTAAAATTAGGAAGAGATCATCTATTTATGCAAGATGTTTAAATAAATAAAAGCTAAAACATGCTTTATGCATTTCAACAAGAACTTAAAAGTTCACGTCCCCTATTCCCATTACAGCTGTTACAGATGTTTATTCCTATGGGGATGGTAGGATCAAAGGGCAGGACCTCCAGTGCTTGTGATGGTTTATGCCGACTAAACTAAATAAATCTAATCCTGGGACGTCCAAAGTATTACAGTTGGTTTTAAGTTATTGTTCTGTGAAATGTAATTTGTAGTACTGTGCTCACCCGCCTCTTCACGCGTCCCCTATACCTCCACCTACACACACACACTACACACACTGTAAGTTCAACTGTGCTCGGGACAGTAAATCAGACTCCTCTGAGGAAGCCATTTGTAAAAGCCTGACATCCGGCTTCCTTTTTTCTGATTGCTGATTACACCTCCGAGTTTCTGAAGGCAGCTTTGCTCGTCACCTCAGGACCGGCGCGGGACAAGGTTAAGAAACCTCCGAGCTGTAAATTAGGCACATACATTATCCGTGGCCCCCAGATTTGATCCGCTGATCACCGTCTCCTCTTTGCAGCGGCCGACGTGAGCCCTTCCTATCCTGGACATGATGAAAGAGAAGAGAGCTCTTAATGGCTTTACCAGCGTGCTGAATCTCTGCCTTGTCTTATATTAAATCACTGCTTATATTTCTTGCAGCTGGCGAATGGCAACTCAGACACTGACCACAAACCAGTTCCAAACAAAAATCAGGATTAGAATACTTCAAAATACTTCAAAATACTTCAAAATTGGGTATTAGTGTGCATCACTGCCTTAATGGACACATACATATTGTTGCATTCCTTCAGTTTGAATATTTCCAAGGACATTGCATCACATCACAAGCCAGGGTCAGAGTGGTTCCACAGTCTTTTCTTTTTTTTAGTTTTTCACTTCAAGGCAGTGGCCCTGCAGAGGTCAACTGTTAAGCGTGAGATGCAAAGAACAAAACACAATGGTCCCGTGGCTGGTTTAAGACTTAGGATCGGCAAATGAACTGTATCGATGGCAACATAAATCAGATTGATTGAATTTTAATAGCGGCACCTCCTCCTCTTACACAGTTAAAGAAGAATCCACATGCTCACAATGTGCTTTGTGTGGGCCGGTCGGCGAACGTACCTGAGACAAGAAAAAGCTCCGTGGAGAATAGATGACATATATTCAGGAAAATCTCAAAGAGCTGGCTCGGATTATATATTCAATAGATCACAGCAGTGGCTGTCATAATATTTCTCATACACTTGCCATGGAAAAATCTGTACATCATAAAGAACATTGTACGAAGATACAGGAAATTGTTAGCTTTTGCTTTTTTAAATATTTCAACCTTTTTAAATACACTTTTGAGATTATTTAATTTGATATAACGCATTAGAGTACATCAGAGTACCTGCATGAAAAAAACGATTTAATGGGAATCTGTGAATTTAACACAAAATTGTGTTTGAATATATTGGAGAAACAAGTCGTTTGCGTTCCTCTGTCATTAATTATACTGTAAGACTTGCTAAGGGGAAGAAGTAACATTTTAATGTTGTTTTCGTCTTTTAGTCATCTAAAATAATTTTAAAACATTAAATGGGTTAGGGTTCGAGTCAAGCAGGCTCCTGTCGTTATGCATCCTAACCTCTAGGTGGATAAAAACATGTTTTTTTCTCATTTTCTAAACATTGGGGACATAATTGAAGTAACAGTTTGGGACTATTTTCTCCTCCACTTCACCAAACTCAAAGCTTCACGCTGGAGCTTGTCCTCCCTCATGCGTCCCGTCCACGTCCAACTGTGAGCGTGTCGTAAAAAATAGGTAAAAGGCAGCTTTCTTCAGTAATTGATAGGTGCTGGTTTTGGTTCAGTGGCCTGTGTCACTCTTGCCACTGTGCGTTAGGAATATATCAGAGCTGGAGCGGTGAGTGTGAGGGCGGGGAGATAGTGGAAACAAGTGTGTCATGACCAGAGAGAGTGGCACACATGCCCTGCTTGTCAGGATGACTAATAGCCCGGGGGCAACAGGTCTCACTGTGGGGTGTTAACAATCAGCCGGGCCTCAGGTCGCAGCCTGACAGCCGGCCACATGACCGGGATACAAGTTGGTCACCTGCACTTTGTACGGCTTAACAGGACCTTTGTCTCCCGGAGCTTTAATCAACTGCTTTCCACCTTTTTCTCACTGTAAGAGTTAACATTGATTCAAGGTGTAATACTTCACACAACGCACAAGTTTATTTAATGTTGTAACAACTCAAATTTAGGGATCACGACAACTGAAAATGTTTTTGCCCATGACACGAAATGAAGTGAGCGACAAGTCCGTTAACAGGCGAGATCAGATCCCAGTGCACTGGATCAGTTAGTCTCTGAAACTGAGATTCTTTATTTGACAGGTCGGCTCAGAAAGCATTGCATCAATTCAGAGTGACATTTACACTCCCACTCACCCATAGGGACTGAAAAGGGAGAAACGGCCCAGCTCAACACACAAGATTCTGAATTTCTTGGTTGTTCTGCACACACACTGGTGCATTCAAATTATCACATTCAATATATATATGTAACCAGCTTGTTAAATTATAAGGCATTTACATGTTGTGTGATCTATTGTATGGTATGGTTAGATTATTGTGTTATATTTCCAATGGAGAAAACTGTCCTGCCCAGTAAATAGCTTGTAATAGGAGAAGTGAAATCAACTAGACACCCCACAGGTTGGATCACTTCGTCAGACGCCTTGTTAGACAAAGCTTTTCTGTCGACCTGCTTCCTGGACACGCTGAATTCCCTCTCCGTGAGTGGGACTTACCCTTTCTTCCCCGAACCTGTTCTGTCGCCATGCACAAGAAGAGAGACATCTTGACAGGATCCTGTGCGTCACAATCCCCTAAAAATAACCCTCAGTAAAATAAACATTATTTCGGGTTTGGATTTCACCTGTTTCTTTTTTTAACCTCTCTGTATCAAACTTTGGTTTGGTCACTGTCACAGATGTGCGGGTGCACACGCAGTGTTTAGACTGGAGCGGACACGTCAGCGCTGCACCGAGCTGCACTGGAGAGACCTGTTTTCCTCCAGGCTGAGCCGTGCACGCTGCCATTACACAGGACATTGGATGTTATATACAGCTGGTCACGCATCCGATGCCACACATGCTGACATGACAGATCCCTGCATCTATAAACACAGTACGGGTGCTTTTTCTTTAAAATCACTCGCTGTGACTAAATATAATCACCAAAAAAATCCACAAATGATTCCGGATAGAACTTTAAATAACAGTTTTTTATCATTTTTTTCTATATGTAGCTTGTATTTTCATTTATATACCCATGTTTTTTTTAATCAGTATTATAAATCACTTGAAAAATGGCAGCACAACAGCTGAAATACGACACTGCTAAACTTGAACACGCTGTACTGTCACAGGTAGGTGTGTTGTACATGTTGTACAGGTAAATAGGCCCATCTAGTAAAAGACAATTAGATGAGATCTGGTTTCAAGTGTCAACCTCAGTGAAGTCATCTCAAACAAATACTTACATTCAGCCAACTACTCTTTCTTCAGCCAACAACTGGTTCACGTCTCTCTTTCAATCATGCCTGTTCATTTGCACATCAGTGTAACACTGGAGCTCAAGTTTGTTAAAGCGGTGTTAACAGCCAATTAGTCATGAGTAGAGGTGACGGATGTTTTTATGTTTTCCAATGGCATTTTATTTTCCGGGTGAGTGAAGCTGTTTTTATACGGTGTGGGCAGACGGCCTTGCCCACCCTGTAAACAGCAACGTAGAACGATAATAAAATAAAAAGGACCACCAGAAATCAGAATCATCGTTTTGAATGGTCGATCGTTCGGTTGAAGCAGGATGTTCTGGAAATTAAGTGCTAAGCAACATTACACAAAATGGACCAGTTTCAGTGTCGTGACCTTGTTTTCATTGCTTTTTAACCTTAACTTTAATTAACATTTATTCGTCAATTATTTGGTTTGATCAATTTTATTTGCAACAAATATGATACATAGATTTTATGTTACTTACAACAACATTGTGCAATGGAAACAGATTTGGTTTATTAATAAAGCTGCTCAGTCTTTTGAGATGTACATCTAAACATTATTTTTGTTAATGTTTAAAAGTGTGGATTAAGAAAGCTACAGTCAGAACTCTTCAGTTGTGAAGATGAATATAATTTTTTTAAAATTCCTGATTTATCTTTCAAATGTTCGGTCAGGTGACTTGTGCTTGGCTAAAATCTGGCATGATCGCCGTGTTGTGTTAAAATCTAAATGATATGCATATCATGTTCCTCTCAAGGCAGTTGTTTTTGTGAGTCATGCAGTAATTGAGGGGAATATTTCTCCTCCAATCCAGAGATGTGACTGCCTTAGGTCTTGGCAAAGTCCTGCACATGCAGGCCCGGGAAAAACTCCACTGAGCGCTTGTGATTAAGTGTCTTTATTTAAGCTCATGAACTCAAATGAGCAATCAGAGCCAAACCGAGGCTCCAAACTTCCTCAAACCCGACGTCGCTGCAAGCGCCAAAGAGCAGTTACCGACCAACTATCTTCATTTCTCTTCTGGTAGCTGGTACCGCAAATCGTACTTTAGTTATTACATTACTTAAGTTGCAATTAACAAAAATACAGGTGCTATTTTTTAGGTGTATTAGCAAAACTAAAGTGAAAAAAAAACTCAAATGCCCCCTTTCATTCAGGACTAATGCTGTTATGCTTATTGTAGGACATATGGACAAAGGAATTATGCATAATTATGGACAGTGTCTTGTCGTGGGATAAAGTGTTTCCCTCTAAATTGACAGATCTGGGACATCCTGTCTCTTGGCCTCAATCCATCTGTCTCATTTCATTGTCAATCTGTGCTGTCGTGGCTGTAGCTCTGCATATAATCTACATAATGTATACAAAATAACAACATTTGAATTTGTCACTCTCCGCCACACGTTGAGTTGGCTCTGAACTATTACGACCTTTGGAGCAGTGGAGGAAAAGGAGCGTCATCAGAACAGGTCGGGAGATGAACATGACTGGATGATAAAGCATGTTTTGTCTCCTGTGGCTTTCATGAATGAAATTAAGTTTCCTGTGCGCTGGCAGCACGTTCTTGTCTCGACCTGTTCGGCGGTGGAATGTCTTCATTCTCTCCGCCTTGCTCACATCAGTTGACCCGATGAGAAGATTAAAGTGTTTCTATTTAGTCTTCTCAACAGGATCCTGTGATGTGCTGTGTGGTAAGTTTTAAGTAGCGATGGAACCTTGTTTTCATCCATCGTATTGTTTCTAAGTAAACAACTGGATGCTCCATTAAGCTGAGTAAATTACGATAAGCTTTTCAGGCACATGTGATTTTATCTGCCTCTGTGTGTGACACTCAGGTATGACACCAGCTGGGTGTGGAGGCCCGAGCGAGGGTGGGTGTGCAGACGTGCTAAAACACTATTTTTAGAAGCATTTACACGTATGAGGTCAGCTTTAAACACAACCCGCACCTCGGGGTGATTCAGTGGCACCGAGTTGTGAGAACCGGTCCCCCGGCTGGTCAGTGATCGAACAGCCAACAGACAACTCTTCAAATGTCTGTCCTTTTTGACCTCCAGCTGTGTTTTTGAGCAGTATTAAGGAGGAACCTGCAGTTTTTTGTGACATGCATTCAACCAGAACTCGCATACAGGTGCAGATACACACCGTATATTCCCTGATGATGCTCTGCAGAAGGCATTAACAGTAAGGAAATATACGAAACTAAATTTAAAACACATTGAAAATTGATGGAAAAAGAGGATAAGACAATTGAGTCCCTCTGGCCACTGTTTGTCACTGGTGCAGAAAGGAGCTAATGAGGTATAGACGCAGCATTTGCATACATACATGAAAAATATTAAAGTAAAAAATATGGAATTAAATTAACAAAACATTTTAATGACAAAATTTCCTAAATTGTGAGTTCCTTAACCACAATCATCCAATATTTAATCATACACCTATTTTACTGTTTTGCAGGGTATGGAAATAATAATTCATATTATCTACAATTAAAAATGTTTTGATGAATGAATGGACTTTTGTTAACATTTGGTTTTATTCCAATGTATGTTTCCAGACATGTCAGTCAGGTTTTAGAGTTCACACACAGGTATGTAGGAATGGTGTGAATGTGGCAGAAGAATGTCTTTTGCACGTCAGATTTTTTCTTTTGAAGGTCATCACAGATATGACATTCACACAGTTTATGAGAACAACAAGCTGAGAGCTCAGGGGGATGCACTCGTCTTGTTTCTGTGCTTCTGTCGTATCGGCACGTGCGCGTGGTCCTCTGCGCTGTCCTTGCAGCGTCCCCGCCTGTCTCCTCTCCCCGCAAAAGCGCGTGTGTGTCACAGCAGGTTCAAACAGCCAACACACTAACCTGTTTAACTCACTCGGCGCCTGAGCCACTGACGGGGGCCCTTTACCGCTGCTGGCTGGTCCAGCCCCTAAAACAAGCTGTAGGGCTGCAGCAGCGGTTAGGACCCAAACCAAGCCTCCATTCACCTCATAAACCCAGCTGTTTATTTTCAGAGGCATTAGAGGAAACACTCGACAGGGCTTATCAGATCCAAACAGTCGCACGTCTTTGTTATTTTACACACAGGCCTCCTCTCAGCTCGGCCTCATTTTCAGTAATTGTTTTCTTTCTTGCTTGGTAGAATAACACGGAGGGCTACATTTAACACAAGTGGTAAGGGAATCCGTTCGTGTAAACAAGGCAGATACAATGCACACTGGGATTTTATCTGAGCCTTTTCTGTTATTCCGTGTTTTTTAAGGGCTGTGGCTGCAGCAAATATTGGAGCGTATACGTATGTTGTGAGTGAAATTGGTGAAATGAAATACAGGCAATTGGATGCAAAGTCTGCAACCCCCCCCACCCCCCACCCCCCATACAGACCCCTGTTCATCTCGATCACTACTTCAATACTGCTTCACTAAACCTTCTTTTGGTGAGTGTAAACTTTAAAGATAACAGAATGACGTGCGCTGAGGAGAAATTTGAATGGTTAAATCCTGAATTGTAAATATTATAGAGCCCGTTTTTAAGCAAACTGTTTGGTTTTGTCACAACAGAACAGAAAATGTTTCCTTAAGCCGTAGAAGTGTTGTGAATAGAACATGGTGTGATGATCAGGACACTGTAGTACACATGGTCAACATGGTGGCAGTGTTGCACTGTCTTTGCTGCACCTGGAGTCCTCGGTGCCAGTCAGTACCAAGCAGCTGGAGACAATGCTGAGGACTGTGGAGCAGCCGCGTGGATCGACATGATGCACAAATCCAGACAATTCACAGCTGTTTGAGTTTATGAAAATAACAACTGTGAGCTCTAATCACTTCTCCTTATAGAAAGAGACAGCTTCGGTTGAGAAATCAGTGGGTTTTTCAGCGAGCAGGAAATGTTTGCAGTCACTCATGACTGACAACGCGACCTCTGTTCAGCCGCGAGGTCCTCAGACGAGCCAACATTACGGCCAAGTATCAAGGCAAACATCGTCCAAATCCCCCCCCGGCCCACCTCCTTTACGCTGCCAGCAGGAGCCCTCGTAGATGGGCTGAGCTCCACTCTGCCAACTGCGCCATAAAATAAACACACAGTAAATCCAGCATGATTAACATTAATCATGATCACGTCACTGCTAATGCACCGGCCGAGGGCCGTGCAGTGAAAACACACTGACTGAGACGCATGTCTGCACATGAGGTGGGGGGGGGGGCTTACAGAAGTATACTGCTGATAACGAATAAAAGTCCACCCAATGAAAAATGAAAAAAGTCGCGTCCCGAATGAGTTTCAGACGACAGATGACGTGACCCAAAGTGCACAAATCAACATAGGTGTTAGACATGGTAAACTTCACTTTATTTGCGTGACCCCTGTATCTGGAGTGAGCAGCACTTTGAAAACATGCAACTGCTTTTGGGGGAAAAAAGTCTCTTTTCTACTGTGGCAGTGCCAGACACAGTTTGACTAAAGGGTCCCGCAAGGCCTGTAACTTATTGTGGAGGGTTGGATTTCAGCTAAAATTAGCCATCAGACCCAATTTATTACACTGATTGAGGACTCTGAAAAATGCCGGTAACGGGCTCCCCCATTATAAAAGCCAAACCCTGAGTTGAAGATATAATGTTGCAGTTTAATTCAACCCACATCACTTGTGAGGCAAACGTGTAAAAGTGGTAGTAATGGCTGCTTTGGTTTCCCTGAAGTATTGAACGAGCCTGAGACGCTTGGAAAAACAGCAAAATCCCCGACCGGTTTTATGGAGGTGGCAAAACAAGCGTCTTTCCTTAAAGGTGACTTGACTTATTAAACCCACTGGAGGCTGTGACTTATGACACTGATAGACCAAGCTCAAACTGGCACAGTATCGCTCAGTTGGTTTTAAAACAAAATGCACCTCAAACAGGATCTGCTCAGGATTAAAGACATGCAATGCTTTTTGTCATTTTATGTTCATAGTTAAAAACAATTCAAAAACATGTGAAACAGACATTTAATATTGCATAATACACATTCACAACTAAATATTAATATTAATGTTGAAGGGGACGTCGTATCAGTTTAAATTATTTTGAGTATCTCATGTGCACAGTTCTCCTGTGATGTAAAACTGTGAATATTTTGCATGTTAAATAGTTTTCTAACAAATTCATTATCTCTGTACCGATCTTTCTTTTGAATGAACAGTGGCAACAGTGTTCCTCCGCAGGTTTGTACACAAGCTCATCTGAAGACAAATGTCCCTTTGATTATAAAAGCGGTTTCCTCCTCATTGTTTAAACACAGGTGTAGAGTCTGGTGCAAATGGCTGCGCCTCCTCCTCCCTGCGTCCTTTTTAAACATATAACAGGCCAAATGGTGCCTCTGCTGAGCACACTAAGGCAGGACCCTCCAGCAATTATCAGAGATTATTTGAGTACTACATCCCCACCCCGGCACACACACACACACTCCCTGTTCAGTTTTTCCACCCTCTGCACTCAAACAACTCGAGCAGTAGGCGATCATACTAGTTAGCATTTTGGTAACCGGTCTGCAGCTTGACAGTGTGCACATGCCAGGAAACTGTCCTGCCACATTGCTGCAGTGCATGAGGAGAGACATCGCTCTGGCTCTGCACACGCACAAGAATACGAGCCAGTCTCTCCTCTGCTAATGTCACGCACCAACATCGCAGTGTCTACAAGTGAGCACAGAAATGTTGCTGTTGCAGCAGACGCTGAAATACATGAACGGCTTTCTGTGCTTTCCTTCTTTCTGCTCAGATTATGTGAAGAGGTTTTGCTTTTCCAGGGGGGCAGTATGGATTCCTGTGCACGTCTGTGGTTGGCACAATTGCCTGTCTCGTGGCGCAGACCCTGGCTCGTGCCACTGGCATCCTTCGAGGCCCACACCCAGTGCCGTGCTGCACACTCCTCGCTACTGACCAGCGACTGTAAACACCAACGGAATGGACCACACACACTTCTCTTATTTTAATGAGCTGCGTGGTGCAGAGGTTTGCATGCAGGAACACGCTTCTCCACGAATTCAGATTCTAAACTTAACCCTAACTTCTACTCACCTAACCTTAACCCCTTAAGTTCCAACCCCTAAGGTTGAAACATGTATGTATTTTAAAATATATTGAATTACATCATGGGGACACATGAACAGTTAGACCTTAAAGACAAATCATGAATTCTTTGCCATTTATCCATTTGTCTGACCCTCTGACATGCACCTGTTGCAACCTTCAGTGCCAAATCCCCACCTTGTTTTTAACCCCAAAACCCAGGTGCCAACCCTGTCCATGGCCTATGACCCTGCCTAGGGAGAAACCCACAGACAGCCCTGAAGGGGACAAACAAACATCCTTAAAGGACTAATCTGTAATTTATGTCACAAACATTCACATATTCTGAGACATTTCAAAAGTCTGAGCCTGCAGACACCTTACCCAATAAACTAAAAAAGACTGAACAAAATGATTCATTTCTATGTCTTTATGTACTTCTGCAGCATCCTACCACAGAACTGGAGTAAATCAGTGTGGACGACACAGTAATGCAGAAGGTGCGGTGCTGTAGGAAGTGGGCTGTTTGTACTGCACGACAATGTGTACTTTGCCGGCATCTGCAGGTTGGAGTCGTGTGTGTATGGTGGCCAAGTTGCACAGTAGCTGACCACTCGGTGAAAGATGCCAGTTGACAGCTGGGGCCACAACAGTTGTTCTAAGTCTTTGCACTCAGGGCCAGAGCCTCATTCCTCATGGCTGTTAGTTACTCATCTGCTCCCGCATGAAAGCACTCATATATCTCTGCTGTGTGGAAGTGTAAAAGGCACCTCGTGGTTTCTGTGAACTCACGGAAACTTGGAATTTCAAAACACACACAGCGCAGTGTCCTATCTTGATCATCATAGCGACCTTTGACAGGAGCAACCATCTCTGTCTGCAGTGTTTCAAGCACCTAATTAGTTTAAAGCCCAAGGCACCGATCCCTCACCGAAACAGAGTCGTCCAAGTTCATCGTGCTACAAGCTCTGCAGCTTTACAAACACCCGCAGCACCAAGTCATCCTGTCTGCTGCTCTCTCCAGGGTGAGAGGTCTCACTTGACGAGATTTACAACCTCAGGCAGAGTTGTCGGATAGAGACCTACGCAGAAGGAAGTATACGCAGGACGTTGTGCTATGTCAAAAGTATTTATCCAAGCAGAAACCCCTGCTTTATTCATCATCATCAGCAGGTGCAACACATGGAAAACAGGGTCAAGTCATTTCCCTGCGCTCGCTCCGAGGAGTGAGGGTGAGGCAGCTGCAGGGGGGCAGAGACACAAGCGGCCGTCACTATCAGCTGATATGCACCGGGCCCTGAGCTGCCATCATGCCCTCCAGATGACTCCGCTGATTCATACTAGACCTCTGCAGCAGCTCCTCTTGCACTGAAGCTTGCAGCGCACAGTAAACAGCTTTGCCAATCCATCTAAATATTAGCAAAAGGAATGAAAGGGGGACGGGATCAAAAACACCGTGACTCAAAAGACCCTTCACATGGGCCGAGGCGGAGTGCGTCTCGCTCGCGCAGCTCGGAGGGAGTTGCCAGGCTGCGTGTGTTTTCTCACCAGCTTTAAATAAACAAGCCCAAGTCCAGATTTAATGAACAGGGAATGCGGGCTGATGAGAGAAATCAATTTATTTAAGGACTGATACCGCATGATAAATAGTGGGATCTTAGCAGCTGTTTACTTATACTTATTATACATTTTTGGAAGTGCCTATGACTGCGCAGTGGCCAAGAATTACACACCAACACATTTACAGTAGCTGGTGAAATGCAATGGTTAGTTGTGAGGTAAAGAACTGTTTTTAATGATAAACCAGCTGAAGGGAAGCTGCGGATATTTAACTTTGTTCTGTTTGACTTTCTACGGCTAAAACCAAGGTGATTTCCCCTCGTCTGTCAAAGCAGCAGTTGCATGTCAATAAAAAGACAACTGCCCGGCCCTGATGGATACTGTAATTTCCATAACCCATTGAAAATTAGATGAGTAAATGTTAAAATGTTAAAAGAATAAGAGCGGAGCAGTTAGAGTGCAAACACGGTGGTGTCAGGACAGCTATGAACACACAGCTATGAACACTATGTTTTTTTAGATGAGTTGGAACAAAAAAATCATTGTGTGAGAGTTGAAGTACAAGTTACACTGGTGGGGGGGGGGGGCTGTGAAACTGTGTGTCAGTGTGACATAGCATGGGAATGTGTTTGTATTAGACCAATAAATCCACAGGGCTCATGATATCAACTGATATGAGCTCTTTCCAGATACATTTGTATCAGATTGAATCTGTTGAGTTTGTTTGTATGTTTATCTTTGTATGAATGTATTCATCAGTAGAACTTGCTGTATGGTCCCTTAGACAAAACTCCCTGCTTCGTGCTATGGAGTCCACACTCCTGTGTACATGCACATACTGCAGGGGCCTACAGGGGCCTACAGGGGCCTAATTTTCTTTGGAATCAGATGTTGGAAACATCCCTTTGAGATTCCGGTCCATGTTGACATTGTTGCTTCATCTGCACATTCATGTTGCCAATTTCCCGTTGAACCGCATCCCAAAGGTGTTTTTTAGATTCAGAGCTGGTGACTGGGGAGGTCACTGAAACACATTGAATCCATTGTCAGGTTCATGGAACCAGTTTTGCTTTGTGACATGGTGCATTAACAATCTGTGGCATTCAAACGATTTTTGTGTGTATCGGAGAAATGGAAAACACAGATACAAGGTAATACAAGAGTCAAAATAAGAAAAGTCAAAGCATGCAGTGTACAGTAAGAGTCCATAAGCCCAAAATAATGTCCTCAAAAACCTTTTTTAGTGTTTATTTAACCTTTATTTAACCCAAAACAGCCTTGAGATTAAAAGTCCTGCTGGATAAAGTGACGTCAGTTTGATTTTGAGACTTAGTGAAGTCTCTCTACTCTGGAAGATGCATTAGACAGACATAACAAAAGATAAAAAGAAATAATGTAAATATATTTATTGTGAGGTAAATCTCAAGCAAAGGGGGATCTGATCTTTCACCAAAACACAAAGTGCTCAGACAGAAGAGCCTTTTTATGCCACATCAGGGAAAAGAGAAATGTGCAAGAGAAACACAACCATGTCGGTGATGATTTTTCAGGGGTCAGAAAGGAGAAGATATTATAAAGTAGAAAAGAAAACAACATCATTCCATCGCAGTATCCATGACTGGCTGGCTTTCAGATCAGAGGTTGCAAAGCATTACAACCTCCGTGCTTTTATCATCCCCGGCGAGAGCAGCCAGGACGGGAGGATAAATGAGGAGGTGCACTCCACTTCGGTGTCAGGTGGGTTTCAGGTTCCCACTCTCCAAAAATGTTTTTAGTGTTGACTTTCACCTTGTAGTATGCCTCCCGCTCTCCTGGGCCTACTTATCATGTACAACAAGAGTGATTGATGACCTGGGGGAGTGGACATCGGTTTCAGGAGCTGATGCAGCAGCCGGCTCATAATTCTTTGACTACGTAGAGATTAAATTAAACTGGTACGTTTATTTCCTGTATCTTTTATATCTGTTCCTGATCTTTGAGGTGAGTCGGTGAGACAGTGTAGAAACAGGTGCAAGATTTGTTTGTCGCCCATGTTTGTCTATGTAAATGTATCTCTGTTTGGCGTGCCACGTGCTTTTTTCAAGTTTTTTTCTGTCTTTCTTTCAATTTTCAGGAAAAGAGTAGAGTTTCTGTTAATGTTTAAACCCTCAGGTGTAATCATTTGTTAATAATCTCTAAAGTGTTATCGGTTCATTCTTTTCTTTTTAACACTGAAAACAGAGAATCTGTGTTTGTTTTTTAATGGAGTATTTACTAGAAGTTACTTTGGCTGACTTCTGTGAATTCAAACATGTCACTGAAGATGAATGTTGTGCACGAAAGCTTTGAAACAAGGACACACAAGGCATTAAAAGTACAGAGTAAACATAGACAAGGTCCTTATTTATTTTAATGCTAAGCAAATATGTTACGGTAATATGCTGATTCATGGTTACGGGTTGATCCTAACCAACAGTCAATAGGTATTTCTGTGCACCTGTCTGTGTTTTATGGTTTGGGGGAAACAGTCTACGATACCTTAGGCTGGATTCTTTTTAATTTCCTTCATTACCATCTGAATTGATTAAATAAATGTTAAGGTAGAACAAAACCTATTGAATTTCCTTACAGCTCCCAAAGGTATAGTTCTATAATATATACTGACATATATAATATGATCTATATTTCTTACATGACAAGTGTCTCCATTTTTTGTTTGACGATTACTTAGTCAATGCAGGCACAAGGCTTTTAAAAGCTATGCAAAAAGAAATATCCACCGCATGAGTTGGCAAATGTAGTCGATAACCACAGACACCACTGTCCACCAGCTTTTGCATGACTGTTTAAACAGAATTAAACACACACACAGTGGTGACATATACTGGCCAGACAGGTCTGCCTCTCCTGCGTAGTGCTGCTTTGATCCGTGGATTATGGTTTCATCATTTAAGATGAGCTCAGCTGCTCTTCTCTGATCCGTTGGGGCCCCTCAGATCTCATTGATATATTACCTGCCTGTCAGGATGTGCAGATCGTATCACCTGCATGGATCCCCAGCTTGGATTAGATTAAACAAACCCAGAAATGAAGGATTATACATTCTCTAAATAAGCAAAGTCATTTATATCAAGATTATCGCCCTGTCCACGAAAACTTTGCGGGAGACAGATTCCTAAATTGCAAGACTGCAGTGCTGTTATTCAAGTGGTCAAATATATTTCAGACTAGTTGTTTATTTAAGTAGCTGCTAAACTTATACATGATAATTTGAGATCAAAGATATATTTTAAAAATTAAACCTAAACCAAACATTAATAGCACTGATTATAAATAATGACTATAGTAATGATTGTAGTAATATTCTGTATTATATATTATATAAACTGTGGGGATTTTCAGGGCCTTTACCCAAATCATACACAATTATAACCAAAGATAGCTGCCCCATGAATATACTTAATTTTTCACCATCAAGATCCATGAATTATTCTTGGGGAAATTTGTGAAAAGCGTTAAAGTAAAGCGAAAGTGGATCTGTCTCTATCTGCAACAAAATCAAAATGTCTCTTTCTTGACCTATGTCCATGACTCATTAAGTTTCGAGGGAATCTATTCAGTGTATAAAATGGTCAGGCTCGAAGACTTGGGGGATGTCAAATTAATTGAAAAGAATCACAAGAAAGAAAGTAAGACAATTCAAATACCAAACAATAATGCACCTTCAAACTGGTACAGACTTGCCTGATCAAAATCTCAAGCTAATTACCAGCATCAAAGAACTACAAGTATTTTACGGGGTCCTATTTTACAAGATTATTGCTACAGTAAAGTCAGCGTCCTGTGACAAAGTTGAGCAATCGCCAGTGTTTTTTTTACAAGGCACATTCCTTTTTGAAAAGGAATGCCGACTGAGTGACCTGAAAATGAGGTGCTGTGCTCAGGTCTGACTACACAGTGAAGTCACCCATCAGGTCTTTAATACCTTCCATCTATTGGTCCTTCTTCACAGGCTCCTCCTCTAAGAGCATGCATCTAAATCTCATTTTTGCTGCAGCAGTGACGGCCTGTTGATCAACAGTGTGGCTGCGGTGGAGCTCTGCCGATAATGCAATGAGGTGCACTACTTTGGCCAGACCAATAAAAGCTCCATTACGATAAAGATTAGATGGAAAAAGTTGTATGATTCAGATAGCGACATCTGAACAGGATGTGGTTAATCATACACCACATGTCTTTCCCTGACTTTGCTCTGCAGGACTACAAAAGAAACAGTAATAACGTTGCCCAGTTGCCCTGTTTTTTGCACAAGATATAAATAAATGTGCAATTATATTGTAATGAAAGCGAAAACCTCTTTGGTGCATTTCTAATTTTGTTGCATGGTTGGAAAGTTGCAAAGTAACTTATGAATGTCCTTTTCCTTTTTCTTTGTCCTGCACATAGGAAGAGATTGTCCCTGTTGTTTGTGCATTTGCAGTGACTTGCATTGAACATGCTGCAAATTGCACGAGCAATTTTCCCCGTCGGACACCTGAGCACCGAGCTCCATCGAACAACCTTTGGTGCACAGATGCTGATAAACTGAGCTCCTCCACGTGAACCTCGGAGCTTTTGGTCTCCACCGCCTCTGATGAAATAACTGTTGCATTCCTGGCGAGGGTGAGTCAGATAAAGGAACAGTGTGGAGGCACATGCAGATTTCTCTCCGGTTACTCAGTCAAAGGGCTCTGCTCCGCTCATGCAGGGTTTTCTGAGGCGTGCTGGACTTTTGCACACAGTTTACAATCACTCTCCTTTTTTTGGGGGGTTCTTAATTTTGTATGAAACAAATGTAAACATTACCAGTCAATTGCAAGTTGTTAAAGGGATAGTTCCCGAAAATGTTAATTCCCTCATTATCTACTCACCACTGTGCCAATGGAAGAGGGGGGGGGTGGGGGGGGGGTCCACAAAACACTTTTGGAGTTTTAGGTGTAAACAGTGTTGCAGCCAAATCCAATACAATTGAAGTAAATGATGGCCATGTCTTCAAACTTGCCTCCATACTGCTCCTGTGGTGTCATCCAAGTGTCCGGAAGCCCTGACGTTCAAATAAAAAAAAAAAAATAGCCCACAGTTTCACAGGAAAAAGAAAATAGTATTTAAAAATGGTTTTGCTATCACATGTAGTGACGCTTAGGGAGAATACATGTTGACGAAGACATTGATGAATTTGACTTTCCCTGCCGAGCGTCACTCACAGCTTTCTCCGCGCCCTGTGCTAACACAAGTTGTGTTTTCCTTTTAGTGTAATTAACATGTCAGCACAAGGACGGAGCCATGAATCTGCTCTGTTAGGCCCGAGAAAATAATTTACAATGTGAATGTTTAGAAGTGTTACATTTAGTAAGTATAGGCTTAATGTGATGTTTTATAAATGTTGATTTAGAAGGAGAAAACGTCAAGCACATTCAAAAATCGGGAAGATAATGTAACAAGAAAAGGAAGCTCTATTTGTTCCTATCAGAAAAAGCATGTATTTGTTTGTATCAACACACTGTAAAACACTGAGCCACCACTGTGTGCTTCTGTATGTAGATCCCACAGTCAATGAAATATCCGTCACCACCAACACAAAGTATACCTTCCTCACCACAGCTCTCAGACAATAATTACAGCCTTTTCATGTTGCATGTGTTTTACGTTTCCCCTTTCGGACGACGGCGCAACCAAGCATTCCTCCACAAGACCCACAAAGTTTACCCAAGTGTGGTTTGGAGGCGAAATCTGTTATCTGAGCGTCTGCTGATCTGACGATAGAGGAACGAAGGGGGGGGGGGGGGGCTTGCCGCAGAGAAAAGGGGGAGAACCAGCGACTCCGAACAGCTGTAGGGCGCAGCCAAAACACAAGTGTCTCATTAGTGACAAACACGGTGCTGAAGGAAAAACAAACACAGGCATCGGCGAGTCAAATATTTGCCGAGTCTTAGTCGATCGGCTGGTGATGCACCGGGCGTCTCATGACTCAGGTGGTCACGTATGCAGGGTTGATGTCTCTGCACTGTAACGTCAACAGAATCCGCTTTTGATGGAGCCGCCGCCGGAGCTGAGACACACGGTCTGACCCAGCGTTTGCTTACAAGGTGGGTGTGCTGCGGATACACTGTGGCTTCCTTTGTGGCAACAGTCTCATTTGGGCCTGTGTTACAAGGGAGACAAAAATGTAAAATTCACCCCTTGTTTGTGCTCTGCACACTTTTAATCCACTGACAGTTTCCTGCCGCAAATCCTCCCCGTCGCACATCACACGTCGGGTTGAGAAAACAGCGAATTTCCCGCCCGCTGAACTTACACTGCATGTGACTCATTAGAGATACTATTACCCAGACACTATAATTAAAGTTGTGTTATGAATGTCCACACCCTTCCATATATCTTCCTCTGTAAGTGTAAGTGGTGCAATTAGATCCCTCACCTGTCAACTCTGATTATCAGGGAAAGCACCTTTCGGGGGTTGAAGATTTATCATTTGGCTTAATTTAATAATTTGTTTTAATACAGTTGATACTAGAAATTAAAACATAACAGCTCTCAAACAGGGAACGTGGAGATTTCTCCATCATTTTCTCCATTCTCCAGCACTGACTGGACTCTACAGTGGAAGTCATTTAAGGGATCAGTCTGTTTTCTTTTAGCAAACATATGTCCTGTAAGTTTATATAAAGTGAATCTATAAATGGAAAGGAAATATAATATTTTGCAGTTAGACATGCAATAGAGTCAGGATTTGAAGGTTGCACAAATCTATGCAAACACAAACGTGCACGAAAAGACACAGTCGTCAAAAGTTCAGCTTCTCCTCTCTGATATTCGTCCTCCAGACAGTAGCGCGGTGGGCAGGGGGCCAACGATCTCAGACACAGACAGTATTAGGCTGCTGTCTCAGCGAATACTCAGACAATACATCCTCCAGACAGCCACCGGTGATTCACTATAAGGCTGTTTGACAGACACTTTAGTGTATGGAGCAGATTTATGTATAATCAAGGGACGTGAAACCGGAACATGCAAACTTAATTATGAGGTTCTAATAGTTGTAAAATGTACTATGATTTTTTTTTGGGGAAGATATTTACTAACTTTGGGGCAAAATCAATACTTTAAAAATAGAAACTGACACAAAGTGACGCACATCAACACATAGCATGAGAAGAGACAGAGAGAGTGCTATGCTACTGTTTGTGCAAAACACAGAAACTGGCTGACACAATGTTGAGTTAAAAACATAAAGACGATGCCACGTGGAAACAAATCGTTGCGTTTGACCCACTTTACTTTTTTCAGCAGAATTGTGTGTGATTGTGTGAATTATTTGGCTTTTGGTGCCTTTATCCGCTATCAGAATTAGATATGGTCACAGGCAAAGTGCATTCTGGGGGTCAAAGGTCAGATAAAACTCACAGTGATCTGCTGCCTTGTCGTGTTCCTCACAGGGATCCTTTCTGTTAAAACACATCTAGTTCCCATTCCGCCCCCCCATCACACACAAGGCACCCTCCCACTCGTTTGACCTCTGACAACCGGGGCCCCTGCGCCACAGACTATTGATTCCTTGGCATTGAACTTGAATCTCGGGGCCACGGAGGATACAATCAAAGAGGCATTGTCTCTCTTGAAGACAAATTGCAGACCAAACAATACTTGTTCACTTTCCCTCATTTCTCCATTCAAAGAACGAACCACTTATCCTCAGCTGCCCTGGAACTTTTTGACCATTCAGTTCATGTGGAATGCATGCATTTCCTGTGTATAGAAGATGTCCTATTTACTCTGACGGATCACCGGATGATAACAATCTTTATACGCCCCTTGGCGTAACCCGACCAGTGTTGGTGGCAGGAAGTCACTGAAGTCCCTTGAATTTATTTGCAAGGAATGGAGCAAATAGATTCACGACCTCTTACATCTGTGTTATCACACAAAATCAAATACGTTTTCACATTCACGTCCGTCATACGGATATCTTTAAGAAAAATGTACAAATATAACATTTCCTTATTCCTGTGCACAAGACCGAACTTCTTTAATCGCCAAAACTCACTGGCTGCTTCTAATTACGAAGAGATTTCACTGTCATCACTCCTGGTAGCAATGTTGGCAGCAGCATGGCAGTGACTCAGAGGGACGTGACATAATTGCAAACATATTTTTTCAGCATGATTACGAGAGAGAGAGAGAAAAAAAAAGAGCCTTAATGATTCCGGTGGAACAACAGTGTGAAAACATATAGTTTACTTTACCTGAAGCTCTTTTGAATCAAATTAGGAAAACGTTCTGTGACCTCTTCTCCTGGTGTAAACATGAGGCATCTGAGTTCCATTACAATGAAGACATTAAATAAACAGTAGCCTGAAGAAACCAGGTGGATGGATGCTTCATTAAAAAGCAATGTTGTGAGTGGCTAATTAACACGGGGGGCGCCCTTCTGCTTTGCCGACTGTAAATACACAAATTTAACGAATATGCTCCCTGATTGGTGTGAACGTGGACCCACAAGTCACGCTACTGTATTCAGGTGCTGCTCATGAAAAGTACTGGGGGGGACGAGAAAGCTGGACTAACATTACTATTTAAAATTTGAATCGGTAGAGCCGCTGCACCTTTGAGTCAATCACATTCTGAGCTCGCAGCCTTAAACAGATACAAAAATTGAAATGCTAGGAAAACCTTGCAGATTACAGCTTCCCTCTTTCACGTAAGTATTGTTTCTCTGCTGCTGCTGTGTCGGTCCCTGGACCTCGCATATGTTCCCAAAAAGGCTGCTACTGTTTAATGTCTGCCTTTCAAGGGAAGTTCAAGAAGTTTAAGAAATTATAAGCTGTGTTTGCCAATTTTTGTTTTTGTTTTAAGTTTGTACTCGTATATGTGTATGGATCAACCTGGGGATTGCAACTTGGTCACAGCCCAGTTGACCGTGGTTGGGAGGCTGAAGCTACACGAAGCTGGTTAAACTGGAGGAAAGCCCCACGAATTTTTTTGTCTGGCATTGTCTGACTTTCCACTTACGAACGCTGCCAAATGTTTCCTCCTCCTTAAAAAGACCACAGGTATCGCTATTTTGCTCTGTCCCCACCGTGCACCTTCTGCCTCACACTTCTGTCTCACCATGCTCAGCTGACATGAAGTGGGAGACATTTTCCTCCGTCTCAGCTTGGCATCACCGGCTGCCTCCTTCCCGTGCCAAGGCTCTTAAAACAGGCCGTCTCCCTTTACCTGATGTCAGGTTATTCCAGTTTAACTCGAGTGATTTCAGTCTTTGAGTATTTTCCCCTCTCGGTTTTCTCCTCGGGTCGAACTCAGTGGAAACATCACCTTTCGGTACAGCGGCAGTCAACCTACCTTCCACGGGGCTGCTGCAGACGGAAGTGTCGCGAGACGAGAAACTCCAACGGCGACCGTCACAAATTTGGTGCAAACAACGACAGAAAGGAACGACTGAGCAGTTCTAGTATGTCAGGGCCTTAAACTTCACAGCGACCTGGTGGGGAATCAGCGAGGTCGTAACTCTGTAGCCGAGACGACAGCCAACAACAAGTCTACCGTGATACGCACCCCGGTCATATATCTCTCCCTGTCGTTACAAATTGTAATTATACAACTGCGGTTATCTTTTTTTCTGATTGCTACTTGAGAAATTGTTCCTAAACCTGTGGTGTTTGATTGCTGTTGTATGTCAGCAGGTCGGACGCCAGGTAGACAAAACTCGGGGTAGATTGAGGTGAAGTTATTATGACAAAACTCATTCATCATGCAGCAGACTTAACAGTACAAACATTCAGACAAAACAGCCCCATCGCCAGGCCCTCGGTAGCATTGATCATATCAAAATGTCATAATAATCCATGATAGAAATAAAGATTAATCGTCTCACGTTTTAGTCGTGATTCAACATGATGAAAAAGGTCAACTCAGAGATATTGGATTTCATGTAGCTTACATGGATTGCATTTTTTTTCCCCCCTAATGCTTCTCTCTACAGTGTGAAACAGCGGAGCGACAGTGATTCAACCTCTCATGTGTCAACCTTTCGCACACTTCCCTGTCCAAATAGCCAATCAGGATCCATTTAGGCAGCAGTGGCCTGGAACAGGAACTGACAGGCCTGGCAGAGGTGTTCTGCGCCACATGTGAGCCATGGAAGTCCTCAGCAGCCCTGGGTTGAAATCCATACTGGTGGTTTGCACAGACACTGCTGATTACCACACTGCTGGTGCAGACGTGCAGGACAAGGTTGTCAGGTCTAATCGTCTAATGGACGGAGAGTGAAGTCACCCCGGTGATGAAGGTGATGAGGAAAGTTTTATTTCCTTCAGCCTTTGATTAATTTGTCAACACTGGTATTCTGTGACAATCATCTTTCTTTTTTTTTCAAATTTATGAATATTTGAACTCTCAAAACATCAAATAAATGGTCCTAGTCCAGAAATGTCAATGTGATATCTCAAATAAATACATTTTCTGTGCATTTAAATTGGTAATGGTAAAGCACTCTAGCAGCAGCACAGATAAGTGCACAATAACAAAAAACAGCCGCTTCTGTACAAGATAAATGCATCGTTACTTAGCAACCAGCTCTGTTATTTTGTTCTCCATTATTTTTATTTATCCTATGTAAACTTCAGGCCTCGTACCGCTGCTCTGCCGCCAGATCACCTTTCAGGAGGCCTGCAATTTCACTGTCCCGCCTCCACGCTCGGATTAGTTTGGTTTATACAAAACTGGCTCTGGGCTTTGTGAAACCATTCAGACCACAATCATTGTTGAGGGCCCAATCAGACACTCATAGCTCCAAGTGCCCTATTGCCTCTCTGGGTTTTTTTTTTACACTTCGCTGAGACTATTTCTACATAAAGCAATATGATGCATTTTGTTATATGTTTTATAATCTGAAATATAAATGACAACATTGACAGAAACTGTCATTGTTTTGTGCTCAAAAATAAATTTGAAATGTTTGATTGTATATCCTACGTATGAAATAATATGTCCTATATACAGCAATAATATTACAGTACCTCAGTTACTGCACCTGCTTCAGCCTTCTAAACTGCATATGATGATTTTTTAATAAAGAATGAAAATAAAATTTCAATATGCAATTTGTCTTTGAATATTTTTTAAATAAGTGCAGCAAGGCACGGTGCCGGTTACCTCACCAGGACTCCAAACATGAGCTCTGACATGTAAACACATCCACCAGAAAGTTCAAGTCAACCTTTCGGGTTAATGCATAGATTTAAAAAACAAAAACAAAAAAAAAAATGTCCCGAGACTCTCGTGTGTTTACTTTGTGAGCTCCCCCCCCCTAATTTGTCTCAATTGCTCAGTCACATCACTGAAACTGTATATGTCCTGTCAAAACCAGGCAAAATATGACAGATCACCAGCCGATTTGATTCATCTCGCATTTGGCATGTTTTGAACTTGTGTACTCTTTCCATGGCGCCACACTAACTTGCCTAACATTTAATTAATTTCCCTTTATTTACACTCAGCCTTTGCTTCCCTCTAAAAACGTAAGCTTATGCATAAGTCGGGGTTTTTTAATTATCTTTGAATACCAATAAAACTGTTCCTGCCAGGAAAACTTGGCCAGTGTTTGGTTTGCTCCGAGTCCAACACAACAGTCCCATAAAAACATAATCAATTTACATTCCATTCATTAGCACCTCGGGGCATTTTCAGACATCATTGAGAGTTGCTTCAAATATTTTCAAAAGCACTTTTTTTAAATCTGAATGCATTTTACATTTTGTAAGAGTTTATTTTTTGATGTGGAATCTAGGACTCTAGGACTTTAATTGTACGCTGATGGTTTTAAAATGTATTTGAAAAAAAAAAAAAACTTTAATTCCAAGAAGGTTTAGGAAAATGGCGAAAGGCGCATGGGCCTCATCTAAGGCTTCCCAAGAATTTCTCTAGAGTATCCTCCGGGGTCTAAGTTGTTTATTGAAACCAAAAGCATGACTGTTTTTGCAAACTATCCACAATCCATCCATCATCCCAGAGCAAGTCCCCAAATTAGTCTTCTTCCAGCGAGGGATTTGAAGAGCGGGTGAACTTGACTTCCTTTACGCTCAGAGGGGATAAAGGTGTTCGGAGAGTCTGTGTTTGATGTTGCACAGACACCGGGTGAACACCATCATCATCACATGCAGGGTAAATACAACCCTACTTGCTTCAGTGTAACATAAACACTCAAAATCTAATATCCAGTGAGGATAATGAGTTGTGGCTGTTCCTAAAGAGAAATGTGTCTTATTTAATCTAATGGAGTTCCAGGATCAGTTTTATTGTTAATTTCCTTTAGAAAAGAAAGAGCAAACAAATGAGGTGCTGATACCTCTGCGGTGACACTGCTTCCCGTTCAACCAGTATATGTGGCCTGGGATCGAAGTGCACCACTGGACTGCTCTGCTGAGGATCACCAGGCCTGATGCAAGACAGGACAAAAACAAAAGAAAGGCCCTTGTTTTCACACTGCACATTTCGTGTCGGATTGTGAACGTGCTTCTTTTCCCTCGCCCGCGCTTCATGCATACTTTATAAATCAGGCCATCAGTGTGAAGACAGGTTGATGACGTCATTCACGGTCGATTTCCAGCAGCCGGCAGGGCTTTGATTAGGGCAGTAAATCTCCTCCTGTTTGTCCGTCCTCCTGAGTAAAAGGGCAGTTTAATGGTCAGCTCTCCATATGCTGCTGAATATTCTTCGCCTCTAACCGGGCTTCCTGGAGAGACGTGTATATGCCAACACTGGAAATATTATTCAGCTCCTGGGAACATTTTGTACTGAGGTTGCCCTTCACAAAATGTGGACTCCAACAATATACATTTACAAGCCGGTAATTGATCTGCAAGATATTGATTCTTCATATAACTGTGGTGTTTAGTTGAACAGTTTGATTGATTTCTACAGTGCCATAGGGTCTAGATTAATTTACTTTCATATAATCTTAAATCCAAACTATATATTTTCATGTACTGCAGTTTTAATGGACAGATTAGCCACTCCTACCCTTTGTGGAGGGCACAGTGAGGTGATTAAAATGTTACAATGTCTCTTAACATAAATCAATGTCATAAAGGGAATCAAACATCACTTCCTGGGTATTAACCTTTGTATTAATTTGTTCAAGGTAAAAAGGTCATTATTGGTGTCCTGCAGGACAAGAAGCAAACACGACCCACTGGTGGGTCAGAGAGGTCGTCAGCAGACGTCTTAAACTGAAGCAACCAATGGGCTTAGAGATCTGACAAGATCACTGAGTGAGAGTGAGAACAAAGTCCAAAGTCAGGACTGTATCACTGTGCAACAAAGGAGAGGCACTGTCGATATGAAACTAACATCGCGATCCCAGCACTACACCAAACATGCCACAGCTCCATGTGTACATGAATGATTACTGAGGAACCTTGAGAGTCGCATTCGCCCCAAACGCCCCAAAAAAACCTGCACAGAATATAATGAATGTTCAGGACTGTCTCATTACTCCAGTGTACACACGGAGACTAACATTGCATCCCAACATTCATTTGACTGTTGTCCGAGCTGTCGTTGCTCAGGAAGCCTATGGTCTTAAGTGCTCAGCTGGTAAACAAATCTGGGTTTATTAAATACACACTTGTCACTCTCCACTAGCCATGCATGGGAAAATTTATTTTGACAAACGTTGCCCCACTAGACTTAAGTGTCCCTGGCTGACGCCAATAGATAAATACCTCTGAATTAGGAAATGGATTGAATTTAGGCGAGGTATGCTTTTAAACCAGGGATTTCTCCCTATCCCTGTGGCCCATCTAAGGTCAATAAACAGTCAATGAGTGACACTTCTAATTGCTTAATTCAATTGTCTTGCTTAAGTCTAAACGCTTGACTACTGTAATTTGGGGATACACGGCTCGGAAAAAGAAACGATTTTCAGAACATATGTATTTTTAAAAAGTGTTAATTCATGTGTTTTAAATGATAAATACAGCAAGAAAGAAAGAAAGAAAGTCAGAAAGAAAGGAGAAAAACTGGAATGGAAAAAATAAATAAATAAACAAATCATGACATATGTTGTTCATTTTGTACATTCATCCATGCGTGAGTGTGTTTATGCAGCAGACAGTGCCACATACAATACGCTGATGTGAGACTGTGAACATGCATTCAAATGCACTCACTCTGGTGAAAAGGTCAGACGCAGTAAAAGGGAAATCTTTACTCATGTCTGGGCAAAGGTGCACATACATCACATTCATGTGACACTTTGCATACATTTACCATTATTGAGGTCAGGACACTGAAAATCGTCCCTTCGCCATTGTGGCATCCAGTAGTTGTCAGTTGCCAGGATTTCTTAGGCCACACAGAGGGAGTCCCCCTTTTCATACAGCCATCTGTCTGATCGCTGTAATACAGCAAGGCGGCGGTGGCACAAGTGAGTTGTCCAACCTGCCAACCAGCGGCGGGTGATTGGGCAGCGGGAACAACAGTAACTCTGTGTGTTTGGGTGTGTGTGGTGAAGAAGGAGTCAAGCCTAAACCAGTGCACGATTCGACTGGTTGCACTATATTGCTAAAGGATTGCCAAAAGGCGTGAAGTGGCAATACATGAGTTTTGAGGAGAACTGAGGTTATTCTTTACTCAGCAAGATCCTCGCCTTTTACCGGCTCTCCAGCAAAGCAGGGCATTGTGTGTTAGACCACAGAGTGTGGGGAGCAGTAGTGAGAGCTTCCAGACCTGAGGGAGACCTTGCCGGTTACCCTCAAACATGCACACACACACACACACACACACACACACACACACACACACACACACGCATGCGGACGCCAAGTCTGTGGCAGGTCTTGCCATGTAAGGTACCTGTGGAATCGTGGCCTTTGAGGCTAGACAAAAACACACTGAAAAGAGGGGAACGATAATAATAGCAGGAGTGTATTTCATTTATTTTGCACTGCTTTGGCAGTTTTGCTAAATTGATCCTAAACTTCTCAGCTCCCGTTACAGATTCAGTGTTTTAATGGCACTGGACTTTGTCACAGCTGACCCAGCTCTGTGAAAAGAAGAAAAATGTAATAAATTTTTGTTTGGGTTCCCTTTACTTTTTGCTCTGGTAACTGATGCCATATGGCCAGTGTCACATGTAATCTTTGCTTTAGGTCCACGGAGCGCAGCCAGGTAGGTGGACGGCCTGACAGGAGGTTTGCAGTGAAATAAAGGAATTTAATATTATTTACATTTTAAACAGGCCCAGCAGGTCCTCATGTAAGTCAAACAACAAGCAAGGTTTGTTTGCATGTGTGTGTGTGTGTGTGTGTGTGTGTGGGTGTGTGGGTGTGCTTTTGTTTGGCAACACTGACTTGACTTTCTGAGCGGAACTCAATAATTAATTAAGAATTCTTTTATATTTTGTGCCCTCTTTGTTTCCTATTGGTTTTCCCTCTTTCATTTTGTCTGCAATCAACTCTTAACATCTCTCCTTGTTTTGTTCTCTCTTGTGGGCTGAGTCATTTCCATAACAACAGAGTCAGGCACAAAAAAAGCCTATGGGCATGTGACAGTTGTGGGATGGGGGGGCACATGGACCGGGAGCGAGGGAGAGAGGGAGAGAGAGAGGAAGAGAGAGAGAGAGAGAGAGAGAGAGAGAGAGAGAGAGAGAGAGAGAGAGAGAGAGAGAGTGCTTGCCCATGCTAATATCTGCAGCTGGGCCTTTGGTTTTGTTCTCTATGCAGCTGGGCTGGATGAGAGAGCCTGGATTCCAACACACCCCCATCGGCATAAATCTTGCCATGCTTGAGGCTGCAAACACTGCAACAATGCGACTGGGTCATTCTCTGCCAAGTCGGCTGGCTCTGCGCACACACACACACACACACACACACACACACACACACGCACGCACACACACACACACACACACACATACAAGCACGTACATGCTCACAAATAAATTGTTGTTGTGGGGGTTGTTTGTAGCTTTCTTTTTTTTTTTGGGTGGGATGCATATATTAATCATTTATCATCTGCTCTGTTATCTGACTGAGGCTAAATGAAAGCCCAGACAAGGCTAATTATTCCTTTCAGTCTCATTGGCATTGTCTAACAAGACCAGACAAGATTGTGTCATGTGCAGGGGTCAAGTCTAAGATTCATTTTGATGATCTCCTGTCACCTTGTCTTGCCGTGTCAAGGTCGTCCCTTTCCAGGATAATCAGAAGTTATTCCGTGTCCTTGCAAGTCTGCAGTTGTCGAGCAAAGTTTTCTTGTGTGTGATTTTTAAATAGGGACAAACAGACACTAAACATACTCCAAGACCTGGACAATCAGATGTGCCTCCTAACCTCTGACACATTCAGTGCCCACAAGACGGCTCCATTATAGCAGCAGAATGCAGCCCAGCTGAACGGGCATGGATTTAAACAAAGTGACGCTCAGCCACAGTAACAAACTTGTTCTCAAAACATTTGCTTTCAGTGTATCATTAATAACGCCATAAAGAGCTCTTTATGTCCGAGTGGACAGTGTCACTTTTTGGAGTCAACTTTGACGAGATGAATGTGTGTGGCGAGCTTGAATGCTTCGCAGCTGGGCGTGAGCCGGGGCGCTGGTGACAGCGGGTACCAGGGCACAAATCCCATGGCAGAAAGGGCATCTTTGTTTGGCCCAGGTGCTCTCTGGATGCACTGCCCTCACATCCTGTGCAGTCTCATTCATTATGCATGAGCCGTACATTTAAAATCATGAGCTTCCTGTCAAAAGCCAGAAAGGGCCGGCCGGGCCAAGTGGGCTTTCTGTGGCTTCAGAGGGGAGAATAGAAGCGTAACATTTTCAAGGCATTGAAAAGGCTAAAGTGAAGCCCATTGTGCTGTGGGCAAGCGTTTCAGAGCACATCATAGCTCCAACTATCCAAGATACAACAAGGTCTCATAAGGCCGTCAATTCTGTCAGCTCCCTCGACACGGACTTTCACAGTTGCCTGCCTCCTCAGCAGGCGCCGTTCGGACCACATAAGTCTGTATTGTCTGAGTGACATCTAATGTGTTTTGTGCAGATTTTGGGAACAGTTTGTCATCAGTTGGTGCCACACTGAATAAGAATGCCGAGTCCACTCCTCTCATGTGCCCCTCTGCTCCCATGAGAAGATGTGGCTCAGTAATTACTGGAGGATTACAATAATCTACGTTTGGAAGCGTAACCTCCCCCTTGCCTTTGTGGCTCAGCACGAGATGGATCCAGTACAATTAAGCCATTTTGTTTCACTGCATGACTGTTCATTAGCATTATCTACACCAGTGGCTTCAGCTCTCAGACGTGGGTCCCCCTCAGGTTCTCATCATTGCATCAGTTCCCTTGGTTACAGCTCAGTCTCCCAGAGTCTGGGGTCAGGGGGGATCAACGCCTAATGATGTGATCAGACTACAAGAGTTACCCTTGCACGTATCAGAACTATCTCAACAGAGGTCTCTCTCACACAGTCAGAGTTACACCTAGTTATCCCCATTCTGTGCTACCAACATGTGAGAATGGTATAAATCACTTTTAGGGCTGACTTTCATGTGATGCATATTGAATCCATTAGTGTCTGCGCTTTATAATCTAAAGCCAGTTAGCCATAGACCAGTGGGGTGCCGCTCCTCTGGTTAAAGGGATCACAACCCTGAGCAGCAGCCATAGCCTGAAGCAGATCTTTCCACTGGTCAACCAGTCAATATGACCAGGACCTGGGCAAATGGCCGGGGCAGCAGCACTGCAGGTGGGGGCATTAACCATTCAAGAGACACTTCTGCTGACTGTCTGGGGATGGAGCAGACCGCGTGGCTTCCTCAGGGCTTGAAATGATCATCTGCTGCAACTCAGCACAGCTTGAGCTAAACAGGATTTGGAGAGTGAAACCTCTTTATCAGGGCTTACGAGGATGAGACCATATACCCGCTTTAGCAGATCCCCGAGTTCTGATCCTGCTGAGAGAAATTCTCATAAAAATAATGACATTACAAAATAATAGGGTGGTCAATTCAGTGTTGCATAACAAAGTGAATTTAATTCTACGTCATTGTCTTGCCAGTCCTCCGATTACTTTAAATAATTGGACATTGAGTTATAGTTTGTTGGTACAAGTATTTCTATTTAAATATGTTTATCTTGTTTGTTTGTTTGTTGGACTTTACAGGACCTTGGCCTTAGTCCGGTGGTAAGCAAGCCTTATCCTGATTCCTGTCACCCCTCATCTTAGGCCAAATCTGGGGCCAACCATAGAATATTGGCTGGTGATGAAAGGTAGGATATACCACCCACTGTTAGTTAGAGATTTAATCGTGAGCTGCTCATACCACGGGCAGCAGCCTGAACAAATCCTGTTTGTTTACAGTAATAAAATAAATTGCAAGTTTAATGCTCTACATGATACTTAGGAACAGTTAATTCCAGATAACTTCTTCAGGAATGCTACATGCACAAACACACACACACACACACACACACACACACACACACACACAAACCTTGTCTCCAGACTTCAGGGGACTTTACATGGACTTATATTAATTTGCTGGAGACTAATTTACCAACTTGCTGAACCCTAACCTAAGTCTAAAATGCTAATATGGGGATAATCCGACTGTCAAACAGATTTAGGTTCCTACAAAATGACTAATACCTGCATCACACACACACATGCCCAGTTGGCCTTAACAAAATAACACATGCACACAAAATAAACCTCTAATAAATACCTTTTAGCTCACAGCAGGGTGTGTCGATATTTGATTGAGCTTCCAAGTTTGACTTTCATTTACTATCCTGACAAGCTGTCATATTAAATATGTTATTGGTATATACTGAGATCACCCATTAGTGAAATGGAAAAATTAATTTGGCAGCAAAGCAGATTCCACTGTGAGGTCAGTGTCTGAGGGCCAGGGTCTGGATCGTTAGCAGCCTGCTGTGGGTCTGTCTGTGCCCGTCCCACAGTATAAGCCAGCTATCCTCAGGCTGCCACAGGCAAGACATCCAGTCATAAGACTCAACAAGAATGGCATCAGTCACACTTTAATGGATCCTGGATTATTGTCCCTCCACCCCCACAGAGCCCACGGGTGGGTGGTTGGCTCCGCTACGGTCTCCAGGACCTGCCTACGTTCTCCCTTGTGACCCTTGCCTGTGGGTATTCTCAGCATGATCGCCACTAACCAGAGGGTCAGAGCCTGCTGGGCCCTGCAGCCCAGCAGGCTCAATTTTGTCAAATTAGTAACCAATCTCAAATCTTGTTCTTGGAGAGAACCTATAATCACCCTGACAGCAGCGAGGGACCAATATTGCTGAATGCAGGTGGACAGACAAGAACAAAAGCACTCCCACTTCATCCTGCTGATAACATTCTTTCACTCTGAGATTGGGAGGAAGTGGCTCAGGATGTTTTTTTGCATCCACATGAAGATAATCATTTAGTCTCAAACTCTCTATATACAGAAACAACAAGCTGTTGCTGTTGAAATACAATCAGTGATATCAGTGATATTATTCTGATAATTTCAGGCATTTGAGTGTAGAGTTTGAATTTAGGGATGAACACATTATATCTGTTATTAATGCCACAATGACATTTAAATCCACACGCATGTTTTTCTTTAATTGAAATTGCCCAGCTTATTTAACTGTCGCAACTCTCACAAGAATTGGAAACTTTTGATAACTTACGACTGACAAACCCTCACAGGCAATGACCCACGGCGAAATAAAGTGCTTTTAAAAGGAATAAATGTGACAGAAAATGTCATTGTTGTGACTCATTCAGCATAAAAATTTGTTTCTAAAAGCGAACAGACCTCGGTGCAGGGGTCAGAAAAATAACCCTGCAGTGTGATCGGAGCTGCTCAATAAACTAAGAACAATTAACTTCTGTAAAGGCAGCCTCTCAGACCAAGAGTTTGCTATCTGATCATTGGTACCACTTAGTGGGAACCTGCTGAGACCTCTGTTTATGCATTAACTGGGCAGCAATAATGAGCACTGGCCTCTCACCGTGCATGAGTCAAATCAAATTCCCTTGCCAATTAGAAGGAGATTTACACGAGGCCCTGTAGCACAGAGGCTAATCTTCTTGGGCGATCTACGGTGTTCCTGCACTAAAACGGCCTCTTATATTCTCATGGACCACTGGTGCTAGCTCTCGTGGTGGGATTTGTTTCTGTTTTCATATGTTTCTGCAGGATTGGGAGGCTGGAGCCAGTCTGTGTGTGAGCATCCTGCTTGTGGAACAGACCTGGCAAATGGCCCACTCAGGACATTTGACCCTGTGGATTTTTCTCTTTTCTGTGAGGTTTTTTTGGAGCTAGCACTTTTCCTTTAGCAAGGGCTAAAAGGCTCAAAAGGGTGGAAAGTAAAATATTTTCATAAGTCTCCTGGACGCCAGGTTGCATAAAAGGTTCCACAGGCGTTTGCATCAAGCCTGGACTGTCGAGACCACAGATTCTGTTTTTGTTGCCATAAAACTGCCCTTTCCGAAAAAGTACATATATGTATATTCCATTTGCTTGACACTTGTAAATTTAAATGACCTGAGAAATCAAGTTTGCTTCCCAAAGAAAAACATAAAGCTAAATATATGAGGCATATGAATGTAAAGATTTACCCATGGACTAATATGTTGGTGTGTTTTGGGCGATGTGGAGTTCACTGAACACACAAAGGTATCTTATCCCAGATATCTCTCACCAGATTAGACTTGAAAGTTGCACTTTCACAGTATTCATGAGGACGATATATATAAATATATAAAAGTATTTTTTATAATTATCAAAAATCAATTTTAGGACTTTAAGGATTTAGGTATTTTTCGTAGGCTGATCTTTTGTCATGGTTTTGGTCTGGTATAGTGGATGTGACCTCAGGAGGGAAGGTTAAGTCTGGTCTCAGTATCACAGGAGGTTCGAGAGCGTATCTACCTTGCTGTCATAATAGCCATGGGCAGAACTTGCGTGAGCTCCTGACATAACTTGACAATATGGAAAACAGAGGGAAGCCCCTCATAGACCTGAAAGACCTCCCGTGTGTAATGATGCAGAGAACATTTCACAGAATTCTCCTTTGGTCTTGGGGGGTGATGGGGAAACTGGTGGGCAGTGCAGAGGGGGGGGCAGGCCAGGTTCCTTTAAGGACTCTTTTCCCCCCTTCCCGCTTTGGTTGATAGTGGTGATTACAGGCCAGTTTGTTGGGGTTGTCTGGTCACAGTAATTGCAGGTTAGTTGTCCATCACTCCGTGGTCTGCTGGCAGTGAAGAGAAAGGAGAACACAGAGCGGTGAAAAGAAAGGATCCATTTAATCAGCTGGGTGAAGAAGATGGATGTGTGAGAGGGCTCCTCTCCCCGCCACACTTATATATATGCGTTGCTATCATACAGCAAAATAAGCTATAATAGCACCTTGACAGTTGCACTTTTACCATGAGTTAGAAAATACTTCTTACGCAGAATCTCTTATTTTATTCCCTGTGTAAATAAAAGTATCCTTGAGAGAACAATTTAGTCATCAATAAATGTATTAATGAGGCTCACTGGCTACCTAAAAGTAAAAAAAAAAAAAATGTTCCAATGATATTTTTAGGGTGTGGAGTTATATAAGGCTGTTTATAACTCAGAGCTTTATTCGCTGCTGGGGCTTTCAGAGGTGGCTATGCTGCCACTGGGGAGCTACATGGATTGGAAAAGCTATGAATATCCTTTCACCACATTCCCAGCCTTTTACAGAAAATCCACAATATGGACTCAAACCTGTCAGCGCGCGGTACGTTCTGGAGGTACGGCCTGCGTCAGGTATGGAACCAAACAGTAACACGGTAATAAAATGTTCTTTTTCTGGTATGTTCTGCCTTCACGACTTTATCAGTGTCCAGGATTAAGTCTGTTTGCTTATGGACAAGAATGCAATTAGCAGAGTTACCCTCACAGATCAATGCTAGCATATCATTTGCAGTCGCCCAAGAGCAAACATGTTTTCCTTTCGAGCAGATAGGAAAGGAATGTCAAATACAACCTGCAGTCCAAATAGCTGTCTGCACAGGTTGGATCAACGTTACGTAACAGGAAAATACTCATTATTTCCCATCTAGTCAGAACCGAAATTCATCATGAGGTTGCCTAATTTGTAGAAACAAAGCCAAAGAGTCTTTTTTGTCACCCCACCCCAGTTCTCATCCCACTGTTCCAGGTAAACAATAGGTAAAGGACCCCCTGCTGCTTTGCCAGGTGACCTTATCACGGTGCCGCCAGCCGGCCCTCACCCACACAAACAAAAGACGGCCCAAAGAAAATGCCAGTGCTGGTTCTCACAGTCACCCCGATAATATCTCCGTCCCCCTAGCCCAAAACACATTGACATGGAGCAGCCTAACAGATAGAGTTGCAAATGGCCACTTCTATGAGTCAAAGCAGGCGAGGGTGGGACACTGGACATCCCCCCAGCGGACGCCTTGTTCTCCCATTAATTGATCGCTACTTGATCTTCGATGGTGATTCAGGGGTACTCTCTAGGGCAGGCCACCAGTCTCTCTGATATGTGTGGGAACTGTGTGAAGGCCACGAAGGTGCACCTGCTAAATGGCCGTTTCGGCCTATTCCCCCAGCACCCTGCCCATTGTTAGGGATTTATATTCAGTTTCCTTCTCAGATGGCCGCACAGTGGAGGGCTACTGAAGTGGGCTACTCTCTCTTTTCAGAAAAAAGGGGATGCTTAAAAGACAGACTCGCTAAGGTGGGGAGCATTGAAAGAGTGACACAGGAAGAACTGGGATAGATGCAGATACCAAGGGGGTCTCATGACACGTAGCGGTGATGTCAGAGGTTTCGCTGGACTTAGCGCTTTGCGTAGCAGGCCAGATGTTTTCAAGCATGCAAGTCACTGATGTTTAATAGGTAACAAAAAACAATAAGGAATGTGGGGTATAGACACTGAGCAGTATCTTTCAGTGGAAGGAGGATCACAAGCCAACAATTAGGCTTAATGACAGCATGATGTCCTGTGGCCTGCTGATTGACCCATGACCCTCATTTTAATGGGGGCTGTAATAAGGGACATTACTCTGTCAGTGTGGGGTCTCAGTTGGCGGAGGATGGCAAGATGAAAGGTGCCCACTGAAGTGTGGGCTGCAGGTGAGATGGCAGTTCCAATAGACAATGATGGGCAGGTGGAGTAATGATGTGTAACAACAAAACAGAAGGTGAAGCAGGTTGTTATGTGTAGACACACACACACACACACACACACACACACACACACACACACACACACACACACACAGAGTCTTCAAAATGTGTTAGATTGTAGAAAAAAACCTCTCTTTTACTGTGTTCTCAGTGAATCTGTTATCGGTTTTAATATTTCACCTTTCTTATCTGTTCTGCAGGTGCATATCATCACTGTGTCATTCTCACGTCTGCTCTCAGCTGAGGCTGTTTCCCGCTGACACGCCGCTGCCGCGATCTTCAGAGAGAAGATAGAGAGGCGGAGGAGTGGTGGTGGGGTGGGAGCAAAGCGTTGTGGGGGGAGGTCGGGAAAAAAAGAAGAAGCCGGAATTACCAAATTTAAATAAAGTCAACTTTCCGGCCATCTGGCCAGTGTTTAGGATAGAGGGGGGAAGCCTTGAAGGCTGGTTGAGCTGGAGAGAGAAAGCTTCATGTTTGATGCTCAGTATCCAAACGTCTTAGCGGTACAACATCCATGATGTTCCCTTTAAGAGCACAGAACCTTCAGTCTTAAGCATGTATCAGCAAAAACAACAACTACCAACTTCTACTACATCCAACACTCAAAACTTTTCCCGACTGACAAAATATCTGCAGACACACTGTGGAACTCATTAATGAAGGGATATCTGTAAAAGTTGAAATGATTAAAAACAATTTAAACTCGATTGACTAGCGATGGGGGGTTCAGCCCCCCCACTAGTGCACTGCAGATTGATGAGTCAATCATTGGACAGCCTGGAGTCGGTGTAAGTGGATCTACAGACACGCATCATGGCCCAAGAAAAGTATCACATGGGCTGGTGAGAGGAAATCACATCACTGAGATCCAGAATAAGGTGACCAACAGGACATATCCCTAAACCAAGCGGTCTAAAATTAAGGACAAAACAATGTGTCAGGCAATGATTGATCAGTCTGCAGTGTTTTGTCAAAATTCAGTCATCTTTGCAGCCCCACCCCCAGGCACTTCCTATAATCAAAGGCCATGCCCACCCATGGCTAATTAGACATTAAGCAAACGTCAAGAGGGGCTGATTTAAAGCAGCCACCCTAGACCTGAGAAAAACAAAGGGAGCGGAGCAGGGAAATGGGAGCGATCCAGATCAATATTGAGCGGCACTTTTGTTTGCTAAAATGCCATAGAGGCTGAAATAAATCAGATAGAGGAGGGAGAGAAGGGCTGGCGATTGCGTTCTCACGGTTCCCCGGGCACTGCACTGAGAATAGGCACACCTGGCCTAACAAAGCCCAGGAAGAGGGGAGGGATGAGCATGCGTGGAGGCATGCTCCCACAGAAGCACACAAACAGACACACAGAGACACATAGATACAATGTATCTGACTACTACCAGTATAAGATTAAATAAACAAGAGAGTATTTATAAGCGTTTTCTATGAAGGCCATCTGCAGACTCATCCTAAGCAACAGTAGAGGCAACGCTTAAAAAACATTGGGGGAAAGATTACTGAGGATTTATGTGTTTTGAGATGCTCTTGTGAAGCCTGGGTCAGGAACAATAAAATATCTATTGCCAGCCAGTGAAACTTTATTTTCCAGCTGAGAGAATGTACCGTCCCTCACAAGGGCAAACTCATTTTGTTCCTTATAAAAGCTAAACGAAACCATCCACTGATGATTTGTAACCATGAAAAATACAGAGGACAGTTAAAGATACAGTAAATCCACCAAGCAATGATTAGTTTTTTATGGTTTAATGGTATCCTGCTGATCCACAGGTGGCTGCAGTGCAAACACACAGCAACGTGCCACCAAAGGCAATGAAGAAGACGACTGCTGGCATCTTAACATGGATGTAAACAATGCAGATTTGAGAATAAAACTAAAGTCTTCTTTGGAGCTTTAAAGTCGTAATACTCGCTTTGCTCAACTACTGTCTAAAGGTCAACTCGACAAAATAGAAAACGAAAAGGATTTTTTGCTCCAAAGCAGAAGGCAAAGTCAATCTATTCATACAGTTAATTCAAAGGCTGTTTCTAATGAAATATTGCTCCTTGCTAAATGTTTTACTGTTAAACTTTGGCAGAAAGAATTTTTTGTGTCGTCGTCAAGGACACATCATCATATAACAAAATCAATTTCTGAATCTAAAAAGCTCCACCAGTCCAACCAACTTGACTTTTCATATGTGCTGAGTTTGGAGCCCACACACTACAACACTGTTGACGCACGGTGCTGACACTGATGTTCTCGTCATGACTGGACTTATGCCATCCTCTAGATTTTTTTCTGTCACTTTCAGACCAACAAAGCAATCACTTTCCTAGACTTACAGGGTTTCCTGTCTAATGGCACTTCTTCCCTCCCTGCCAACCGGCCCTCGCTTCGTAGCATCTGCGGTGCGGTTCCCCCTGTAAATCACACTGTCACTTCTCACACTCAGCACCTCTGGAGCAGCGAGCGCCCGAGCTGGTTTCAATTTGAGCCCTGAGCAAAGTTAATAAGTTTGAGATAAATTCAGCTGGCCTGGCTGGAGCTGATTTGGAGTGGTGTACGCTTTCGTCCCCCTGATTAGCCCTGGTCCCAAACTTCATTGGCAAAGCACAAAGAGAGAGTCTGTTTCACCCTGACCCCTAATGCAGTGTGACCCCACGTGAAGAGAAGCCTGTTATCATTGCTATTTAGAGTTCAGGTTACAGGTGAGCCAGGTACTAAAAAAGATAATAGAGACATAGCGTAGGCTGACTGCGAGCTGTGGGGGTTCACTAAGGAAGAATTATCGAGAGCATCCAGTTCAGTGAATCTTCACCTCGCAGAGCAGAAAACAAGCAGGGTCCCGGTTTGATCTCGAAATGTTGCAATCACAAATATAAGGTGGCACAGGAGAATTTGACAAGTCACACAAATCAGCTTTGTACTGGGAGTGAAATCATTCATAGTCGATAATAGGGGCCTGCCACACATAAGTGCCAGTGCCATTTTGTAAAATAAACCTCACATGCAGCTAATATTCATCCGTGGTAACCTTTGGCAACTGGCGTGATGTTGGTAAGCACCCGTTTGGCCGTCATTAACCAGCTGGAAGTGACTAGAGCCCTTTCTGCTTCCCACCACATGATTGGAGGCAACCCCCAGTAACCTAACGCAGGGGCCAATTATAGATAATTTAAGACTTAAGCAATTTGGACAGATTTCTGGAAATTACTGTAGAGGTCTTGTTGCTGTCGCCGAACAGAAATGAGAGTGGGATATTTTGACAGGTTTTTACCACAAACCAGTTCTCGGATACACAAAGGCAGAGGTTACATGGTGCCTAATATCCATGTGTTGATTGGGGCTAAAGTCAGGGGGTTAAGCAAGGTCTAGTTAGCCGTGTTCTGAATTACCACAGAGAAGGTTAAGCAAAACAACAGGCCTCCATGCCACCTGTCCACCAATTACTGCTACATAAACACGATGCTCGGTCTGCTGCATGCACACGCATAAGATAAATTTGCCTAGGTGGTCGGACTTCCCTAATTAAGGAATCTGACAACTTGAGACTGAAAAATGCTCAGTTTGAGCCAAATATCATAAAACCCTGGAGCGGTGACCAGTCTGGGCACGCTTTGGAGAGTCAACCGCTAGTGACATTAATCATTACAACTATATTTCATGGCAAAGTTGTTAAGTAAAAGACATATTTTGCAAAGCAGTGAACTGGAAGCAAAGGAAGAAAAAGCAGAATCGTCTTTATTCTAGTACTCATCTCTCCCTCTGGAGCCGGACCCTTTCCCCTGCTGTCTTTGGCCTCTGTGACCCGGCTGGGTTAACAGGTGGATACACCCGTGCTTGCTGCCCATCTCTTAGTGTTTGCCCACGATGGTCGGACAGGAAGCTGGCCAGACTGCGGTCAGCCTGAGCCAGCGCTCAAACCTTTCGGCTAAGTGTGAGGAAGACTCGGTGACATCACTGTTGTGGGGATAGTCTTCAGACGAATAAGGCCAGAGGGAGGAGACATGCTGAGAATCTATTTCTGGCTCTGCTTATATACACACACACCATCTTCAATAAGAGACACTTCTTCTCTCTAAATATGTGATTAAAAGCGTATATATCTAGACAGAGAGAGAGAGACCTAAAGTATTAGTATTCAACAAGTATGCCAAACTACCTTCTTATGGGTTCAGTGAACATAGGAAATCTTTGTTTCCTGCTACATATGGGTGAAAACTAACGTTAAAAACAGAACCCATTGCGGTATCTACCCCTGATGTTTTGTTAAACCGCGCAGACTGAACCCGGTCTGATATTCTCGCTGCTTGGTCCAGGTGAGTATGAGAGACTTGCTGTTCTGTGGAACACAAACATCCAAGAACAGTCACTTCTCATTACAACTGCGATGGTCATTTATTCGAGCCACGGTATTACAGCATGTGTGTAAATGTGCATATGTGTGAATGCATGTAATTGTGTGTGGTCTTATTCACATCACACATATGTGCCCTACCCCCACCCCCCACCCCGCTACCACTTCACCCAGAGACACAATTAAGAGCCGTGGCCGGAAAGCAGGCCCTGAGCGGCTGGACGCTGAGACGAGACAGACTCGCCGGGGCAGTTCCTTTCCTTCCTCGTCTCCAAAGGCCACTTGGCACGATGCAGACGGCCCGAGATGTCAGGGCCAAGCAAAAGCGCAATCTGTCTCATCACAGTCGGCTGACTGCAGGACCCGGAGCAATCCCAACTCGTAGCATCTCTCTGCTTGCTTTGCACTGAGCCGTGCAGGCTCAAACACAGGGAAATAGGAAGGCCTGATCATTCACAGCGGTTGAGGTGGTCTGTGCGTAGAACTCATGGGATATTGCCACTGATTTCATCACTATGGGCCAGATTTCCTTGAGAGGCAGTGAGAAAAGTGTTCCTCTCAAAGTCACTGCAGGCCTGTGAGCTGCATGCTGAGTAATTACCAACAGATGCTTCTTCTGTCTTTAGTTCTACGTCCAAATTGGAAACATTAGTCCATTGTTAGACTTAATAACAGAAATATATGTTTCACTGATTAAATAATCCCACTCCATATTATTCGGAGCTACGCAGTATTCCTAAAAAAATTATTTGAGCCGTCAATAAGTGTGACATCTTCCCCCCATTGTGAGATCTGAAGAAAATAACAGTTCCTGCTGAAATTAAAAAGTGTCCTCTGTCAACAAACTGAGACAAATCACCTCTTAAATGTCTATTCCAGAGTCCCTGGGGTCGAATGACAGTCCTGACTACATATAAAGAGCTATATTTAGGAGAGTGTCTTGTATTGCCTCCAGCACCATATTAACCCCTGACCTCTAACTACGCACTAAGCTCCTGGTGGTTTACAGCTGGGACAGCTACTCTACGCACTGAGTCTGGTGATCATTTATCTGTTGGACAGTCCTAATACATGCACATTAACACGAGCCAAGGAAGAGATACTCTATTAACAGATGAGCGTGTTAAAGCTGGTTTATTTAGTTTTTTATCAACCAGTGGATCGTAAATGCAAAGACTGGATTTTCAAGTGACGTGTCACAAACGCCCAGATTCAGATGGTTAACGGGTGGATTTCAGCATCGTCCTCCGCCCTCAAATTGACGTGACAGTTTCGGAGGCCCTCTGTTTTCCAGCTCGGAGTGTGTACTCAGAACAAACAGATTTGCTACTTAGAAATGCAAGTGCGTGAGAGGGTTTTCGAGGGTGCCACGATCAGGGCTTTGAGCCTCTCTGATACAAGGGGGTCAAGTGTTTGTTTAGCCTTCACCTTTGATGTAGTGAGCAAGTCACACTAGCCTTTTACCCAACATGCAGTAACGTGCAGGTCTAGGTAAATACAATTATAAAGCAATGTGCAGTACATTTAAATTTTCCATCATGAAAAACAATCGTTAATTCCCAAAATACCAACATTTCCATTCTTCTTTATTTCTACGAGTGTCTAATTGGTTGCTGGTGTTTGACACCCAGGTGACAGGTGTTTGTATTTCCCTTCCCGAAACCCACAGTAGGTTTATTTAGGTTTTCACACGCAGGCTCCAGCCACAACGCCTGCTCCGTCCTATAGAACAGGAGGAAGGCATCATTTGTGTGACTCACGTTTCGAGGCTGGCAGCCCGGGCCGCAGCTGAGGTCCTGGATGTAACTTAGCTCCTCGCCTCCCTAACCCCCAGCTGTAAAATGACACAACTCCACAAGTAGCTCCTCGGCAGCCATCAAACCCCCAAGTGCCTGTTAAAGCTCACTGGCTCCCCCCTCACCTCCCACCACCCCTCCCTTGTCTTATAAAACCATGGAGCCATAAAACCGCTGCAGGGCTCATACTAACTTTCTGTGAGTCCTCTGTGTCGCGACAACTGGACAGCTCATACATTAAGATGTTTTATGATAATATTTTGAACTTGATCGCTTCAATTGGAAATTTATGATGAATCTGGTAGATCACAGGTCAGAACTCGGACACTCTTAGTCCCACTATATGTAATTTACATAAGTAGACGAATTTTAACAGTCCAGCAATAATATATGTCGAAAACCTATCAGAGACGTTGTGTTTAATATGTGTCAATCAGCTGAACTGAATGTGACTGAGCACTTTTACGTTCACCAGCTTCCAGGGGCCTGACATGAAGAAAACATCACCAGCCTGAGAAGCAGTGCTCAGGAGTTGGTTGTCGGACGCAGGAGCCCCTCCCGATCAAAACCCCGCCCCTCCCTCTCAGCATTCTCACTCCACCCTTCTCCTTCGCCACAACTCCTGTCCACGGGCTGAACTACGAAAAAAGTCAAATCCAAGTCTTGGCAGCTGCTTTTCGTCCTATTTACGGAGGTGAAATAGAAAACTATTGTCGAGATCAAACCGCAAGTGACAAGGATGACAAGAACACGATGTTGTTTTCAGGCAAATCATTTCACTGGCAGCCTGGTGCAGGATCTACTCAGGGAGGCTGCCAGAAAAAAAATTATATAATAACATACAATGTTCAATTGCGAGCTATTAGCTCGACAACGGCATCTTACAGGTTTTCTGCTGTGTAAAATTATGCATATTTAAAACGCAAAATATGCAAACGGTTTAACACAGAGAAAGCTGCTGAGTTTTGCATCTTACACAGCTTCATGGAAACAATTACTTCCTGGCAAACGCGGATTCGTTGGCAGATCTCTTCCTGAGTGTGTGTGCGCCTGTGCACATTCGCATGTGTGTAGTTCCACTTGAGCACAAAGAGAATAATTGCCACTGAAACGTCACTAGGTTTTCATTTGACAAGTGTGCTGCGCATCAGCCAAGCAACAACTGGACGCAGACGAAGAAATGACTGCCAAGCGCATGCATTACAACTCAAACCTCTTCGCTCGGGGACGCTTGCAAGGCTGGAAATTAGCTGAGAGAGTGGTGTAAAAGTTGCAAAGGCGTGAGCGTCTCATTGTCTGCCACTCCATGCTGATTCCACAAAATACAGCTCAGTAATTCAAATTAAGGAAGCGGCTACACGCAATAATGGCACGTGATGTTTGAGGGAACAGAGGGGATGGTCGGCGTTAAAAACCTGCGCAAATACAAATAAAAACGACCCTAGAAATAAAGCTAAAGGTTATAGTCACCCCAAGGAAGCATAAAATCCTAATAAAATAAAGTTCTTTAATGCATGAAGATGTAATAAATATCCCTTTCAGTGTTTTTACTGGACATATTAACTTCACAAGTGGCTGCTATGACCACATCCATACACACCTCCTCATGCAGTGGCCTTTCTTTGTGCTTTTAATGATTCAAGCATGCAGGATGAGAACAACACTTGGAATTTATGGTAATGATAAAAAGCAACCGGCAATTGTGGAAAGATTGAAAAAAGAAAAGGAAGAGAGGTTCACATCACTGCACGAGCAGATAAAATAAATAACATTCAGCATAAAATGTCAAACAAATCAGCTCCCAGTGAAATTATTTCAAGGATACTTGTGTTTAAATGTCAAACTTAACAACAGTACCTAAGGAAACATGGGTGTTCACCTAAGTCCAAGGCTGATGATGTTATACATTATTAAAGTCTGCGATTTTGTGAGTGGAAAATTAAGATTATTACATTCTTCTACTTATTTTGCAATCATATCTCAGATCGTGGAAAATGTGTTGCACATATATATCATTCAATTTAAAATTCACACCGGTGGCCTCCAGCTTTGACACACACCTGGCAGCGCAGAATATTCCTCATGTTTTCTCGTCTGCACCACGCCGTCTGCAACCGGGCGAGGAATACTAAAAGGGCGTCCTCAGATGAACTCTGACCTGGTTCCTGAAACGTAGAGTGGAGGGCCTCTCTATTCTGCATGTTTAATGAGAGCGGCTGACAAAGTGAATCTAAGTGTCTGCTGAGGGAAGGAGCGCGAGGTTGGCGGAGTGGGTGCGGGCGGGTTAGGAAAAGAAATTAGCTACCGGGGGCCTGTTCTCTGTTGGCTTTAAGTGAATCTGATTGGCTGTAGAGGGATGCAATTGAGTTCAATCAAGTCAACAACAGCGGTGAGCATTTCCTTTTTCTCGTGCTCTATAAAAGAAATGAACCCTGTCAACAAGTGGTGGAAATACACCTTGCGTTTAAAAGTGGGACCTTGTGTGAGTGAGAGAAACAACATAAGCCGAGTATCCTGAGAAATGATGTTGATATTGGTTAATTCAGCCGATCCTAATTTACATGCAATGCCAAAACTCAGTGCTGATGTAGGCCATGTGTCTTGGGCTGCTATTTTTTGTCTGAACTCAAGTGAGCCTGAGAGAAAATTAGCTGAGCTTGACCCAAACCCGATAGGCATACTACCAAGTAGACAGCCAAGCCAACGTGATCGAACCCGACCCGAGCCAAAATATAATTTTGTTAGCGTGCCCTTAAGGTAGCATAGTGGATGGTAATGATGCAGGGGATGTACTGGTGGACAGATGTGTAGCATTTAACATTTAAGTAGAAGACAGGACTTAGCTTAGCCTCACAGACCTGTATTATTCTTTTTAACTTTTAAAACTACAATTGATACGCTTGGCAAATCGACATTCCATCCTTCTTAGTTCAACTTTGACCTACTGTGTTACTAATGTAATAATAGATTGATATAGACATTACAGGAGCACTAACTTTTGGTTTGGTATCTTCAAATCCAATCGTTAGCTGATCTGGCAATGGTGTTGGCTTGTTCACAACATGTACGATTGTCTAACCGCTGCTTCTTTCTTCACTCGACATTTTTTTTTACGTTATGTACAACTGATGGCAAGTGCTGTACAAATAAAAGAGTTCTAAAACACATTATTTTACCTTAAATTTGTTTGTTCTTTTGACTTTAACCACATTTTAACCTTAATATATTTCCTTGCATATTTCCCCCAACATTGCAGTTGGGCAGATATTGTGCAAACACTGATTTTTTAAACATTGGCATGGCAAAGTGCTGTCATTGAATCTCATCCAGGGTTCTGTGGAATCGTGAAGTTTCAGGTTTCTGGTATGGTGACAGATGTTGCCACTCCTTAGTCCAACTAGGTTTAGTTTAATCACCCAGGCTGGTCTTTGCCATTCACAGATTGCTTAATCAGTGTATGGATTCATTGCTTTCAAACTTAACATGCATGTTTTCTTGGCAGCAAGGCTGCTTATATCAAAGTCCCAACGGTCTGTCTTCAGGCATCACAGTACAAGTGCAGCGGTAACTTCACTGACCCGTCTCAGCCAGGCAGCCTGTGCACACACATCTGTTGCTGGTTTGAGGAATATTGTACTCTTTCATAAGCAATCCCACACATTTTGCAGAGGATAAGCAATAATTGGTGAGACAACTGTAAAATGGTGATCAGTTGCCGAGCGTTATAGGAACCTTATGACAGCGCGATAGACCGCGAGGGCTGTCCGGCCTGCCATTGTTTGGCCGAGCAAGCGGCTGTGAGATTTCGTAGGCTGGATTTACCCTCGAGGGAACGGCGTCCGAGGCTGACAGCTCTCGGGGGGCCGGGGTGGAGGGAGAACAGGAAAGAGGTGGTGCATGAGCGTTGGAAGCAAGGCTCGTTTTTATGAGTTTGATTTGGGAAGGACACTCCATCACTTGTATGGTGACGCTGGCTGAATGAAAAAACAGGAATGGAATGGGGCCGATGCACAGTCCAACAAAATAGGGAGGTGAAATGAAGACTCTGGCGATGATGCTGATGATGATGATGATGATGATGATGATGATGATGATTAGGCTTCCTTTGGCTAATGTGACTGCTTCAGGCTGCCTCACTAATCAAAGTCTGGATTTTATGGTCGGCTCAGTTGAGTAAACTTCATGGCTGCTGTCCGCTCTCTTCTCGTGCACCTCATCCTTGTTCTGTCCCCCTGTTTTATTTCCCCTGTTCTTGGCGCAGACAGCTGGCACAGACAGGGACTGGCATTTCTCTTAATTACTGACTTCTGTGGATCCAGCAAAGACAAATTCAATTTCACACACCAACTATGGGCCATAGATAGAATAACTCACATTTGTTTTTAATGTCAAACCAAATATGAACAAAACTGCTCAAATGAAAAGGTTTTAAAAGATTCTCATGTAAACTGAGCATTTTCCTGTGTAACACATCGACCAGGCTTATTTGGGGGCTATATTTATCTTTATATACATGTGATGAGTTGCAAGCCCAGTTTATGTATTACATACATGTATGGTATATGTCTAACACCAACATGAATTACATCATAAAACCTAATGCACGTCCAAGCCAAACAAAATACAGGCGTAATTCTAATTCAACGCAAAAGTTTGACCACATTTCTTACCTCCCTACAATAAAATACATGAAGAGAGAGATGTTCCCGTACAGAACATCTTTTACTGAAAAGGCACTGAGCAAACTATCGATTAATACTTCAGCTGCTCAGAATAAAACTGGTAGTGTGTCCTGAAAGAGCCCTTCATATAATTTGCACTATCATGATGCCAACTTTCTCTGTGATTACCCAGATGACAGTAACAGAGAAATAGGCTGGCTGTCATCTGGGATGGCTGCAGAAGGATGAGATCATTATTATGTAATTGCTGCTGCTGTTGCAGACTCTCCTGGCGTGTGAAAGACGGCATTGCCCACACTGGTAACCTGCAGATCAGCCAAACCACGGCGATTAGAGAAAAAGCACCAAGCTCCACCATATCTGTCCCAGCCTGCAACTTCCAGCCGCCAATCAAACACACCTCTCAGCGGACGATTAACACTACGAAGTCCTCCAATAGGATTTGAGCCTGTTATTATTTAATGTAATGAAGGTCTAATTTCATAAACCTCACTCATGAAGAGAAAAACCATTAGCGCAGGAGAGTGTATTTTCTGTAACACACTAAACAGGACTTGATGGAATCCAGATTTGCTCCAGGATGCCGGGCAAGTACAGTTGGGGGATTACATTAACCTTTAGTTGATTAATATTCATAAGCAGTCTGTATTATGGAAACAAAATAGTTGCCATAACAAACATATTTAATCACTGTAGCGTAAACGTGAATTAATGTTGTTTGCATTTCCTGACAGAAACCTGGAGGCATACAATTCTACATTGCTAAAATACATTAGGTAACGTCTTGACGCTGGATGCATTAGTCAGATGATGAATGTCAAAACAAACTGAGCAAACCTTAAAATGTTTCCCAGAATAGACCAGTGTCCACTGGTTTTTTTCGGGAGCTAGTAATGGTCGAAAAATATTTATTTTCGTAAAAACAATGTGACAGAGTGGGACTGAGCCCACGCAGAATTACCTGCAATCGTTTGTGTCAATAAGAAATGTATATAGAACCCCAGAGCGCCGGGAGGTTGGGGAAGTGGAGTCAGTTTTCAGAAGTGATAAAAATCAGCTGGCGCCTGTTGAGGAGGTGGCTGTGTATGTCCTGTCACCACCAAGGACAAAGAGTCTACCCAGTCACGCCTGAAACAGGGATTTCCACATTAATGCTCTCTTATATTCTGGCTCCCGACGTAGAAAGTAGTCCGAAGGTAAATCAGAGTCTATAAAGTACGTTGGGTATTTAAGCTAAAATCTTATTTCAATTCAAAGTTCGCCTGGAAACCTACAAAAGCAATAAATTCTCTTTAAGACTCAAATGCCACCTCAAGGCCAGGTGACAGTCCTCATAAAGATGATTCCGATATGATACTTAAATTGTCTTCCTTCAGCTCAAGTAACATAACAATAATTCTGAACTTCTCCCCCCTCTCCGGATCAAATTCTCTTTCATTTTTCCATGTTGTTGTTTTTCCTCGCCATTAGCCGACACCTTCAACTGTAAATTCAAGCCCCCGGAGGGACTGCTCGCTCCTTGTGTTGCACCCTCTCCCTCCTCTGACTTCTGATCTTCAGGCCGGTGAGGAACATTCCGACTTGCTCCTTTTCCTTCCTGTTCCACGCACGACTTTAAGTGGTGCCCCAAGAGACTCGGATTGTGCTTACTGACAAAACTTTGCACACACACACACCCCCCCTGACATGCTCCCCATCCCAGCTTTATTCTTCACTGCTCCTTCTGGAGGCTCGAGCTCTCTCCAAGGCCTCGTGTGGCTAAAGACACCCATTATTAGAGTTAGGCCTCAGTGAGCGACTTCAACTGGGGCTGAGGTGCGCTGAAGCCACAGTTTCAGGTCACAGGAGTGCACTGAGGTGTAGGTGCAGTGTAACTCTAGATTTTTAATTACAGAGTGTGCGATAAAGAGGGTCACAGCTTCCTGATAACCCGTTTGGTGAGTCAGAGGCTGTTTGTCGCCCAGACAGGGCGTAGGATGTGAGAACGGGACAAAACCTCAGCTATGTGTCGATGCATCTCTCTGAACTTCCTATAAATTCAAAGCAACTAGCCGCCAACCGGATACAGTTTGAAGTATGAGACATGGATGGTTTGCAAGAGACCCACAGTCAAAGCTCAAAGTCTCTGTTATGTGGTTTGAATCACGTCATTTAGATTTCCGATTCAGAAAGTCCATTTTGTGTCAATGAAGGAGGCAGGCTAAAGGCTTAACTATGACGTCTATATATACTGTCCTGTCATCATCATCATCATCATCATCTTGTTGGGCTGAGTCTACCTATACATGGCACCGACGTCGGTATGTTGTCAATTCGGTCCATTGTTCTCACAAACCCTTTTTTTAAATAAGGCGCAGAGAAAAAAGTAAGTTGTTCCTTTTAATTAGATGGTTTTACTACCAGCAAAATGAATGCCCTCGTCTAAAAACCGTACATCATATCTTCAGAGTCAGAACTTGCAATCAATCATGCGAGCCGATTCAGCTTCTTATTCCTCCTCCATTGTTTAATGCCGTCTCAACTTCCTGCAATTGTACGGAACTATCCCAAGAACAACCACAATTCAGTTTGATCCTGACCGGGACTACCTCTTTTGCTCCTACTGAATTGTTGTCCATTTGTCTGGACCTTGGTACGAGGCAAGTGTCACATCTATGATGTCGGTTTGGACTAAATTGGAAAATCTGACAAAAAATCCGGAATAAACTAAAGTTAAATTAAAAAAATAATCCATTCATGGCCATCTACATTAGTGCAATGATACATGATATTCCAGAAAAACCCGCTCTGTAACTTGTAGTGAACTCACCAGTCTAGTGCCTGGACACAGCAAGCTACAGATAACAGGCCAGCACTGAGCTCTGCAGCAAATCTAATAAACCAGTTCCAGTTTTCTTATTCCCACCACGAATGGTAACCAAGCTGCTTGAATATTGGATCTCAGGAAATAGTGCAGGACAATTTCCTCAGAGCGTAACATTAGAACGCACGAGCCTGGCTCCTGGAGGTTTGGGGCCACCACCGCTGGGCCGCTCCAATTAGATGGAGCTTCCCCGCTGTGTCTGAGCCAGCCTGGACACAGGAGCACCCGAAAAGGAGCTGGAGGAAGAGATGGAGGAAGGAGAGAGGGGAGACACACGCGGCCCCCGAGCGTTGTGTTATGTTTGGCAAACATTTCACCCAACGTCTCTCCCTGTCTACACTTCTGGCCCCTGATCAGGGCCGCAAAGTGATCGTCAGACAGCGAAAAGGGAGGAAAAAAAAGAAAAGATGAAAACATGGAAGGTGGTGGAGACCGAGGAGAAAGCCACTATTATGGTGGATGACTGTTACCTCAGCTTTAAAGACTAGCTTTATGTATTTTCTAGCATTTATCATACTGCTATTTAAATGTCCGTTGTTATTTTTGTTCAACTGGAAAATAGCTTTTTTTTTTTAACTAAACTGATCCAAGATTTTGATGAATCAATTATCTGGGTGGAGTTTTTATTATTGTGCATCAGAAATATTCTATTTATATTCTCATAACATTTTATTTAATATTGTGCATTAAATGTTTATATAATGGTAATGGATGCTTTAAACTGTCCCAATAGTTTGAACCAATGCAAAATATCAATATTTCACATTTTGAAAAATATGTTTTGCTCTGACTGTTTTTTTATATGTGATATATAGGCCTAAATAACATCCATCCATCTATTTTCTATAACCTCCTAACCTTCTATCCCCAGGACGTTTCTTGCTGTTAATAAAACATGTTCAGTGTATTCCCTGCCCAATGAGTAGACAGGCTCCAGAGGGTTTAAGCTGTATATGTACATTTCCTTTTTGGTCAAACATTAATTCTCACACACATTCAGATCAATGGAAGAAGTTAAAGTTTATTTTTCTTCTTCTACTTGGAAATTAAATCAGTGATAATGGACAAAGCACCACTGATCCTAAAATAGGCTGAAACAAAAAGTCTGTATTCATTTTAATAATACAAAAAAAAGTTTATACAGTGTAGTGTCACTAAATGCAGTTTGTTGACCTTCTCTTTTTCCCTTCGCCCTGATATAGGATTTATCAAGAATAGCCTTGGCTCTCTCCATTGTAACAAGACACTGTTTTAAAGCCCTTGAAGTATGCCATTGTTCATGTCACCCCTGCCCTTTCTGAAAGTATTAATCCCATTGCCACGGTCTAATGCTGAAATCCCCAGTAGAAACACCTAAGAGGACTGGATCTGCTTGACCACACAAGGTATTCCTGTTTCCCCCCCGCAACAAGTGATATCAAAGGTTCAACTGTGGTCGCTGCCGAGCGGCGAGGAGGAAGTACATCTGTAGGCTGTCCGCTTGTGGGCATTCAGCACAGGTTCGGGCCATTGGCATCCGATGCAGGTGCTATCCTCTGGAAGGTGATTAGATATCATCACTCTTTCATTAACTCAGTGTTTCTGGTATCACGGTGACTGTGTGGAATGAATGGCCCTTTTCATAGGTCAACCCGGCAAATGAGCCGCGCTGAAAGGGCCAGGTTAAGGTGGGAGGATAATGAAACAAGAGAAAAGCAGGGATAAGTCTGGCAAAAGAAAAGAAAAAGAAGACACCTAAGACGAGGGATTTGTAAAAAATATGCCAGACTAAATATGTATATTTAATTTCATTAAACCTGTTTTCGCTTTCCGATGTGAGCTAAAAATAAACAAATGTCAACAATAGCAGCTGAGGTGAGGAAACGCGTTGATGTTTATTTTTAGGTTATGACACCGCAGGCGACAACAATAGCCTCATTTTCACTTGATGCTCAAAACAGGTACGGAGGCGGGAGGAGGGTTGAATGTTCCATGACGTGTGGAGCAGACCCGGGTGAATACAGCCTCTTTGTGAAGGGTGTCTCTGTGTGCAGGCAGAGGTGCCGTGCACGCTGACATCACCCAGAGCTGGGGATGTGACTTTTTTTCATGTGTACTGGTGCCAGGGAGCAGCCAGTACCGTCAAGCCAGCCTGAGTCAGCGCTACACGCTCCAGACACGAATGTGCAAGAATCCATGACGGAAGAGAGTTTCACAGCTGAAACGCAGCATATCTGCTCCAAACAACCTGAGCTTCAAGACCGCGGAGGAACAAAAACAACTGGAAACTGGGATGTTTGTTTTTATTAGAAAGAAGTACAGTAAATCAGAAAAACACTGGTGACATAAACAATAGCAAGGGAGATATTTATTGGCATTTATTTAGACATTTTGGAAATCTGGAAGAAAAAGCTCTGACCTCTGGAACTGGATATTTGAAAATACAATTAATTTAAATTAAAAAAACTTCAAGACTAATTTTAACAATATCTAACTGTCTTCTTCAGCAGCCGGCTACCAGCATTTTAAACGGAAGTTAAGAGAAAATGTAATAAGTTGACCTTTATCTTTACCACTGGTTGTGTTTTCGTCTGTTTTTTTGGTTTGTTTATTAGCAGGATTACACAAAATCTACCACCGACTCCAATGACAGTTTGTGGAGGGGTGGGGCACAACCCAAAGAAGGTCCCATTAAATTCTGATGCTGATCCAGATCAGGGGGCGGGTCAAGAATTATTTATTTATTATGCATTTTTCCACATTTCCGTTGATTTCATGCATGAGAAGAGAATCACACACATTTAGAAAACTGATATTTATCGGTGCGTTTGAAATTTGGTGCAGATGCAAATGAGAATCTGGATCCAGTGAATTTAAATGTGGTTTCATAAGGAGGACTGTGAGTTCTAGTTTTGTTTTCTTGTTTTTTGGGGTCAACATACCTCATTGGTTTATAATTTGCAATAAAAATCTTTGCAATGTTTATCTGCTGTCTGATTGGTGTCATAGTGAGTGAAGTTGCAGTTCGTGAGTGTGTTGACCTGAGCCAGGCTTTTGCTTTTAGTCTCTAAATGTTTCTCTCTCTGTTAAAAGCAATCGCCGTTTTGTAAGATCGGTGTATCTCATGCTTTGTCACCTGTTCTCTGTTGAGAGGATCCTAGATGAAGACGAGAGCGCAGTATCAGCCTCTGCCAGGTTATGTCATTACATTTTGTCAGCACTTTGACAATGAGCCATTGTCATTCGGGCGTAATTACAGCTCAGGCCTTATTAGTGGAAATGCAGGAGAGTGACCTGCTGAGATCTCACCCTGCTTTTGATACTATTTCATTGTCTTTTAAACCGACTCTGAGGTCACATCACCTGAAGGCATGGGAGGGAGCTTGTGGTCACTCAGCAGAGTTCAATATGAGAGCTTTTCAGGTGATCTGTCAGAAAGGTGGGGGGATATTTGGATTCTGTTCGATGCCAGTGGCTTTACAAGGTTTCAACAGGGGGAGAGAAAGTACTCAGTCAGGTAAAAGTATGTACTCAAGTAAAAGTACCACATAAAATGTTCTTCTTGAGCAAAGCAAGAAAGTAAATATTCACTTTTAAACATACTTTAAGTATTAAAAGTACCTTCTGAGTGTATCCTATATATTCCTAATAATTCAATGGTCTACATCATTGACTGTGTCTACTGTCTATTTTGTTTAGTACAAAAATAGTACAGTCGTTCATCTATCTCTCTTTACTACTGCCATGGATGGGATATATCTAAGGCTGAATCGTGGTGTTGGCCTCTTCTTAATTCATTTTATGTGTTGAACTTAACATACTCTGCAGAGTTATGGTTTCGGTTTGATGATTAAACAGGAAAACTATGACACTGACATTTCTAAAGAACTATTGGTTCCACTGCATTCCAAGATCAGTGTGTATTTCCTTCCCCCGCAGATACACTATCAATGCCAATGTGTTTCGGTTTACTAGAAGCCCGGAGCAGATAAGGCTGAGATTACAGTGGCACTATCTCCAGAGGAGGCCGGAGAAAGGAGAAGATATACAAGAAAGCGTGCGGCAGCAGTTATCACACACTGCTATTCACAGGGGTGAAGGCCGGAATACATCTGTTTCTTCACAGGATGGCTGAGCCATCTCAAGCGTTATCTGATTCTGATTTGAAATGATGATGGAGGTGACAACTGCCAAGTCAATAAATAAACACACTGGGAAGTCGTTTTTTTTCCTTCTTGTTATTAATCTTACAGCTTTGTAGAGATACAGAACTCATCTGAGGTTGTTTCCTAGTGTCTGCATGCACCCCCCAACCCCCACTCCCTCGCTGTTGCTGCTGAAGCCACTGGGAGCTGTTGTGGTCATGTGTGGGATATCAGGGAGGTGTGAGAGAGTCAGAGCGGAGAATTTAAGCTCATCCATCTGAGGGTGTCAGGGCCTTGATAAGTCCTGTTTAAACTTTACCCTTTGCAAAATACCATGTGTCAACAGTTGCCCGTGACCAGAGTGCTCTGATCTGGTTAGGCAAACACCTGGGGGAGACCCACCCCATCCCGGCGAGACCGCTGCCGACAGTGGGCGAGCTAGGGTACAATTCTGCAACCAAAGGTGATAAACATTTTAAAGAACTAACACGCAAACTGAGGGACAGTGGAGGCATCCGGAAAGGAGAGTTCAAATGGTTCGTTGAGAGGATTTTCTCAGTTCTCCCTCTTGCAGTCCTCTGCCGTGTCTGGGGCAGTCGGCGTTAGTTGCGGAAAGTCTCGGGCAGGTGTCATGCCGGCTGTGAGCGCTTGAAGCTCTGCCTCCTCTGGCGCTGCCAAACTATCCATCACCTCGTGAAGTCTTCTAATTCTTTAAAATGCTCACAACAGATCATTTAAACACAATGGGGGTTTTAATGAATTTGGAGCAAAGTTGTCCGTATTTGTGATTTCAGCGAGATAGTTGGTTAAAATCCTAAATGTCCTTTGTGCACTTAAACCTTCCTTAACTTGAATGGCATTAAAACAAAGACTCATACGTTTACTGCACTAACACATCATTACATATACAACTCTGTTTTTTGTTTTGTAAGAAAAGCAGGGAGGGTGATCTGCTCAAACATTTACAGTGGAATCTGAGAGAGCCCGAAAAGGTGGAAGACATGATTTGGCAGTTTACCTTCAGTGTTTGCCTCAAAATTTTGACGCCATGGCTCGAAGTCAAGCTGAGAAGTTTCCCAAGACCCGCTCGGTCTGCAGGCGGGTGCTCTCCCTGTTTGAGCTGTGAGCCTGGCCCCCAAGGACCTGTGTGTGTGTGTGCCCCCCCCCACACACACACACTCACTCCCTTGATCGACCATAAGTCAGTCTGCAGGGCACCTCAGACCCTCTGCAGTCAGCACTGTGGGGGCGCGAACATGCCCGACCACACCTCTGATGCCTCAGTGTTAGCCATCACCGAGTTTCCTCCTCTGTGTGTCGAGACCAGCTGCCTCTCAGAATGGAAACTCTCAAACGACACCAGGCCTCCTCACACCTACCACGACGCACCGAATTAAAATCTGGAAATTAAAACAAATATTCATTGCGGTGTGTTCAAAATATGTCATAGTATCTCATAATATATTGGGGGAAATTAATCAAGGTTTGCTGTACAATCAGCATATTATCAAGTGGCGACGACATGAACTTTGGAGGAACAGCATTTCAGTGGGTGGGTGGGGGGGGGGTCAGACTGCCACAGCCACCAGTCAACCAGTATAGACAAGGAGCAAAAATAGCAGGTTCATCTACCTGACAGACATATCAGGCTATTTTTAATGAAAATGTCACAGTCAGGAAAGACTGGAAGGCTTTAATGTAACTGGAAACCTCAAACCACCACCTTCATCCATGGAGAAAGATTATCTTCATAGTAAAGCATCTATTTTTAGCGATGAAAGAGAATTCTTTAGACAAAAAAACATTGTTTATTTATGTTGTGTGTCTTTTTGGAATGTTTTCTTTATATTCTACAGTTTTCTTCCGTGATTGATGTTAACAAAATTATGAATAAGCATTATATAAGCAGCTTTAGTTTAAAAAATATATTCTTCATTAATAAGTACCATTTCATGTGTGTGTGTGTGTACCTATAAATCTTTACTGATAAGAGTACTGCTACTTTTGTCTTCTTATTCAATCAATATGATGTAGACAAAATAATTATTAAAGGTTATGGTAAAAATAGTAAAAACTTTCTTCTCGTGGCTAAATATGGACTCATAATTTACAGTGGGATTTAGTTTCTAAAACTGAATCCATGGATTATAGTGACTGAACTCTCCCAACAAAGTGTCCTTTGTGCACCGACAACAAGTGTTGGAGCAAATCCAGCGAAGTAGATTTTAGTGTTGCAAAACAAACATGTTTTCTTCATTCCAGTTTTTCATGGGATGTATTGTCACAATTATTTGACAGCTTCATTGAGGAAAATGTATTTGTATCATATGTTATATGATATGTAATATGTTGATTCGTTCACATAGAGTTACACATATTATTGTTATTGGTGCTGTTGTTATTTGTATCAGTTGTACTGTAAATAAAATAAATAAAAGTCAGTGAAACAACGTCAATTACCTAAATCTTGAGTTAACAGAATGACCTTTGATGTTCAAAGAAATTCTTGACAAGGATAAAATCCTGTCTCTTGATAATATTCCCAAAGAACCATTTTATTTTATTTTTGGTTTTGTAATATTCTTGTTCTTGTTTCGAACATGACATTTTAAGCAGGAAAGAGGAAGACCTAAAGAATAAATGTGAATAGGGAATTTAAATGAGGGAAATATGTTTTGAAATCCCCTCGGACTTTGTCTCAGTCCCCGCAGCCCCCGCACACATGTTGCTCTCAAGTTTCTGGACCGCTGTCTCCCCCTATTGGTCCAAGCGGTCACTGCAGCGCCGAGAGAGCTGATGAGAGGAGGCTGCTGCTCCGTAACGACTTCATCCAACAACCATTTCAGACAAGTGTCCGCGTTTAAACAGACACTAACAAGCACCACTGTCCATTCTAACATAAATAACACTCGTTAAAGACGAGTTAAATTTTAGGTTTTGTAGTTTTATAAAGTATTTACTGCTCTTATTTCTAATTGCAGCAGTTGTATCCAGCTATCAGGCTGTTGCTCAAAGAAAAGTGGAACTCAGCACGAAGATGAATTCAGCTGTGAACGAGGGAATTAAGATGGAGGCATTTCAACATGTATTTTTGTTTTATTTGTCAACTTGGGCTCAAGTTGAATATGCCTGCAATTGCCTGTCATTTCAATACGGTTTAAATAAACGATATAAAGTCTATAAAAAAGAAGGCTATAAATAGAAATGTGTGCTTTTAGAAAATCACGGAGGAACATATAATTTAATGAATATTGTAATGTCAATAAAACGGATTTGATTTTGTGATCGTTGACAAATCATACATGTATCTCCCTCGACACTAGTAGCTATAATATATTTTATTTCCTTTAGTTAGACATGACATAATTATAGCATTGTTTACTTTTTTTTTATCATGTGTGTTTTTAGCTTTGGTTTTTAACTTTGAATCCTCAAGTTTTAAATGTTCAATGTTCAGTCAAAGCAAAGTTTCTAGAGGCAGACACACACACTTGTTCTCGCTGGACGAGCTTTCCACTGTTGTTGACTGCAGGAGCGTTCGGGGCAGAGTCGTATTACTGTCCCCGCCTCCACAAAGTTTCCCCCAATCACTTCCTCGCCGTGAAACATAAATCCAGGCAGCGCCTCCTGTGTCCCTAGACTCCTCAGCCATCCTCCAAGAGCGCGTCTCTCCTCACAGTTCTCTTCAAAGTCACACTTTCAGAGTCAAGCATCGGAGCGACATCACTCGCAACTCGCCTTCTCGTCTGCGTAAAAGTCAAAGGAGCGTCCAGAAGTTTTTTTCTGTTTGGCTTTTTTGGTTCTGCTTTGCACTCAAGGATTCAGGTTTGCCAGTCGAGCTGTGCGCCCTCACAGACTGTCACTGCAGTCTCTGGGCACAGCGCTTGGATTTTAGAAAGAAGGATTTTTCCTCCTTTTTATCTGTGATACGCGGTTCTTCAATTTTTTTCGCATGAATCTCCTCGACCCTTACCTGAAGATGACAGAAGAACAGGAGAAGTGTCACTCCGACGCTCCCAGCCCCAGCATGTCTGAGGACTCCGCGGGCTCTCCGTGCCCGTCCGGCTCCGGCTCGGACACCGAGAACACCCGTCCGATCGACAACCACCTCCTCCTGGGCCCAGACTACAAGAAGGAGGGCGAGGAAGAGAAGTTCCCCGTGTGCATCAGGGATGCGGTGTCCCAGGTGCTGAAGGGCTACGACTGGACGCTGGTGCCGATGCCAGTGCGCGTCAACGGCTCAAGCAAAAACAAACCTCACGTCAAAAGACCCATGAACGCATTCATGGTGTGGGCACAAGCCGCGCGGAGGAAGCTGGCCGACCAGTACCCGCATCTGCACAACGCAGAACTCAGCAAGACCCTGGGCAAACTTTGGAGGTAGGTTCGCTTTTGCACTCAGTCAAGTTTGCTGTGCGCCTTTTACGCGTCACTGTGCGCAGCGTTTTCCGGACGAAACGCACCACCTGCCTGCTGTTTCAAGTTTGTGCAGATTTAATAATGACTTTCGAAATGTATTTTCTCTGTGAAAGATATATTTTATTTGTTGGTATAGGGATTGTGGTCAGAACTTTGGCTTTTCAATTCCAAGTTTTATCGACTGACACGCAAACTTTGTAGCTGCCTCCTGCTGACGATTGATAATGAAACAATTAACGCTCAAATGTAACATCTCATCAATGAATCAGTCGTAAGTTTTCGATTCATTTTAATTAAAACAATTCTCTGTGATTCCCCCCCCCCCCCCCCCCTTCAGATTGCTCAACGAAGTCGAGAAGCGCCCGTTTGTGGAGGAAGCGGAGCGTCTGAGAGTGCAGCACAAGAAGGATCATCCCGACTACAAATATCAGCCGAGGCGGAGAAAGTCTGTGAAAACGGACAAAACGAAACCGAGGACGGCGAGCAAACGCACATATCTCCCAATGCGATCTTCAAGGCGCTGCAGCAGGCCGATTCCCCGGCGTCGAGCATGGGCGAGGCGCACTCTCCAGGAGAACATTCAGGTAAGAGAGGGAGCGAAGATATAATTAAAGAAAACAAATGATTTTATTATTATTATTATTATTGTTATTATTATTATTTGCCTTTATTCTACAATTTATTCGTGTTTGACTTTAAGGCCTTGAACTATTCCTGTCAATGTCTAATGATTAATGATTAGTGGGTTTTACAAGCATCATGTAAATACACCTGTCAGAATAGTGCCAACAAACTCCTCCTCCTACAAGCATTTACATTTCATGGCACTTTTGAGCTTAGTGCTCCCCGCTGGAAATACTTTTAAAATTGTATCAGGTCTTCTTTTAAATGTATTTGAACTGTGAACTTACCATAACGTTGTTTTCCTTTTTTAACCAGGTCAATCCCAGGGCCCACCAACACCCCCAACCACCCCCAAGACAGACCTGCCCACCACCAAGGTTGACCTGAAGCGTGAGGGGCGCCCCATTCAGGAGGGTACCAGTCGCCAGCTCAACATCGACTTTGGAGCCGTGGACATTGGCGAGCTGAGCAGCGAAGTCATCTCCAACATGGGGAGCTTTGACGTCGATGAGTTTGACCAGTACCTGCCGCCTCACAGCCACGCTGGGGTGGCCGGCGCAGCCCAGGCCGGCTACACTGGCAGCTACGGCATCAGCAGCTCCTCAGTCGGCCAGGCAGCCAATGTCGGGGCCCACGCTTGGATGTCCAAGCAGCAGCAGCAGCAGCAGCAGCAGCAGCACTCTCTGACCACCTTGGGTGGAGGAGGCGAGCAGGGCCAACAGGGTCAACAAAGAACCACCCAGATCAAGACGGAGCAGCTGAGCCCCAGTCACTACAGCGAGCAGCAAGGCTCCCCACAGCACGTCACCTACGGGTCCTTCAACCTGCAGCACTACAGCGCCTCCTCTTACCCCTCTATCACAAGAGCACAGTATGACTATTCTGAACACCAAGGTGGTGCCAACTCCTACTACAGCCATGCAGCTGGCCAGGGCTCCGGCCTGTACTCCACCTTCAGCTACATGAGCCCCAGCCAGAGGCCGATGTACACCCCGATCGCAGACACCACCGGAGTGCCCTCTGTACCCCAGACCCACAGTCCGCAGCACTGGGAGCAGCAGCCCATTTACACACAGCTGTCCAGGCCGTGAAGAGGCAGCCTCAGCACTGACTGTACAACACTCGCCCCCACGCATAGACTTCTCTCTGCCCGGTGGCCTTCGCGCCGCCACTCCACCCCCCCCCCCCCCCCCCCCACCCCACCCGCATTGCCAACAGAAAAACATGACAAGGACTTTTTTATAGTACTGAAATATATCTTTGGATTGGCTCACAACAGTGCCTTTTTGTATTGGTTGGAATTGTGATTATATTTTTTTAGATATAATGTTTAAAAAAGTTAAATCCTCTGTGAGGACATACTGGTTATAAATATTTTAGTATGTACTGTGTATGTGTTCTGCTCTTGTCATCCTCATCTTGGTAATCAGTGTCATTAGAATCCTCATCGTCACGATTTGAAGGTCTCACACGTTTTAAAGGAGCCGGAGTGCCGAGTAAATTCACCCTCAGTGGCCTTACTTCTCACTAATGTATTTTTTGTACAGGAAGTAAGAAACGTCTGTTTACTGACACTGCCATCTTATAATAGCCTTCATTCTGCTTTGAACTTTTGTACTGTACATATGTTATTGTAATTCCCGTGAGATGCAAGGTTTGAGCAATGCACGTTAGAAATAGATTTGAATTTTTTGGCCATGATATGACTGTGTCATCAGTGAATTAGTCAAATATTCTACTTCTCGTTCTTTGCTTTAGCTCAAACGATTGTGTTGGAAACGCTATAGCAGGTGCCATGTAACTCTACTAGGGGCCTTACCGTGTTGCTAGACGTAACTGAGCAATGCTTGCTTTTATCTGGGTACTGCCTTGATACCATTGGTGCCTCTGGAGCCACATTAGAGCGGCTCAGTCCACTGGCATTGCAGTGTCAAAACCACAGCGTAGTTCTGACTTCCTGTTTGAGGGAGAATACAGGAAGTGACCATTTACCTGACTCTCCTCAGCAGCCAGCAGGTCTGAGTCGGGCGTACTTCTGTCATCCCCACAGCCTTTTCCTAACCTTTTTATTTTCTTAATTTATTCTTTAGCATAAATTTTATTTGAAAATAACTATTTGCAATTATCTTTTTAATTCAGCAGCAGCTTACAACCGCTGACATATGTGGTACAAATTTGTTTATTTATCATTTGTAAATGTTTCCGTATTAAAGTTTCCTTTATTCATGATCTAGTTATGTACAGATTACTTATAATTACACGATAAGTCTTTCTCTTAAAAAAAGAAAAACTGGAAGTCTTCTGTCTTTTCTCTCTAACAAATGAATTAATGTATATGGAAGCCGTGGCCGTTTTGTAAAGAATTTGCTGGAATCCACAGGATACTTTTTGTTTTTGAAAAAAAAAAAAAAGGTTGTGTTCCTCATTTTATATTCTGTATCATTAGTTCTTCTTTTGTCATCTTTCTTAATGCAGTTTCCCTATAGGTAAACATGCCATTGTCTTAAAAGCTTATCTTTTGTATTCTATTGTTTGCAATAAAAACAAAACACTGAGAAATATGTGATCTTCTTGTGCGATTAATTATAAGCAGGTTTCAGGCAGTATCATATGTTGTGCACGGCTGTGTGGTGCAGTGCATACAGCAATAAGATCAGTGGGGTTTATTCATACGAGTGACCCTCCGCTGACGGCACAGCAGACCAGCGAATTCACGATGTTATTTATTGAGGTGGAATGACTTTGGAATAGTCGTTATCCAACTCGTACGCCCAAAGAAACAACAGAAATAAACAGTCTTGTTTTAATGTGGCAGAGTCAACCTGTCGCAGCGGTTTGATGAAGTGAAGTCGTTGCCCCTGGCTTCTCAGACCATGAGGTCACAGGTCCATTATTGCCGCGGCCTGTTGAGAAGACGTATGTCCACACCCCTCCCCCCCGCCTTGTATACACGACGGCTTAAAGAAACAAACTCGACGTTGCATATTGTTTATTCATTACTGGCCAAGTAATATAGGAATAGAGCGGCCCTTAATAAATCAGTGACAGTGTAAACACAATCAGGTACTATAGCTTTGTGTTGAAATCCGAGGCACATTCAGAGATGACGTCTCTTTCCTCACATCAACCGGACTGAACCTTTCTCTGCCACCCACCGCTGCACCTCGTCTCACTGTGATGACTGGATAGTTGTTTAGTTTTTTTTTATCTTGACTCCTTAACTACCCACTGCACATCATACACACACGGCTTCGCTAAACATGTGGCTCAACACGTCTACACTGCATAAAAATATGGAAATATGATTTTCATACTATAACCAGAGTCATCAATGTCTTCCTTCGAAGCAAATTTTAAAATGTGACAAAGAATAAAATCAATAACCACCGTTCTGATGACATAAATAGAATCATAGACCATTCCCATTATATGATATTATGTGACTCCATCCAAAAAGTTGTTTTTTTACTGCATAAATAGAACAGGAAAGATTAATTCCTTGAAAAATCCTTCCTCACACGGCTTGATTAAATAAACCTGAGTACAAATTAAAGTTTTAAATAAAACATCATCAGTGTTTTTGTAGGTTTATATTTTGAATTAATTTATAGTGTAAAGGGAAGTTGTGCTGTTTTTCTTTGTATGCTATTTTATCAATACTTAAAAATGTGAATTTGTAATTCTCTCGCACGCTCTGGTATTTGTTGAATGTGGAAAGCAGTAACTATGAGAAGTATAAGCTGTGGGAATGTGGGTACATAAAAGGGGAAATTACAAAATAGCAGCACACGCTACCACATGAAATTCACTGACAGTCACACACTGAGGACATGTATCAGCAGGATATCGACAGTTAGAATTGTGGTTTGAAGCTGGCATCCACAATTTAACTCTATTGATTTAAATTATAACACAATCACTGATGTGGTGGAGTTAAAACAATAAAAAAAACATCTCATCACTGTATTTGTTTTAATGGGTTGTAAAATCTGAGGTTGTTTATAATCTTCTGTCGTTATCTCTGCTTCCTTTCTGTACTTTGCTTAAAAACTGCTGCCACTACTGACACTGCTGCTTTCAGGAAATAGCAGCTGATTAAAACAGCAAAAAGAGGAAAACAATAAAATAACCCTTGTCAATACAAAGTTATATTTAGGCTTGTTGCGTTGATGACGAAACATTGAGACTTTCCTCCATCGTCTGAAATTTCTCCCTCTGACAGTGAGTGTGTGAAGCTCTGAGCCCACCTCCCACAGAGAGCCCCCCCGAGGCACATCCATCACCGGATCTCCAGTGGTTCAGGCCCGGAACGAGGCAGCGAGGTAGCAGGCAGAGCCTCAGGGCCAGAGAGGGCAAAGGGAGGCCGGTTAGTGACAGCCTGGGGGGGGGGGGGGCAGGAAGGAGGGGCAGCGGGGGGGGTCACAAGAGGAGGACAGAACAATCGTATTAATTCACTGTTTTTGTCCGTCAAAGCGAGGCCTCGTGTTCCTGACTGACATGACTGAAATATTAACACGCTGCGTCATTTTCAGGAGAATTCTGAATGGGAATTACTCAACTAATTGAAACGTCAGATTATCAGGGAAAACAATGTGAGGGGAATCAGGGGAAAACACTTAATTCAAACGCTGATGCGTGGGGAATGTGAAATGTCCAGCTAACCACATGTGCATAAGATCACCTTTTTTTTTTTTCAAAATAAAAATATTAAGAATAAAATTCTTATAATAAGAATAAAAAAAATAGGCAGAACTTTTGATATTTCTATATGATCCCAACAAGGTTTCGTGAAGAACCCAATGTGTTTGCCCATTTACTTCTCATAAGACGAATAACAAGCATTGTGAAAGGGGTGAATTAAAATAAAATATGTGATATCATTTTGCTGCTCTGTCCTCAAAGAAAAAAAAAAGATGAACGACGATAGCCACTTTCAGCGAGTTTCATCAGAATTATACGTCACGTGATGCAGCATCATTTCAGGAAATGACCTCACTATTGAGACGTTCGCTGTTTGAGACCACGGTGACTCATTAGTTGGGCTTCCCTGTGGACACAGACCGCCTTGCCCAGTAGCAACCCGAATATGATGATACATTTAACACATAATAACAGTTACAGACATATCCCGAAGCAGATGCTCTCAGATTATGACATCCGATAATAAGAAATATCAAAACAACTGTCAAGAGCCGATATACAGGCTTTTCAAAGTACATACCAATAAAATAAAATCACCGCAAAATAAATGAAAGGGCAAGCCAAATGAAAAAGCGTCTTTCTAAAGCGTGCGCCCCAGCCTGCTGACCTCGCCTTAGAGGCTCTTGGCAGTGGCACAGTATCCCAGCCAGTGAGTGGATGGGGCTGCGATGGGACTGCTCCCCTCCAAAACAGCAGGAGTGCCCTGATGAATGTTTCCGAGAAGGATCGGAAACAAGACCAAATTTCTCTCTCTTTTTTTTTTTTTTTTTTTTTTTTTTCAGACAGGCCTTTGCATGGGCAATTTTCCCAGGACGACCCCATTATTATTCCACAGAGACGTCTGCCCCCTCCGAACCCTATGGGTGGTCTTTCTGAAGGCAAAAGGAAGAGGAAAAGAAAAGGAAAAGGGGAAGAAAAAAATCTGGTGATACACCCGCGGAGACTGGACAACATTAAAACACACAATAAAGGAGAATAAGACAGAAGGAGATGAAGAGTCAAACAGCACTTCTAGCATATTGCAAGCATACAGCAACCTCTTTTAATTACTGGACTGTGTGTCTGGGTGTGTATGTGTCTTTTGTATGTTTCTGTCTTTCAGGACAGTTTGATATTGCAGACGAGGTAAAAATATTGAGTAACTTAAGAGTTCATTATGGGTTGTGGTAAACTGGTTATCATTCCTCCGTTTTTAAATAACCTACACAGACAGTTTGAATTGACCCCCACGCTGAGTTTTAAATTGTCCAGTCCATAAAATTCTTTCTTAAACCAATAAGACACATCCAGTGGAAACCGCTGCTAAATCACACAGAGAGACAAGTTGACCACAAGGCCGTTTCCATGGAGGCAACACCCTCGGCGTAAGAACTACCATGTTCTGATTAAAGTTGGGAGCACAGGGCGGACACATTTCCTACATCCTGAACCATATTGATCATGGTTGTGATTAAATCAGAAGAATTACACGAACATACAGCTACTCACTCTTGGGAAATTATATGCGTTTAAAGTTTACACTCCCCTCTTGCCACCGTTTGATTCTGCTCACTGCTGGAGTAGACTTTAGGAAGTGAGACTTTGCCCCACAGCCATCTATCTTGCTCTGGCCCCATGAGGACGTCGGCCTGTGCCAAGAGGCCGAGCTGGGCCGGCCTGCTGGAACCCTTGGTGAGCTCCCTGCCTTTGTCTGAGGATGTGGAAGAAACCTGGCACCGGCCCGAGGTCAGCGTCACAAAATTATATTACCATAATCCCATTAAGTGTGTCTGAGGCCTCGTGAGCTCCAGCTCAGTCTGGGAGGAAGGTAGGCGAGGGCTGGCAGTGGGTGGGTTTGTGCTGAAGACAAGAAGTCAGGGGATGATATCCAGGTCAGAGTTAACCCATAGGCTGTGGGATATTTTAAGATGTTTCCTTGACTTATATATCAAACTAATAATTTAAAAAACTCTGTCTGTCTGTCTGTATGTGTCTCGTATAACCTTCATCTAATCGACTTCCCTCTTGTCAAGGGCCTAGGAAGTGCTGTGTCGGATTTGGTGCGTTTTGGACACATTTACATTTACGGTTTTAGAGAGAGAGCTGCAAGCTGCATTATAACAGGCCAAGTAAAACAAGCCATTCAACAGGCAGGTTTAAAACAAGCGCCGTACTACTCTAGTTCTCAGGTGGAACATTCCCAAAGCATGCATCCAATCACACTAAGTGGGAATCTGCCATCTCTGACACCAATCTGTCACAGTAAAAAGTTACAGGAAATGTTCCCATACAAGCAAGACCAAGTCCAGATGAAACGCGTCCAGGAGCCTGAATAAGATGATGGATTTGTCTGTAAACTTTTAATAATAACAAAGGATTCTTATCCTTATCGCCATCATCCCTTCTCCCTCAGAAAAGTAGAGACTTTCCAACCACCTACATTTGTCTCCAATTAAGACTCCAGTTCCAACCAGCCAGAGGATCAGAGGAGTTCGTCTTTGCTGCTTCATGTGTACCTGGTAAATTTCCTTTTTACAGAGGATGTGATGGCAGGTTGTTTGCTCTGGCAGTTGATCCTTGAGGTATAGCTGTGGCTGCTGTACCTTACTGTATATAGAGATTATACACTGTACAGCCTCGCTTCTGTGTTGTTCTATTGTGACCACAACTTTCTTATAAAATACCCAGAATTGCAGGTTTCTGTTTTCACTCTCTTTCACTTTCATCAAGTGCTGGATAACAATGTGGACAACTATGTGCATAGAAGATTTGGGAGGAGTTGCACACACAGGGTGGAGTGTATGTATGTGCACGTCTTCTCAGCTATCAGCAGCCATCTCTTTACTTACAGACCCAGCATATCAAACATACCTCCCCCATGTTTGTCCATTCTATCTGCGGGACAACCAGTAAGCCTTAATCCCTTGTCCAAATAAATGAATACCTCAACTAACATGTAAAAGTAAAGTTCAGGGCTAAATGCAGATTCCTGAGAGACAGACGGTGCCTAACCTGGCAGTAAACCAATTAATTACACACAACGTCTCAGTCTGTCATGGAGACACAAAGTGACACACACACACACACACACACACACACACACACACACACACACAACCTTGCAGGCTCTCTCACACAGAGACACACACAGTATGTTTATCTTTCAAACTAAAAATTCTATCCCACGATTTCCAATCCTCTGCTTTGCATGCTCCTTTGAGTTTGTGTGTGTGTTTATAGTCGTGTGTGTGTATAGTCGCCTGTAGGTTTATTCTACCTTATGTTTCTCAATCTTGTTCTTTTGTTGACCCCCCCAGTCCCAGCATGTGCTCCGACATGGTTCATCTCAGTGGCCTTCTCCTCTGGGACAGGGGAATCGTGAAATATGGGCAGAATGCCTTACGGTAAATGGGGTCTTCACCAGCCTCATTTCCTGCACGCAGAGATCTGTCACAGAGCGCTAAGCAGAGCCCCCGGGCCCGATGCTGACAGCACACGAGGAAACTGCACAGTATTAGGTTCCCTTAGAAATTAAGGCAAATATCACTTCACTGTAATAAATAGAAGTGGTAACTCAATTTGAGAAAATAGGCTAATAAGACACAAGTGTCTTGTGATGCCCTGCTTAAGCTTTGCTGGCAGATCACTGCAGCAAGACAGCTGACTGGTCACATAACTAGGTGATGGGAAGGTGAACGTTAAATCTGCATTCACTTTAAAAATAAAATAAAAAACCTTTTCTGCAGCAAGCAATGGATTTTGCAAAAAATTATACCTCTTATGCTCCCATCCCGCAACTTTCACAAAGTTACGTGTGGAGTCTCTTTTGTGCATTAATTGGTAGCAGTGCTGGGATGGGGGTTGGGCAGAGCTCGGGGTGTTCTGCTCTGTGCCCCTATTATTTTCTCCACAGGCAGTTTAGTGCTTTCCAACTACCTCTGAAGCATCAGCAGTTTTGGCCTCATTGTGAGCAGAAGGGAATACTTTGAAACTAGGTGCAGGGGGACTCTCTACAGGAAGCTTTTATGTGCCTCTAATTTTAGAGAACAGTTGCTTTTACAGATGCCCACTCCTTATCAGACAGTTTCATCTGTTTGATGGTCATACATGTCCCTTTTAAGGCAGGCCATCAAGATGTTAAGGTTTAAAACGAATTTGGCAGCTGTATTCCCAACAATATTTTCTGTTATACTGATATATGTCCAATTTTCTCTTTAATACCAGTATATAGACAAAATGCATATGATTGTATAGGATTTTGTATGTTTTGTATTCTATCTTTTATAAATCTCTTGGTTGTGGTTTGCATAAAACCCATTTCAGTTTTTTTCTACCATCCACATTTCATTTATATTTTTGTAAATAAACTCAATTTAACTAAACTATAGTAAAACGAAAGCCAAACGTCTGGAGAACCTTTTCCAAGAGGGCTTAGAAAACACTTAAGTAGCCATTCCTCCCAGAATGCCTTGCATGGAGCAGCAACTGGGGAGAGCAGGTGTGTGTGGTGAGCACATGGTGAGGGTGGTGAGGTCTGCCACATGTTGAATGCGTGAAACACAACATTTCTACTTAAGTGCACAGGGAGAGACTGAGATGCTATAGCCGCTATTGGAACTACATGTATGTTTTTGTGTCTCTTCAGATTAGAGGGAGGAGAGGTCGCCAAAACATCTGGAGAAAGAGACGCTGGGGGAAAGAAATGAGAAAAAGGTGCCAGTTAAGTGTCTTTCTGACGTGGGCTAGATGAGGGAGAAATTTGAATCTCTCCCTTTAAAGCAGGATCACATGGTGGGATTTCAATAAATGAGTGAGCGCTGTGCCCAAGTACAGAGCCAAAGCTGCCAGACAGTACATCCAGTCCCCCCTCTCTCTCTCTCTCTCTCTCTCTCTCTCCTTTTTCACCAGTTCCTCTCTGTAACTTGCTGTGAAATTCCAAGGAGACGTCAGGAAGAGAAGAATCAGGAGGCAGACATTTGGTTTTCATGTGTGGCAAAGCCAACTCTTCGAAATGCAAGACATAGTGTTTTAAAGATTATTTTTTGCTTGCCAGAGGAATTTTACCTCTTCTTGTTTTGGCTCAGTTGTGTCTTTTAACACTACATTTCTGTGTTTACTTGGTATATGCAATCCTTGATCGGTTTAACCCCCAGCAGATTCCCAGGCAAAGGCCTCGGAATAAAACTGCAGAATAGCAATTCCCCCCTAACTCTATTACCACTGGTTGCCATGGTAACAGCCTGCTGGGCGTTCATTGGCCTTGATGGCCTATTGGCAGTGGCCAATAGCAATTGAGACGCAGTTCCTAACCCTGGGAAAAATCATGCCCCCTCCGGATATAATGTCCTCTCTCCTCTGTGAAAACTTCAGAATTCTCTCCCAGACGTGTCAACAAACATCACAGTGCAGGTTCAGCTATGCATGTGCACATGTGCAAAGATCCAACAATCCTGTTTGACACCTTGTTAAAGTTTTCCTCTCCCGTCTCCTGCCCTCTGTATCCCTGCACACCAGTGCCCCTGTGGCCTTTTGGACGTTAGTAGCCACTGACCCCGAAGCCCCGAGGATCACTCGAAGGAGCCTTCGAAACCACCGCAGCAATCTGGCAACATTTGGCCTCCAGATTTTTTTTCTCCCCCCCCTGAGGTTTCCCCCTGAATCTCCAAGCTTGTTATTATTGTTGTACAGCAAATTGATACGTAACCAGTGCTTCAGTTGCACTCACTTTGACTCTTATAATGAGTGAATATCAAACATTACCACAGACTTAGAGACTCGTAGAATTTGTCAAAAACTGGGAAACAACATATTCTTCTACAGTTGTGAATTATATTTAGTGGAAAATTATTTTAATATTCAAACTGGGCACTTTTTTCCTCATTTTTATTTTGTCTTTTTCCTTACTTTCTATTTTTGAGTGATAATTCACGTGTCTGTTAACCTCGACATTCACAGCTTTTCTGTTCCAAGCCGGACCACAACAAGAGTCCAAGGACCTGTGTCTGTGTCCAATCTGCCAAAGTACTCCACAATAACCATGAGAACGGGCTCTCCTGTAAGATCCAGGAATGCACTGTTGCATATCAATGACCCACATCAACAGAGAAAGACAGAGTGAGAGAGAAAGAGACACAGAGAGAGAGAGAGAAAACAAAAAGAGAGGATAAAAGGGCCCCTTCCCAACACAGACACACAAACACATTGCAAACACACACAGGCAGGCAAGTCTGTGAAATATGACAGCCCCACGGTGAAGAAGGTGGGGGTGAGGGAAGCCATATTGTAACAATCTTATTCTGTGGTCATTAATCGTATCCTGCTGTTCCAGCCTCCCCGACCGTGTGCGCTGAGCGTATGTCAAACACATTTCCCCCTTCCTCGGTGGGCGCACTCCCAGCCAGCTCTAATGCTGCACAAAGACACAAACCCAGAGAGCTCCTGGAGGCAGACGGGCCAGATAATCTCCCCCTCGGACTCCAGCGCCAAGTCCAGAGCCAGGCATAAAGACGCAGAGAGACACAGGCCCACGGGGGAATGGCCCCTCTGGCCGGGCTGCTGCCACGCTACATTCACAACGAACGCCGCGACAAGTCATATGCACTGTCAGTGAAACGGAAAGATCTCATCAAACATCTTTATCTCTGTCCCTCGTGGCCTCATGAACAAAAGTTGTGAAACGCTACTGTTTAAATATACATTGCCTCACTGGGGCCGTCTACCACATGGTTTTCCAAATTACAGAGGGCTTATCTGAGCTATCTCCCCCAGGTCGGATTATATGATCAGTACAGGGAGACACTTTAATGTGACAGCGAGTTGGACTCAAGAGCAGAAGTAATCACTTTAGATACTCTTCTGTCATACAACTGATTGCAGTTTTAGTACTCCACAGTAGTCCTAAACTCTGTTCATTGACAAACACAGACAATATCTGGGCAACTGGTTATTTGGCAACAGAAAAGTGGTCATCCCTCTCTTTCCCTTCTATCCCTCCATCCCTCCATACTGCTTGTGCTGCTCCCTCTTTCCCCCTCCTGCTGTGAGCTGCCTCATTAGAGAAGTGATGATGTAACCCCTCTGTTTCATCAAGAGCTGCCATTTGTCATTATGACTGACAAGTGCTGAGGTGGGCCAACTGAGCAACAGGAAATTAAGGCCTCCCATTGGCCCTGTAACCAGTTCTATCGATTGTTGCACCTTTCCCTCATCTCACTTTTTGACGCAGTGCATAAATAAATACTTATGACTACTGTTTTGTTCTGTCACTTCCATTTCTGTCAGATACAAATTCATAAAAAAATATATTGCGATCATAAATCAGTCTCTATAGTTCCATATGCTAAGTAGGTCTGCATATGTGTCTCCAAAACTGCGACTGAAGACCATTGCCAGAAACCTGAGACGTCTCTTGACAAGTGGCGTCTCCAGAGCAATGGAAAAATCGGCCTGAAACGCCATCAATCACGACGCAGGAGATCGGTTGAAAGACCTGCTTTTCACTTCCCGTCTGCTCAGAGATCCTGACAAGATAATAGATTGTGAAGCTGTCAAAATATCTTGATTGAGGACACGCATTGTTCGTAAATCAAAGACTTTCCAGAACGTGCAGCTACTGTAAGTGATGTATTTGTGTCACTGCTGTTGTTATTAGGAGAAAATCCTTTTTTATGGGTTCCTTTATGGCTGTTGAAGTGGATCATTATGCAGCCTGAAGCATGGGATATTTTATCCAGCCCGATAACTTCACCCCGGTCTTTTGAAATATCCCCAGCTGACACATTTGTTTTTCTTTTCTCAGAAGATACCAAAATACTACAAACTAATACAAACACTCAAGGCTAGGGCAGCAGTCCACAAGGACAACAGTAGGAACAAGTAGCAGGCCAACAGAATGGCTGAGATAAAGCAAATATCTGGATGGCGTATCAACAAGTACACACACAATTAACACTCCTACCATAAAGCCACACTCAAGATGATCAAATAAGTTTGCCCGTGGTCAAGGGACGAGTGTAAGGATGAGGAGATGCCTTGACAGAACCCTTGACCTGAAGGTCTCAGTTGGGTTGGGTGCCCGTCAGTGAGGACAGGAGGGGGGTGATTGATTGTATCCCTGTCGGCAGGCTCAGCTGGACATCCTAGAAGAGATCTCCCCATCCATCAGATAGTTCAGACGCAGGAGAAGCTGCTTCCAGATGGGAAGCATTGTTCCTGGGCCACCCTGGCAGACGTCAGTGGGGCCCTGCATGACCCAAAATGTTACCGACAGCCCACGAAACTCTGCATCTGTGCCTGACTGTCAACACGCTGCAGGAGTCGTAGGGACACACCCAGCCTAATCAATACCATACACCAGATAGGAAACAATAGCTGTCATTACGATCACTGACCATAGCTCTCTGTTCATTCGCAGATTGGAGATAAGCGGTAGCAGCAATGGTGCGCTGGCAGCGATCGCTGTGTCAAGTGACTGGTGAGGCGTAACATGGGGACTTAATTGTGGTGCGAGGCCTAATTGCATGGTCAGGACAGGGGGTAATGAGTTAATCCCAAGCCAGTCATCCGTGATGAGAATAAGCAAGTCCGCAGCACAGTAATTACACTGCTGCTCATTAACCTCTGAGCTTCAGGACACGGGAGAGTGTTATGCGTAGATTTTGTTGATATTTTACATGTTTTTGTGTATTAAACAAACTTGACTGGTTGAGAACAGGTTGATTATTTGTTAGTGGCGAGCAAGCAACCGTACTCTGCCAATCCAGGGAGGCCAGAGGCTCAGTTAGTGAGGAGTGCTTGCCAGGTTGCAAGCCCTGTTGACAGATTTGAATGTGTTTTCTAGAGAGGGGATGGTGGGGTATTCAGGGGGAAGAGAACCTGGGAGATATTTAGAGGAATGGGTGGGGATATATGTGATCCCATGGCCCCACTATGACAGGCGTCACACTACTCTCTGTGTGATGATCTCTTCCATATGGGCCCAGGAATGGTCAGTCTGTGTTTACACGAGCTGATCCTCAAAACGTGTCCCAAGACCCGTTTCTCTGGCACCGCGGCCCGGGAGGAGAGCAGACACGAGGCGCTTGGGAAATCAGGACACCCCCTACTGAAAATCCATTAGAGCAGACTGCACAGTGGCACCAGGCGGAGCAGCAACCTGCCAAAAAACACCCACATGCACTTATACACATGCACTTAAATACACACCAAGCCCTGTTAAAGATTACACCCGTCATATTTTCATAATTGTTGGAGGCACCTGAAGTCAAGGCCAAGTCAACACATTTTGCCTGGCAGTCTATGAAAAGGGCTGTTTGTGTGGAATGTATATCAAGAGCATTTCATCTCTGTTTGCTTCAGCAAATTGAAGAAAATATCAGGGTGTCACATTCAGAATCTGAGCTTCTCTGTCAGCCTTGGACTGAAGAGGGTGTCATGTAGTTTTAATGAGGTGGAAGTCTAAGGTCTTCAATCTTTCACTGCCAAACCAAACCCTGGCACCCGGACTTAAGATGGGTGCAGGCCAGTGCCATGGTACTAACAACTTTCTGCTCTGAAAAAAAAAAAAAGAAACGTTGAACATTTAGGACTATTTGGTCCTTTGCAGCGAGGTGGTTTAAACAGATTCGTCATAGGGATGTGTGAGAGAGCCCACACTGACAGATAAGTCTGAATATATATGAAACTGTGATTATTTCCCTGGTGTTCCTCCTATGGTTTTCAGACTCCATCAGCTGAGGCAAAAAAAAAAACGAGTGAACCAAAGCCACGATCTCCTCTCCTCTGTCTCCCTGATAGCCTCTCCTCCATTCAAAACATCAATTCACCCTGAGCGTATAAACCCCTCCATGGATGTTTGGAAAGGGGGGCTCTCCCCATAGTCTGCTTAAATAACCACTTCCCGTGGAATGAAAACAGATCAATTATAGGACACTGGTATCTCCTCTCCTCCAGGGGCACCTCTCAGTCTCTCCTGACTTGGGTTCAGGGTCTGGGCTTAGTGATGGGCGCTGTGATGGCGTAAAACTGCCCCTTCTCTGTTGACTCAGAGCTGGAAGTGAGTAAGCTGAACTCAGGCCTACTCTCACTAGGGACCAGCCGCACCCCGCTAATGACATCCAGCCTTGACATTCTTAAAAAGTCTCTGGTTATTAAGAAAAACAAACAAGGACATCAGACTCACTCACTCGCTGTGCTAACAAATACCATCCCCAGGCAATCCGGTGGATAGCGGGTGCAACTCTATAGTCCCCTGTTGAAAACCAAATCAGGTTCTGGTGATTTGGAATATGCAGCGACCATAGCTCCTCTGAGGTGAATGAAAGAGACAGCTTCAGATTTGATAACACACGGGGCGTGCAGGAAGGCAAGTGCTTACCTGACTTAAAGTTTTCTAGCTACTACACTGGAAGGAGCAAGCGAGAAAACACACAAACACACACACATTTGCAGTCGAGAGTGATGTGTCCTCACTGCAAGGAGATTCGTGGTGGGACGTGGTTCTCATCCCATTGGAGGGAGCTTCTCCACCCCCTCCACCTGCCCCCACATCCCTCCCACCCAGCGTGATCTTGCCACACATCATTGCCCCGCTAAACGTTGACAATTGGTGACAAATGGACTGCGCTGCACACTGTGTGCCAGTTGCCCCTGGAGACGGTGGCGGACCTGGGGCAGGGCCGTGGAGCAGAGGAGGAAGGGAGCAGGGGAGTCCCTGCAGCAGCGTGGCGCCTGGCACAGGTGGCTGAAAATCAATACAGATCCGGCCCCTGATTGGGCCTGACAGCACAAGAGCGGTGGAGTGTGGGAATCCGCTGAGTGCCACACACCGCTAAATTGGATGATGGAGGGCTAGAGAGCAGCAGAGGAGCAGAAGGGAGAGGGAGGGGGGAAGACACGTTAGTCCACATTATCAGAATGACATTTTGACAGGGTGACAAGGACACGCTCCGAACGCATGCACACAAAGTTCAAGATAAATGAGAACGACACTTAAACAGATGGCATCTGGACACTTGTGTGCACCTCATATTTTGCATGTTTCTTTAGCATGTTTAATCTTACTACCGTCCCAAGGGGATTACACTGTTCAGGGTTAACAATGGCTGCTGACAGTGGCATGTTGGGCTATTAGGAGACTAAACGCTCTGGTTTAGTGCAAATAACGACGACTTATGCATGCACAAACACACACACTTGCTGAGCTTGCAGTCACTGTAATTTCAGCCAAGGCTGAGTGCACTCAGAAAGTGCTGCAATGTGGCCACTCTGCTGTTTCGAGGCCTAAACTACTGCTGGAAGAGCAGCAGTGAACAAAAAATAATAAATAAATATCAAGAACCAGAACCAGAACCAGAAGAAGGCGCTTTCTGAAATGTGATTATCAAAGCTATTACAAGGTTGTCAACACCATCATGTCTTGGAAGAAATACACTGGCAAGTACATACAAACAAATGGCTAAATAGTTTCAGCACCAAAAAGCATGCTGTTAAAATTAATGCACTGCTTATCCAAGGAAATAAAACTACAAATTCTCTGGATTTTCCATTCTTAAAGAATTAATGATAGCACACTTCATAGTTGATGGAATGAAAAGGAAAATTCCAACAGAGAATGAAAGATAACTGACAAGGAAACGTTAATTAAACGTTAAGGGGAAAGAAATGCCTCGGGATGTTTTGATGAATGGATGAGTTCACCATGACTAAATATAACATTTAACACAAATCTACATATTGCACACTGTGGATGTGTTTCAGTAATTTTTCGGAAATTTGAATCAATGCTGATTAACGCTTTTTTTGGGAGACCCCAGTTCACTGTCAGTCTATTTGACAGCAATGAACCTAGAGTTGGGTAAGAGGCATTCCCATCCTGCACCCCTTAGAGAAAGACCCCTCCCACATATGACAGTACAAATTAATCAAGATCCCAGACAAACCCTCAACCTTCATGCAACAAAAGGGATTTTCCCCCGGCCCACCGTGGCCTCACCAGGCAATTAAATTACATGTGTATGTGAATGAGTACATGCATTAATACATCTTTATTATTAACTGCATCCCGTGTCATAAATTCGTAATCATGCATTAAACATGAGCGAATATCTGTGTCGAGCCAGCGATGTATATTTACGTGCGTGCGAGTGTTTGCTTTGCAAGTGTGTGTATTTGTACACGCATGTGGAGGAAAGTGTGTTTTGTGTGAAAGGGGGGCACAGAGGGGGGGCCTCGATCAGCTGTGTGCAGGTTGCTGTCTTTGAGGGGTGGCTGTGTGGGGGTGTGAGGACACGTCGGCCCTGTGTGTGGGAACCCCGCGCTCCTCACTTCTCATACATTGTTCTCTCGCTCCTACAAACCGTTAATGCCACAAAAGATGCTCAGCCTATTGTGGCCCGGGACAGCTGAGGGGGGAGGGCAATGGGGCGGAGGCAGGCGAGGGAGGAAGGGTCTGGCCCCGGCCTGAGCTTCGTATGGCTGCTTTAGCTACCTCCCCGCCTTTGCTCTCCTCTCCTCCTCTTCCTCTCCTGTCCTCGTTCCTCTCTGCTCCCGGGTCCTCTCCTCATCTCTGCTTCCCTCTCCTCTCCTCACTCAGCCCTACCACTTAGCCCCTCTCAAGAGGATTTGGCCAGGCTGGATTTAGGGTGCCTATGCTTATCATACAAAAGAATTAAACCAACTCAAGGTCCGAGCTTTCTCCTCTAGTCCGCTATGGCTAATCTGAGAATCTGTGAAGGAGGGCTTAGGTGATGTTACATTTTCATTAGACTTCTGATCGCAAACGGGCGACTAATGGTAAGAGCCCTGGTTGCCATTGTGATGCAAATCCTGATTATTTCTTTAATTAAAGCATTGAAGGGGGGCAAGAGGGGAGGATGGGTGGGGTTGACGGAACTGACAGTACTGCATGTCCTTACCCCTACTAGACAAGGATTTTCCCATTGCTCCCAGACTGGAGATCTGGGGCTCTGGGGGATTTGGCTGCTTTGTGAGGGGCTGGTAGGGTTGAGGGATTGGGGCTGAGCCTTTGAATCTCTCTCACAGGTCACTTACATTGACTGAGAGCATATAATGTCTTCTAAGCCTGAACATTGGTGTTTCAACTATTGAAAAACAAAACAGATTGATGACAATCAAGGGGACGATGATCTGGGCCCGTCTGAAGTTATTGATATTTTTCATGAAATAAAAAAATCCTCATTAATGCTGCACTGATAAACACGATTCTATTTGAACGCTGAATCGTGTTTATCAGTGCAGCATTAATTTCAAATTAAAAAAACTCAAACCCAAAGAGAAGATAGATTGAGTGAGATAAGTGTAAGATGAACTGGAACATTCACAACTAACATATCAAAGGGACTGATAGCTGCAATGACTGCGTTTTACTGCGGGGCGAAAATATGCTGGTTTCTGTCCAGTTCCCCTGAGATAATGCGCACCACAAAAGAGGAAGACAGAAAAACACTGAGTGTTGGGTAGATGAGCGATCCGCCCTCGGGATCTGTATTGTTTGTCCTCGCCACGGTTGTGGTATTCATGTGAAGACTCTGTGTACCCTGTGCGACTGTGGACCAGATGTGGCCCCAGAGCTGAGTGTGGAGCAGGACAGGGACCACTGTCGGCACCGGAGACAACAGGGAGAGTGAGAGTGAGTGGGAGACAGAGGGAAAGAGGGAGAGAGTGAGCGGTGGGTCAAGACACCTCCCAAAACACCTCTGACCACCCTCCAACAGTGGATGAGGCGTGCGTGTGCGCAGACATGTGAGTCCTGGTTGGTGGTGAGTGTGCACTCTTGGGGATGACTGCTGGAGGTGGAGGGATGTTGGGGGTGGGGGGCAGTGGAGGCAGGAGAGGAAGGGGTGTGTGTGTGTGTGTGTGTGTGTGTGTGTGTGTGGAAACCCTGAGAACTTTTTTTTTCTTCTTTCTGTTGGCGTAGCTGTGCTGCTCTCCAGGACCGTGGAGTGTTGCCCCCCTGCAGCTTAAGCCTCTGTCTCTTTTTGTCCCCAGCACAACAGCCTGTGGCATTCCATGGCAGCAAATCTGGCTGTGCTGTCACATGGGGGAGATTAGCCAAACTAAGTCCTCAACAGAATGCTCACTTTACTCACCCATTCCAGCAGTGGCCGCCCCCCATGCCCAAACACCCTCGCACACCCAATTTAACCGTTCCTCGTCTAGACAGGGTGCAAAGCGATTATTAGTGGCATTATTAAGACTTATAAGCAATGCTCCTTTTTTGTCATTGTCACATTCCCAGCAGTACACATGAGCTGCCAAGCAATGAGCCCTATTTCCCACTGTGAAGGCCACTTCCTTGTTGGTTGGACCTGATCAAAGCTCCACCGGCCAAACTGCAGCTTCGGGGACAAAACGCAGAATATCTTGCAGTGTATTTACATCTACTCCCCATTTTCCTCTGTAACTGTGGTTTCCCATGCCTCCTGGCTCCTCCGGTCCACCTCCCCTTCATAATGCAGTTATTCTGGGCATGGTCACAGATATTATAGAGTTATTCTAGCCACACCGCCACTACCCACACACACACACACACACACACCATCCTTATCTGGCGGGGGGTGGGGGGGGGGACACTCAGAGGAGGATCTTCCAGGAAACGAAGCTCCAGCAGGCTGCAGAGGTCTGCGGCTGCCTGAAGGGACCTAGGATGAACTGTAAAGGGGACGGGGGGAAACAGTTGAGATCTGGGTAGAACAGAACCCTCTCCTAGGGGGTACTGCAAGAACAAAGCCATCTGACTGCATTTATAGACAAAGAGGGAAACACATATGGTTCAAGTTTGTAGCATGTCAGACTTACACCATTTGCCCCTTTTACGAAACCCCTCCAAACTCATTTACATATGTATTCATGCCCAAATGGGAATTATTAGATTAAGATTTGCCTGATATATTCTCTAGTTACGTTTTGGTAAATACCGCTTACACAAGGCTGGAGTTAATGCAGTGAAAGAGGACACTTAACAGATTATTACATTCGACAGAATCTGAGGACGCTTGTGATTCGAGAGCTAAGACCATTGTTCCAGTTATTGGTTAAGTGAATCAATCTTACTCTTTGGGTTACGGAGACGTGGAAGCCTGAGCGTCATGAGGCCCAGGAGCTGAGGCCAAAGCATGAGTCTCAGTTTGCAGCTGGAGACTGGGGGCCACAGTTTCTAGCAGCACAGAAAATAATTAGGTTTATTTTCATGTAATGGTCTACTGCCCAGAGCACCACCATTGCTAAGCATAGGCAAAAAGCTATTTTATCGCTGCCACATAAAAGGCCCTCTCTCACCGCCTCTCAAAATGGATGTTGTTAATGGACCAGGTCTGGTGGAAAAGGGGTGAGGGTAGGGACATGGCAGGCAGGGGGAGGGCTCGTACTTTAAGAAAGGATATATGGGCAAGAGCCACCCAATCCAACCTGGCGAGTCACTCGGGCCATGGCGCAGTAGCACTGCCTCGATCACCTGTTTTACATTAAAGAGCAGAGCAAACCACAATAAACCATGAAGTTTGACCAGTAAGCATTGCAATATATGGTATATCTGCTCTGAACTCATGGATTGTAGTTGATACACATATTGCTGAACAGCAGCGTAAAAAGTTTGAGCTGCATGTTGACTATTAGAGAAGATGGTCAGATTCTGAAATGAAGAACTTAATCACAATCTCCTCTCGTCTAAATCGCCTTACTGTGAGAATATCACAGTCTCAGTCTTTCCCTCCATCTGTATGTGACTCGCATGTCTAGAGAATCATTCATCTCATCAGCTTCACACTTGGCAGGTGTATTGTTCTGGGCCCAAGGAAGAGCAGTATCGATATTATTTTTGTTAATAAACTTTGAATAAACAGGAGGCAGCGGGGGGGGGGGCTCGGATGCATTAGCAGCTGCGGTCGGGACTCAAAGGTGACAACTGGGGTGTTCACAACAACAGCAATGATGACTAATTTTCCAGTTTGGCTTTCTGACGTACTGAGTCGAGCTCCCCACGAACAGCTCTCTGTGCAGCAGCGGTGGCGTGGCTTCAGGGTTCTGCAGAAATGCAGTCTTTACTTAATGACCGCCTCAATTACTGCCCGCTCACTTTTACAGTTTCAGAAAGAAACCTGCAACCAGCATTACCACAAGCCAAACAAACAGCCAGGATGTTTAGAACGGACGCAGCACTGGTCATAAATAATAGCGTATTGTTTACTTTTATCAACACATGGGCATTAAGTACTGATTTAAGCAGCAGAGTTTAGCTTCTGCTTTTAAACATATGTGTTGGGCTGATTTTGTTTATCCTCACCACGGCCTGTTGTTTGCTGCAGGCATAGTTACCTGGCAGGCAGCTATAGCCAACCCAGAGTCCTGGCAAATCCTTGCCAGGCCTTCTGAATTTTACTGGACACATGCTCTGAGACACATTGTGAGACCCAGCAATCGTCTAAGCCACCAGTGATCTAACGTTTCAACCTTGCCCCCTCTGGCTCCAGAGGTGGACTTGAATTTACAAGTCAATGTTTGTCAGCGATTTTTGCAATCAAATGCTGTATAGTCAAGAAGTGGTAACAATAATGTAGGTCCCCCCCTTTAGGGTCCATATGGGCTTCTGGGTGGGTGCCTTCACTTTTCACCCCTGTGAGAAAATAGGTGCCTGAGTTAAGTTTACATCAGCTGATCAGAGTCTGGGTGCCTATCAAACAGACAAACCTTAATCACCTCCTCTTGGCAGTTGACCCAGTTCTTATAGGCTGGCTTTGCAACCTGGAGGCTGTGGTCATATCTAACATATCCATTAAGTATGGATTTAATCCCGACTCTCTTCCATCCTTATGGGCATGGGATTATCGAAATATCCCCCAAAATAAGGAGGGGATTATATATGGGGAGACCAGGAGATGTGTTTGTCACAGATGACCTTTTGCCACTCTTGTGACGCACAGTCACAGAAACACACACACATACACACAAACAGAAGTGGGAGTGAAGTCAGTGCTTGGCAAAGCAAGAGCATGTGGGTACCTGAGATGTCTGGCTCCACTGATTCAGGCTCTTTCTGCCTCTTCCTATTCCTTCCATCCTTCCCACTTTCCACTCACTTTCCACTTTCCTTGCCAGCGGGGTCATCATCTCACACACAGAGTCTCACAATGCCGTATTTGTCCGTAGTATGTTAATATTGGTGGTAGAAGCAAGAGATTTTACACAGAAATTGATCTTGCTCAAACAACAATTTCCCCCCTTGTTCAACAGACAGTGCCATCAGGCATATTCCAGCTGCCTCATGTGGTAGCCTTTTGGCTAATAGCACCAAAATTAGTATTCATGAAGCATCCTACACTTCCCTTCTTGTTTGCTCTCTGCTGTGTTCTCACCATAAATTTGGCCCCCGGAACAGCAACTCACAATGGTTGAAATACTTCTTGTTTTGTGGCTGTGTGTGCATGTGAAAGTGTGCATGTGTGCACAAATGCATGACAATATGTGTGTTTATTTGCATTAGAGTAACTAATTGACACATTTCCCCACACAAATGTGCAGTCTTGGAAGTAAATCTGGAATTTCCATAAAAAGTTGTGACTTTTTGAAGAGTAACTCTTGATGAAGTTTACAGGAAAGCTTTTGGATGTGGCTTTCAGTTCTCTTCTTGACAAATCTCTTTTATGAAGTAACTTTAAGAAGCCATTGGAAATTTTGAACCCATGTACCATGGTGTGGAAAGGGTGCAACCACAGTGGCAGATTGGACATGTAAACAAAGGAGTAAGCATTTTGATGTGTGAAGTTTTGTATTCCCCATCGCAAAGGGAATGCACCCCTGGAAGCTGCAGCACATTCACAGCCAACTGGGAAGAAAAGAGAAGCACCAACCGCAAGTGGTTATAGAAATTCACTCAGAAAGGAATCGTCACAATCACAATGTCATTTCGCAGTGGGGATGCCTGACAAGACAGTGTGTTTAGGCACAACAGACTCAGAACTTCCTCTTTCGACTCTGGGGGAAACTGAAAATGTGTCTGTGATGTCACTCATGTCAGACAGGCATGAGAAAGCAGAGAGAAGTGAAAGTGCATAATGTCTTTGCTCTGCCCACAGTGATGATGTCAAAGCGTCTCATGAAGATCATGCTGAGAATGTCTACACGGCGTGAAACACCAACAAAGGGAAATCGGAGCTTGAATATAATGCAGACAAATTAAATTAGCAACATCTGAGGGAATAATTAGGGGATGAGATCATCTTAGATTTGTTTTCTCTTCACATTACAAGCAGAGAAACTCTTGTCATAGTCTTGTTTAAAGTGTTTCTGACACGTACTGCTTGTTAATTTATAAGATAAAACACTGTTAAATTCAAATAGTTAATCTTTGTGTGTTTGTTTCTGTTAAATGATCAGAATTATTCATATTTTTAGTTTTAATTGTGATCATTTTATCTATATACTTATCCACAGCCTCTAATCTATGGGGGGAATGAAATTACTTCAGCTGTAGAAAACATTTAATTAAAACTTAAAAAGTGATATAAAAGACACAGCAACCGAGGTACCTGCATGTATCTCAGACTCACCCACTCAACCAACGCAATATGAAAAACAATGCACAGCTAAAGTGTCACAAAGTCCTTCAGCAAACGTGAACGTGCTATGAGACAAATGCAGCATCGTGGCCATAGTTACAAGGATTTTTCTAGCACCCTTTTTTTTTAATGCAGTGGAACTAAAGTCTCATACCAGGTATCGGTTTCCACTTTCCAGCTCCCCATAATTGAACAAATTGCTTTGAATCAGATTTACTTGCATGGTCTGTTCTTTGTTATATGGGTTCAGAGTGATTAGGGGATCATGACTGAGCTTTGCCTCAAACGATGACAAACTACATGGATTCTCCTCGTAGCCTAATATGTTCTCCTTTGGCCGGCGTCATGTTGCCATGTTGTATGAAGGGGCCTCCCGACTGGTTCAGGTCATGAAGGAAAGATGAGGAAGTTTGTGTTGTTGTACAAAAACGTAATGATTAAAAGAATAAGCCCACTTAGGAATAATGTTTGAGAAGATGGATGGCCTCCCGATATTCACTGAGCTGTTTCTGGCTCCGAGGAGCTGCACTTGAATTGAGAACAAATGTTTTTCATTATTAAATTATATGGAAAGTATTTTTCAGCTAAGCTGCTAAGTTATTAATTGACCACTTGCTGCTGGTTACTAACCAGGTTACTATGTCGTGCCTGAGTCGTGTGAATTGGACTCACACACTTGACATATTATTATTACCTGACTCTGACACTTTCACAGAAGTGCTCCTTTGCCTGCATCCATGCACAAATAGACAAAAGCATAAAGGCACAGATAAACTGGATGTTGCAAAGTGTTACTAGCCTGTGAGGTTATTCTGGATGATGGCCAGCACATCAGCTCAGATAAGCTTTCTAACATTTCACCTCATAAGAAAACTTCAGGGGGCAAACATAAGAATAAGAAGAAATAAGAATTTATGTCAGTATCATACATAAACCTTTCTTTTAAAAACTCTTATAAATCATTCAAACAGGATACAGCAAAAGAAAATGATAGAAGTCCAACTATTCTCTATAATTTCCTTCAGTTTCACTGGTTCTTTTTTTTCTTTCTTTCTTGCACACAAACTTAGGGGTTAGTGATACGTAGCAGTAAATGCAGCATGAAGTTTCTGGCTTTGTCAATTCAAGTCATGTGAATAACAATTTGAACGGCAGAAAGCGTATACACTCCCTTATTAAACCACATTAAAATTCACTAGTTTGACATTTGTCAGTCTGATCAGCACCAAATTGTGCACGATCATATCCACCACCTAAATATACCTCTCATTAAAAGCCATGCACTACTCCCTGAGAAAATAACAAACAACAAAAATGGACAAAAAACTCCTGATCACAACAATGTACAAAAACACAAAGATCTCAACAACCCACACGAACTCACTAATCCCGCATGTCGCCTCGATCAATTCAGAGCTCCAACAGGTTCCCTTTTCCCATATGAAAAACCTATCCAACAACATATACACAATAACAGTGTACAATGCTATAATAGAAGTGCCCTGAGTTTCTATTCGATAGACATTCCCATGGTTTCAGCTGTCCTAGGTGCCTGCCAGGATGTTGCTGGCCCATGCAACAGACAGCCATTTCCTCCCAGGGCAAGGTGATTGACAAAGACACAACAGGCAACAGAGCCAAAGCGACCCGCTGCTCCACTGCCAAGTACTGCCATTCCCATACCGAACAAAAGCATGGAGCAACTGGAGATAGAGAGCCATATCAATTTCAGTTTTAATGAGCACCTTCTGCACTCAAGCTTAATAAGCGCAGGCACCAACTATCATCCAAGTGTGTACCTTCAGAGAACTACAAGAAAAAATGCTTTCCACGACTGTTGTTGTTATTCTAAGACTAACGTGAGGTCGGCCGGTGGCAGATTTATACCTTGATAATGATGTAGTTTATATGGAAGGGAATAAATCATGTCCTTCAGCTATCACATTTATCACAGCACGGCACACAAAGCATGTTTGAGAAGCGACGTGCATCGGAAGTGAGGGAACGTCAACTGTAATAATGAAAAAAAGCTAAACAAATGTGAGGAGACATGAGGACCTGGGAATTTGGCCCGACTTGTGTTGTAAACAGCTGCGCGTTATCCCGCTTACGGCAATGAGACGTGACAGAGCCTCCCTCCCTCCCTGCTGCACGTCTCCCAGGATCACTTCAAGGTGAGATACCATCAGAGGGGCAGTGATAGCATCAGATGCAGGCCTGAAAACATCCCCCCCTGAACAATATCGCTAATTTGCTGCACTCTCTAACTTCCCCAGAGTTCCACCGAGTGTACGTAAGCTTTTGTTTTGTCAAGCGGAGACAGCGGGACAGGTTCCTTGTCAAAACTCTTCTCCTTCAGGCCACTTTCATGAAGAGTTTGACTTCCAATCTGTTGACTGCACTGATGCCTCCACTCACCTGTAAAGATCTGTGTACGTGTGTGTGTGTGTGCGCGTGCTCAAGCATGACCAAACATAAGCCTCCGCATTTCCTTGCAGTAGCTGTTGAGCTCATCAGGTTTGGAGGAGAAGGCTTCTCTGACAGGTGTCGTTAAAGTATGAGTAAGTGTATCTGTGCTCGGGACACTCAAGGCGCTCACTGTTGCCTATTATTAAAGAAAACACTCTGCCATCACCATGGCGATGGCAGAGCTCTCAGATGGCTGCCGGGAGTGCTGACAGGCCGGTGTCAGAGCTGAATTTCCACCCTGCCATTTAGGATCGCTCCATCCCTCCACCCCTCTTCGCAATTTTTTTTTTTTTTTTGTCAAATCACCGAATCTGTCTCCAGCACTACTTTTCTTTTCCCTCATCTTCTTACTTCCCCTGCATGTCATTTTATATCTTATCTCTGAACTCACATCAGTCCATACAGGCTCTCCTTGGCAATCTCCCAGTCTCCAGCACTCGTACACACACTGGCACACACACACAGTTCTCAGAATGAGAGACAGGCAGCAGCAGGCAGAGCAGCCTCAGTTTTCACACTCTTCCTCGGGCAACCGGGTCTTGTCAAGGTGTACGCTTTCATATTTACTGTACAGGCTCATTACTTCACTCCGAACAAAGCCATCACCTCCATCACTCTCCATTAACTGTGGAAGTTTGTAACACAGATGAACTCAAACACAAATTCACCGAAAATTTTAAAGCCCATTTATCAATGCTTCAGCTATTTACTGTACAAAGTTGTTCTTGCACAAAGTGTGTGATGATCTGTATGAATCAGGCTCAGGGAGTCTGACAAACAAAGGGACTTTAACAGATGCATGCTCTGCATTCCCACGGCGCAGAGTTAAGCCGGCAGGTATATCCCTCCATTCACACTACTGTCACTCACTGTAATGTTTATTAAGTCGGAAAATAATGGTGGCTAAAGATACTTGGGTGAGTGTGACATGAAGTAGCACATACCGGTTCACGCGTCTCGCCCGCCAGGCACATGCAGTTTACTGGGCACAAGCAGTCGGCTTATGTGTTCTGCATGACTCAGATTTTCTGATTAGTGGCCTGTTTGCATAGACACGGCGCAACAAGAAACAAACGGCGCTGAGGAATAAGTAATGGCAGCTCAAATGAAAGGAGCGATTCAATGAAATTTGAAGGTTCAAAGTACAGTCACTGACAAGACTGACCTCTGGCAACAAAACTGATCATAATTTATTAGATTTTTTTATCTGCATGCAGGGATAGAAAAACAAACATTCCTTTTTATGTTAGCATGAATTCCAACACGTAAATTACTTTGCAGCTTTTCAGCTCTTTTTATTCTAATGACCACCCACTGATGAAGATTAGCATCGAGGGATTAAATGGTAAATGGACTGGATAGGGAACTTTTGTAGTCTTAGTACAAGTCGCATTCCTGCGCACATTCATACAGCTATATATACTTTTTTTTAAATCACACACCAGAGTTAGGTAATTAAGCTGTGAGCACAGCCGTCAGGAGCCATTTTGGGTTCAGTATCTTGTCCAAAGACGCTTTCGGAAAGCAGACTGGAGGAGCCGGGGATCGAACCACCAACCCTCTGACCATTGGACCAACCTCTCTACCTCCTGAGGCCCAGCTTCCCACAAACTGTCACCTTTATCTACCATCTAATAATTAGGATGCAAACGATGCGTACAATGAGCTGAGTTACCAGATTCAAACCGTCAGCTTCAGTTTGTGGTTTCACTTCGTCCATAGTTTGTTGTCATTACAACAAAGCAGAGAATAAACACTGTTGATGATGTATTGCACGTGGAGATGTGTTGACATGTCACCTCACTGAAAGACGACAGGACTCCAACCCTTTACAGTGCAGGAGAAACTCCTCAAACTCCTCAGTCAGACAGTATATTTCTCAGGAAATGAGGCATATGTGGAGAAGAACAGCAGAGTACACATGTCACAACAACGTCCATCAGCTGCCTATTTATATTTGATCTGTTGTGCTTGATCACAACTCTGGAGGAGGTTTCAAATGTTCTAAATGTGCTCATCAACAGTTTCTGCCAAAATAGGCACGATTATCTCAGCATCACTTTCCACAAACGGGTTGGCATATGTGTGCTCTATCTATATTTGAATTTTACAGTAATCAAGGTTCCTTTAATCATCGACTAATCCGCGTCTATATAACCTCTTAAACTCTGTGCTGCTGTCTTTTACTGCGTTCTGATATCCTTGCAAGTCATGGTCATACTTAATGGAGCCTCAGAGAGTTGACATGTTGCGTGATTTATGGATAATTTTCTACCGATGCAAAATAATCACTGGTGTGCTTTTACAAGCAGGATATTATCACACAACTTTGGCACTCCTACCCAAGTTCTTTCATCTTGTTCTCTTCTCCCTTCCTTAATTTCTAAGGCACATGTTAAGAATTGAAACAGAAGCCAACTGATGACAGATTTGTGGTGATTTTAGGAAGAGGCTATTCAAGGGACACACAATGACATTCTGACATTTCAAGGCATGGACGCGGCTTTGAATTATTGCTGGATCCAATGTGTTAACAAGCAACGACTGTCAAAATACTTATGGATGAGGAACGCTATAATGCAATGCCAATATGTAAATGTAGGGCAACACGCTTTGGCTGTACTTCTCCTTCACCTTTGCCCTCTCACCCACTTCACACATGCGCATGCCAGTGACAAACACACACACACAGCATGCGCAGAGCCATCAGATACAGAGCTGCTGACAGTTCCTTTGGCCTGTTAGTCTCCAGCTACGGTGACAGGCCAAACAAGTCTGAGCAGCGTAAATTCATACACCTTTCATTACCCTCATCCTGAGGCGTTCAACACAGTAGGCAGTCGCAGCAGGGTGGGGCTCACGTACCTATTACTGTGGCACCAGACCTGGCAAGGGAGCACTAAACAGTAGAGACCTTTAGATTTTACGCTACCTTAACGCTATTTCATTTATTTTTACAAATTTAATCTTTATTATTAGATAAAGAGAGTAGGAATTCTTTTCTTGATAATGATCAAAGTGATGATTCTCTTTAATCCGTGACGTGAAGACTCAGTTGCTTCGTGCTCCATTAGAAGAAAACCTAAATGTCAAGTCCCAAATCCTCGAAACCTTTGTGAAACTCAAGACAGCATGCACTTGATTAAGTTGAGAAATATTCCACAACAGAGAACTGTGCCATCCCCTCTTGCCGACTACAGCCATACGCGACATCCCATAATCTGAACCCTGTGTCATTCTCAAGTGGTTGTGCATCACCAAGACAACATCCACATAAGCCTGTCCTCCCAGTGAACTGTGCTCTGTGCTCTGACGAAGCGAAGGGGAACAACAGCCCTCATGGCTATGGGACAGGTAAATTGCACTGCGAGACAAGGGGCTGTTTGTGTGAGACAGAAACATGACACGTTCTGATGCAGGAAGTGAGGTTTTTTTCTTCTCTCTCCCACTGTAAAATAAAGAATTAAACCCTGGGAAGAGGGAGCATTATAGAAACAATACTGGCACCTTTGTGTCTGTGAAGGTGTCAGAACAAGGTAATGTATGACTGACAAGCAATATGTTCCCAAGCCGTGCATGTCTTGTCATGTGTAAAAGTGCAGTACAGTTTGTACCACAGAGGAATATTACCATTCACAACTCTATGGTACAACAAAATTGCCCCTGGAGCTTACCCAGGCAGTAACCGAGCTGTGGAAGTGTAACAGTCTTCTGTGTGCAAGTCACTGCAGAGCAGACATGGAGGGAAACCTTAACTTCTCCTCTTTCTTCGAAACAATTGCTTGGGATGATGTAGTTCTTGGCCAAACACACAAAAAAAATCACAATCTAGCATTTCTAATATCCAAATTGCAGGATTCAGCTCTTCTGAGTTGCTCCATTGCCACTTTTCAGCTTCCTCTTGTCCCCTGAGTAAAGTCCTTTGGTTTCTAAACATGTAAACCAACACCCCTGCCATCCACAGTAAATCTCTTTGTCTTTATTCCTGTCTCAACTTAATGTTAAAAAAAAGACTTAATGTCCAGTGTAACAAGGCAGGGATTAAGAAATCTGAGGGATATAGTGCCCTGTGAGGAAGCTATAAGTTTGGCTCAAGAGCTGATACCCTTTGGTAACATGTAAAAGCATCTAAATATAAAATCCTGCCTGACTTACTATATGCCCCGTTTGGCAGCGCTGCCAATTTCGAGATGCAGAGACACTAATGATTTGTGCTGTGTGGGAAAGCTGGTGGAGCATGCTTGGAGGGGATCTGGAGAGATTCAAAGATGAGTAATATGACCGTGATATAGATACCATATGTTAAGGATGATGAGGTGCTAAGACGTCAGATCCTCGACACTCAGAGAGCTGGGTGATAGAGGAGAGGAAAGGAAAGAGATGGCGAAGAAGTGGGGAAAGGAGCTATGGGTGCTGAGAGAGATTCAAAGACAGTTCCCATACATCATGCCAAGTACTCGGCTGGGGCATGCAGTCTATGACCTCACTACTCTGCGGCGGAGTAGAGCTGCTCAGCAACCTCACTGCATCAGCCCCTCCACTTTTGTGGTTTTGTTTGGGATGGATCAAGAAAGCCCAAATGGAGCACAGAACATGGAGGTGGGCTGGCAGCCCAAAAATGAGCAGGAGACAGCCAAGTGCTTGTGGTCGTCTAGTCAGGTCAACCCTGGTCAAGGCAGAACATCGCCCCATCCATCCAGCAAACAAGGCTTACCCTGGCTTGTGTTATGACTGAGTCACAACAGAGAAACCCCTCTTTCTGACCCAGACCCTTCGTCTGTGCAACCCGTTTGGACTGAGCTGCCATGCTGCTTTAACTGGTGCAGAAGCTGGAGCCAGAACAAGGAACACAGCCAACTGGCCTTGGAGGTGGAACTACTGCTCTAAACCTGCATTAATGTGAGAGCAAGGAGAAGGGCCATTTGGGGATTAGGGCACAGTACCCTGAAGTGCTGATAGAATACATCCTGCAAGGCAAATATAAGAATGATGATGGATAAACGTCTGAGAAATAAATAGGACATATTCCAGGCAGGAAATCGAAAATGGATCTTAAATCACATCTCATCCTCTGGTACACACACTAGAGGTGCAATACTCTTGAGAAACCTTGAAGAGCTGCAATTCTAAGTATACTGTACACTTGGCCATCTTGACAAAATGTGGTAGATATCATCATTCGGTTGATAGCTTTTGTCTGTTGATTTGTTTGTTGCAGCAGCAAAAAACAAACTGATGAAGATTGTGGGCTAATACACAGAATGGTAACAACTGAGTTGCACCTTCCTGTCTATTAACAGGATGTAAATATATATATATGGACTCTTAATTACCTAACAGCTGTTTTATCACTCTTTTTCCATTTGTTTGAAATTATTTGTGCCCCCTGCACAGCTATATATCTGGCTATGACAACTGTTTTTAGCAGATGTCTGAATGTGTCATCTGCATAATGTATTGAGTACATCACACAGGTATCTCTGTCTAAAGTGCAAGATTAAGTGTGAATTCATTTGTAGGTTTAAGACTCTTCGTGGGATGTGTGGCAGCATTCACGTCATGCTTACATTAGGAAAGCTCTGTCTCCCTTTGTAACATTTACTCCTCTCCCACAGAGCTGAACTTTGTCCAGCAGCTCTATCTAGCTCTAGCCAGGATGCTAACCAGTCCCAGGTGCTGCCAGAGCTAGGCTAACACAGTGGGCCCACCTAGACTGCGAGGCCTTGGGTTTCACCTCAAACCGCAGGCAGCCCTCACTGAAAGATCCAAACTATATCATAAAAAACGCTGCGGCTAAATCAGGCTAGTCCTTGTACAAGCATCCCCCGTCATGCATTATAACTCTATCTACTTTCCATCAAGCACCATGAATCTCAAACATATTTCTTATAGTTATATGGACTGAGTTTGTTTGCTCTTGTTAAATACTCGGTAAACTTTGAACAAAGGGGATTGCTCAATCCCTGCCAACCAGAGAGGCAGCAAATACAGGATTTAAAATGATGAAGGGATGTAAAACTTGAACTCAAGCGGGCCCTTTCAAATCTAGATATATGTGTTGTTGTCTTTTGTAAATCCTGATCTTGCTGAACCTGAGTTAGAGTCTTTCCCCAAACTTCCTGTATGAGCCGCAGTACTGCCTGTTTGAGGCGTACTTTGTGTGTCAGGCAGATCTAATCCGACTTTTGAATGCCATCTACAATGTTTCCCTCCTGAAAACCTCCAGAGATGTAAAGTCGGTGGACAGATTCAACACGCTGCATGCTGTTGAAAGGTAAAGTACGGCAGCTGCTACTTTGATGCTCATTATTCTCCACCACTTTCTGTCTGTCAGGTGTGGGTATTCACCCATGCAGGCAACGGCGGTCTGCACATTGGCTTCATGGCCATTTGCCAGCAGTGTGGTTGCAGACACAGGTCGGTGAAGGGAGGGGTGCAGTGGCTACGTGCCTGCAAAATGGTTTTGCAGGGGCCAGGTTATGGGGGCAGGAGAGAGGAGGAGGAGGAGGAGAGGATGTACTATGATAAATCTCCTTTACAGTGCACTAAGCTCTACCACCATGCTGTGCATATAGATATGCCCTACACGTTACGCACGATGCATACGAAGAACATGCCAAATAACACGTAAGCCCTCCCATATCACATCCATCACAGCCCCACGCTGTGTGCATAGGCTCATGTAAACTCCCCTCCACCTCACCTACAACTTCTCGAGCACCTTCCAACCCTTATCTCTCGTTCCTCCCCCTTCGTCTTGTCCTCAAGTTAAGGCTACCACCTTTTATGAAACCACTGGGTCTTGGCCAAAATGTCCCGATGACATCATTGTTTCCACAGCTACTATCGCCCCCATTACCCAAAATCCCATTCGGCAGAGTCATTATCTCACCTGGCATCAGGCCCGTGAGTTGTTGCCTGTGCCTCATGCCCCCCCCCATTAAAATACACAAGCACGTATGTGCACACTCACATCTCCACCTCTAGCCCTGAGTGTCAGCCAAAGCCTGCAGCAGGCAGCGCTGTAAAAACATGTCCCCACACATCCACTTTCTTGGAGGCCATTTTGGCTCGTTGATCTTGTCAAAGCCTGAGCAAAGGAAACAGTACAAAGCTGTTCTGCATTTGTCTTCCAACAGGAATCCGTTTGATCTCACCATCAGCAACACCATGCAATGAAATGCACAAGGAATGGTATACATGTGTATGACCTAAGATTTAAGACAAAAATGATGTAACTGTGCCAAGTTGATCCCACCCCGCAGCTGCAGCTTTTGGCCTGTGTTGGAGGCAGAGACACATCAGCAGTGGAAGCTCTCACAGACGAGCAGAGGTTTGCCCCCACATCACCTGAAAAAGAACATGCAAGCGTCTCATTGTAACATGCAAGCGTCTCATTGTAAGTGGACTGCATTTACATAGTGCTTCTCTAATGTGATGATCAGCGTAGTGTATCCTTCACCCATTCCCACAAACTCACACACCGATGACACAGCACCGGGAGCAGTTACAGGTTAAATGTCTTGCTCCAGGACACTTCAACATATTCTCTGCAGGAGCTGAGGATCGAACCAGAAAACCAATGACCGCTTTACCCCCTGAGCCATAATCTCATCAAATCTCTACCCCTTCCCATCTCTAAAGGTATCTCTACTCCAACTGATTTGTTGGAGACACCCTTCCCTTCACTCTGTCTGTATCACTTCATCTTAACTGTCTGTTGTTTTTTTTTGTTTTGTTATCTGTGCGGGTTGGTGTTGCTACATGACAGGGTCAGCCACAGGCTAACTGACGTCATCTGATTGTGAAGGCTGATTATTTTTATTTCATTATGTAGTGTCCTTATCAGCAGTCGTCTTATTCAGCTACTGTCTGCTTCTCAACCCCACACAGAGACCAGATTCTTGTCGGCACTCACGCACGACAACTTGAGTGAGAGGCAGCTCATTAGGGTGTGAGATGTCGCAGAGGTATTTGTGAGTAAGAAAGAAAGTAAAAGGAGCAGAGATATGGAGTGAAAGAATCAGAATCAGGGAGCGAGGTCGAGCACTCAGTAGGACATGAGTTATGGGGAAATGAAACATAAGATTCCTTTTAAAGCCACATCCTGTGGTGAGGAGCCCTACAGCGAGCCGGGTAGAGGCCTTTGTGGCCCTCTGTCATCTCTTTGACAACAAGGATCCATCCTTCCCCCTTAACAAACGCAAGGGTCTGTATAATCATGCAAACACATTAAAAGCCTGCACTGCTAATTTCAAAATAAATTGGAGGGATATTAAGATAGCACCAACATGAAAGCAACATTCGGGTGCGTTCAGGCACATACAGAACTTCTCGTGAGGCTATTTTTATATGGTGGTAATGTTTTCATCAGCGTTTGTTTGTTAGTTAGCAGAATTATACAAAAACTACTCAGGTGATATCCATGGAACTTTGGCTGGGACGTGACTTAGGAAGAACCTTTTGGAGCAGACCTGGATCAGGGAACAGATACAGGGTTTTTACAAACACTGTCCGAGTTGATTAGCGAGTGATGAAAGACTGTGGATGAGTAGCCAAGGAATAATTAGACCTAACGTGAAAAACTAGTAGAGTACAAGTATTAGGAAAAAATGCCATGCACCTTTAGCAAACATCCATTCATGTCAAAGAAAGTGTTTGACTATGGAGGCTGCTTGGTAATCAGGTGATGTGTGTGCATGTGTGTGTGTGTGTGTGTGAGAGAGAGAGAGAGAGAGAGAAACAAACATCGCTCTCAATTTGTACTGTATGTAAAATGCTGCAAAATCACTGATTGACCCGCAATATGTTGATGCATTTCAAGAAAAGTGTCATTCCTGTGGATTAATATGTGTGCGTGTGTGTGTGTTATGCAGGTGCAGGGTTAGAGGGAGGGAGGGAGGGAGGGAGAGAGGAGGTGAAGCACTACTTCATGGCGTTGCATTGCCGGGAGGCAGTGGGTGGTAGGGGTGGAAGTGCAGTGGAGATAATCCCCGGCTTTTGCCCTAAGCCCTGTGCATGCTGGGCAGATCAGGGACTGAGGGCGGAGTGGTGCTACCCCGTGGCAGTCACCCAGCCCCGAGCCTTCCACCTGACCAGCCTGGCAGCCCGGCAGCCCGGCAGCCCTGAAGACTCAGCGTTCAACTTTGATCATGAGCTGCTGAACAGTTATGGCCAAGTCTGGCTAAATAGACTTTGAGCCCGCTGCTGGTATGACTGTGTCCTAAACTGCCCCCGTCCACTCGGCATTAACATGCTCGGAATTCTCTATCACAGGGCCTCCGCTTCCTCATCACCAAAAAACTATTGTTGAGCGTCTTGGGGCATAATAACAGCCTTTACTACTGAGTGAGGATGAAGTGTTCTGTGTATCAATAAGCAGGACAGAGGGGGTCAGTGGGTTAATGTGTTCAGTATGGCTATGTGTCTGACCCTGGGGAGACATGAAGTTGAGAAGGTCAACCCAGGGGTGAAAGGGTCAGGTGACCCCAGAGCACATCTCCAGGCCAAGCCCCGATTCAGCTGGAGACCCTGAGGAGAGCCTCCACCAACCCACACATCGCCCCGCATGCAGTCGGGAGCACAAGCTGCTCAGAGGAGAAGCCGAGCGAAGGAAGGAAGGAGGGCGCGATAGAGAGAAAGCTCAGCTGACAGGATGTGCTCCCCTCCCAAGACACTCTTTCACTCCCATCCATCCATCCCACACTCTGTGTTTGTTATAAATCACACTAGACTTTCCATGTTCATTAAAAGTTATTTCCCCCAACAGCAAAGTTTTAACATTTTATAAAACAGCTGTAAATAACGCCGGCACTAAACGGTTTTAAATGACACCAATTTCTGAGGAGGTTCTGGATGTGAAACCGAAAAAAACATTGTGGTATCCCCCCCCCCACCCTCCCCGTCAGTGGCAATAAACTGTGGCACTTTCTCAGCTGGTCATAACCTCTCAGTAACCCCGCCACCACTGTCATTATGGCCATCACAAGAGCTCCAATCATGTGATATGCGATGCGCGGCTCCAGCTGTGAAACCGCAGCTTCACACCCATGTCTACCGGCTCGCTGAGGGACCCCATCGTGCCCTGGTTGGAAACATGTAAACAAGAGCACAAACACATCGCTACACTGGAGGGATTCTTTGAATATCTGAGATGACTGTTTCCCCAGTACACACAGCAAAGTCACTGTCATGTCCTAATTCCGATTATTGAGAATAATTATTCCATTTACTTCTCTTCTCTCAAGGGGAGTTCCCAGGTTCTATCAAGGAATGAATGCAGGGGTTGAAATCTGACTGTAGGAAAACAGGAAGCAGGCAGCCTGACTTTGACTAACTTGACTAATGCCATTTAATGGTTTGAGGATGTTAAACAAGAATACAGCTCTGTAATCCTATTGGATAGTACTCTGTGTAATCTGAACAAAGGTTGTGCAGCTGTGGGTGGGAAAAAACGGCGATTTAAATTTTAAGGACGCTGCATGAATCCAGCTCGAGTTTCCTCATGCACCAATTGTGATTTGTAATTGGACCAGACGATATTTTGCATTATATCCCATGAGAAATGAGAAATGGGCTTGATCCCAACAGGTGCTGCATTACACTCACCTGCAAACGTGACAATGTCATTCACACCGCTTCAGGCGGAGATGGGACAACTCGCCGATGGCTGTTCTCAGGGGGTTTCAACATGGGAACGCTTTTCATCCACCAGTGAGCACAATGAAACTTTTCACATTAATGGAAACGAGCTGTATCCCATCATGCAGGCATTTGCTAAGAAGTTGTGCTGAAACACACCTGACAGAAGCACACAAACAAAGCAACAAAGGCCCAATTAGACGGTCCTGCGTTTTCTCAGGCTGAACAATACACAGAATCGACAGCCAGCGCGCCGGGCGGCATTTTGTGTCCCGACCAAGATTTCCAGAGGAGAACCGGGAAGCACACAGCCCCTGGTCCTGCTCTCCAAAACACAAACACGTCCCCAGAGGGAGGACGCATGGAGCCAACCGCTGGAAAATTTTGCACAGTCTTGACTTAGTCACATCATGCATCCACCCTAAAAACACCACTCATGGTCAGTGATTGATGTGCGTTAATGCGAGCCCCACAAAATCTGAACGTGCCTCAGCATACGAACATGTCACACAAAACATCCATATTCATCATGTCTGGCCTTTTGGACTGGAAAGGGGGGTTTTGCGCTCCATTTTGCCCGAACAGGTCGTGTTATGTGACGTACGTTTGCCGCAAACAGACGTTACATCTGCACTTAACTCCACAATTCCCACTGACTGGACACAGGCCAGTGCAATTTTTTTTTATTTAGTTTCAACATCCAAATAAAGTTTGCTGAAATGAGTGAATTCATGTTTGTTTCTGAGAACAGTGAAAGGAAACTCTGGGGAGAAGCTCAGCTCAGTGTTGTTTTAGCGAATGTACTCGCTGACTCGTGTCCAGATACCTCTACGCTGCTCAAATGTTCAGAGCTTCTAGAAATACTGTACAGATACTTTCAAATTAACCACAACGTGATACGTGATATGACACAAGATGAAATAAGCACCATCATAAGACTCTATTTACATCTGGCATTAAAATGTGTTTCATATCCAGATTGTATCTAGATCTGATTTTAAAGTGATTCCATTTACACCAGGGGTTAATGTGAGTCTTCTGCGTCTACACTGAGATCTGATTTTGATCTGATCCAACAGGATCAACAACTAAACAAACGACAGAGGAAGAAGAAGAGAACAAGCTGGTATCTTGATTGATGTGAGGACTGAGGAGAGAACTGCTTGTTTTTTTTACCTGACTAATGGCTGCGAGCTGCTGCTACCTCATTGGTTTGGAATAAACATGCATATGTTACCATTTCTACCCACACAGCCTTTGTGTGTGGATTGACAACACATTTACATTTGGGTTCAACGCGGTCAGGGTGCATTCCTGACCACCTCCGGGGATGGTTTGGCCAATCTGATCACAATACATCCTCAATACACATTTGGTGCATTTACACATGTATTTTCATTTGGTCAAGCACAATCACATTGCAATCCCATCAACAAAAATCTATCTTAATGTCAGGTTTGAATTAGATAATAGACTAATTGACCAATGTAAAATACTTGCACCAAAAATATGTTTATTTTTTTATTTTACTAATGTATTGATAATCATCAATAATGCTCTAAAGTAATGCAAACAGAAAAGCTCAAACAACACGTTAAAAGAGTTTTTATCCGTGGCTGCAGATGGAATCATGATGTACATGGATGTAGAAATTGTGAAAATGTAAATATATGCAAAAAAAGGAAAATATAATTTATAACAGATTCTAATCATCTCAAAATTGATCAATAATAGTTTTTTAAAAAAAAATAAAACAATGTGAAATGGGCTTAAGATTGATTTAACATGATCATTTCTAAATAACAATGAATGGTGTCTCCGGAACCTTGAAAAAAAAAGAAAGTAGGAAGCGTTTAGAATTTCTGGCGAGGACAGGAGCATTCTGGGGCTCTCTGATAAGATCGCACACTGTCAACTTTCTGGGCTACATTTCAAGTGGGATGAACAGGAAGACAAAGCCGCCTTTGAAATGCAAACACGAGTGAAGAAGAAGAAGAAGAAGAAGAAGAGGGCTGAGTGTGCAGTGTTTTGATCATCCTCTGTTTCAAGATAAAAGGCCTAATTTTGTCTCGGATTCCTCGGATTTCTGCCTGTAGGATTCAGGGCGGATTTAGCCTTTACCCTGTTTAGTGTTATTATTAGCTTATATGTAAAATCGTCAAAATCCCACGAGCCATCGCAGTCAAATGAATTATTTTGGCCTTACTTTTCATTTCACTGCATAAACTCTGGTTGATAAAACCATGTCAGTGAGAGAAGGTGGGAAAGGAGTGGATGGGGTTGATTTGCTCTGTGTGTTGTGCCCTTGGCTGTGTGCAAATCACAAGTGTGTGTTGGTGCCGAGGGCCTCACTGTGTGTGTAAACAGGGCCCAACTGCACTGCAGGCAGGTAGCTATCGACCGGCCGAGCCCAGGAATGACAGGTCTTATCTGGGTTTGTCGAAGTGAGTTACACATCTATGTGTGTGAAGAATAACCAGAGTGTGTTCGCGGCTCCTCTCTGTTCAAACGAGTTTGGGCTTCGAGCAGCAGGACGTGGGAGAAAGGTACCGTGTTGCGCACAATGCCGCGACATCAGTGACACACCAGCACCATCTTGTTTGTGCTATCACTGTGATAGATGGTTGTGTGAGTTCCCGTTGTTCCTCACCCCTCTGCCAGCTCTACACATCAGGAAACGAAATTCAAGTGCTGCATGTAAAAAGGAACTTTGTGTGTGTGGGGGTCAAAGGGTCGGAGCTTTCCCCCGACCAGAGGATTCTTGCAGTGTGGGACGCTGTGCACTCGTCAGATTGGCTGGGATTAAATAGTGAGATCATGATACTAAATACACTGTAATTACAAGTCACCGAAGCCTCGGTTCACCAAATTCATCATATACCTGCTTCAACTGGTGAAAACAAACAGACTTTAAATACCAGTGACTGGAGGCAGCATTGACACACTGGCTTTTTTATCAGCAATTGTTGTGTTGAAGATTTCTTGGGATGTGCATACAGAGCCTGTGCAGGAATAGTTTTTTTCCATACAGTGCATTGAGGCAAACATGATCATAGAGAAAAATATATTCAGTTCATATTAAATCAATCTATGAGAATATACAGGTTTTATGACAGTTTTTAGGAGAACATGCATTTAGCAAAAGTGAAACAGGTTTTTTTTTTAAGATGTTAAAACGTGTGTACAGCATGTTGCTTTTAGACGTTTCACACTTCAGCACATCACTTTTCACTTCTCCTTTTGGGTGCTTGGTTCTAACTACCAGTTTAAAAATATTGACTGAAATATTGTAATATTTTTAGAGATATTTATTTTGATGCTTTACTCAGAAGTTTGTCCATATCCTTATTTTCAGAGCTCTTACAGCCATATGCCTGGTGCACTAATAACGTGACCAACTCACTATGACAGTTCTTTGTGACAGCTCCACATGAAGACATTTATCCGTGCGGTTGACAGGCTGACACCCTCTGTCTAAATTCACCAGAGGCATAATGAGACATCTCTATCTGACTGTTTCCCAAGGTAAACTCCAGAATATCAATAGGCTTTCTAACGAAGAGGACAAGTACCGACCCGACCTTTGACTTGACCTTTCTTTCACAGACAGAAGAAATGAGAAACAGTGACGGGGAAAAATGCCCTTCTGAAAAAAAAAAAAAAACATTTTTAGTGTCTTGAATTCAAAACTGATCCTTCCTCTTTGCCAGTCAGAAAAGGTCAGGCCTCTGATGCAGCTGGAAAATGATCAGATTTCAAGTGAAAAGGAAGAGAGAGAGAGAGAGAGAAAGAGAGAGAGAGAGAGAGAGAGAGAGAGAGAGAGAGAGAGAGAGAGAAGGCATTTGTCATAATTTCCCCCATTGGACGGATTTGGCTCCGCAGCCAGTCGGCAGAAGTTCAAACGTGGTGTTCAGTGGTCTGAGAGTGACGTTCTCACCGAGCGGGGACAACCCAGAGTGTTTGAGGTGGTCGCTCGGCAGGAATTCTGAATCAAGGAGTGAAATGGCCTGTCAGAGTGATGTATGGTGCAGAGAGGACAGCGGGCTGGCATCCTGGGTTTGTGAACTGTCCGTCATCCTCCTTCGTTTCACGCAGATCGGCAGGAAGCATATCGGAATTACTTTTACTGTCTCACATAGCCATTGAAAAAGAAATTGATTTAATTCACTATAAAATCAATTCAATTTAAAATCTTAACTCCAATGATTACTGGCCCTACTTGTGATGATGTGTCGTACAGTTCCTCTGTCTATAAATAGGTGTTTTCTTGTCATCACTTCTCCAGAGACCAGACACGTAAGAAGGGGAAATGCTGCTCTGAATCAAAATGTGCTTATACCCTTAAGGTCAAGCTCACGTCATCTCAAGCATAATTGAAAGTAAACTCAGGATCTCCACCTCACAACCTCTCGGCTCTCCTGGTACGCCATTGGTTTCTGTTTTGACCTAACCCACCCGACCAGCCTCCTCCTCCTCCCCCTCCCCCATCCCGCCCAACCCCACCCCCCAAAACTCTCCCACACCCCCTTGCCCCCGCCCCTCGCCTTGCCACTGCCTCTCTGCATTGATGCTGATAATTACCACTGAATGGATCCGCAGATTCCCATGGATGTCAGCGGAGCCTTTGGCCTGTTCTGCTGCTCCCCTCCTCCTCATCGTCCTCTCTGGCTTCCTGAGTCTCCCCGTCTCCTTCTCAATGGGGATTAAGAGCGAGGGAGAGCGGCGAGGGATGGAGAGGGTGACAGAGGGTGCTTGCCCAGACTGAGGGATGCTTTGCCATGCAACTGCCTCATCTATGTCACCTTGCCAATCAAGGTTGTCACCCTCAATACACCAGAAACCCTGCTTTAGGTTTTATGGTTTTTAGGCAGCACCTAACCCGAATGTCACTATCAATTTGCTGTTGATGCATTGATAAAGTTCTTACTATGGAAAACCACAGTCATAATAAACTCAAGGTAAATCCCATGACACATTAGAAAGTGAAAACCTATTGGAAAATAGGTTACCTCTATAAAGAACAATTGTGGAAAATAGAGAGAAAAGGGAACGGAGTGGATTCCCACAATTTCTCCAGTGCAGGCAGAGCTGAGTGGATCGACGTCATGGTCACTGGGAGCCCACGCACCCTCAGCATGCCAGAGGTAACCGATATCCCGTCAGCACTCATCCAAGCTCGAAAACCCACTAAAGAAATGCTTTCTTCCATCGAAGTCCAAGGTAGGGCCAGCCCAGCACACCACAGTCAATCATATCACCAAAGGGAAAGCATGAAGCCTGCCGAGAGGGGCACTTTAAAGTGGGTAGGGGACCTGGCATGATCCACAAGATAAAGACAGAAAGCTGTATGGGAAGAGCAGAAGAAGCAAGTTATCTTATTTTGTCTATTAAAACCAGTATGCACCAGTACGAGCACTACCATGTGTCATGCATTACTCTTTTCGGTAACGTTTTACATGAGGCGTGGACTTTGTCCAAGACCAAGTGGTAATTGTGTCATTTTTTCTTCGGATGCAGCCCCAATTTGAGGAAATGGTTTGGAGTGTGCTTAAAGGCGTCTATGCTGCAGGAGTGTTTGGAACCAACAAGGTTTGGCTCCGGGCTGCATGTCAACCTCACTTCAAATTATCCTCATTAACGACGATTCCAAGGGGAAACAGCTATTTGTATGTGTGTGATACTCTGGTGTTCGGGGCCTATAATAGTCCTGAATGCGCACCAGCATGAAAAGTGGCATTTATTAGTCAGGGTCGCAGATTGTACCGAACTGAGCTAGGCAGCCAATGGCAGCCTTTCTGGCTCTGATACTGTGGGAGAACCCAGTATTTGTTACTTGACGTCATATACTGGTGAATGGAGAAACACCCCAACTACTGCCCTAAAATGTGGGTACATAAAAAGTGGGGGAAAGGGTTTATCGGTGAAATCATGTCATGGATCTCTTTTTAGGAAAGTTCAATTAAAACTTCAAACTGGGTATAATAAAAAAGCGTACAAAACAATAGGTGAAGAGAAATCTCAACTGAGGGCAGATGAAAAACGCCACACTGCCTTTAGAAAATTAATCAGGCTTGTGAGCTGTGCATGCCCCCACATCTTCCATCCCATAAACACGCACCCACACACACACGCACCCACACACACACTTGAAACTCGGGCGAGAGAAAGTGACACAATGAAACTTGCACCAAAACCTGGCAGCGCTTCAAGTGAGGGGTAAGCAGTCGACACAAAGCTTGACATTAAAAGTTTGTGGCTTGACACCATTTGCTGAAGTACTTTTCCAATTACAGTTAGAGTTACATCAACACTCTTAATAGAGAAAAAGGAAGAAAAAAAAAAGAGAGGCCATTGTATCCAAGACAGTGTCCCTCACCCCCCCCCCCCCCCCTCCTTCCCATCTCCCACTATCATTTCCCAAGACTGTTTACTGCAAACACAAGAGCAACGCAGCCTGAGCTCATTATGGACAGCCAAGCCGCAATATACTGCCAAGTCCTGTCCCACAGCCTGGGCCTAACTCTGTTGTCTTGGTAACCCAGCATCCAAGAACATGGAGCAGAGGGGTGGTGAGGTTGGTTGATGTGCTGGTTGTGATGTGTTGGGGGGGGGGGGGGGTTTGCATGATGTCATCCTGTAGCATGGAGTGGGCCCAATCAAACCCTGAGAAAATTATGTCACCTTTTGTTGAGCCGGTCCATTCAGCGCTATAGAAGTGCAGTGAATTGAGAGCTGCAGCGAGGTCATTTTTCCCCCTGAGCTGTGTGTGTGTGTGTGTGTGTGTGTGTGAAAAAAAAAAGTGGGGAGGAGGGGAGGTAGGCGGGGGAGGCAGGCAAGCAGGGGAAGTGCATTGTCGACATGCTAATGTTGTTGACCGTAAGCAGGGCTATGAGGATGTCATGAAGCTCAACTTCCAAAACATCAGCTCCGGGGCCTTCACACCCCCTCCTCTTTGTTTTTCAGATGGTGCTGACCTCGTCCCCCCCCCTTCCCCCCCACACACAAATTTGATTCTTAATATGATCCCTATGATGCTTTTGAACAACTCGTCAGGACATTGTTAAGCCTGTGCCCCCCGCGATGGAGATGAGACCGGACGACTTTATTTTATCACAGAGAAAAAGACGACAATACGCGAACCCCTTGAGGAATAATTACCTCCTTAGCAACGCCGCTACCTCGCGCTCTCACACCAGAGTCCCATCCCCCTGCAGCTGCCCCGCCCCCTCAGCCAGACTTTATTGAATCCCAGCTGAAATTGACAGCGAGAGAGACAGTTGAAGGGGAATTCGCCGCTGAACTTACAATAACTAATTGAAAACAATAAATGCATTTGTGGCCTACACTGGAAAGTCTTTCTGCAGAAAACAAGGGGTTGCAGGGGATTTCATATTCACAAAATGGTAAAAAACCCCCAGTGCAGTTTGACCCAGAGCCTGACATTAAAACACTTCTCCCTCAACATCATACAGGCAAGGTTTACAGAAAGTAAGTCAGCAGATTTACTTTCCATGATGTCATTTGCCTTGTGACAATTTGTAAATGTGTTTTTACGCTGCATCACTTCAAATTGATCCAACTTCGACCAGGCCTGGATCTAGACTGCTCAGATTGGCGGTGGGGGGGCAATAAAAAAAAAATGAGATGGGCACTTTTTAACAGTTTAAAAAAAAGGCGTCACAATAGGAAGTTCAAAAAAGCTGTGGCGTAATCAAAATAATGATGATTATTTTAATTATATTGAATAATACTTTTTGCAAACAGATTAGTGCAACTGTACTTTTTTACCCTTCCGTGGAAGCACCCATGCAGGTGATGGGTTCCAGAAAGGAAGCTGGGAATGGACAGGACTGCAATTAAACAAAACGCTGAAGATTATTTTTAATGATACAGGTGTCCTTTATTTAAATTATGTCAAAAAACAAGTTCAACAGCCCGGTTCACTTTAGTAGATGAACAAACTGTGAACACCTGGAGACCTTGGCCTGGTTGTCCTCTGTGAAGTGTTTAGTTTTTTTGACAGCAACTAAAGGCAGCGCCAAAAAAAAAAAAAAAAAGGATTTTATGAATCATTCAAATAAATAACAATTTCAATCAGGGAACAGTTTTTTGAAACCCAGCCCTGTGTACAACCAGCAAATCAGAAATCAGTAAATTCTGAAAGGGAGAATGAAATAAACGTGATTGGCAGATTCAAATGACACAGAATAAAGTTGACCAATTGGGTGGATCTTCTGGACCCGGGCCCGTTACTGACACTATTAAGCAAAAAACTCTGATTTTCAACATTTCATTTTTATCAACATTTAAACCACATTTGTCCATTGCCACTATAAAAACGTCTTGTTTAATGAGCAGAAAAGGAAAACAAAATTAATAGAGACGATAACAGACGGTAATTGAGACGGTAACAGATCGGCAAATACTGGCCAAACCAGTAATGAAGCCAGCATGACAAACAGTCACAGCACACACACATTTGCAGACGCATAACGAACACCATGAAATCATCTTATTAGTTGACAATAATCATACATCTGCAGCTGCAATAACAAAACATACAAAAGCTTGGATAAACTTCTTTATTACTGCAAGTAACACAATCAAAGTTATGTTGCAATAAATCATCGTGGAAAGACGCAGCCTGACAGGAATATTAACCGCACACAGAGTGTCACAGTGACATTGCAGGGTGAGTAGGAGAGTTTAACATTCATTAACACTGTGATGATAGTGGCTGCTAATGGACTGATCCTTCTGAGGAATCTCGATCACATGTGTATTAATTAGCTTTTACACCACAGGACAAATTTGTTGAGCTCTTCACTCCACAAACCTCATGTGTGCCTGCGCTGGGGAAAGCGCTGCCACCGGTTTGCAAAAAAAGTAGTCTTAAAAAATGAAAATAACATCTGATTATATTCCATTTACAGTTCCAGCGCCTGTTGATACTTGTCCCAGAATAACACAGTAAATGTCACAACTACTGGTACAGGGTATGAACAACAGTCTGAATAAGCGCTGGATATCAAAAGCAGATGCATATACAGGAAAATATTAATCCAGGTTCAATTTAGAAAAAGTCAAATAATATGTAGATCCATTGTGGTAAACTACAGCAAATGCACATTCATTGATTTGGCTTTCCTACTTGAGCATCTCTCCAGACAGGGTTGACTGATCTGTTCCATAATGTCGGAGCGGCGGAATACACGCCGCTGTCCTGCTGAGTTTATGTCAGAGCTCCTCCAAGTCCAAGGGGCTGGCGCGGGTCCTGAGCAGCAACATTGTCAGTGATGGAGCTCATGCTGTCAGCAGCCATGCCAAGAGCAAACATCTGCTGCAGGGGATGCTGGTCCGCAGTCCAAGCCGGGATTTAACATGATCCTAGAAACATAATACAGAAAACTAATGACTGTTGGAGGCCAACAACCACTTGAAGCTTTAACAGTGACACATGTTTCTCATACCCACTCGAAAGATATGTTTTTTTTTCATAATAGCAAAAAGGTAACTGTCATCTCAAGTAACTAGAGACTCATAAAACATGCAAAACTGATCGACACAAGCTTCTCCTCAGCCGATGCCTTTAGTTGAACTGATTTGGCTGCTATCGCTAACTTTCCACTTTCAACCTGGCATGAAGAAGTTGCAGATGAAGCACCCAGAGCCTCGTCCAAATCAAATCATCACATTAAATGCGGTGGCAAATTCCCAGATGTGTTGTGCTTCCAGCAGGGTGGCTTTTTCAGTCCAATGCCAGAATGAAGATGTCACTCTGGTATCGTTAAGGCACACTGAACAGTAAAAGATAACAAACACCCTGATGACAAAGACACATCTGATTCCAGCGTTTGAAGACATGACATATAGTGTCTGTCTAGAACAGTGTGGGAAGCTTGGAAAACTGATTTATATCCTGAACAGCTGGATGCACATGTTGTATCAGTGCATAACATCAGCTTCTTCACAAGATGTGAGAACAGCCCGAGGTGAGGTAATGCAGGCAGGTGGCCTCTTGTCAACCTCTGCTCCGCTCTACCTGTGCTTGCGTTCTCAACCTCCCACGCAATGACATAATGTTGTCTGGCCCCACACACCATCCGCACAGCCCCGTGGTTGTCATGGCAGCGAAGTGGCAGGACCGGCCCGTCCTGCCTGTCCTTTGCCCGGGGAAGGAACAACATGTCAAAGGATAAGTAGTCATCCATCAGTGTTTCTCGTCTTCTTTCTGCCTGTCTGCACCTCTGAGCTGGTTTCCCTGCTAAAAGTCACGTTCCACCCGTGTACCGGATATGGCCTCATTCTCTTTCTTCATCGACCTCCTCCTGCACTCCTCCCTCCTTCCCTCGGGCCTCACACATCACCGTCTGTTACCGACTTTCTTCCCCTGGCCTAAGCTTCAACCAAACACTTTTTAAAAATTTGATTAATGTCGTCTAAACTTATTTATAGTTCCATACTTCTTCAGTTTCGCCTCTCAACAACCCTTCATTTTACCTGATCTCTCCCTTGCCCTCCATTCTGGGTTTTCCCTTCCCACGTTTCGCACCTATGCCTCACCGGGAAGCGGAGCCAGTAGAGAAGGATCAGCACAGAGAACCACGTCCCAACCTGCCTCTTAGCGTCAGCCTGCCCGCGTACGCCTGTCTGCGCCTGGGGCTGCCACCGAGGCCGTCCCCTATCTCCCTCCCTCATCAGCACATCTACTGTACCTGTCTGCTGGCTCCCTGCCACCCCCCCCCCCACAGCCCCGCTTCATTTACTGAGGGAACCAGGTAGTGGAAATAAAAGAAGACAATGCAAGCATGAAGTCTACAAAAAAAAGAGAAGACTACTCATGTTGAGGTCAAGCATGTTTGACCTCCACTGAGAACACCCACGGCTACCCCGAGAGGCGCACGTATACAGTGCCACTCATTCAGCTTGCTGGCTGCTGCGCAAAATCCCGTCAACAGGTTTCTTTGAAGGCCACCGACTCTGTGGTGGGCCATCAAAGCATATCTTCATTCAGTACCACTGAAAGGATCTGAGGCTCCTGAGAAAAGCAGTGTTTGAAGTGATATCTCTGTGCAACTGCATTCTTTACCGTGCTGTCATGACTGGAGTTACACAATAAAAGCAAGAACACAGGCATGAGGCCAGTGCCACCACCCTGATCGTGTCTCTTGAACATGTGAACTACCAATGCTACCTCCATTTGATCAGCGGATGTACCAATCTCTGGCTGCAACTGTCTGTGTCCATTAATAGGAAAGCATCATATATTCCTCTGAATGAATATCAAACAAAAAGCAGAGTCATCCCTACCTGTTGAATCACTGAAGATTATGTTTCCATTACTCAGCCTCGTCTTGTTGTTGCTCATCTGAGATCATCTGTAAAAGATAAAGGACGGGGGAAATGAAATGATTCAGAGGGGCTCATTTAAGTGTAAACATAAACGTCAACCCAAAAAATGGAGGAATCAGATTTAATTTAGTCCAGCTCTGCCTAAACTTGCATTAACACTCCAACAAATATTTATTTCTCCACAGTTCAACGAGAGAAGATACCTCCGCTGTCTGTTTTCATGGGAAAGTTTAGAGTTAAAAGTTCCAAACTTCCATTACTTAACAAAAAACAGGAGTATATTCTATTTTAGTGCACAAAATTGTATTTATTTATTTTTTACATTCCTGTATTTTTTATTCTTGTAAACTACTGGATGTTCACATCTTTAATCAATAATAAAATAAAACATGGAACAAAAACTGGCTGTGGTTGTAAGCAGTTTTGGTCAACATAAACTTTTTTACAGACTCATGAGGTCACTGTGACCTTTACCTTAGACGACAGAACTTTGATCAGTTCATCTTTGAGTCCAAGTAAAATCCGGTCAAAATTCAAAGAAATCCACAAAAGGTAGAATCGAGAAGAAAAGGCAGATATGAGATATATAACGTTCAAGAGGCCGAAAAACATGTTTTGTGAGACCATCAGGACCTTGACTGAGCCCACCCAAAGCTATCAAATTAATCTGTGAGTGTGAACATTTCTGCCAAATTTGAAATGCTTCCCTCAAAGCGTTCAAAGATAATATTTTCACAAGGCAAAAGAGTTTTGTGAGGTTGCAGTGACTTTGACATTTGACATTCAAATTTTAATCAGGTCATCATTGAGTCCAAGTTAATGTTTTTGCCAGATGTTATTTCATTTTTGGTGTTCCTGATAATAATCACAAGAATAGGAGGTCACCATGTCCTTGATCTTTGACCTTCAACCAGGAGTCCAAATGAACATTTGTACCAAATTTGAAGAACTTTAGGTCAGTTTGTCCAGTCTGGACTACTTACACACTGAGCCTTTAAGTAACGATCAGCTGGCCTACGTTCATTATTTTCCAGGCACCGGGTTCATAATGACCACATGAATCAGACCTTCTCCAGTATCTTCACCGACCATTTAAAGAGTCAAACCAGGAGTAGCAACATAGATCAGCGTGACTCTGGTTTATGTAAATCTAAGGTTTCAGTGGAGTTCGGCAGCACCTGGCAGTTCAGAAGAACGGAAGCATTCAAAGTGGCTTTTCCATTTTACCATTTTAAATGTGCTTGGTTTTATTTTATAAGGTCCACAAGTTCAGTTAGATATTGCACCAAAAAACTTGCAGGTTTCTTCATACAAGCATGTGAATGAAGCTGTGCCGTCTTCATCCAATCACAGACAAAGGTGCTCTCAGCTCCTGAGTTTCACTGTCCCAGACCAGTTACCGTGGAAACAAATGCACTGTTTCCGAGTGACACAAAGCCTGAACTTAAGAACCTCCTTTCAGGTTGAAGGCTCCGAGAGTTGAGGGGAAAACAGCAATAACAGGACGGCGGGGAGAGAAACTGAATACCGGCAAATTGCTTCCCATAGTTTCTGGAGGACATGGTAAAATAATTCTTCCTTTTGAAATACCTTTCCCTGGCACCAGGCACCCTAGGTAGTTTTGTGCCGGTCCCATTTCTTTTATATCCCCTCTCATATTTCCGTTTCTTTTAGCTATCGTACTGAGCTAAGTGAGTTATCATGTTCACCAGCAGGCTGGAGCAGCATGTGGCTAGGCTAAGCCTCCAGATGAGGTAATGTTTACAGGGTTGGCGAGCCAGGAGAAGGGTTGGTCAGGTCTTGATTAGCTCAGGGGTAGGGGCTCTCTCTAATATTGGACACCCCTTTGTGTGGTGAGATTACTACCTTATGAAAAACTGCCCCTGCTGACACGCCTGATGGGATCAGAGCTTCCTGCCTGCTGCATCGTCCTGCTTATGAGCTCTCCACACATTGGGAGAGAAAACACACAGCCAAACACCACAAACACACATCTGTACCTCTCGGAGAAGAGAGGCATGTGCAGTGAGAGATCATGTGCACAACTCACAAGTACTGTGCATGCCTACGTGTAAACAAGCATGTACACACACACACACACACACACACCCAACAAGCACACACATGGCTGCAAACTGTAAGTCGTGACCATAACTGATGACCCCCAGATGGAAAGCAACCTGCATTTATTAGCGAGGCCAGATGCGACACAAACACATGCTCATGCACGCTCACTTGCTTTTACTGAGGTCGTCTCCTCCGGCCACTCCTCAATGAAAATCACATGATGGACCACATCCAGCTCTGAAAAAACAACTGAGAATCTCCACCCCGAAAAAACATCAACAAACAATGTTAAAAATCACAGGGGAATCGGAGGCAAAGCTTCCAGGGGACTTGATCCTTGTAGTCCTCTAAAGAAGGCTGAGGCTATAGGATGATTTCAATTATTTGATATAATTTCTGATGGTCCATTAGTTCAAAATAAAGCTCTGATTATATGTGATGTGTAAACAGAAGGTTGCAAACAAAACCTGCATCTGATGCAGGGCTGTACTTTTTTCCAGATGCGTAATCGACTCTTAATTAGCAGTGGCCTCACTTTCATGTAACCTTTCCCAAATAAATCTCATTTAAAACCAAGAACAACTGAATCATTGCAGCGTTTTGGTTCCTTCAACCACACAGCAAACATCAACACCTTCCTATTTCTACTGTTTAGGGGCCTGCACTAACAAATGATCATATTTCTGCAGTAAGCTAGGTGGAAAAAGGTAAATACATGTAGGTGTATGCACAAAAGCAAGCTCTCTCTTTCTTTCTCTCTCTCTTACACACACACACATATACAAAACACACACACACAGACAGGGCACTGGCACAACCTTGCGCCAGTGGTCCTCTAAACCAGTCATGTGAAATGACCCGTTCCTTTCTGCAAATCAGATTACATCTCCAAGCTGAGGTCTGCAAGTCCACACACACACACACACACACACACACACACACACACACACACACACACACACTTAATGCTAGAGGCTCAGGTCCACGCAGCTCAACACACACATGAACACACACACACACATCGAGACACGGCTTAATCAGATTTTGCCCTACAAACCTTCTTGTCTACGTGAATGTACTGCGCGTATCAGCATGGCCCTGAGAAATATACTGCATGTTTATGGCCGACATCAAGAACAGTGAAAGTAAAAAAAAAAACGAGAGCCGCTCAGGCCACAGATTCCCTCGCATAAGATCAAAACAAAGCAAGGTCTTTGTTAAAGAAAATCATAGGGGGCTGTGATAAGCATCCTTTCAGCAGCGCTCGACTGCTGTTTGGCAGCTCCGCTATGGAATGAGCACATGTGCTAACACGTTTATTATGCGTTTGGCAGAAATGCAAATGATAGTTGATTCGCAAATGATTCAAGTCCTCTTCATGTTACCGAGCCCCCGATGCACTAGCGCAGGGAACTCTAGAAAACTAGTTGCTTCAATTATAGTAACATTTTCCAGGGGTTTTCTTAACTTTAACTGAGCTCAACAAGTAAGCAAATAAGAATATTTGAATAAAGTATGAGGTACTGTTTGCGTCTATGGTGCTTTTGACGTCTTTGCACATTTTAGATTTAGTGATCAGATGTGCAGCTATCCGAGTCTTCTGCTCCAACTCTTAGTCATAGTGCGAAAGCAGCTTGCTGGCTGGCTGATGGTGGACTGGTCCGCTTAATCATACCCAGACAGTTGGAGGAAGTACAAGTCTCTGTCCCTACAGGATCTACATTAAGTCTCCACTCTGCTAATCAGAAAGCCCTTTAAATACATCAGCATGTCCCTCTGGCCCAACCAACAAGCAAATCGCATTTGTCTTTACAACTTTTTCAAGGAAATGTCAATTACTTCTCCGTCGGGTCTGGAAAACCGACTGCCTCAGTGTTCATTGTAATAAATAAATAAACTTAGTAGCTCATTATCTGTCTTCCTTTTTGCCCTTGATCCTGTGGAAGTCAGAGGGTGGGAAGTCGTGGGTGGCAGGAAGCTGAGATAGTTGTGGCTACAATGGGGTGTCAGGACTCTGTCTGTCAGTCATCCCAACTCAAGTTCAACTCGAGCGGGTCATTTTCTCTTCACCGTGATATCTGAGAGCACCAGCGATGGACACCAGCAGCGAGGGGAACGGAGGAGCGGAGGGACTGTGCCCTGGGTTAGATTGCAATGGATGCTCAGATAAGACGACTGCAAAGGGCAGATTTAGGCAGGTCAACAGGGGAAGCTGGCTGAGGCTCCTGTTACCTGCAGGAAGAGCTCACTCATCCCTCAGATCACCTCCCACACCTGCGGAGGCCAGCATCTGTAACACGGTGCCACCAGCCAGGAGCTGGGAAGTGGTCGCCAAAGCCTCCCAATGGTTACTCTTACAGCAACTGGACAATAAATCATTGTGCTGGTGGTTTTACAAGATCTGGCCCTCATTTACCTAACTGGCAGTCATTTCCCAAAGCATATCAAGGTTTTAGATTTGGAACTTTCCGGGTAGCCACTGGTTTCAAGTTAATTAAAGTACAGAACCAAAACTTGGAAAGATACATTTTGTTGTTTTGTTAAAGTCATATTGATGTGTGGTCATTTGTTTTTTCTGCCTTTGGGAAACTCCAAATATCTGAGGTTTAGTGGACAACAAGTTCAGAATGTCCATGATTTGCCAAATTGTGTGACAGCTTAGTAAGTGAATGCACTGCTTGCAGCTCCTATGTGGAATGTTTCTGTAGCCACAAGACCATGTGACGACAACAGTACTAATACTTTAAAAACAGGAAACAGCTAGTTTCAAATCGTTGCAGGCAGAATTTTGACATAACAGTGAATGTCAGTACCCGTTACAGCCTTTCAAATTTCACAATTTACGTAGTATTCATCATAATTTGGACATTTACTGAAGATGAGCAATGCTGATTATCAAGCCACTGATCAATAAATCAAAAACCTTGCAAGGCTAAAAGGTTTGCGAAAATGGAATAGAATAACTCAGAACACATATAGTCAGTGTTATATCACACATTCCTGACAACACACACATGCACATAACCATAAAATAAAGATAGCGTCGTCTTCTTGAGTGCACTTCCTTTCGACTGGGTTGGCATATGGCTGCTGGTTCCCCTTTTACACCCTGCCTGCACAAAACAACCGTCTTACAGCTGACACCTTGAAGTGATAAGGACTGTGACCTTGCACATCTACAGCAGTGGGATATGATCCATACATATGAGAAATCCAAACATGGAGGATTATTCTGGTTTAGGATGTTGTTTAGACAAGGTACCGCTCCCAGGTTTGCTTTCAAGTCATCAGCGTCATATGCTGAGCCAAACTACAGCTTTAAAATGGAAATTTAAGAGGATAATAAAGTTACATCAAGCAACTCCTTAATAACACAAATTAAACAGCAAAACCCTCCTCCCCTACTGTGGAACAAAACCTAATTTGTGTGTTTTACAAGGTGAGAAGTGAGGAAACAGTTCTATTCATAAGCACTGGTGTCAAGGAATTATCTCGTCTTAAAAGAAAAATGCCACCAAGTTATCTCCTATCATCTGTTTAACCCAGTAGAGGTAGTGACCAGGAGTGGTCACAGGAGCCGTGAAATGTTAGTTTTAGAGTGAAGGTAAACAGCCTCTCCCATGGTGGCCCTGTACCCTACACAGAGTAAGCACATGTTTCCCATTGTGGTTAAAAGGAAAGGGGATTAAAGTGTAGTGCAGCTGAAGCCATACCCATACACCCCACGGTGGGATCACAGTACTTTCAGTACTGCTGATGCAGCCCAGTTGGAAGTGGGTAGTGTGTATAGGGAGAGGGCATGGCCAGATTTATCAGATGGTCAAGTCAGGGTCCTCTGGAGCCGGACTTTTGTCTCGTTCATACCAACATTAACATGCAATCTGGGTGATCCATCCACTGGTGGACAGCATCAGTTCACACCCGGCACAGCATGTCCACACAAGCATCTCAAGTGACCACATCTCCTTTCCCTTCGCTCGATATGCAAACAAACACAAAGCTAAATAACAGCTGCTTGTAAAGGCAAAATTCATTATTATCGAAAGTCTGACTGTGACGGAAAAGTCTGCAGTTGGCTCTACAGTGAAATAAGATTTGAAACAGTACAAAAACAGTAAATCAATATGTTGGTCAATTTTGATTGCAGCAAATAAATCAATGTATGGGAAAAAGTAAAAATATTTTCAGCTCATTATGAAACTGTGGCGAGCCAGAGAACATCAGCAGAGCAGGCGGTCCATTGCAGGACACATTTGCGTTCACACTGCTAAAAGAATGTGGCCACATGCTTCCCAGACGTTCTCCAAATGCGGTTTCATACGTGTCCTCAATGTTGCTTCACACCTCCACTTAGAGCTGTCCACTTGCGATCAGATCACCCAGGACGGATGTGAATGCCAAGTCTGAGTGGGGAGCCTTTGAGGCCTTTCTCTGGGGCTGAGGAGTCGGGCATGTTACCAAGGAACTGCCTGACATTCACACAAACACAGGGGCAGGTTAGGATTATGAAAGGGTGTTGAAACAGAGCAGCTTTCACTTTTGGAGGCCCAACATTGCCCCTACGAAAAGAGATGAGCTTCATAACTAATATGAACAGAAACAGAGAAAGGGGGGTTAGACTAAAAACAAACAAAAAAGGAAGTTACTGGTGACTGGTTTTGGCTGCCAGATATGAGATTTTCACCCCAGGGCTGTGGGGTCAAATAGGCCACAATCAGGTGCCACGGGGGACAGTTGAAGCAGGGGACTGTGACTGTGCAGCCAATTAAAGGACACTTTAAAGAGGCAAATCACGCAAGGGACATTGAGGAAGATATGCATAGTGGAGCATATCTGCACGTACCCAAAAACTGCCAATTAACCAACACCCCATGAAGCTCAGCTGTGACCGATTCGGCAGGAGGGCTTCCATGTGCAGTGAGTAAAACTTAGGTAGGAAAGGATGTAGACGGAGGGTCAAGCATTCAGCCTGTCAAGTCTCAACAAAATATTAGTCTCTACTGAGTCATGTCAGAGACTGATTGTCATCTATTGTGTGAGGGTTTCTCAGAAACCGTTGTATCTGTAAGTTCTGTCACTTTTAACGCTTATTTGTTAATATTGGGCCAATTGAATATACTTGGATTTAATGATGTAAAACTTTCAGCTTAAATCGGAATTTGAAAATGTAAAATGCTGTTCAGTTCACCTGGATCTTGATCTCTTCTGACTTGACCTGGATGTGACCTAGATCACTTCAAACCGCTCCACCCAGTGGGAAGGGATTCTCACCCACCCAGTTTAACTCAAGCATTACAAAAAAAGTTATGAACTGTCATTCTTAACCCTTTGGCCTCAAAGCCCACACACACAAACATAGATAATTACATGCTACATGTCTGTCAGTCTAAAAGAGTTGGTGCATCTGCTTCTGTCTGTGTTTGTGGGAGGAACTGGGGCAGGAAGGATTGTGAGCAGGACCTAAAGTGTTTGTGCAGATTTGCAGCACTTTCTCACCCACAAAAACCCTGTGTGGGGAGAAAGAGCACGGCATGTTAATGAGCATGTGCGTACTCGTGTTTTGAAACTGGAAACAGATTTATGCAGTGTTCGGGATCAGCTCTTTAAAGGTCATCCTGAACAAGCTCGCTCTCTGCTCTGTAAACCCTGTTCCATCTCTGATCCAGGTGACGCTCGGCCAATACTTTCATGACACGCAGGACAGACACATAAACACCCATCTGAAAACCTTCTCCTTCTTTGTGACGTCAATAATTTCCGATTCCGATGACGCTACACTGACATTCAGTGTCATTGATTAATTAGTTCCTACGGGGTTCTAAGAGTTTCCAGTTTGAAAAAAACTAGAACACTTTCCGGAGCTCTAAACTGTAAGACACAAACAGGACTCCGGCCACAGCGCAAGATGCCCTGGAAGGGGATAAAAAAAAAAATCAGCCATGGTAAGTTTTCCTATTGGTACTGATCACAGTGTTACATGAGATGCAGTTAGAGGGGAAATCTGTGAAACTCCCTTGATTGCAGACATTCTGCAAACATCACATTTGTAAATGCAAAAGTCCAGATTCATGCCTCTGCATACGTGTGTGTGTGTCTGTGTGTGTGTCGTTGTGCACATATTGTTCATACACACGCGCTTAACTCAAAAAAACTCCTAACATAAATGTCAAGGAACTGCAATGGTGGAAAAAGGTGGGATGGGGAACACATCAAGGCTAATCTGGCCAGGGATTAGGAGCAGGCAAATATCACCAATAATAAACAAATGACTAACATTCATCTGTGTGCTTTCAAGCCCCCCGGGCTCCAGCTAGAGCACAACAGGGTCTGGATCCAATCCCTGCTGTTTATCAGTGCGAGTAGAAGCGCCCACTTGTCAAACCTCCATGAAAAGCATTTGGGGGACAAATCCAGAATGGGGAACAGAGCAATCCAACAAATCAGTCCTCCCAGATTTGATTTACAGCTCAGACCTCAAAGACCAGAGCCCAATATTCTGATGGTAATGGCCATTTTGTTACCGCTTCATTATTCATGCTGACACTGTCTGGTCAGCCATTTTCTGTGGGATGATAATTTGATTTTGACTGACACATATCGCCTGGGACATTTTCAGCTGAGACAGAGGCAGCGTTAAGACAGCCGAGTGTCTGAAAAGGTTAAAATAAATAAAAAGACACTGTGACAGCACATATACAATGGGATTGAGAGTCAGACACCACTTTTCCCACTCTCTTAAATGGGAAGTGAATGGGAACGTGGCCTTCGACTTTTGGACCACACTGCGAAGCCAACGTGTGGATTAAAAAAGTGAGAAGACACAAATGATTAAAGAGGATGCGCCACATTCTTTGAATTTAAAGAATGTTTATGAATTTTAATTTATTTTTGTTATATGATTAGATACAGTTAAATATATCACACACTATGAGATTAATCTAGTGCTGTAACTAATTCATCACGTGATTCATTGATTTATTAATTGATAATAACTTTCCCTTGTTCCAGTCTCTCAGATTTGAATTTAGCTGCTTTTTCTGTTTTATATGACTTTAAAATAAATATAGACTGAAACATAAGATGATTCTGAAGTGTCACAAATCTTAATGGACATTTTCTATTATTTAATAAACTAAAATGAATTGAAAATATTCAACACGATTGGATAACTGTTGTCTTGTTTTGCGTGTTCCAATTTGACCCTAATCAAAATGTTTTCGTTGGAAGCAAACGTCTAATGCAGGTGGCAAATTTAAAACCAGGCCACAGTGTCCTCGTTGCTCAAGGGCAAAAGGGATTTTTACGATGCAACAACTCAACCCACGATGACAGCAGAGCAGTGCACCAGATTCACATTATTGACAAATATTAATTACTTGTCTAGGCATCACCATGGAGATTATGGCAGAGGAATCTTGGACAGATAAAGTAATGGGCCATAAATTCCCTCTGTAGTCAGGCCGTGGGTTAATTATCAGTGTGATGAAACTGAGATCAAAGGTAAAGCAGTGAAAGCAGGTTGTAATTTAGCCCGTGCACTTTTCTGCAACGAGGGAATAGTGCACACGAGGAGAAAAGGCTTCCAATGGAAATGCAAACACTGCATGTTTCCCTCCATCTCCTCCCTTTTGTCCTCTGTGACATCAGATAAAAATGCTCTACTAAGTCTTAATTTAGGTGGATGTTCAGAGGCCTTGATCTCATTCTGTATGCATGTGTGTGTGTTTGTGAGTATGCTAAGAAGAAAAAGTCTACCCTTTGCTTTAATCCACTTATTTTGTTTCGCTCCACTGTTCAAGGTGGAAAAGTGCCGAGACGGCAATGCTTTGCCTTCTCTGTCTGTCTGGCCCCACAGTGCTTTACCTGCTGAGCGCCGGGACTCACCAAGCCTGAGGAACTCCGTTGCGTTAACCCTGTCCCTAAGTATGTCCCTGGCCAGCACAAAAGCCATCTGGGGTGCAGCTGAGAGCTTTAGCAACAAAATAACTCTTTCAATCTGCACTCTGCATGGTTCTGACTGCGGGGCGTTGAGGTCGCCAATACCAAGACTTGTACCGGACCTCCTCCTCTTTCTCCCCCGCCCTTCTAATCCCGGCCTACATGACTGACTCCATCTGAAAGCCCCACACGCCAGAGGTGGGAGCCAACAGCACAGTGAGATAAAAAAATAAAAAAAAGACCACCTGCTCATCAAACTAAATTGCACTCACTGAAGGCAATGGCGAATAGAATAGAGAGAATGAAAAGGAGGGGAGCAAAAGAGAAAAAAACACCAGTACGAATAAAAAAGAAGGACGAGTCACTGCTCTCCCTCTGTGATCTTGGCAGACAAAAGAACAAATTGCATTTATGCATCACGGCACCCAAGGGTCAAAATCGGCGGAGTCCCACTCAATCCTGTTTGTGTGCGAGCATGTTGATATAGGTTCCATCAGTTCCCAAAGCCAGAGAGGTGCACAGGCCTACCTTTCAGCCTTTCATCTTGGCTTCTTTTGTATTCTGCTGCGCATCCATCTGTTGTCTCTCTCCTCTATTTGGTAGAATTGACTGTTATTATTCCAAACAGCATTATCTATATTAATGCCACAGGTCTCAGGACTGTGCACTCCCTGGGAGCCGGGTCTGGACAGAGCTGGGACCAATCTCCCTAGATAAAAGCTTCGTGGAGAGCTGTATGCAAGCCAGACAGCTTGGACAGGCCTTCATCCCCACTCCTCATTCTCACAGAGAGGTATGGTCCCTACAAAGACCATGATATGGCTTTAATCTTAGCACTTTCAGGCAGGCAGGAACGTTTGAACTCAGAGCAGCTCTCTGGAAGGCTATCAGAAGTCACTTCGGGTTGTTAGCCACTAGTCAGAACAAACAAATTGTATTATGAGCAAACACATTTATATAATATTTGAAAAAGAGAAGGATCCACAATGAAAAAATAAAGAGAGGAAGGTTTTTGAATCAGGTTTGTAAATCATGAAACTTTATCTCGGTTCTTCAGTTTATGGGGCTGCCCTCCAGTTCTACTGCGGCTTATACTCGTATGTACTTGGAGCTGAGGCCATTTCCCAAAGTCAGCCATGCGTGACGAGTTATTTTAAAGGTGGTGTGGAGAGCGGACGTGTGGCCAGGCCAGGGCAGGGCAGTGGTTGGGGTCTCGGCTTAGTGCCTCAAGCCCCTCGCTCCAGTGGTCACACAGCCTCAGCTCCCGGCCCGAGTCCGGACACTGATTTATGGGACAGGGGGATTACCATCAAACCAGCCATGAGGACCACCCAGATGGTGGCACAGGATGACAGCAGCACAAACACACACACAGTCGCCACACGCACGCAAATTCAGATGTACTTCTGCATCCGCACATGCACATTGTGTACCTTCACACTAAGATGTCCATAGAAAGCCACATAAATTGAGAAGCTGCACATTCAATCTGTATTGGCTCTGTTAACCACTCAAGTGCAGTGAGTGGGATTAGTTCAATGAGGTTTCCTCATTATAACAAAGCAAGGGAGCCGGCTTTGCTCATCAGAGATCATATGTATCTACTGGATGTTCCTGATTAATTCTGCTCAGTCACAATGTTTTTTCTCATTTACGTTTCCGTAAAGCACGATTGTTTTTTCCCGTTTTAAAGAGACCCAGGTACAAAACAAGAGCCGTCCGGTTACAGATAGCTGAAGAAGAAGGCTCAGACTTCAGGCTTCTACCCGAGTTTTTCTAAATTATCTATAATGGGTGACATTCAACTTTTCTTCAAAGCAGGTCTGGACTCCTCTCATTTTCATTCGGAATGCATTTACCATCCTTCATACTTTTCCACCAAGTCACATTTTCATCCAAGAAAAGTGAACATGTGCAAATACACTGAGCAAAAGAGGAAAAGGGGAAGAAAGGCACATATTTCTCACTTGCCGGGGCACAGCACTACTCAACCTCGAGGCACCAGTTGGATGAGCCGAACAATAAGAGTCCATGACAAATCGGACATAGTGCATTCCTTGGGCAAACACTCATCTAATAAAGGAAGACAGGTAGGCAAACACTCACCTGCCCTAAGCTAATAACGCATGTGGAGACAAACACACATATACACACACAGACTTGAGCGTGTCGATATGTTGAGATGATGTATGAAGATAAAAATAAAATAAAAATCAAACTAATAAAGCATTTTTCCTAATCAATAAATCACTGTGCTACACAAACATGTAAGAGATCTATTTCTCTGCGCTCTATCAATGTGTACAGAACTATCATGTACGGTACTTGACCTGTGCACTGTGTTTAGGGTTGTGCTTGCACTGCAGAGCAAAAATAGACAGATATGGAATATACAGCGTTTAACCATTTTAGAATAAGTTGCACGTCATAAACCACAAGTAGGTCTGGGCCCACAAACGCTGTAGCCTCCTCATAACCTCTGTCTGCATGTGCGCTTGTGCAGCTTTGTGCACGTGACCCTGCACTTTTGTGTGTCAGAAAATCGTTGATGACTGTACTCGCAAACAAATGAAACACAATTTGCCCAAAGGCCTGATGGCACCGCTCCACTCAGTGGGACGCACCTCTCAGCACTTCCTGACCATGTGACTCCCCTCCAGCTGCCTTTTGATTGGACGCTCATAGGCGGAGAGGATGAAGAGGAGCGGGGAGGAGGCGGGTGGCGGAGGGTGGCGGGGAGCTGGCTGGCAGCGGACGCATGAGAGAAAACAAATTCCTGCCACATCGCCATGGAGATGAGTCAACAGCAGGTCGGGGGCCGGGGGGGGGACGTGGGGCATAGGCTGACCTGCTGTAGTTAACAATTCATCCCCGTATCCGGCTCCCAAATGATTGGGCAAACACGGAGTGCTGCAGAGTCAAAAGGCCTCCAAGGGTCTGAGAGAGGGGCATCACCCTGGGGTGACACGCTGACAGGCACACACTGGTTGGTAGAGGGTGGACCAGTATAGGGAAGGGTGGATTGGGGGAGGGGGGGGGTGGGGGGGTGGGTGATTGGATGTGGGAGAGTGGCTCAGTACACTGAGTACCAAAGGCTCCAGCACAGTCACAACACATTATTGACGGCTGTGGTTTTTTAAAAGCAGTGTAATTAAATGATTTGTGTTAAGATGCCAATTTGAGGATGGGAACATTCTGTTAAGTACACCACAACAAACATCGCCCTGTTAATTCTGTTCAAATTCTTCATGTTAAGCTTAATACTTAACAACATTCGGTGGCTGGTCAGTGCCAACAGTAAAATAGCAGTTGCGTCAGTTTTATAAGCTTTAACCACAGTAACACTATGATTCTCTGGCATATCTCCACTAAGATAGAAGGCTAACCCAGAGGTTTGCAGGAAAACACAACAGGCAAATCTTTAAATATTTTCAGTGTCTTTATATACTCACCAGAAGATCCCTGGGAAGCAATTAAAGGTTCACATCTTATTCCATGAATTTGGATTCCTTCATTCTGAAAAAATAGGAGAAAAGAAAAATCAAAGGAGGACAAACGTCACTTCACACACTCATTATATCGTGTTCCATGGCTATATCTGGTTAACTCTTCACTCTCCATTTGTACAGCTGGGTTCATTTAGGTGTTAGTGCATGTAATATGAGGTACAAATGGAAAAATGGTTGAAAGCCTCAACCCACAAGACCTGGATCCAAAAACACTGACCACTTTGCAGCGGAGCAGAGCGCCGCTTGACAATAATGGGTCAGAGACAGAAAAAACAGACGGGCGAGGGGTGGATCTCATCAATGTCACCTTCGTACGGAAGAAGAACCGCAAGGCCTCAACGCTGCACTTACGTTCGGCTAGACTTTACGCTGTGTTAGGTTTTGTCTCAGTCAGCACAAGCTGCCGTGTAACTTTATGCACCGTCACGGCTGGGTCTGCTCCCTCAGAAAAGCAAACCAAATCCCATTATCTAATTGGCCATCTAACTTTGAAGGGTTGAAATGCCACCATCACAACAGCCCTTTTACCAGGCAGCTGTGCGAGGAGGGTGTGTGAGCAGAGAGGACCCGTTACTGGTTCTCCACAGCGACTCACGTCAGAGCAGTGTTTTCCCCAACACCGATGAAGCATGTTCTCTCTTCAGAGGGAACGAGGACACCGTCTACAAGGCGTCTACCCAACAAATCTTACAAATGAAAAACAGGACCGCATCATTTATTGTGCGTCTGTTGGAAAACGAGAACAAAAAACAAGGGAAAAAGCACACTTGTGATAAAAATACCAGATGTTGAGTCACTTCTCGAAAAGGTGTGTCATGCAGGGAGCTTGGGACGAACCTCTGGCCACGGCCGAGCTCTAAATTTAGCATATTTACAAAAATAAAAAATGAGTTCAGTCCCTGGCACAGGGAAACGTTCTCCTCCCCATTCATGAGCTCAGCGGTGCCGCCAGCGTCACTCGTGACGAAAAAGCTGACCATATAAAACAACAAAAAAAGACCTCCTCAAATACTCAGAGTACATAAGGAAGCAACCACAGCTTAATGTTCCCTGTAAATGATCCTATTATGGCAATTCAACAGAAAAAAGAGATGCTTTTGACTTTTCTATTTTTAGAGCAGCATTTGAGAATAAATTACCTTTTACATAACAACCTCAGACAGAACACATAGTCCAGTTTATAATAAAAAAATAAATTAATGGCCAAGACGCCTTTCACATGGCTTTCTATTCATGTACGGTGTGTACACAAAGTGAACAAAGGATGTATGACACATGTAGAAAGCTACTGTGTTTCTTGACTGTCTCCGTACATGCCAGGGCTCAGCCTGTGTGGCAGTCTTGGGAGGATGCCCCTGGGCCAGGCTGAAGAGTAAGTGAAGCAGTGGTCCCATCTAAGCTCTAAAGCATGCAAGTATCGGGCCTGTAACTAAAACACAGGCATAAACACAGGCGATGTTAGGGATTACACCCTGCAATACCGCCGCAGGAAACCACAGACAGCACAGGTGTAACCATGACACGGCGACGGACGCATTCCTCCCCATCTCCGTTCTGCCCGTGGAGGTCTGACTGACAGCTCATCATCTGCTCTTGTTGGCTGTGTGAAACTTGTATAAACATCTGCAGGCATTTGTATGTCTGTGTGAGTGTGTGTATATATGTGTGTAGGAGCCACAGGTGAGGGACACCCACACACACAGAGGATTACATTGGCCTAATGTCAAATAAAAGAAGCCTCGCAGCACAATATCACAACATCTGTCAGAGAATGAAAATCTTTCCCTGGAGAAAGCCATCTTGTCCGTGGTGTTTTTGTCCCACTTTCCCTCGAGAGCTGACTCCGATCTGATCCATCAACTTTGAATGTATACAGTAAATCATATATATATCTGCCGACAGAAATAAAGCAAAGAGCTGCACCAAACTATTTAGATTTTGTTTACACCGTCAAGAAGGTTTATGCTGTTGAGAGAGGGGGGGGGAAAAAGCAGCAGGGAGCAAGCGAGTCCTCATCCAACACATTTCCTCAGTGAACAGCACCCTCTAGAGCCAGTGGCACAGTCAGACCTGCACTCCTCACTCACACTGCTGCTGATGGTCTCAACATGAGCTGTCAACAAATAATACTCATCAGAAACGATTACCACTCGTCAATTCAAAATGAGAAAAATCAGACAAGCGCACATGCCAGTATGATTCATATTTATTTGCAGAGACACAGATATGCGGGGGTTGTCTCGTCGTCAGGCTCATTTGCGAGCCACACTGCACTGAGGTGAGGCTGAACCAATCATTATCCCAGTGTGAGTTGATAATGAGGCAGGCCGTTATTAAGATGTTTGCTTTAATCGTGTGCAGGGTTATTAGGGGGGCAGTTTACAGTACACAAGAGAGATTAGGGCAGGCCATGCATGACAGAAAGAGCTGAGGAGGCCAGTGATAGGCCAGCTACCCACAACTGTGAAGCGGGCTGAGAAATACAAGCGCACAGTAGGACATGAAACCCGGCAGGACGAACCTTTCCCTCTCTCTCTCTCTCTCTCTCTCTCTCCCTCTCTTTCTCTCTCTCTCTCTCTTCCCTTTCTCTTCCTCCTCGTCTCACTCTTGCCCCGTGTTCGCCTCAAATCATGTTACACAACCACAAAGAAAAGCCTTGTGCATCGGAGACTTATTTAAAACAAGCGGAGAAGAAAAGAACAGTAAAGAGAGGATCACGGAGGGATCTACACAAGCAGTAGGTGCATAGTTCCTTTATATTTGTATAATAGGACAACATGGCAGGGAGCTTGGCACTACTGTAAAGACGCACAAGTCCAGACACTTACGCCCCTGACTACTTCACACATGCTTACATAAACTAAATCAGCCCGAGAGACGCGGCTCCGTGCACCGGCCAGGGAGCACTACACGTTTCCTCTATATTTTTCCACGCCATTAATAAAACTAGACATTGCACTGTTTCAAATACGTTTTGTTGGGATTCAGGGAGCACTTGAAAATCCATCATTTTATGAGGTTTCAAACTTTCCCACAGAATCCCCACCATTTCCCCCACCCCCCCCGTAGATTTGACCCAAAGTAGCACTCAATTAGGGCCGCCACACGCAGCACCAAAATGCTGCACTCATAACATGACAAATCACCGATGTTCCCAAAAAAACATGTTGCCTTACGAAAAGCCATTTTCTGACATGCAGACAATAGGAAATCATTCAATTTGAATTTTTCATTATTTGTGAAACTACAAAAGCTGCCAACTAAGAGTTAAACTCAGCGGGAGTGTCTCGGTAACATCAGCATGAATCTACACGCTCACAGTATTTACACTCTGAAGAACTTTGCTATGCAACAAAAGCTTGGATTTGGATTTGCGTCAACATCATCCGTGTCTCTGTCGCTTCATTCATTCAGTTGCATAACAGATAAACCCGAAGAATCGGAGATTAAAACGAACTTTTCACACATCCTCTCGCGCTGCATGGTGAGTAAAAAGGTGAGTGTGTGTTTAACTGTGTGTATCAAGTTAGCAGAAGGTCAGAATGGTGAAGTATTACAGCACTGTTTACTCTCTTCCAGGTACTCTCGGGGACAAGCCTGTTTGAGAGTTTGAACAGTGACGTGTGAAACCCGTGAAAACAGGACATAGCGCCGCTCTGTTTGCTCAAGAACACCGAAAGAATGGACTGCCATTACAAAACAAATCCCTCGGCCTGCATTCCTCCTGTCCGTCAAACCCTACCTGTTCAACAAGATATGACACAGAAAAAGCTAGCTACAAGAATCTACTTTATGGGGCGGGGGCGGGGGGGGTGACTTGCAATTTGTTAAAATGCTGTAAACCCTCTGACCTTCATGCCTGACCTGCAGAGAAGTTTGGAAGAGAAATAATCCTCCTTCCTTTTGCCAGTAAACAGATACATGTGCAGGAAATGCAGAGACCTGCACATGTATCTGCAGGTGGTAAACAGGAACACAACGCCTCCTCTGGATCTTCTTCATTTATATTAATTGATGATGGCAAAAAAACCATATTGAAAAAAACATATGAGCGACTACATATTTGTGAGCATTTTCACCTTTATCAACAGGACAGTGAGCGTGAACTGAGGAGAGAGAGAGAGGGGAAGACATGCAGCAAAAGGGAAAGTCGGAATCACACCTGCGGTCGCTGCAGAGTGGCTCAAGCCGCAGTGTGCGGGGTGCATGTGCTACCAGGTGATCATCAGCAACTATCTCAACAGGAAATGAATCCTTAAATCATGAAAAAAGAAACTGTTGATTCTATAAAACTTCATATGATTGTAACATAAACAAGTTCAGGATTTTTACTTTGTTAGAAGGTGTCACTTGAGCTCTAAAAACACTGTGGAAATTGGACCTAATCTTTCTGGATTTATCACTCGAAAAAACGAAAAACAATTGATCCTAAAATGAATCATTAATTGCGACGATTTATACTTTTGACGGTCACAATGCCTCGGAGTGACATGATGGATTATTTCCCCTATAAATTGTATCTTACATTTTGAAACAGGACAGTTTGATAACAGCCTGTTTTTTCTGCCTTCTGTCCGGCATCTGTTATAAGCAACATTTTAATGATGTTTTCGGCCGCGATGCTGGACGTGCTCTTATGTAACAAGTGATTAAACCCACAAAAACAAACTGATAGACCCGATGGTAAAGTCGAGGTGACACCGGGTGGAAATCCATCAACTGGAACACATGAAAAGGAGAGAGGGGCACCTCCCCTCCCCTCCCCACCATCATCCGTGTATCAGAGGAGCCATTGGGAGAACTGGATGTGATTTGTATGTGTGTTTTTGAAGAGGGGTGCTCATAAACAGCCATGAAAGGGGCCCCTCTATTCAGCCCGCCAGCCGAGATGCGCTTCACTGGGCCGGCCTTTTGTTTTCCCCTCTTCACAAAAACGTAAGCGTAGAAAAAAAGGGGTTGATTCCCTCGATGTGTGCAGGCCCAAATGATGCCATTAGATTGGTGCCCGCTTTGGGTGAAAAAGGCTTCAGCAGTGCTTGAAGTGATTTAAAAGATGCAGGAGAGGGCTGCCTTCAAATCCTGTTTGAGAATAACACTGGGGGAGAATGGGGAGGCAAAATGCCAGGCTAGTGATTATTCTATAGTATGCAAAATTGCTCTCAACTCCATGAGTGCCGTGGATGTTAAAACAAAAGATGCGGAACATTCCTTTGTCACGTGATGAGGGTCAATGTGCTGCGGTGATGCGTGGGGTTAGGAAGTTCACCAAACTTCCCACGCTGCCTTACACCAGAGGACCATGGGTAAAGCCCGTAACACTCTTCATTACTGGCAGGGGAATTTTTTTTTCTCCCCCAAAAAGGGCCAGAGCAGGAGTGCCCACCCAGGGATGAGCAATCAGAAAACATTTATATATATATATATATATGCAGGACTTCCTCATCGGCGTGACAAGGATAACACATCAATTACACAACCAGGATGAAAGAAAGACTGAGAAAATAAACATCTTCACAGGTATCTCTGCTATGGCAGCAATGACTTCATCCTTCTACTGACACTGTTATTGCATAAAAGCCGAGTGTCCCTTTCTGCTAAAACCACTCCAGTTGAGCAAGAGGGTGATAATTTGACAATGACGCAGTGCGAACCAGTGGCATTGTGCATGGGGCATGTCACCACGGTGCCCATTCGTGGACAGCAACCTAATAGGCATGGGAAGCTGACGGCGTCGACAAAGGGGCGATGCCAAACAAAAACGCTCGTTGTCGGCTCCTGAACCTACAGGGCCAGGTCTGGCTGGGCCGCGCTCCGCTCAGCACTCATCACCTGCAGTTGTCTCCGTGACATCTCAGCGATCAGGAACAACATTCAGTTTGTTTTTCTTTCACATATTCCGTGCTATTTTAGGCAGACGCCCACGTTTGCTCTGGAAAAACCTTAACTTGTGTCTTTTTATAGATTAAATTCCCCCCCTGTTGTTTCTGTCTTGTGACAAACTGATAAGACCAGTTTGGGCCTTTTTCCTGATTTAAACTCATAACTTCTTGGAATGATGAGCAGGTAAGTAAACAGTGCTCATTATTACCGACACGTAAAACATTATGTAATCGCACCTTTTCCTCATGCCAATAGGGGTGTAAAAACAAAACAACAACTATGTTAATGATGTACATGATTATACAGTCAGAGACAGGAGGATCATGGGAAAGGGCCTTGGCGGTCTCAAAGAACAAGATACCAGACTAGGTTCAAAGGTGTAGAGGGAAAATCGAATGAGTAAAAACATCACTGGAAATCATTAGTTTACGATGCACACCAGGTGAGCTAACAGTGAGTCGGCTCGATAAGTCAGTGACTCGTGCAAACTGATGGATTTTCCCCCTCCTGGCGTATTTGTCAGCTGTCTGGCCTTCCAGCCAATATCACCTCCGGCAGCACAGAACAGACTAATGCCCTAAATACCTTACTTATCAGTGCTCGTTAGTAACACAGTTTGAGAAGTTTGCGATAAAGTTTCCGCTGCAAACTGCAGGCACCTCTGGGACGTATGGACAGTAACTTTATGAGGACATGCTGTTTTCTTCTCAGCACGCTGTCCTATCTATCTGCTAACTCTCAAGGTTTGTGCACAGACGCTACATGAATGAATCAACGTCTCTATTCGGGCGCAAGTAATGGACCAGTGCTGACACCTGCGCTCGGGGAGGCTTAAACACCGAGCGGAGAATCACAACACGACACCACGGCAGCTGCTCCCGGAGAGATTGAGAGCATTGTTTCCCACAACGTGCCAGGGAAGAGACAATAAAATACAAGCACAATTAACTGCAAAGCAAAATGTATATTCAGGCAATACAAACCCACATGGCAGGTCATACTTGGGCCTAATTTGCTATAATGTTCCTGGGAAAATGTCAAGACTTAAAGGGATAGTTCACGTAAAAAAAAAAAAGTCGAATGCGGCTTACGGACACTTGGATGTTGTTGTTTTTTTAGTTTGAAGAAGTGGTCACCACTTAACTCAATGCTGTTTACCTCTGAAACTCCAAAAGTGTTGACTCATACACTTCACCCTCCCCTCCATCAGCATAGTGGTGAGTAAATAGAGTGAATTAATATTTTTGGGTGAACTCCCTTTAACTGATATTATACTGATCTTTAAATTTCAAACAAACTCTTTATTGCGCTTTATTTATTCAGATTCTTGTCTTTCATTCAGAGTTTTACTTCAGCTGTTAGATTTAAGAGAGCCAGCAACATGCAGGCAACACATGCAAATCGTAACTGATGCAAGACGTCGTGTCATATCTTAATGCTTCCATGTGAAACCAAGTAGCAGGTTCCGCTATCAAAATATATCCTGGGTAAACCTTAGAGGCCATGATGTCAGTGGAAGTCTTTTCCATGTTGCTTGATACGGGTCCTGTGGGCTCCTGCTGATAAGATTGAGGAGCAGGTCCCTCAGAGCAGGAGACCCTCAGCAAACGTGCTTGTGCAACAATGCTGCCTCAGTCCCGCAGCTATCGGGCCATCTCACCACAGACCACGTGTGGGCTCGCCGGACACAGGTAATCAGGGCTTTCAGAATGGTACCAGCTCCTCTTGCAGAAACCATAAACCACAATCTGCACACTATAATGCTTTTCCTATTGAACGTGCAGGATAGAAAGTTGCGAGAGAGAAAAATCCAAACACGTGTTTAACGAGTTTCATTCAAGAGCAGGGTAAGTTGAAACTCCTCTCACACCTGGAAACCTTTGCCAGGACTCGATCTGTGCCAAGTTCTGCAACGTTGAGGAAAAAACTGTCCCACCTCTCCGCTCTTAAGTGACCCTCCTTGCACAAGCGCCACCACAGACTCTCTGTCGAACCGGTTGGTGGCGAAATCACTGTTCATTGTTGTCATGGATACACCCAGGTGTTGCTCACCAGCCAACGCCGAAGATTCAGAAAGCCAAGGCGCTCACTAATCCTTCTTCATACCAGTGTGTCAATAATCAGGAATGCACTGCTTAAACTAAACTATTGTTCCCCTGCCAACAAAATCACAAATATAAGCACTGACGCTGCCTCTGGGCACTGCCGTCTCTGGGACTGGAAAGTAAATTAACTGAAGAGAAACAACAAGAGTCAGCGATGGAAGAGGGAAGCTTTGATATCTTTCCAGACAGCTTAACACTGTCTAAATCATAAAGCGTTCTCCTGCAACGCATGGGGAGACATATAGTGTCGTATTGTTGGGGATGGACTAAAGCGGTTAAGTAGTAGCTTCTTTATACAGTCGGACAAAGTCAGAGCTCCTGAGAGGAGCAGCTGCTGTCAACAGTTGGATAGCTTTGAACCAGCGCTAAGCCCTGAGACAGCAGGAAATATCCTCTTTGCTTCTTTGAACCCGGCCCCATTAGTGTCCAATTCAGGTTATAAAGTCTAATAGAAAAATAATCTCACAGGGACTTCTGTGGATGCACCTGACAGTAGCGTCTGATCTTTGTGGACAAAAGCTACCAAACCAAACAAGTGGTTGCCCACTGTTCATCTGTCATGGAGTGATTTTCTTATTACTTTTTTTTTTTTTTCCCTGAGCATGGTATGTGGCAAGTTGCCATTCTCAGGATGACTGGATGCTCTCTAAAAAGTCATTTGTCTCCTGCGTCATTGCCCTTATTACGTCTCATTTTTTAAGAGGTCTAATGGTGGCTGGCATGTTAAAGAGTCTTCTTGACATAAAGCAGCAGCAACTCAATCGTCCTACACAAAACCGCAGCTCATACTTTGAGATCAGACGTGCAGACATGAGTAGCTCTGAGTCCAACCTATGTGAGACAAGACAATGGCTTGTCTGTTGTGTGTGTCTCTCTCTCTCTCTCTCTCTCTCTCTCTCTCTCTCTTTTCTGTTTTCAAATATTGCAGTATCACAGAACAGGGAAAGCAGTGCCTGCCAAACGGATGCGGCCAGAGTGGTGAGACCATTGTGGAACGCCCCGGCTCTGAGAAGGTCCTCCTGAGAGCTTTATTGTGTGGGGCAGCTTGCCGCAGCCCAGTTCGGTTTCCCCAAGACGCAAGGCCTCGCTGCAAGCCACAACAATGAGCATCTTTGTTGAGTAGCGCTATTATCCTTACACGTTACTGTAAATGACAGCAGAGGGTAGAGCACTGAAGATCCCATTTAATGAGCTCCAGGTATGTGCATGTCATAAAACATTAACCGAATTTGAACATCTGTGGAGCTGAGATCAGAATGTCATTGTCAAGGGGTTTTTTTTGCTAGGCGGAAAGGAAATCCACAAAATCTGATTAGTTATAGTTTCTCTCAAAAACACCTTGGGATTATGATATATTGGTGAACAATGATTAAGTGCTTCTCATCTGCACAAAGCAAATTGAAACCAGAAACTGACCGAACTAAATGCAAACGCACCCTGAAGAACTCAAAACACACATCACCTTGTTTAGTCAACAGGTCAGAGGCAAATCAGACAGGCAGAGGCACTTGACCCTCTCAGCCACGTCACAGCTCAACCTGAACTTGACCTCTCCGTCACCTGGTTTAAGCGCCATGCGTTTGTGATGAAGCTCGCTTGTTGAGGATTATCTGACCCCAGACTTGTAGAACGTTGCCCCTCCTCACTTGACAAGTGCTCACTTGTCCTGATGTCATGTGTCTAATTGCTCGCGCTGCGTGGGCTGCAAGGTCTGGTATAAGGCACATTGTTGACTGTGTGCACGGGCTTTTGTGTTTGTGAATGTGTATGTCATCAGGAACCAAGCTAACGCCTGCAGCAATGCACATGCACACACAACACACACTCATGTCTTCACCCGCCACAACCTATCATTACCGCTGTCACGTAGCCACCTCCGCAGCGGGCCTCACAAGCCCCGACAACCACCAGCACACACACCTGGAGGCCCGAACACTTAGTTCCCAGCCCTGTGCTTCGTAAACACAGCCCTTTAACACTCACAGACACCTATTCATATCCTGCAGCCTCAGCTTCTACCTCGCCCCTCCCATTTTCTGCAAAGTATGTCTCAGTTTTTCTATCTCCCCAACCGCAAATGCTTTAGTGCTATTTAACTTATTTCCTTTGTTATCACAAAGAGCGCACACACTGCACAGCGAGGTTGGCAGCAACTTCCATGCTGCTCCTGTGACTACACAAACAACAGGCCACAGTATGTGTTTGAGAACAAACACAGTACGGAAAGTAGGATTGTGCGTCGACTTGAGGTGAACGGTACAATTCCGCTTTCTAATCCAGTGTCAAGTTGCAGAGTACGATTCTTGGAACTGGATCTTTGGCTTCCTCGTCCAAGTTTCTTCATCCGTGTTTGCTTGAGCCAACGCTACTTGAGAAGCGTACATGGTTGAGAGAACACACGAGTCCACTGAGCAAACACGCGGCTGACGTTGCACACCTGACCCCAGCCCGCCTGCTGCACATGCGTTATCTTTACAAACGCTGTCACCGTGACAAATCAGACACAAGAAAAAAAAAAAATAGAATTCCGAAGAACCCAGTGTGGTGGTTTAAGGCCGCTCAGTGCAAACAGACACTTGAGGCAGAGTTAATCGAGGGAACAATGGACGGACCTCTGGAACGCGTTACCCTGACAGAAGCCTTTGAAAAAGACAAGAATCATAGTGGTGTTTGCCCTTCTTAGTCATGTTGCAAGGTTGTCCTGGGCCTATGCTTGCTCTGCACCATGCTCTATTCAAAGAGGGCTTAGCGTGTAGCAGGTTTCTCCGATAGGTGTGTGAAGCCTGAAACTTACAGGCTTTAGAGGCAAACTGTGCAAATGGAGGATCCAGAAAAACGGCATGTCACACCTTGCCAGCTTCAATGCCAGGAAACCAACAGCAGATTATGTAAAAAAAAAAAAAAAATCATACAATCTAATGTAATGTCCTTGAACATGACAACACTTTTAAAAAAAAAAAGAAAGACAAATTGAAGCAAGCTGTTTAATGACGCATCTCTGAATTACGGAGTGGATGGAAGAAGTAATCTGTTGAGGGTTATGACAGCAACTGATCCTAAATCAGATCAGGCATCATCTTCACAGGGAATTTAATTCTAAAGCTGCACACACACTGTACGAGATTTTGTTGAGCTCGATTTCCTCTCCGCATGACTCATTTTAGAGTCAGACTGAATTTCAGCTTCATCATGCTGTCCCTAAAGTGTCCCAAAAGTGAGTGTCTCCTTTTCTTACAGCTCCGCTTTGTCCAATTCTCTGCAGAATGGAAAAGCAATGCTGCCTACTCTTCCTAGCCATATATGTAGGTGCCTGTTTTTTTGGTTTCAGCACATGGGACGTCACATATGATCGAGGCAGCACCTTCCTGTCTTGATTCACCTTCTTCTTTGGTTGCCTAAACAAACTTCTACCTGCCTCATAATGAATCGTGAGCTTTGGTTTTTACATAAGCGCCGTAAGGAGCCTGAAAACAAAACTGTGATACAAACGTCTTCAATCTCGTATCGTGAGAAAAGGGAAATACAACTGTGATACCTCAGCAACCCCCTTTCTTTTTGCTCTTACCTTATTTCTCTGCCCACAATTTCATGTGTGTGTGTATAAACTGTGTGTTATGAATGACCTCATCAAACACTACAATACACAGCAGAGAGGTCTGGGCAGCATCAGGTCCGAGCTACACCACAGAACACGACGGTGTCTCCCCGCTTCATTTACATACAACAATATACAGGTCCACGGCCCACTCCCAAGCACACAAACACACAAACTACACACGGCATGCTGAACTCAATCTGAGTCAGAGCACAAGTGTGTGTGTGAGTGTTTGTTTGCAAGCGGGCTGAAAGAAGGCCCAGTTCCCAAAAAACATGTCATCTTCATTCAATATGTCGAGCAGGGTGTGGCGTGAAGTGGAATGGCACAATTGTTTTATTGTTCAAAATCATTTATGCACTCCTCGATTTGATGGTTTTTTTTGTTTTTGCAGTTAATTGTACAACACAACCTAAAGCCAGTGTCCCTTTGCTCCTCCGCAGGCCAAGGCTGAGAATGCGATTGCTGTGAGGAATAGGCGGTCCTGACTCCAGCTGGGGAAAGATCCAGCCTGAGGGTAAATGTGTGTGTGTGTGTGTGTGTGTGTATACATGCAGAGGGCTCAGGCATGATTAAACAAAGCACATCCAGGTAAAGTATGCCATCTGTACTCCCCCTCCCCTCCTCAGTCCTTGAAAAATGTACTTTCCCCTGCCCTCTCCATCTCCAGGCTGAGTCTCTGCGAGTGTCAGAATGAAAGAGGCCTTGTCTAAGAGCCTAATCCCTGAGCGATTAGTCAACGCATCTCGATTAAAAGCTGGCAATGCTGCCGCCACCCCCCTCCTCAGTGGAAATAGAGGCCCACAGGTGTCCATACAATGTGTCTCATTGGGAAAAAATGGTGGCTCGGGGGTGAATTTCACATGAGGAAGACTTCAGGAATGCCAACACAGGGTGGTGTGGCTCTGGAGGTTGAGCGGTCGTTCACAAAAACAAAAGTTTCTTAGTTTGAGACTATAAACACTACGCAATCCATTGAACGGATCAATAAAATCTCAGCACGTATCCGTCACATGCCTTTTCTGTCCTGAACACGAAAGAGCAAGAAAGAGACAGCCAGTGAAAGAGAGGGAATAGAGCGAGAGAAAGAGTGAAGTGACACATGTATTTTTCACAGATTATCCCTTCATCACCCTGTGTTTTCTGTAAACAGCCGTTTTGAAGTGGAAGGATTGAGCGCAGACACAGGTATTTCACCTAATCAGCCTCATACACCCTCACTTTCCATCAACATAAATACCTCGTCTTGGGGGCATTCACATGCCAGAACATGCCACCATTGACTAAAACACTGACTTTGACAAAACTGTACACAACCAGGCACACAAAAGCTTCACACGGCGACGCTCAGAAGCTGCCTCAATGCTCAAATGGTCACAATCCAGCAGCACGTTTGTGTTGAAACAGATGACAGATGACTGTGGGGTGTTTTTATCCTGTATTCTTCATCACTGCTCAGAACACAAGTGCATTTAAAAGGGAATAATGTGTTTTAGGCAGGAGATGTTATGAGCACCAAAGGCCCTCTCAGGCATTTATAAAGCCTCTGTCATAAAAAACAACTATAAATCATAAAATGAATGAATTTTTGTTTTGATTTTTCCCACTGGCTTAATACAAGTCACATGCAGCCATCAGTTTATGTAATTACTGAGTAACTATCGGTGGCTTTATTCCTCCATTGTCTCTGTGAGTTAAAGCCATTTCTCTTAATCTGGTCCTAGTTAACCCGTTGGCAGCTTGAGTATCAGGAAATGACCTTTGACCCTGGGGACAGACTACTGTACTTCCCCAATCACATCCATCGTGTGTCTAACCGTGAATGAAAGCTCAAAGAGGGGAGGGGTGTGTCTTTAGAGACCGGACACAGAGAGGAATCACTTACCACTTTCCCCCAAAAGACCCCAGTGGAGTTCCACAGAGAGGGGATTCAAATAACAATGGCAAGAGGGAGGGGATGGATGTTTCCTCAGATCACAAGAAGACCACAGCACTTGCCAACTAGCCAGCCAGGCAGCCAGGCCGGCTGTGTTGCGGACGTCCACAGGGCGAGAACACACATGGTTTGAGTTTAGTTCCGTGTAGGATCTGCAGGAAAGAAGGGGCCTGGTAGCAGGAACCCTCCAATTCTCACTTCCTGCTTCTGCTGGAAACACGATCTGCGTGCCCGTCGCCTCCATCAACACAGAGCACAGTGTTCGGGCCGGCAGCTGAGGGGATAGCATGTTCATGCACAGGGCACCCCATCACACCGAATCAGCGTATCAGCACCCTAAAAAACCAGGCTGGTGTTTCTCAGATGAGCTGAGGGGATACGGCCGAGCCAAACCCATTCAATCATGCTGTCGATCCTTCTGTGCCTGAGCAGCAGGTTAGGTGACTTTTAGTTTTTTAAGTTAAGCGCTGATAAATAAATAACACCACTCCAAGAACATACTCAGGAAATTGGGAGTGTCGGTGTCAGAGGTATACTTTTGTCAGCAGCTACACCATAAACAAACACTATCTTGAAACACATGACGTAACCTGGTTCAACTACATACAGTAGATGGATATTTACAGCTGATAAGTAAAGAGAGGATATGCATGGGTGGTGCAATTACCTTTACTACTTGAAAGGCGAGTCAATGTCACTGAAACTGCTCCTGGAGGAAAGAACTCCGGCTGACCTCGCTGTCCCTCCTTGACAGCGGAAGATGACTCACCTCAGAAAACCACAGGTTACATTTGGCCAAGTAAACACGCCATACTAATAAAACCACTCGAAAGGGCCCACACGTAGGCGGCGCATCTTCGACTCCGGTTTGAACTAATAATTTGGGGAAAACTGAGAGACATAAAAGACATCCATGAGAGTTCCTGGGAAAATGTTGCACAATTTGCAAGAAATAAACAGCTTTGGGGTAATAACAAAAGTTGCATGGGGCAAATGTGTGTGCTGTTGTGTGTCCATGTGTGCAGTGTGTGTGTATGTTACTGCCAAGGCCCTAGCTCCATTGTTTATGCTCTGCTGTGTCTAGGGCAGCGGGGCTCTTGACTGAATTCTTGCCCCAGCATGCAGAAAGTTTTAACAGTGTTGTTGCAAGAGGAGGAATGATTACATTATAAAAATACACCACACCATATGTCCTAGTGCGAGCCCAAACCACACGACGACATACAGTAGAATCCAGCAGGCCTTTAACCCTGCCTCTACACCTCTCGAGCTGACGCAGCCTCACTGCGGCTTTCTCTGATCCCCTCACCTGAAGTTATTTTCAGAAAAAACGACAGGAGGAAGCGATTGCTTCAAAAATCCTCCATTTGATGGGAAAATGTGACCAACATACACAACAAGGGAGAGTGCGTGCTTAAGAAAGCCATTGGCTTGTTCCACCTCTGATTGTCACCTCAGGTTGGAAACATGCTCCTGAGGCTGGGTGTCATCAGTGCTATTTCCCACATACGCAAACGCAGCACAACCAACTCCGAGGTGGCTGCATAGCTGTTGCATGCAAAGTTGCACCGTCTGTGTGAACCTTCCCACACAAGTTCACTCTGGTGAGGAGCCAGTCGGTTACCTCGGATCTGAATCTCACCCTCTGTCTTCCCCGTCTCCATTTCACGCTCTCTATGCTCTCCTTGTGTCTCATAACAAGACGGAGCATGCTCACTGTAAACCTCTTGGGGGGTGAAAGGGATTGGGAGACTAAATATATTTTGAATTCCTTCCCCTTAATGTGGCAATTACTCCCCCTTCCCTCTCGCTCACCTCTTCTCTCCTCTCCCGGCAGCACAGCACGGACTCTGTTCCACGGCACATCTCGTTTATGTTTTGTACATAGAAAAGTGTTTCTTTCACCCCCAGCCGAATCTCAAACTTCATAGCAGAAATGTTCTGCCACTCACTCGACTTAAGGTGGATTAGATGTACGTGTGTTTCAGGAAAAAGTGTGTGCTGAGTATGAATTCTTCAGTGTAGAGAAGAAAAAGAAAAGCTCCAACCCAAATCTTTGCTAGTTATCACTTATGAATGTCAGATAAAGATTTGCACGCTTGTGTAATAACGGCAATAACGTTTTAAAAGGTTTATAAAATCAACTTCTATTTGTGTTGCAATTTGATTTTCTTCATTAAGAGAAAAACACAGTAAATATACTTGTATAAATACACAGTATTATGCTATTACGTTATATTACTGGTTATAAAAACTCAGGGGTTCTACTAATTAATCTAGTCTTGTGAAATGTTCTCAGAAAACATAATTCTATGGATCTTAAGTCACACCATTTTGCAGCGTCATAAGCCGGGTCATTTGTGTCTAATCTTAATAAGCAGATTAGGAACTTTGCATGCGTTTGTTGGCCGTGCAAGATTTTTTTCTTTTTCTGCATCCAAGACAAAAAGGTCAGGAACGCAAAGGTCAGCAACTCTCCAGTTACAAAAGTGTCTTGATTGTGACGTTCACAATCCCTGATCCAAACCACTCGTGCAACAAAACCGAGCCCTGGAAGGACTCAAGTTTTCTGCCACTTTCCCACTTTAAATCGAATTGCACCATAAGGCTCTGTTTCCCTATTTTAGCTTTGTTGGAGGGTCAGTTACAACCCCCCCCCCCACCCCCCACACACGTTTTCACACACCCCATGCATCCGAAACATTTCTATCAACTGAGCGTCTTAATTGACCTTTCAATACACGGAGGGATTAGCTGATAAGAGGGGGTAAAGAACGAGAGAGAAAGCAAAACAAAAAAGAGGAAGTGCACAGTCAGTTGGGGGGTGGCAAGACACCAAAGGATTACCCCTGTCATCTGTTCGGCAGTAAAAAAAATAATACATCTTCAGATGTGTGCTGAGAAGGAGGAAAGACTTTGTGGGGAATCCAAGAAAAACATGCACTATCAGGCACCTTGGAGGCAGCCTCGCTCCGGGAGGGAGCAGAGGAAGGCCCTGCAGTGAGGATTCAGTGTTTCCTCCACCAGTAGCTACAGTTAAGACACTCAGAGGACCTGGAACTCTTTCCATAGGTCTGTCAACCGTGCTCTCTCACAATGCTTGGCCAGCGTCTCTCTCTCTCTCTCTCTCTCTGCTTCTTTATGTTGCTTCACACAGCTGCCCAGGGCCCATACGTGTACTAAATATATTGTCGTCACTTCATGCCGTAATGTTCTAATGTGCCATTTCCATTGTTTGCTGGGCTGCCAGTTGATTCTAAGATTTTAAGTACAAACGGGGTAAGTAGGGTCATAAAATACATGTTTTCGTGCTGCTGTGAGATCCCCAAACTCTTTAGAGCAAAGCTGAAGAATGACGAAGTACAACAGGGACCGATATATAGTCCATAACCTGTGAGTAAACACACACACACACACACACACACACACACAGAGAGTGCCAGCTGTGCCACTGACGTAGGTGGAGTCTGAGAATCATGCCAACACAGACCATTATATTGTGCTAGATTTATAGGTGTGGTGCCTTGTGTTCTATATCTAATTACAGATGTCTACAATGATAGCATGTTGAGTGAAATGTAATACAAGAGTGTTAGAACCATTGCTTTGACCTAGACACAGCAGCCCATGAAGCTGCACCTTTTAATTTCGCCATATAGGGTTTCACCGAAGAAAAAAAAAAGAGGGCTGCTACGCTTCCTCCTCGGGGGTGCAGAGGTAATGTGACTGGCAGAAAAGTAGATAGGTCGTCTCTCCCTCAATCTGTGTCTCATTTTCAGGCTTATCACTCCATTCTGTCTTAGCTCTCTCTCTCTCTCCCTCACTAGAGGTGCACATTTCTTTTATCGTGTATTTGCCAAACAAAGGTGCCATTAAGTGGCATGCCCTCTGACAATATTTAATTAGTCTTAAAACAAGTCAAAAATGGCCAACACTGACTTCAGGGAAATTCCAGCCGGGGATGACAAGGGCTGCAGGCATAGTGGGAGGGGTTTTCGGTGGGGGCGAAGCAGTGGGGCAGGAGGGGGGGGGGGGTTAATAAAAGTCGAGCTCCATCTTGTTGGTTTTTTTTGGACGAATTGGTACAGACACGCGGAAACTTAACACGCTGTTTATTTGACCATGCTTTTCCGTACGCGCGTATCATATTAAAAAAGCCACAAGTGTCGGGAGAGGAGTCAGAAGAAAGAGCTCTTTCCTTCCCTCAACAATGCCCGAGCTGTTCGAAGCGGATACATGCAACACAAAGGTCTCAGCGAGCAAGAGAGAAACACACACTTTCATGTGTCACTCACCATCGCTCTCGACCTGCCACTGTCGATCGGCACTGATGCATTGAGGAGGTCATGTACACTGATATACATCAGCACGTGGACGCATGCACACAAGCTTTATTTAGAGACTCTAGTGCATCTGTCAGGTGTCGCTATAATCTTCAATCTGACACCTGGTGATCAGCAAACAAGTATAAATCCATCAAACAAGCAAACATGTTGTTCACCCCATAATAAAAAAAAAGGCCCGGATGTGAAACTGGAGACAGATTTACATTGTAAACTATAGAAGCAACGTATATCTTCTGAGCACATACCCACGTCAAGGCCCAGTGTTCTCCTTAAATTCAATCGGCCTGCACCACATTTCACACACTCAAAGATGCTTCTTTTTTTTTTTTTCAAGAACCATGAATTGTTTCCCTTAAAAAACACCTTGCAATATTAAAAGGAGGTGAAAGAAATACCTCCAACCCCTAATCCGGGTCTCTTCCTTGAACTATACCGCATCCTTCCTGTTTGAAGGTAATGCATCCAGTAGTTTCTTTCTTGATTTTACTTACAAACAAACAAATGGAAAACCACCTGTAGTGCTTTCAAAATACATTTTTACATCCGCAAAGGAATTTGTCAGCAGCATTAGACGTCACGGCACATCGGACAGTTTCAGCTGAGTACATGTAGGCTTCATGTGCTCTGACATTTGCAAAGCTGATGTTTTGATTGGCGCATACCCAAGCTAATCCGTCAGCCACCCTCAACAAGACCAGGGACTTAAAAATGCAACCAGCTAATAATAAACTGTGTTGTTCTCAACACAAAACAGTTTTCTAAAAGTGACAACATCCTGATGATCCGACACATAGGATATCGCATTGTCCAACGCTTCAGGAAAATGCTGGACTCGAGCCATGATGATTAGAAAAACTGAAGACCACCCGTGTTTGCTCATAGAAAAACTGTGGCTCCCACGTCCAATCGCGTATCATAGATCGGACTGTTTATGAGGCAACCTGTAAAGACCAGAGGCAGAGGCTCAGCCACATGTTTTACTGCTCTGTTTGAATAATCAGGTACAAGTAAAACAAACAGCTACAGAGGGGATGTTTAGCAAGGAGCTCAGGATCCAACTCTGGGTAATAAGTGTTCATTAGTTTTAATAGCTTTGCTCCTGCACCGAATGACATGAAGACCAGGAGACCACATCCAGCTAATGTAAATAAACCCAAAAATCTCCTCCAATGTCTGTCATGAAATATTTCTCTCACTTACTTAACAGCTTGTGTAAAAGTAAAGCAGGAACTGGAAGATTGTGCCATCCTGACTGAAAAGTACAGTTTGCATTCTGGTCGGATTACTGATGAAAACATGCATTCATCAATGCAGAGGAGCAAGAAAACCTAACAATAGAACATTTTACAACATGAATTAATTCACCATGGTTCCAGATGCAGAGTAAATAACTATATTGCGACAGTGACTCTTTTGTGTTTTGTTTTTAAATGCCACGCTAAGACTGCCAAGTGTTAAAGTAAAAATGTGTTGGACTCGAGTCAAGGATCGTTTAATCTCCAACATAAGTTTAGAAAAGTATATCTACTGTGACCCAGTGGTTGTGTTTTAAGCCCGTGTTAGTCCATTAGGCAGATGCTGGTGTTGGTGGCACATCTTGATTCCACCTGAGCTCGGAGAGCAGTGAGGCGGGCCCAGTGGTCCAGATGGCCCCCCAACACAGGCCTGAACATAAACATGGCTTGGGTCTGGTTGAGGAGAAGGAGACCCCGTTTATTTATGGACATGTCTGGGTCTGGGACACAATTACAGAAAGATAGATAGAGGAGGTGAGGGACAAAAGGAAAAGGGTAGGAGAGTGGCGTGTCCAAACTTACACGTGGATGACTTGCAGTACGGTCAGACAGTTGTGTGATCCAGCCCACCTACACAGCAATAACCGTGTGTGAGCCAAGTCAACTGTGCCTGTCCCCACACACTGTTCTTTCACTTCTACAGATTCAGTCCAATGTACAAAATATAAAGTAAAATACATTTCTAAACTGGAGGGAGGAAAAGCAACGACTCACTCATGCAGAACTAATTGAAGGGTCTGTGATGCCAAACGTGCCACAAACAAGCCCATCTGGCTGCAGGGCGGCAAAAGTAGAATGAGGGTGTGAATTCGGGGAATTCAAAGAATTTCCTTGTGCGCTTACCGGTAAAAACCAAGCCCACTGTAAGTTTATGAAAGTATAACTCAGCGAGGCCCTTTTTATCTTCTCTGCTCCCTCCTCAACTAAATCAGAGTCAATCTAGATTTCTTTTTTTTTTTTTTTTTTTACAATGGGTCTTTACAGCTTAATAGCCTGGTTACAGAAACCCAGACATCGTAAGGTGTCTTTATGGCTGTTGTAGCACCTTTATGACAGGGGCCAAATGTCATCGCTGTACTGTACGGCAAAAGAAGGTCAGGTAGTTTGACAGAGGAGGGCCAGACAACATCGAGACCTGAGGAACTGTGGTCGGGACGAGGGAGGCTCTATGATTAGATCGGCTTGTGCTCAAACACCACGGCTTAAACAACACTGCAGCCCAGGTCCTCACGTCCACTGCCAGCTCATGTGTTTTCTGTTGCCTTTCCCCGAAACATCAGAAGACCAGTTTGTGAGGAAGGGCAGATCAATTTCACTTATTTGTCACTCCTGACATGTTTTGGTGTTCGAGTGCAAGCTCATTGTTGCACAAGGAAGAGAAGGTAAATGAATCGCTGCTTTTGGATGTTTTCTTGGCAATGGCGATGGTAATCGATCATGAGCCAGTGACAGCGAATGTCCTCTGCTGGTCTCATTTCGGCAGTGTTACAACATTGTATGGAGTAATAAAAGTCAGGCTAGGCAATTAGCACGGCGGCCTGACACAACTTGCGCGCACACACACACACACACACACACACACACACACACACACACACACACACACACACACACACACACACTGGAGTATAAACATTACACAATCACACCAAACATGAGCTGCATCAGCTAATTAAGACCATGCTGCCTTTTAATGCCAGTTTATATGCGTCTCCTAAATGAATGCTGCCCCTGGAGCTCCTTCCAAAACAGCTCGGTCAAAGAGGAGAAGGGGGGAAAGGAGGGGATAGAGAAGGTGGGCTGAAAATTACAGTAGGGAAGGGGACTGGCAAACCATTTCCCCCCCGCAGTGCTCCACAGTCAAGCTTTAACCAACAAACCTAGGGCAAAAACACGCAAAGAAAAGTTCATTGTTGACTAAACTCCTGTTCGGAAAAGCAATTTCGCCCTCGGAGAGTGTTTACGTTATTTTAGCAAACCTGTTCTTTAAATGATTAAAGAAATCTACAGCGAGGCCTAAAGATTATCAAACGTGCTGAGCTGCTCCAATTTGTGTGATCGTCATGATTCGGTGAATGAGTGAGTGCAAGCGAGGGAATCCGAACAGTAATACCTCTCAATCAGTACCATGTGGGGCTTTATTGGTGCGCCGCTGCTATTCTCGCTGCCTTGGCGGGCGCGGAGGACACGGAGACCCAGGGGGCAGAGGGACTGGCCATCGCTCGCTCACATCGTTAAAGTCGATAAGCTGGCAGCTGGCGGGGGGAACGCTTGCCATCAGTAACCACCAGGTCCCTGACCACCTCGCTCACATTTTCCAGAACCTTCCCTCAATCCGCTCCCTGCCTCTCCTCGCTGGTTCGACCGGACCCGGCCCACCGGAGCGCGGGCCAATCGGTCTGGGTGTGTGGCGCCACAATTCTGGCAGGAGCAGAAAAGTCGAGCCTCACCTGAGTGACTTCTGCCCTGTCCTCAAGGCCAGGCTCTTTGTCAGGCCTCTGCGAAGCAGTAAGCAGCTCCTTGGACATCAGTGCTTCCACATACCTCCCTGTCTTTACAGGCCACAAATGTCACTATTATAGTCGGTGTAGGATAATCCATTTTCATATACACACGTTGTGGGACACAGGGTTTGGATTTCAAGTTGCAGCTTGTATCGACTCAGGGAATAACTGAGAAAGTGGCGTTGGCGCGCACGTGTGTGTTTGAGAGAGAGTCAGGAGAGAGAGCGAGAGAGACAGATGTCTGGAAGAGGTTAGGTTGGTGGAGTGTATGATGTAGGAGGGCAGGCTTTGTAAACGAACAGAGGAACACAGACAAACATACGTATCCACACAAAGTACTCATAGCACCATCACCAAAACCTAAGCATACACCAGTGCACCATGGCTTCTCTGTGTAAGTTGTTATTAATGTGTGCATGAACATGTGTTTATGCTTGCACACCAGCTACGCAACAGTGGAGTTACACACACACACACACACACACACACACACACACACACACACCCCCCCCCCCCAATGTCCATGCACCCCATTTGGGCTGCTGCTGATTGACAGCTGCAGCACTGACTGGGGGTAAAAGCATAAGGGGACAGCACAGTTATTAATTTTCATTATGCTCGGGTTGAAAAAGTGTTGAGTGTTGGGGTGCAACGTACACTGAGAAGGCCTGTAAAGGAGCTGCTGCCACTAACAACACCCCATTAACATCAACCACAGGGAGCGAATACACTGAGCAGTAAGAAAAAGCTGCAGAGAAACCGCTCACATATGTACTGCTTTATTGCACAGCTGCAAAAATGTGGTTAATGCAATAGCCAGAAAATGCATTAGGCGGTTTGAAATGTGAAAAAGGAGGCTAATGAACACAGGTTTTCCTAAAGTCTTGCCCGCCTGCAAAGTACAGAGAGACAGTGAACTCCAGAGTCAATTATTAACTAGACGAAGGTTTACTTGAGCCATCGACGAGACAGATATACACTCAGACTTCCTCCTCCATATCTCTACCTCAGCCTCACCTTGGCTTGCTCAACCCCCCCAACTGCTTTGCCACGCCTCGACATATCGTCTGCAATGAGCAGCACGGGGAAAAACAAAGATGTTGTCCCTGGAGGCAAAAGAGCTCCTTCAGTACCTGCCTGTCTGTCTGTCTGTCTGTCTTGGACACGTCTGGTCAGGTTCCCAGTTCAACTGGTCTGTGGTAGCTGTTGTCAGAAGCTGATGGATTTAGTTGATCGATTACTATGAAGAGATGATTAAGCTTGGAAGGCTTAGGGAGTTGGCAAAGACAAGCAGCCAGGAGCAGTGTTGCAACCTTTCTGTTGTGGTGTTAGCAATTGCCGCCGTGGAAAAGAACGAGATTTGACGCAGGTGCTAATGTCAACAAGCTCTCCACAAAGAGCTGAAAGTAAACTGTGGGCAGTGCAAGCTTGCACTTTCACTGAGAATAAATAGAAATGAAATGGAAAGAAAGAATGAAAAAAAACGGAACAGGAGCAGAAGCATGTGGCCAACAGCTCTGATAAGGCCACAGGTTGAAATTTGATTTTGGTTCTAAGCGAGGAGTAGATAAGAGGGATTCAGAGGAACTGTGCACAGTGTTTGAAATATGGCAAAGGTTATGCAGAAGGTCCGTGCCTCTGTTTGTGCGCGCGCAACTTTGTAGCACGGCTCTTTAAGGTGGCTAAAGTCCCCTTAAGGAGAAATCTGATTAGCGGTAGATTGGGGACAACTTGACATACACATGTACCAATTGCGAGAGGTGTTGCCACACACAGGACTGATATACAAATGCACTAAAGTTACACTGTGCTATAATTTACCTTGTAACTTCAATGCAACACAATGCAACAGCACCACTCCCATCAAATTCACATGTGCACCAGTTCACACAACTGAACAATTCACTTATAATTAGAACTTCTTCCCATCAAAACACTTTCCCATGATCTGCAACCGACAGGAACCTGAATAACTGCATTCTCTTACATTTGATTTGTTGAAGGCAAATTGGTCCGAGTTCAACAATGTGTTAAACACACTGAGAGGAAACGGAAGACGGGGCCTTCCAAAATGAGCAACTTAAAAGAAACCGTTCAATATGCAAAAGGAAATTAATTTGAAAAAAAAAAAAATCAGATGCAGATGAATCAAATCATATTTCGACACAGGCTGTGAGTTCACATACAGATCTGAAGGCAGAGACGTATTTTTTTGCAGATTAGTTAGTTCAGTCACATCCATGAAACAAAAACAACAATTATTAAGGTTTACCACTTGGGCCACGACATCATGTGCTAAACTAATACCTGATTTAGTTTAGAGATAAAACACACTTATACAGAACACCTGCAGGAACTGAACTGCATCTGACATGATGTTTGTATTATTGTCACACAAACGGCCCCACCTGTTCCTTAACCATGTCACCAGTATATTTCCTTTATTCATTCTGCCCTGCGATGTGTGCAAAGCTTGCAGAGGAGGAATAAAACCAACAAAGAGCTGAAGCACTTGCCAAGTCTTCTCGCCATGAGTCAAACAACACAAACAAACTGGATGCTGAAAGTTGTTTGCTGCTTTTTCACTTGCTGAAATATAAATATCCCCATCTTTGCTGATATTATTCTGAAAGCTCTTGTATAACCTCTCCGTGCCCAACAGTTGACTCTCTTGGTTCAACAGCATTTCATCTCATAAGGCCCGGAAAAAGGGTTAGCGACAGATGTACAAAGTGAACAGTTGGCTTTATTGAAGTTCACTCTGGGTTTACAGCTGTCGGTACACACTGAGGCACACGGCTGCTTTGATCTTCAAAAGGTAGATGAGTTAGAATGAGGGGCAATAAGGAGATAATAATGCCGGTCTGCATCCATTACTCCAGAGATCACAGGGTTACTCACATGCAAAGTAAGTTTTACTTTCCTCAGGGAAGCCGCTTTTCTTGTGACCACATTGCCATCTAGTGGTAAAACAAAAGACCAGTACTTTCTCCCCAGAGAGTCAAACAGAAATGCCTTGTACGTACTGTGAGATTAAAAACAGTTTGACTCAACGTATTCATTGAGAAAATGTCATATGAGTCCATTAAGCAATTTGTTAAAAACTATTTTGGCGAAGGAGAGATTTGTCTTGTTCTAGATTCCACAAATGTTCTATTCAACTTATTTATCTTAAACAGTGAAAAGTTGAAGAGACGAACACAAGCTGTCGAGGCGTTTATAAATATATCATCACTTTGGATGTCAAAGAAATAAAAAGTGTAGAACTCAACAGCTCTGAAAACTGTAGATGATAATTGTTCACTCTGTCTTATGCAAGAGAGACACCTAGTGCATAGCAAGGTGAACTATAATAATATGGCACACCCCAATAAAAGAACGAAGCTCTACTGTGATGTGGTGTCAAGCTAAGAAAAAACTAAACGGATAGAAAGGTAAGAACATGAAAACAGTTTGATCTAAGAAGGTTTTCAATTAAATGCAGAACTGTATGACTTCATCCAGTGTAATGCAGGTGAAATAACACAATATCTTTCACCCCACGGAGGAAAATATATAATTATAATAATAATAAATAATAATTATACAGTTAGTTCATATAGCCCCTTACAAAACACAGTAAGTGGGTGCTCGGCAAAATAAACATTAAGAACTACTACTAAAATAATATGAAAACATTTAAGGAGTTTGAAGCGTACGCATAAAATGACAGAAAAATAAGAGTTAACGTGTTACAGAGGAGATAAAATATACATCTACCAGACCCACTACAATGTACTGTGCTGTAATGTGACTTACAGTGAGTGGAATGTTTCAGGACACGGGCAGAATGCTGACCTCTAGTGGTGGCATGCAGTAAAGCACATGTTGTGTGTATAGAATTTCCAGAGTGTTGTATTAAACCAATCTAGAGAGCTACTGTTTTCTAAATTTAAAAATCCTGGAGATTGAATCCACTTTAAATACACTGATGAATTGTTCAGTATTATTGGAAATGCATTAAATATATTGTATATATTGTATTTATTATATATCAGTTGCACTTTAGATGCTGAGAATCACGGTGAATGCGACCTGTAAAAAAATACATTGTGTTTCTTGGATTTGAATCCATCCGTCTTTGTTTATCAGGATAAAATCTGCATTTCATATTTCAAGGTTGGACAGAACACATCACATGTGTAACTGAAAGGACTACACCTGATCCCAATGGTGGCCCATGTACACATACAGTTAGATTCTGTTTAATTTGAGAATTGGTTTAAGGTTAGTTTGACGTTTTAAATGCCACAAAGTTTTAAATCACTGAAAATATTAAAGAGGTTTAGTTTTGGTGCAGTTTAGTAACAGTGTCTCTGTTTGTACATTGGAATTAATGTTCAATATTGCTGGAAATGTACATTTTGTATGAGAATAGCTTCCTCTTATCTTCTTTATTACTATAATAAACTTTCCCCATGTCCCAACTAAGGATCATCATTAGCACCACAAACCTTAAGTGGACACAGGAGGAACTGCAGCACAGCAAACTATTATTCTGTTATTGCACACGCTGTCCACAAGGGCGCAGCAGAGTGTTAGAAATAAGCACAGGCATTTTCACATTTCAACCACAGGCTGCACTGCAACATCAACAGTCTCCCAATACCATAATACATTTTTTTTTAGAGGACAAAAGTACTATAATGTTTTTTAAAAAATTAATTCATGCAGCCCATCAGTCAGACATGATGTTTTAAACCTCACAATTCAAATCAGCCACAGCACAACAGGGAAACATGGCTGCATGTCTCTCAGTGTGAGACGAGTGATGCCCTGTGATGACAGCCTGACGTCTGGACAGCCTCCAGACGTTTAAGCTGTCATTACAGCGCTTTGGCCCTGAATGCTTATCTGAGCGTCTGGTCAGAGACACCGAGGACAGCCTTCAACCCAGGAGCATCACCCCCCCCCCCCGGTCCCCCAGTCTGCATGACTCCTAACAATCCGCCTTAATTGGACTTTTTACGTGGAGAGAAGAGCAACTCGGCCTCATTCAGTCCCCTTTAAACAAGCCTAATAAAACCAGCACTAAAAAGCTGTCAGTGTCACACGGATCTCCCACACAAGCGCAGGATTGGACACACACATATCCCCACACACAGTCAACTGAGGAGCCTGGTGGTCTCGCCGTGTCCCGGGGAGGTCACACAGGAAATTTCACGCTCCTCTTCACACTGAAAATGTGTCCTTTATCCTCCCCACTGAGGAAGAAAAGAAAAGGGAAGAGGAGTGAAAGAGTGGATCGAATGAGAAGAAAAAAGAAAAAGAGAAGGCCCAAACTCCTGAATGAGGATGGCTTACTTGTGTAGGTGTGACTCTGACGCTGCCATGGAGACCCACACCCAGCAAAAGTAAAGGACCCAGTGTTGTCACAGGTTCGGTGGAATGTGACATTCGTGAGACCTGAGCACAAAGGGAGGAATTCTCCCTCCAAAACGGGAGCGTGAAAAGTTGGAGACGGAGAACCGAGGGAGGAATGTCTGGCATTTAAAGCATTGGAGATTATTTAGATTATTGTGCGTGCGAGGCAAGTGAAGGAGACACCCTGAGGATCCACCCTGAACACACACCTGACTTCTGCTTATGCAAACACACAAAGATGATGATCTCAAATCTCATGTACCTTCTTTGTATTGTGCATGGGAAGAAAACCCTGAGCTACTTTCGGCACCGCAACCCCCCCCCCCTTCCTCACATGCACGTATCCCAGTCTCACGTTGGGGCTATTCTAAGCACCAGCTCATTCGCCGCTGTTCTGCAGATCCATAGTGTCCTTGTAGTGAGGTGGGTGGTGCATGCAGCCGTCCTGCGGTGGTGGCATGAATGAAGTGCTGTCTCTCTCTCTCTCTCCGTCTGTTGGCGTCCGGGCCGACAGAGATGCTCCTGTGCTGCGCTGTGTGTATTCACTGTTTACTCTCCCTGTGTCGACGAGGGCACGTTGAGGACAAGACCCTCTCCTCTCCTCCCGTCCTTCTTTCACTTCCCTGTGCTCTCCATCGCCCCTGTGCGCTCTTTCCACTGGCTACGCTCACACAGGAGGTCAAGGGCAGAGAGGATAGCAGGATTTAAATGAAAGTCAGGAGGACGTGTGCATGGTAATCGTTCAAGAGGTGTACGCACGGGGTGAAGAGGGGAGGTCTGTGACACTGAGGCATCACTCTGAAGAATCCCCCTCTCATGTTCACAGGCACAGGCCGTCCGTCCGTCGCCCCCTAAACTTCCAACTTCCTGATAACTCCTCACAGAGTAACACCCCCCCCCACACACACACACACACACACTCGCGCACTAAGCTGCGGTTTCCCTGTAGGAAATCATCAATCTGCTGCCATTACCCACCAGCATTTACTCCTCCTCTCTCCTCCCGTCGGTTTCTCTCCCTCACGAGCATCATTAGAGAGCAGACAATTGTTTACATGCTGCACAGACTGGGGCAACGGGCAAGAGGAAAACGCAAAATGGCTAATTACAATCTGAAGAGGGGGGTCACTGAGGACTACAGCGTACACACACTAACACAGCACATTGATTTGAGTAAATGGTGTCAAATTGACCTTCAACACATTTGAAGAGGACGACCACCCTTATTTTATTTTTCCTCAGAGCCGAATACTCTAAGAATCTATCAACCAAAACCTGGAACTAGCACAAAATAACCAAAGTGCTGAGAGAGAGAGAGAAAAAAAAAAACACTTTACACTGTGCTCCCAGCTTTTCAAAACCTCTCTCCTTCTCCCTCCCGCACACATAAACACATAGGCACAAACACATACACCTCGGAACAAAGGTGCCATTTTACTCAGGAAGGGTCAGCAGTTCTCTCCATCAGACAGGGGCTTGTTCTTGGTCGGAGGCTGCTGCCCAATCTCAGGCCACCCTCCCATGGCTCCACCGGCCCCCCTCTGGCCCCCACCACCCCCGGAGACAAGCTCCCCATTGTTCCTGCACTACTAATAAATGACAGTTCTCCTGTTCAGACAAACTTTAGAGCCCATTCTAAAAACACACACACACACACACACACACACACACACACACACACACACACACACACACACACACACACACACACACACACACACACACACACACACACACACACACACACACACACACACACACACACACACACAGGGTGTAAATGCTGCTCTATAAGAAGGGATACACAACAGCATTCTTTTTTTGGACATTTCTCATGGAGCTCATTAAAAGGTTATCGGACACTAACGATCGGGGGGGGGGGATACTTTCCTGCGATTTGAGCTTAGTGCCCCGCGGACCTGATGAGGTAATGCTGACGGCATATTTGCTAGAAAAACAGGGTGTAATTAATGCATAATATATGTTTCTCTCGCTTCCACCCCCCCCCCCCCCCCGTGGTCGGAAACAGTCGTGACATCGAGACACAGTTCACAGGGAGGTCGCGCTGCTCAGACGGCGTTGTCACCTGCGTGCAACGTCAATTAAACACACACACGCCAGATACGGAGCTCCATCAAGGCCAAGGACCAGAGGTGAGCGTTGAGTTTAGACATGATAAATCACCACTCAACTTAAGCCCATAAACACACCATTAACACGCTCGACCACAGCAACTTGATCTGTTTACCTTAACCACTGTGCTGGGGACTATTGCTCTCCGGGCAGGCATGTGTTAGCATACCTGGGGGCCTGATGCACACGTCCATCACTGGGGCTCGGGCTCTGGGCCACAGAATGGTCTCAGCGGTGCAGCTCCGATGCCTCGACACTGTATGAGGTCATTTTTCCAGCACTTTGGGGGCACTTTCATCCAGTCTGGGTTTTTATAACTCAAGGCTCAAACTATAGAGCTCGGTAGAATCACTGAATTAGCACCTCAGGTAGGGAAAATGTGTGACTCTGTTTAGTCTGAAGTGTGCGTTACCCGATTCATCCAGGTGACATTGCGAGGGAATGGAAACTGGCTTTAAAACTGGAAACTGGCTCTCAAAAATGTCTGCAACCACTGCAAAAACAAATTAGGCAGATGACAATGAAGCTGAACCTGAATTCGAAAGTTCCTCTGAAATGTTGAGTGGAGTAAATACAGGGTTGTTAAGTGAGTCTGACCCTGGTGTGTGTGTATGGCTCTCTGCTGTGGTTCACCACAAGCATATCATATGACAGCAGCGCCAGCACATTCAGCCCTGTGAGAAATTCCTGCTCTACTATTCTCAGCTGTGGACCAAGACGTAAACAGAAAGTATAAAAAAAGCAATTACATCCAGCGAAATTGTTATGGCTGCTTTGAAGAGTCGACGGTGCACGCAAGTGGGCGTGTTTGGGTGCATCTGTGTTTGTGTGGAGCTAACGCGGCACAGGCGTGATGTTGGCCATGTGCAGGACAGATGCCAGGCGAGTAGGGGTCACGTCAACAGACATGCTCCCGCTCGGCCGTTCAAATGACAAAAGGAGGAGGAGGAAGAAGAGGCAGAAGTTGTGAGAAGAGGAGTTAAGAAAAAAAAGAAAAAAGGGCCCAGTCTTTAGTCAAGGCCTGGTCACTGACACAAAGTCCGTCTTTGTCTGCCTCCCAGGGTGCCAGATAAAGGAATTCTTGTGTGTCGGGGACTCTGACCGAGTTTATTTGACACTTCAGCTCCTTTTGTGAAGCAAGTGTCCCACCGTCAATGCTGGCCATGAGAGTCACTTGGCATTAGACAGAGGGTCCCTCTTCAGTGGAGAAAGGGGGTCTTGTTTGGAGAAGATTTTTAATGGAGGGGGTGTGTGGGGGGTTGCCGGGCTGGAGCGGGGGTGCTCGGTCTGTGCTCTGCCCTGTGCACAGACATATAGTGGGGCTCTGTCCCCCTGCCCCAACAATAGCTGGAATTCTTTTAGCGGAGGAAGTGGATGGGGTCGAGTGAAGGAAGAGGAAGGTGCTCGAAGGAGGAGGAAGCTTCATCAGATAACTTGCATGAACACACACCTACTATTATGTTACCGTGTGCTCATTAAAGATGGATGTGCCACTCTACAGAACAGGTACAAACACTTCTCTGATAAGATCCTCACCCTATGAGGTTCAAGGAATATGGTGCCGTGCACCTGCAGCTTCCACCGGCATTGGGCAGCTAAAGGAGAAAATCTAAAGCCTCCACTGTATCAACCACAGCGCAGATTTGATCTGTGAGTGTGCCGGGTAAGAGCAGCTTGCACTAATGACAGGTCTCCCTGAGCCCAAACAGATTTACTCTCACCTGAATGGAGTCACTGTAAGAGAGGTGGCTGGAGTACAGGTTGCTTTCTATGGACACTGTATCCACACTGTTCATTTATGTGCTTGCACCTGGACCTTCACGACTCAGGACAGGTCACGTCTCTGTGAACGGGGCTGCGGACACTTTGCACTGCAGGTGTTGTGAAACGTGTTGAATGGGTGGATTTAGGCTGCTGGGGTCAGGCAGTGACACTGTGGTCAAGTCATGCGGCTAAAACAGAACAGAGACAGTTTGAGTCAGTGAGTGAGAGATGCGTGCGCCTAATGAGCCCAGAGAGTAACGGAGCAGTGAACAGGTGAACCTGAATATGTGGAGTGCACACAGCAGAGGATTGACTTTCACACCAAACATCACCTCAGACACAGGTTCTACTCAGACCCCACCTATAGATACAAGATCCACTTTATTCTCATGGGGGAACTTTGATTGTAATTTAATAGTAAAGTGGCCAGATGGGCGTGTAGGGAGAGAAACTCTGGTCAAAGCAACCCCTGGTAAAACCAACAACTAACAAATAATCCTGGCTGATGAAATAAAGTTATTCCTCACTGGGACCCCTTTGGAAAAAACTGCTGGTTCCTATAAGGCACTGACTACATGCTGCACATTGTGACAACCCTTCATAACAGAAATGAATTTCTAACATAACCTGAGTTAGTTCTCAACATCTCACTGTCATGAGGTAGAAGTATGAAATTTAGTTTTCTCCCATACCTGCTGGATGAGTTGATGCGTCCCGTCCATTATCCACATTTGCTGCAACATCTGTTGAGCATCACTCCCCCCCCCCCCAAAGAAAATACAAGTATACTCCACGATATTGTACCTCAAATCCACCAGAAAGTATTTTCCATAAGAATATCATGGTATTGGCCATGTATGACACTGGCGCCCCACGAACACGCGTGAAGTATCCCAAGAGACTGGTGTGTCCGACACACAGCTTGTCCAGCAGCAGGGACCGGGCAGCAGGGGGAACACACACCGCTCATCCCGGCACTTGATTTCCTTACATCCAACAAGACGACCCGGGGCTGGACTGTAGAATCCATCATCCGATTCCATTTAGAACAAGTTCTACCAAATAACAATATTTACTCCACACGGGTCAGTGCTGTAAGGTCAGCGTTTAATCCTCCTTGATGCGTCCAGGGAACCCGTGCGTAAAATGATTTGCGCTCGGGCAAATCAGGCAGAAAGCTCGGAGCGGTTATTTCCCGAGCAGGAGTTTAAAAACCAAAAAAAAGTTAGTGCTCCCCCTTGATGCTCCAGCGCAGTGATGTTCCCAGCTCCTCTGGCGGCGGCGGCACGGTGCGCTCCCGTGGAGAGCCCGAGCAGCAATGAGCCATAGTTGGAGCAGAGCGCTGGAGCACATGCTGCGCTCAGCCCCAACGTAGACGCGCAAGGCATGACGGTACATGAAGTTTATTAGGTTGCTGCCAAAGAGCATTGAACTGGAGAAAAGTATCCGAGAATTAAAAAATAAAAACCCTTATCTGGAATGATTATACATAAATCTACACATATAGACAAAACATATATAATTACATGAAAATACAATAAATAAATAAAATAATAGTTGAAAGTTGTGTATAACTTTTACCATCAAAGAGTAAATATAATTATTGTTAGTATTATTATTATTATTAGTAGTAGTAGTAGTATTAACAGCTAAGTAAGTTATGATGAATATAAGCTGGTATCATCTAGGTTCAATCACTTGTCATCTGTCAGTTTGATCCCTTGGTTGCGTGTGAGCCCTGTGTGAGCGGTAGGAGTGAGTAATAATGATCATCTGTCGCTGAGCACAGATACAGGGATGTCGGTGCCTTGAATCACCTTCCCATGAATGAATCTCTTGTCTTTCTTACCTCACTTTCATGTCCTAACCACCTCCAGGCTTGCTTGTATTTCTGGGATCATAGCTCTGCTGAAACCGCAAAACCAGGACCGCCTCCCAGGAATGGAGTGCAGACCCAAGAGAATAGACTGAGAAATTTAAATAAGGTTTATGATCATTAAATGCACATTAGAACAATCGTTTTCTATAACATGTTCTCATGCTTATTAAAATATGTTCCTTTCTTATTTGAATTACATTTTAACATTTTTTTTATTGTATGTATTTGAGCTGCATTTCTTGTATAAAAAAGGTGCTGTAAAGTTTTGTTTATCATTATTATTAGTAGTAGTAAATATATATCGTTGATGGATTTACCATGTGTTAAGACTATAAAAGAATATCTGGATTTCATCATATTTAGGAAAAAACATATTTTTAGCTTTGTATGTGCAATATAGTATTTAATTGACAACAAAGCTGAGATAATATGGAGGTAAACTCAATCATAATATTAAACAAGGAATAATATTGTGATAATAACGTATATTTGTACAGCACATTTCAACCATCAGCACAATATGCTTTGCGAGTGGAAAAAAGGGTAGAAATTAAAATTAGAAATCCACGAAACCCCCCTTGATACAGGACAGACTCTGGAACACAGCAGCATATATACACAAAACCCCACTGAGCCTACACCTTGATAAAGTGATGAAGTACAGCACTTTTATAAATACAACTAAACCAGTAAGAAATATAGTAGCCTATATTTTCAGAAAAATACATAAAACTATATTTTATCAGCTTTTATGCCACATCTGTTTTGGGTGTTGTCACAAAATATTCCGATAATCCAAATGATAGTCGTTTTTTTTACCTTCCACGCCCCTCTGACTGCTCTGCATGTCATCTCAGGCAGGTGAAGCTCCACTCCGCCTTTTCCTTCGCTCCCCGTTTGGCCTGGCGCCAGCACAATCCAGGACTACCTGAATTGCACGCGATTCTGTCAATTGCAGGTACTTGATGGCTTTCTTGTGTGTTGGGGTTGAGCAGTTGCTGGAGGTCTGCGCACACAGCATTGCGTGACTAGAGCTGGGGATGAAAACACAAAGACATTGTTTTCACTGATCAAACCCCCTTTATAGTAACTGAACAGCATTCCTGTCTCACATTCCTAAGCCACCGCTGCTGAGTGAAGGATTTTTTTTTCTTTTTTAAAAAAAAAAGGGGGAATGGAAGAAAAGGAAGGTTAGACATTTATATCTGGTTCACTGTGTTGACCTCTTCTTGCACAAAAGTTCTCCCGAGGCTCATTATTCATTAATCTGGGCTGATTTAAAGCATTAGTGGAGGTAATTATCTTGTAATTAAGAGGTAATTATCTCTTATCTAGACTATGTGATGATTTTAAACAACACTCAGCAGTCACTAGTGCTTTCAAGCTCTGTAATGAGTCAGCATCACAACAGAGCTTAAATGAAATTAAAATGCATTATCTGCTATTGTGTGTGTGTGTGTGTAGGCAGGCCCGACTATGCGTCTGTGTCAAGTGTGTGTGTGTGTCTGCTCACTGTGCATCCTCCTCCACCGTGTCTCCACTAACGCTAGTGTGTGTGTGTGTATGTAGGTATGCAATGCGCTAATGTGCACACAAATGTTTTCCAGATTGGTGTGACAGGGATAATCATATCCAGAGAGCACAAAAACGCTGCTCACACAGATGGGACGAAAAAAGGAGGAATGCATCAGAGAATTCAGGGGAACTGACGTCGACTCAGTGAGGAGCAAATATGTTTCAGCGGCACATACAAGTTGTTTTTACAGTGCACCCCCCACACAACCGCAGATCAGAGAGATCACCTGGTCGCGGTGGAACAAATCTAATATTTACTGGAAGTGATGACCTGTGCGACTTCAGATTTCAACATACAAAACACAACGCGGAGGACAATGGAGTCAGTCATATCTCCAGTGTGTGCTCTGAGAGTGATTAAGACTAGAGGACATTCATTACTGGCCCGGCTCAGACAGAGAGGGGCTTCAGAGCAGAGCTCTTGTGTTGGACTGTTTGGATGTCCTCTCCCCTTGTATCTCTTTGACTACCCCCAACACAAGGCTCTATTCAACTGCACTGGGAACAAATGTTTCCTTATGTGGCTCTGAGTGCCCAAACTCAGCGACAGGAGAGACAGGACAGAGAAGGTTACAATAACGCAGGCCATATTGCTGCTATTTAAAGACTCAGCCCATCTTATAGTATGACGTGGGCTGCATTATTAGGAGAGGGAGGGGGGGGGGGGGTCATGGAAACCAAGGGGTACATGAGAAAATGACAAGTATTTCCCAACAACAACATGCCCGTCTCACTGCCATGGCCCCCGCCACAAGCTCGCTCAGCCTGCCACACTCGGTTTCCTCTCCTCGTTTTTTTTCCCACCCCTCCACTTTTCATGGGGTGTTATTACTTCCACATCCACCTGGGAATTAATTTTTGTAAATATCAGGCAGGAAGCGCGAGGCTGGATCGAGAGTTGGCAGCTTATCTAAGTTCATATATGGCCAACGCGCAGACTTCCATCAGGTTGTTTCTTTTTTTCTTTCCTTTTTTTTTGGGGGGGGGGGGGGGTGTCTGCGTGGGAACGGGCAGAGTGAAGCCAAACAGGGGTCACAGCGAGGTTCTCAGTGTGACGCGGTCCAAGATTACTCATGTGAAAACTGGTTTAAATAAAAATGGCTTGTGCCTGCTCTATAATAATAAGACATAATGTGGCGTGTACCTCTTTTCTTTAGAACCAGCCGGGAGAAAGGGCTAATCCTCTTGTGCTGCGGGGCTGATAGTACTGGACTCCCTCCAGCACCTCAGGGAGTCAGCTCAGTGGAGGGGAGGCTCTTTCAAAAAGGAAACCATGTAATCAATGACCACCACCATCAACAACACCCCTCCTACCATGTTATTTTTCACATTTGATTGGCGTTAACTGTTTAGGTACATTATCCATCTATCCATCCATTAGCTATACGGCTTATCCCTTGAGGGTCGCACAGGGGGCTGGAGCCTGTTTCGGTAAAATCATTCTGAGCGTATCACCGTCTTCCTTCATCCCTGGCTCCCTTCGGGGCCTTCTCCCCTCTCACCCTGCAGTAAGATGTCAAGCTGTAACAGGGGGTTCTGATGCTCACTCACACAGATTTTCCCACTTGAGGAGGGAATTAAATTAACGTTTTGGCCCGGGTCTGGCAGTGCCGTACAACTGACATGATTCACGACTCATTTCCTCTCCTTGCACAAGAGGAAAATTTCTTTGGACAAACATCCCCTTGCTGGAGCCTCACAAAAGTGTCACCCGTGAGAATTTACCCACAGGTGCCTTGGCTTATTGGGTTTCTGTGTCCAAGGCGAGCCTTGTAAACATCACGTATGAAAGCACCAATTATCAACAGCAAACACCAGAATTTCCTGCAGGAAAATACCATGCAGCGAATGAGCAGCTATACACCCAGACATGCAAATTTACTCTACGTACCTGTGCATTTTTTTTTTTTTATTGCTTTGTAGCTTGCAAACGAGCCCATAATAACTCTAAATTTGTAATGAGGAAAAGGAAGAAGTTAAGTGGGAAAATTGTATCTGTAATCAGCACATTGTTCTTGTCTGCAGAAGCTTTTCTAGGTGTGTGATCTCAGTGGCAGTGTGTAGGCAGCTGGGAGTGTGGCAGGGCTATGCGTGACTAGGAGAAATACACCTGTCTCTGTGCTCAGGTACGGAGGGGGAGCCGGCACGCAGGGGCCTGCCAGCTGAACAATGCTCTCCATTGTACCTGCGCTCCGTCTGCAGACGCTCGCAGGAGAGGAAACCCTGAGCCCAGTGTGTGTGTGTGTGTGTGTGTGTGTGTGTGTGTGTGTGTGTGTGTGTGTGTGTGTGTGTGTGTAGCTCTCTCTCTCTCACTCCTTGCTCACACAATCACACGACACACACACAGTCAAATTATTTATAGTACACATATTGTGCTGACCGCAGGCGCCCAGGGCTAAATCCCAGTAACTCTGGCGTTTACACGCAAGCCTGCCAATCAGGGCTGTGATGGACACATTTTATTTACAGTTGCAGAGAAGAGCTGACAACATGAGAATGAGTGTTTGGTTCAATGTGTAATTGTTCTCAGGGCGTCTTGTGTGCACATTGTGGGGAAATTAAAGCGTATGGTATGAAAAATGTAAATGAGAAGATTCTCATGTTACTGGTAAGAGGCATCGTAATAGGAAGTCCCCACTCTGAATGTTAAACCCACGATTTGACCCTTATCAAGTAATCTATTATCATTCCTACAGCAGCCCAGGTTTTTCATGGCCTTTTGTTCTCAGCAGAGATAAGGTGAGATACTGTAGATGTGGAGACAGACAGGCAGACAGAGACCCGGAGAGAAGGCATGCGAGGGGCCACCTGTCAGTAAATCACTGGGGCTCTCGACGGTTTCCACAACAAAGGCTGACTTTCATTTTGTCTTGATTTGTTGGCCAATTATGATGAAAAGTGAACAGGGCGACCGTAGAGAGAGGGGGGGGGGGGGGGATGCTGAACATCTGCTTTCAGAGGGGTTTGGTTCTGGGTTGACACAAGTACCCCTTCTGTCAAACATCCACACACAAACTCCAGCTGTTCCACAGATGGGGTCAGTTACTCTGTCCCGAACCCCTTTTGATCCCGTCATGTAAAAGTCAAAAGATTATTTCTTCACCTTTTTTTTATTTTTTTTTATTATTCCTTTCCACGGGACTCCACGGTGTGAGTTCCGTCACGCACTTATCTATTCCTGTTAAATTCCTTGAAGCGTGTGTGTGGGTGAGAGTGCAAGTCGAACACCAGCGCTATCTTAGACGAGCGTGAGTGTGTGTGTGTGTGTGTGTGTGTGTGCTCACTGACTAACGCAATACAGTCTTCATAAAGGTAGTATTGTTAAGTTGCGTGCGAAGCTCATGCTTTAGGCTTTGGGTCCCCGCCCACCCCTGTAAACCACGGCCTTTTTTTTTCCTCTCCTTTTTTCCCCTTCTACACCTTCCCCTTTCTTTTTGTTACAGGTAAACATTTGATGTCCGCACGCAATCCCCAGAGAGTCTCCTCCCCTTGTTCTCTCCTCAGCTCCCTGGTTTCCACTCAGCGTTACTCACACCCTCTCTCTCTCTCACACACACGTACACACACATTTCTCTCTCTCTCTCTCTCTCTCTCTCTCTCTCTCTCGCTCTCTCTAACTCATGCACACTCAGACACGCTACCCTTCCCTCCCCATTCTTCTGACATTCCTCTCCTCACTGACTCAGCACCTGTTTCCTGTAGAGTTTCTGAAGTTTCTCTCAGTATCTGAGTGACTGGCTGAATCAATCTCCCCCCCCCATCCCCACTATACACATCAAGGTCTTACACACATCACGCTCGTTCTTCATTAATAATACATGTTATGTATGTTCTGGATCATTGTTGCATCCAACAATGTGGACTTACCAGTAAAATGAGAGCCTGACACTTGCCACTATTTGTCTTATTATAGCAAAGTAGTGAAAGTAAGTAAAGCATATCCAGTAAAGCTGAGTAAAGTCAGTGTTTCGCATGCGTAAAGCTAGAATGACACTCAGTAGAGTCACTCAACAGTCACCTTGTGAAACCACATTTAAAATCACTAGCTGAGCTTCATCAAGATCCATGAATTATTCTTTGAGAAATCCACAAATATATATGAAAAATGGCAAATCTCGCAATGTCAAAGAAAGTGAAAATAAAATCCTGGATGCGCCTCCTGATCCGAATCTGCACCACAATCTTATTCATTGGGTCATAAAAATATTGTGTTTACAACATACAAACAAAAAAACCTGAAAACAAAACCTCCTTGGTGGAGTTAGTAAAACCATAAAACTAGCAATAAACAACAGATATATGCAATAAAAGACATGCAACATTAAAAACAATAAAAATGTTTTCAAACGCTTCAATGCACAAGGTGAGGCAACGGCCAATATGAATGAATACGTTTTCATTTGTCTTTTAAAGGCTTCAAGATGCTGCCGAAGGGAATATGACGAGCTGGAGCCACAATGACAATTAAAAAAGTAGCAAAATCCCAAATTCACACCAGACATGAGACATCAGCAGTGCTGCTGTCCATCGTCGTCACCGGACCCGTCGTCTGAATCCGCTGTTTTCAGCTGCTATTGCCAGAACCACACTTTAACACTTTATGACAATCTTTATGTAACCAAACATAAGAAAAGACAAACCTTAGCGAGACCATTTTAAATTAGAACAATAAAAGAGGTTCCATTAAGTACAATGCAAGCATCTTTGTATGGACAACGAGCCACAAACAATGCCCATTAAATTAACCTGTTTTCTTAATTGGTTCATACCACACAACAATAAAAAACACTTACCGATCACTCTAAACCTTTAAAACTTTATGAGTTGTTGCCTCAAGGTTTTAAGTGCAGCTTATGCAAAAGTCAATATGTGTGAATAGCATTCAACACATTTATTGGTGCGTGTGAATGATCGTGATCTAACAGATGTTGAACACTGGGGGAAGGAAATAAAACAAGTCCAAATCTGGTGTGCGGACTTCGGAGCTCTGTTACAAATGCCAATCTCAGTCACGCACATCCCTCGAGCAGCACTCCACAGCAAACTCCAGAGACCGCAGGGAAGCTCGCACTGGTTCGGACGCATCGTGGGCGACCATCATGTCCGAGCATTGAGAAACACAAACGCGCTCTGCCAGCATTACCAGCAGCGCACATATGATTTCAATCAGCGGGCAGAGAGGAATCTTTTTTTAGCTTGTTAGCAATGTCAAACACCCCCACCCGCCCACACTTGCATGTCTGCACACATTCACGTGCTGCTTGTTGACAAATTCCTACATGAGGGCTAACTTAGTGCGTGGAGATTTCAGACGAAGTCAAGCTGCACGGTTACCAAACAAATTGCAAGTGGTCCTTCATCCAGATTTGGTCGCACACGAGCATAGATTTAGAGAGCCGAGTCATCCCGGGCCGTTTTTAGTTGGAAAAGTCAGGCGGTCAGAGAGGAAAAGAGAGTCCCATACAGGCATAAAAGAAATTATTTCAATCCCTACATTGTTGTGTCTCCTGTGATAATTGTGGCTGCTGCTCTCTGTCATCGAGGGTCTTTTGGCTCCCTCCAACCAGCCCAATTAGTAGCTCTGCTGAGGTGCAGCGTATTATGCAAATACAAACAGTTACTGTACCAGCATGAGGAGCCCCCATGGGTAGCCTGCAACAAGGCTATGTTAAATGAATATTAGAGTTGTTGTGCCTACAACAAGTTACCTATTGTTGTGCCGACCTTGCTGCTGCTCTGGAAAAGCCATTCAAACAAGATAATCTGTCTGCGTCTCGTCAATGCAGCTCACTGTTTCCCCGTGCTCGGACGAAACACTCAGACAAAGAGGCCGTTTGATTGGGAATATGAAGCAATTGGTGTGGGAGAATAAAGGGATTCTTCTTACAGGCGCCGCGGTTTTGCCGTTGGAGCCGTGGACGCAGGCACAAACACCGCGCTCCGAATAAAGTTGCCAGAAATGTTGCCCCCCCCCCCCCCCCCAACACTTACGACAACCCACAGATGTAGTTTCTGTAATTTCAATTTTGCCACATTTTTCCATTTGCTCATCTCAACCTTGCCTGTGTCTTATTGTGTCATGCCCGATTTCGTCTGTGCCGCTCTCTGCTCTCGTGGAGAACAATGGCTTTTGTCCACGGAGCCAGTGGATGTCCTGGATATAAGGTGTGACAGTTGGGCCAGAGCTGTGAAAAGAGCTGTATTGTCCTTCCCTCACACCACAAGGTGTGCTTGGAGACGGACCAACAACATGGCAATGTAACAATGAAACAGATTTTCTCTGTAAATTTGTACCACATGGCTGCTGAAGGAGCCATTGTTCCTGTTCATTCCTCACATCACGTGGGCAGGGAAGTATTCAAGTATGTATCCATAAAAAAGGGTGATGCCTTTTGGAAGTTGGAAGACTGGTGTAATGCTGTGTGACGTCTTCATGCTTTACCGTGAAGCCACACACATTTGTATGACTATTACAGATGTTATGTCTCACACCTTTTCGAAATTGGTCACCATTATTTTCTTTAGGACATTTAAGTGGTGAGCTCAAATATTCCTACACAAAAGCTTTGTTTTGACGCTTTAACCATAATGTTTTATGAGTAAAAAAACGAAAAATGCAACCCAGTCACACGCAGAGAGAGACAGGTTTGGGGTATGCTGTAATACATAGCGTGTGTCACTTTCTCCCTGGTCATGTCAGGCAGCTGTTTGTAAACAGGGCTCCCCACACCCCAGCCAGCTAATGACAGGGTTGAGCTGGAATACAATGGCTTCCTGGCACGCTCTCGCAGCGAAAGGAACAGCACTGACAAAGCAGCTTTGAAATGAATACAAGAGGTTCATCAACCACAAAGGGGGGGGGGGGGGGGGGGGACAAGCCATTTTCTTTCCACCATTATTTGATTTGTTTGACGTGTTCGCTCTTTTTGCAAATCTACGTTGGAGCGCTGCGTGTGTTTAATGAGTGGATCTGTGAGCTTTTGATTTACCTCATATGAAAAACAAAGCTATTGTTTTTTTTTTCATTAGTTCAAAAGGGATTAGGCTAAAACCTTCTCTATTTAATATATTCATAGTAACTGAGCCGTGACACAACATCTGAGAACGCAGTGACATTTGTGGAGGAGCGAGTGCGTCATGGGTATCACTGACAGGAAACACTCGGAACACATTTCCCAGGATGCCAGCCGAAAAAAACAAAGTTCAGCCACATGTGTAATTCGCTGACTGATTTACCAACTTCAGAAATCAGTTATTCCACCAAACGTCACACACACCAGATCCCTGAATGTAGCTTCACCTCCCAGTTAGTCACACATGGAGCCAACAAGCACATCCAAAAGACACAAACTCTCTTTTACTCCTCGTGATCTTAAACTGTCTTATAAAATACTTGATCTTTGGCACTATTGATCTCTGTTTTCTGCTTTGAGTCAAAAAGATAAAAATGCATCTATTATCTATACCACTCATCCTTTGAGGGGCAACATTCATACCCGCGGTCAGTTCAGAGTCTCCAATTAACCTAACTCCAATCTGCATGTCTCTGGACGGCAGGAGGAAGCCGCGGGTACTCGGAATATAATCCATGCAGACACGAGAGACCACAGCCGAACCAGGATTCGAACCTTCTTGTTTAGAGGTGCCCCTGTTATAGTCTTTATTAATCATCATCACTATAATCATCATCATTATTAGACTTAGTTTTATAAGCATGAGAATCTGTTCAGGTTTCCCAGCGAAAAACCTTTCAAGCTGTTGTTTTCTGTCAAATTCTAACAAACGAAACCTGAAACCTAACCACCGGGTCCAAGTGCTGGCATTTGATTTACAGCTTGTTTGTATGCGACACACACACACACCCCGTACAGATGTGCTCAACTTCGCATGCATCAAACATCAGTTTTCACTGTGCAGCTGCACGACGGCAGAATAAAGGACTCTCTTTATGCTCTGTGTGTTTCCATGCACAATGAGGGAACACCCACAGGTAACACATCCAACAAGCGCTTCAAAAGAACAATCGTGTTTCCTGACTGGCAAATCCAGTAGGATTACTACTAACTCCTTATTTTTTTGCCGTTATTGCCCTTTTTGGTTACCAGGCAACAGAGCAACATCATGCTTTCATCAAGATTATTGTTGGAAGCAGCGGAACCCACTCAAAAACAAACTGGCCAGGAATCAGTGAACGCCACGCCACGTATGGAGTCACTTTAGCCCAGCTTTGATGTGTGAGCGCGGTACGCTGAGGTCCTGCTCCTCTCACTGACTCACTCAACTGCTGAGATAGCGTGACAGCTGAGGCAGGTTAATGTGTCCCCCCCCTCAGGACAAACACAATGAAATATGACTGACACACTTTGGCCTTAGGGCAGAGGACATGAAGCGCGGTGGAAAGAAACTTCTCCGTTTGAAAATGTCTTTTTCTTGAAGTAAGCTCATGCGGATCATCTCATCTTTGTATTTAACATGTCAGAGCGGTTAGTGTGACACATTTGTCAAAGGATTTGGAAAGGAATAATCTCTGTCTCATCTGAATCCACAAGTGGATGTAAATCCATCCTGGCCCCCGGGGGCGGACCGAGAGCACTCCGAGCTGTGTTTAAAACCCTTAACATTTATGTCACTGCTAACGCTACACAAGTATTCAGCTCCTCACCTGACACAATAGAAATCCGCAAATGTCAAACTTTAACGTGCCTAATGTTGTGCTAAATTTTTGTGCTGCAGAGTTGATCTTAAATACACAAGCTTTGAGCAGTGTCAAACTCCAAGGACAGAAGATTTTAAAGATAAAGCTGAGGGGTACAATTGATACTATTGTCAATTGATGATGGATTGTAAAATCAATCACAGAGCAGCACATGGCAGCTGTCTAATGGGTATGTACACACAAACATAGATGTACTCTGTGTGTGTTTCTTCCTTCACTCCTGACAGTATTTTCTGTCTTTCTGATGGTTGACAAACCCAAGGACAGTAACACAACTTAAGACAAATATTGTCTCAAGCCAACGCACTTAAAAGGAAAATATTCTTCATGCACATGTAGAAATTGATTTATCTATGATATTTTGATGCATCTAAAAGACATATGAAAGCCAGCAAGTGACTGTAACTTTGCAACATCGTCTTCACACCCTCTGCAACACACCCCCAGCCCGTTACCGTGCACCCGCACAGCACGACTATGTGGGTTGGAGCAAAAGCAAACCCGTGAAGAAGTGGAAACCATATCGACATTATAATCAAGTTCTGTTTGTTTAGTTACAAGTGCAAACCGAGAGTGGTTCCTGTTGTTGGATCACTGAAGAGGTGGGGAGACCATGTTGAAGCTGTAAAGGATCTGAGGGCAATAGGAAGTGGGCGATTTAAGTAGTATGTGGTGGTGGTTTGTTGAGGTTGGATGGTGTGTTTTGAGGGGGGGGGTGGGCAAAGTGTGTGCGTGTTTTGGAGTGGTTGATGGGGGCTGAATGGGGCACTTGTTAAGAGGAGAGGAGTTGTACTACACCCGCTGATGGTGGCCCCTTCGCTTTCTTTATTTCGCAGTATCTCTTCTCACAGGAAAGCAGAATCCAGGGGGACCTGCTATAGAAAACAGGTTGTGATAAGATAACACAGAAAGATCCAGCCCATTCATAAGAAATACAAAGCCCCTGAGACCCAAACACACACACACACACACACACGTAAAGGCAACAAGCCCACAACAAAAGGTGTTGCTGCACAGCTGAATTCCCACTCTCCTGCTCTCCCCCCTCTCATCTCATTCAGTTGACTGACGTTTATAGCACCAACAATGGACTGTTAACCTCACAGTAGCTCTTTACGATGGCGATTGAGTTGCATTTTTATTAGGGGCAACTGTTGAAATTACTACTCATTCATCTCCGCCCCAGGGCTGCGCGATATGTGATTTCTGCCTGCGACACAAAGTCCAGAGTCTGCTGCCAACACACTGAGGATGACGCGTAGGACCAGTGCACCTACTGAACAGCTGTCACTGCAGGTCAGCCGTCCAGACGACTGACAAATGCACAATAACCAGTGGGTCCATTGATCTTGACCTTAAATATAAGTGCAATTAAGGACATCAAAAATCGAATAGAAAACACAACACAAATGCATATCTAAACTCAGATCTGCACACCTCAGCCAAGGCTCATCAAGATCCATACATTTTGACCTGGGAGAGCAGTGAAACGGTTGAATAACGTGATGTTAAAGAAATTCCTGGATCCGACCCTGATTCTTCCCTGAACCACGGCACATCTTTCCACCAACTTTTGTCAAAATCAGCTCAGCATCTTTTTTTAAAATTTGCTTACCACCCAACATACAAAGGGACAGAAGTGAAGAAAACCTCCTTGGTGGAGGTAATAAACACTTTTTTTTTTCAAACAAACGGTGAGGTTGTTCATAGTTAAATATGGAACTGCATGTGCCCTGAGAAAGAATTCCAGGATTTTTGGCTTCGGGTGTTTCTTCTTGTAAACAGTATTGTTATGCTACATAGGTGTGCATGGTCTGATGGTATCACACTCAAGTGTCAACAGCGGATGATTGACTCATACTTGTATTAACTATAATCATTTTTTCCCTCCTGTAAGCTGCCGCAGGTGCTGTCACAGCTGCAGGTTTCCAATGCATGAAAATAAATGACATAAAATTGGATAATTGCATTAGGTGACAAAGGTTGCTCCAATACAGACACCTTCTGCTAAAAATAGAGGAGTTTGTACAAAGAACTACCGTTGACTGAATGCAGCATGCACTCAAATTACAGAGAGAAGGAGATAGGTTTCATAAGTGCCAAAGCTACATGTCTGCGCGTATATCTAAACCTATGGATATATCAGCCGAGGTGTGATGTGCGAGGCCGCCAGAGTCACTCCTTTGTTGTGTGGAGCAGCGTTGCCCTCAGGGCTGCAGCAGCGCGAGTGTGAGCTACGTGGAGCTCTGGAAACAAGAAAAGCAGCTCTGTTTTTGGATGGCTGTCTTGGCTTTGTATGAGCACTTGCTGGCATGCAGTCAAGATCCTGCCCCTAGAGAGGGAAGATTAATGACAGCTAGTCACGGAAAGGCTTTACAGCAGCAGAGAGCGAGACAGAGAGAGAGGAATAGAGTGGGAGAGGGAGGATGAGTGGGGGGGGGGGGGGGGGGGGGGGGTTTGAGGTGGGCGGACAAAGGTGAGGAGCCGCTGCGCTGAAGTTTTAAGTGACAGCGAGTAAAAGGTGTGGGACTCGGTGTGTGCTTCAAAGCAAGAAGAGATAATAAACGGCTTAATGCAATCCTTGAAAACATTCATAACACTCTGTGAAGACAATGACTGGATGCACTCGTTCTTTCATTTCATCGCACTAATCCAGCTAATGTCCACACAACAGATCTCACAGCTGCTCGACTCGCACAACCTCGCCCTGCTCCTCCTCCACCTGCGCTCAGGCTTGACATGCTCAACACCTCTGCCAAATCCCAGGCGAGGTTAAGAGATGGCTAATTACACAGGTTTTGTTTAGGTTCAGTCTAGACATTATATCTATTCCCCATCCAGTAGTGACATCTGAGCAGGCAGTGCCCCCCGTCCTCATCTAGCACATTGTTTACTCCCTCGTGAGCTGCGCTGAAGTTCAGGCATTTTCCAGAAATTTTTGTAAGTGATGCCATACGAGATTGCAGCAGGAAAAAGTGTGGAAAATTCCCAGCGAGCGAGTGGGCGTGCTGATGATGAATCGACAGAGAACGACTGGTGAGGCAAAGAGAAACCAGAGAGGCCTCAGCAGTTGTTCCTCTAAACGCAACATGGACCACAACAGTGGAGAGCCAAAAGCTGAGGGGAGCGTGATGCAGCCAGGGCTGACCTCTCCCTCTGTTCCCCTGCCCGAAGCCCCAAACCAAAGTCCTGGGCTCCAGGGCAGGCACAGGTCACGGTGAACTTCCTCCTTGCATTTCCTGACCATACAGATCACAGATAAAAAAAATGAGATCCCGGATAATGTTTGCTTAACGGGAGCCAAAGATCCTTCAAATTGAGAGAGAGGACCAGAGCATGCGTGTCTGTTTTCAAAGCTGTTTACTTCATTTTAGGGACATGCTGGATTCCTGCATCATGATGCCTGGTAAAATGCTCCAGTTCACGGTGCCAGGCCATTCTGACCACAAGAATGACGGGAAAGTTATTCCTTACAACCATTTTCCTCCAGAGAACATCACTCTGAGCACAGAAACAAGAGAGAATGTTTGAACCACGCTGTGCAAGTCCAATATGAACCCTCTGCTTCGTTCTTGTCCTTGCCGGAATCATCAGGCTCATTACCTGCAAAAAGTTTCCATTGTCTGTTTGCTGTGCCGTGTCGAGCAGGTAGCGTGCGGTTGGTTTTTAGAGCTTTCTCAACAATATAAAAGGCGCAAGAGTGAATCAAAACATTAAAATTTGAGGCCAGATGGATAGAAAGTGTGCAGGACTGCCCTTACCACGTGACGAGTGCAGTGTCACGACACTAAAGGAAATTTATGATCTGTCACCATCTGGATCCCTTCAGTATTTTCATTGCTGCACCTGGAGGAAATTAATTTCGCTTAGCAAAGCAGTCGAGCCCGATAATACATTTCAGCACTGTTTTATCTGGCAAAGCCCACTTAACATACTATCCACTGCTGTGTATCTCTGGATCAGCGAGAAAGTTTCATATAAATAACAGTGCATCAGTCTAAAAATATGTTCTATAAAGCTACTTAAAAACTTTACACCTTTCTGAGCCAAATCCTTTAGTTCTCTAGGGTTTTGACAACATTTTACCCAAACACCTGCCACCGTCACCAGAGCCGGGGGGGGGGGGGGGGGGGGGGGGGGGGGGGGGGGGGGGGCAGGGAGAGAGGGACGAAGGGAGGGGTGCTATTGTTGGCAAACGTCTACAGTACTGTAGGCTGCGGAATGTGTAGAGGTAAGAGAGAATAAATATTATTCTTTCACAGGACTGCTTTGAATCAGCTCTGAACACCGAGTTTAAAGCTGCACAGACTGGATGCGATCATTCAGTGAAACATACGTACATCTTGGATTTCAATGTCAATTCTGGGAATTGGTGATTGAATCGCATGAACTTGATCGGTAAATGGAGTTTGCCAAGTGATCATGGAACTGAGGATAGTCCTTTCTTTTACGAGCATGGATGACATCACCAATATTGAAAGGTCAGCGTCTAAAGAACAGCGACTGGATTTACTAATGTGGAAAGTTTTCTCCACAATCCCATATTTGTTTTACCCTCAAGATGGACGACAAAACTCATCCCCCATGTTTTCATTTATTTTGCCAAGTTACGTTTAGCCCTATAGCAACCATTTAATTCTTTACGTTACTTTAAGGATGAAATCTGCCAGAGAGATTAAGATCATTAACATTAATACAGTTAGTGTTGTTTTAATGACTGAGGAGGGCAAACAGAGAAATCAAGAGTCTGAATGTTAAAAAGTGCATTTCTAATCTGATTCTACTTAGGCGGGTGCTTAACTTCATTTCTTCTTAACTGGTCAGCCTTTGTTAAGCCCAAAGCTTCCACTAAAGCTCAGGTTGTTATTATAGCATACAGTAGCTCTTAGTGGGGGGAAAAAAAAAAAACTGATTGTTTGCTGACCTGCTGGGTTAAGTTTCCAAATCAGTTTCCAAAATCAAGTAGAGGGCTGGTCATTTGAGCCCCAACAGCGGCAGATTAGATTAGTCACGTACAAGGAAGGGACTTTGACTCTGTTCTCCAACTAATCAGTCGTCTGCAATTTGATTTCTTTACCCCGGAAAGCAGGACCTACGGACTTAACAGGGATCTAAAGATGAAGCTCGGAATGGCCATGTCTTTGAATGTCTCCACTCAGAAATACAGTCCTAATACAATATGGACAGAGGCTCCTAAGCTGACTGTGTTTATTCCATTGGTGGGGGGGGGGGGGGGGGGTGTCATGTGTTAGAGGGTTCAGTAGTAGAAGAAGAGAGGAAGACGAGACCGTCTTCCTAAATAAATCGGAGGAAGCGATCCAACTCTTTTAATGTGCATAAAACAATCACACCATCATCCCATTGCTTATGCATCCTTGATTGTGTTGTGTTGATTCGCAACCAACCATCAGTCGTCACGGGTTGACCCGCCGCACCACTGCACTCCTGCTTGGATCCAGATGTTTGCAGCTGTGTTTCAGTTACAGGTGAACCGGAGATTTGGCTGAGGCGGTGGATGTAGTCCGCAAAGTCCCGTAGCAAGGAGGAGAGGCGATGGTCGGTCCTGAGTTACAGGGCACAGAGAGGGCAGTGTCTAGGGGAGAGAGGGACTCTGATGAACGGGCACAAAGGGACCATTGGTTTGGCCGAGACGCAGCGGGAATCCAGTCGGAGTTCCGTGGGAAGAGTTGAGCTCAATGAGACTCTCTCTCTCTCTCTCTCTCTCTCTCTCTGTGTGACAGAGAAGAGGAGATGGAGACATTAACAAAGCCTTCACAAGCAGCACTCCATGATTGCACCATTCCAGTTCTGCTGGTGGGCAAATAAAACCAATGAAATGCACAGTAATGAACACAACATTTAAAAAAAGTACAGAAAATGAGCCGTACCTCTGGAATGCATTATCTGTAATTATTAACATCCAATTTAATGTGAGTTTCTTTCTATCTGTAATGTTGAACAGGCGGGAAAGGTTGAATTCAGAGTTGCGTTATTGATCGTCCGTACATCAATACCTGGAAGCATTTCTTCCTGGCATATTTCGATCTTACCTAACCCAAACCCAAGAGCCAAGTTCTCCCTTAGTTTTATCTGCATCACGACCGGAGCCAACACATGTTGCAATCCAGAGCGCACCGATTCCCATGTAATACAAGTATCAGTGGGATCCAAAACCACCACAAAAATCCCATTGTTCTTCATCATGCAACGAGAATACATGAGGGGGGGGAGGGGAGGGTGAGGTGAGGGGTATTCAGCATGCAACTTCACCACTAGATGTCACTTATATCTACACACTGAACCTTTAAGTTTTCAGGGTCTATATTTTCTTTCTAACATATGCAGTTTTCACCTCCACTTTTCACTCCCCAAGTCGGCGCTAAGTGTTCCAACTAGATTTTCATTGCTTTCCACTTTACTCCTACTGCAACCTGTGTGCACCTGGTCTGAGGAACCACACAGACCACAGGGTCCAGAGGGAGCTATTCCAAACAGAGCGAACACTCAATACCTCTATGCCCCCACTAATGGGAATCAAACTATTTTGACCAAGCCTTAGTGTTTCCCCCTCAGGCAAAGATTCATTATCACCCTGACTTGTCAGATCTGCACTTACACTAATGGTGACCGCAAGCCTCCACGTCACTTCTCCATTCCCAAGCAAAAGTTAACCACTATCCTTCTTGCCTCTTGCCCCTTCAGCTTTATTGACCACCCTTCACTCCTCCGCTCTAATACCCCAATGACTCTCCCCTGCCTCCTGCCCCCTGCACTTCCCCACCCTCCTGTGTCCTCCCTGGCACCTTTGCCCCAAGGCCCGGCCTCATTCATCTAGCCGCCCCTCTCCGGCCAGGGGAGCTGAAGGCCCTCTTTGTATGCACTCCCTGGGAGATATTAACCCCCCGTCTCCACGCTCCTACCAAACAAAGGAAGCACTTACTAACCGCTAAAGCCTTAACAAACAGGGCCTTTCAAATGAACCCTGCTCCATGCGGTGCACAGGGAGGGGAGCGCACAGGAGAGAAAAGCCCAAAAAAACATTTACTTGTTTTTTTCGCAGATTACAGAAAACCTGGTGGTGCTGTACTCGGATCTTGTCGAGTTGACTTGCTTCACCGCTCGGTTCCTGCTTGGACTCAGGTGGTCGATGCCGAAGTGAGAAAGGAAGGACAAGTCCCACACGTTTTCACAGACATGACAGCCCACTGACTTATTGTCCACAGTTAACTTTCAATCTCACACTGACAACAAACCTTATTACAACTGATTCCATTACTACTACATTAGTGTTTGTTGATTTCAGTCGCCATTATTTACTGCATCACCACAGCAATTTCTCCAGGAATCGAAAAAGCACAAATTGCCAAAACCCATAACAACTCCCTTGACACCCAGTTTCCTGCAATTTCCCCTGACTTGAATATGACTTGGTACGGACGTTTGGAAAAATCTTTGAATGTTGACATATTACTATAATCTAAAGATATATTGTCTTATCACCCAACCTCAAACGGCAAAGGTAATGTCAGCGCTGAGTTAACACCATAGAAAGATCTGACACTGTAGAACATTGAAAGACAACACTGGGAAACACTATGTAAACTATACCAACACTGCTTTTGTTGATCAGGATCTATTCGGGCAGTAAGAACACATAGCTATGTCTTACACAAACAGCGACACGCACAAAAAAACCACACACACACACCCGAGTCCAACAAATGAGTTTCTGGGTGAGTGTGTAATGTGGTTGAGGTTCACAACGCGAGCCAAAATCAGCCAAACTGCCTCCCAGGTCTGAAATAAATCCGGCAGTGACCTTTTATCCCCACAGAAATGTGCACTTAATATGACGGGGGAAATGACTTTATGATGACTTTGCCCTCAAACGTTTTGGCAAGTGGAGCGCTCTCGCTGGTTCAGGGTGAGCGAGAGAGAGCAGGGGCGAGAAGAAGAGAGGAGATGGAGAGATAGAGTCCAGATGCAACGTAACAAGATTGTTCTGGAGTTTCCACTGATGATACTACACACCTGTGACTAACAAAGACACGCATAGAGTCGCACGTGCCGTTATCTATGACGTATTGCGCCAGCGTGGAGCTGAACTACAGGTCAACAACCTCTGAGCGTGCTCAATGTCCTGGCAGTGTCTGGACTGAATTGCAGGAAAACCCAATAATCATATTGTGAAACTGCAGCAGGAGAAATAAGAACAATATGTGGAATAAAGTTGAAAGTATCAAGTAGAAAAATTGGGTTGAATTTCAAAAGAAAAATTTGATTTAGTTTGACCAACGTCCAAGACAACAGCGACTGTACTGAGGGTGGAAAGAGACGCTGTAAACCAATCGCAGTAAAGAGCTTTACAGCCATTGTTCAGCTGAGGTGATAACTATTGTATAAACTGCAGAGTATGACCTCTAGTAAACTTCATTACATTGACATAATTATGTGTATTTGAGACACAAGGGACAAACACTTGTATCTACATGCATGCTTTTGTTTTACTGAATGTTTGGAGCATTAGTAATTTTTTTGGTGGGGCTCAAGGTTTTACCCAAATGTTGGCACTCAGTCTTTTTCCCCCCCGAACAGTGAGTCACGCATGGAGAGCTCACAAGAGGGATCATGGGTTAAAAAAAAAACGCTCATCACAAGGTTGCCCGTCCTCTCAAGGTGTGCCATCCACCTTTACAGCTGTCAGACATATACGTCGACAGGGCACTTTCTGGCTTAAGGCGAGATTGTACCCACCGGCTGGCCAAATACAACAACCCTGACGGTGAATTAAAAGGTTACTGGTATCCTGTAAGGGATCCAAAACATACACATCTGTTTGACATGCTGGAAAAGCTCTCGTGTCAGTACGACAGCCGATAATCTAGAACATTTATTGTTCCATTGCAATTTGAATTAGATTTTGTTCATTTAAATTGATATTATCTCAGATCAAAAGTCGGATGAACTTTGGCTCCATTCTCAGCTCTGTGTAATGGAAACAAAACCCACTGTCTACGCTCCACAGACAGGAACACAGAACACTGTCCACCTTCCCACAGCGCGATCCAACATCCTCCCATCCGACCCGACACATGTGGTACACCCCACCCCCGCCCTCTGTTCACAGGACAACATGAGACCCCAGAAGGAGTGGACAGGCTCGGGTCCAAGTCCCAGGAATCGTCTTCCACATCTGAGCTATCTGCCAATGAATGAGGCTTTGTCTGCAGAGGAATGAGATCCATATCTCCCATTTGGCATTGCTCATGTCGTCACTAATAAGAAGCAGATGAGCAGACAAGTTGTGCTTTGCACCGACTGTGTGTGCGCGAGTGTGAGAGGATGTGTGCATGCATAAATGTGTGCATGTGTGTGGAGAGCTTAGGTGGGTTTTACTGCTGAGCTATGGAACATGACTGGGGTTAAAGACACGGTTTACGTAGAGATCAGCACAGTCTGATGTAAAACGCGCACTTTGGTCAGTGTGACTTTATATGACCACCGATTTTTCACAAGTGATTTCTGCATGTTTTCGATTTTTGGATTCAAAGAAAAACAATCCAAAAAGAAATCTGGATAACATGTGTGAGAATGAATAAATGTGGTGTTGCTCTGTATACTAACAGAATGCACATGTCATCAACAACAAATAAATACGTACACACTTACAAAACTACGTGTAGGTCAGACTTCAAGTGATGGTTTCTGGTGTCACCCAGTACAAATAGCTACCGTTGAGCTGCAGCGCTGACAGTGGAGGATCTACAGCCCTCTGCCACCCACAGGTCAGATGAGGAACAACCACAAAGCATTGAATGGGGATAGTTTGAGAGTGATAATTATCATTATATGATTTTCTTTAGTAGCACTGGAATTTAAAACTTAATTATATAGCAATACAATGTTTATGCCTTGTGCATTCACAGTGAGGAGGTACAACGCATAATTGCTTCTTCCACTTTCAAGAGCAAAAATCTGTAAGAAATGATGTCACTCATGTGAATGATAAGAACATGTTCATTGTGCTAACATGTCGCCCAGCCCTGCTGTGCACTGTGAATTAACCTGCAGTTCGCTGTATAATCAACACAATGGCAACACTTGTACCTTATCTCTCGTTTTTATTCTCAACACCTACATTGTCAATAAATCCAGAGAGTTGCAAAACATAAGGAAATAAAATGAAAGGCATCACTTGAGGAAACAGTTCAAGGGGATATCTTTTTTTGTACTCTGAACAAATGTGAGAAATACAATCACGTAAAACAGAGTGCAAATAAAATAAGACCAATAAACGTGTTCAATGAAAATGTCCAGTGAATTAAGTTCATTGCAACAGTTCCACTAAAAAGGTCCAAAGGGGTCTATTAGAGTGCAACGGCTGCAGAGCACCGAGATATGACTGCAGGCCCAAGATAGAGGTTAGTCAGCTACATCGCCGTGTGTGCAATGAGCCTCTGCAATGCTCAAGAGCACTTTAGTAAGGCAGACGGGTGGAGACAGCTTTTCAACAAAGGCCATCTATCTGACAGACAGTTTATATTAGCAGAACTACTGCCAAATACCTTGCAGCACAACGCACGTTTGACATTTACCGTTCAACATGCAGCGTTAGGGTTGAGATTCCCACACCGGTTGGGGTGTGAGGTGGATGTCCGAGTGTCAAAGCCAAGGTAACGGACATATGGTCAGATGTGTGTTGAAAGTAAAGCAACTTTGTGATGTTTCTTAAACCATCCTGTTCCCAAACTTCTCATGGCCACATTCATCCTGTACAAAGGATCTCTGTTCGCTCTGGCCTCTCTCAGTATCCCTTTGTGAACTTAGTCGGCAAGTCCTCTGCACTGGAATGCCTGTTCTAGCGGGTTAGGAGGTAAAATGCACACAGAGGGACGGACACACACACACACACACACACTATTCCCCACATATTTTAGAAGTGACTCAAAGCTGAAGACAGACATTAGCAGCCATATTCAGAAGCACCTGAATATGGCTGCTAATTGATACCTGCGGCCCTCATCGTCATTCTGGTTGACCGCAGCTCGTAAAAATGAATGACTGCGTGGTTCTCAGGGAGCTGAACGGAAGAACACATCCTCCCGTGGAGAGAGAGAGAGAGAGTTTGCGAAGGGAGGGAATATCTGAGAGAATGACGGAAGATGAGGAAGGAGAGAAAGAGGAGGCAGAAAAGAGTGAGAGCTTGGGAGCTTCAGACGACCTCTTCACCAGTAGAGACTGTATGAGGGGGATGAATGTAGCCCTTTGTACTGGGCAGACTGTGGGCTCCAATGTACGTGTGTGTGTACGTGTGTGTGTGTGTGTGTGTGTGTGTGTGTGTGTGTGTGTGTGTGTGTGTGTGTGTGTGTGTGTGTGAAAAAGAAAGAGAGCTAGGCAGCCCAGGCTCAGGGCCTACAGATGTCTGGAGCTGCGCCGCTTGCCCCCAGCCTCCACAGGCAGCAAGCAGCTGTTGTCAGAGAGAGACAGGCCGCCCCAGAGAGACTGGGAGGGGGCCAATGGGCAAAAAACAAGAAAGAGCCTCTTTCACAGCCTGGTATGTCCTTCTGGATCCCCACACAATGTATCCTTTGAGGACCCAGAAGAATAACATTTAGATTTAAAGTTTTCTCATCCTGGGAAGTTTGGGTCAGCTCGCTCAGTCCTCTCGCTCTCTAAACTGTTGAAGGGTTGATGCTGAGGTTAGGGCTGGGGCCCGGAGAACCCTGTGGCTGGAGTAAGAACCGGAGCTGTGGCCGCCGCCGTCAAATCAGAAAGTCTAGCAGCAACCCAGAGAAAGCGTGAAGCACCACTCCTTCGACGCAGACAACGAAATGTGAAATGCGTTGTGGGAAAAGTTCGAGAATTTTAATTAGTCAGATTGTTTGCATTGCACTGGTCATGCTAAATATCCTTGTGTAGAATATCAAAGTCTTAACCAGGCTCAACCGGTTAACGTCAAACGGCCGACAAACACAAATCCAGTGTCAATCAGCGAGGATTCAGAGTTCAACACAGTTTAAACTCCCAGCAGGTGTTTCTGAAATGTGCTCCCAGCACCTGCAGAGTGAAGGGAACTGAGCCACACTGTATTTCCACCACTCAGGAGTCAAACAGGGCACAACGCTTTACTTGTTGTAGTGCAGAATGTGTCTTGGCAGTTTTGGAAGCAGGGTTGTCAAGATCTTTCCACAGTAGAATTAAGGATGTAATATGCCAGCGTGCGTCCAGGGCGGAGAGGTTTTCTCTTTGTCAGCTGGACGGGAAAAGGAAGGAAGGAACATTTATTTTTCAACTTAACTGCATTCGTTAAGAAGTCAGACCTGTCGCTTCACAGAAACCGCTTTAAGGTCAGAGCTTACTCACCTGTTCACTGGGGGGGGGGGGTCATCAGTTTCGGAGTTTCATATCAGAGTGGGTGTTTTCAACTGTGAAATAACACACTGTAATGGGAGAGCATTTCAGAAAAATATTTTTTAAATGTGTTGAAGAAACACTGATAAATGGGTGCTGCACTTTTGAAGGAGAAATACTCAAATACAGAAATAATGTTTGCAGATATAAGAAATATATAAGACAAATTGAAACTGTGAGAACAAACATCTGTCCATTCATCTGCTACATCTGACATAACGTCGCACTATGTTAGGGTTTGTGTGTTGTTTAAAGTTTGGGCAGATGGGCAGCGCTGACTGGTGCCATGGAAAAGGGCAGGGTGGCAAAATGAAACATAGGGTGTGGAATACTCAGCCAAAACAAACACGGTGAGAGTTGGGAAGTCACACGGCTGCTTGTGTTATATGCCCCAAAAAAGGCATTCTGCTGCAGGAGTTAAATCCAGGGATTAAGATAAATCCACCATGTCTGGGCTGTAAAGACAAAACTTACGAGAACTCTGTGACACAATCGCAGAGAGTTGGACTAATCTTTAAAAACAATCTCTTTTTAGATTTTCTTTGTCCATTATTAACACAACAGAGTGTGAACAGAATGAACAATTATAGGAAACACACGGAACAACCTGTGTCCACCATCTCACCTTGCATGTGAGTAATATGTGATCGCCACTGGCTCAAGGAGGACTGAGGATTTCCCTGATACCCTGGTCTAAAACATGAAATATGCATTGCAAGAAACATGTATTTGAATAGAAAACTGCAAGAATCTCATGCTCACACCAAAAACACCAGCTGTCCTAAAAGTGACCCTGTGGGATGATTTACTGCTTACATGACAAAAAGCAATGCTCTGAACACTAAGATCCATAAAGATACAGTGGTGCAGGATAAAGACAAAGTAAGAAAATACCATTGAGAGAAAAATACGCAACAAAGAAACTCTTCTGTCTCAATATCTGCCTCTTCGGTCGAAATAGATGGACTCAAGTAAAGACGGGAGACGTGAAACTACTCAGATTATACTCAGTTAATGTGCAGAGTTTCTACCTCTGGGATTAGACAGCGGCGGTTGTCTGTCATTAACAAGAACCATCGCCGTCATCATCCTCTCTATACACACACACACACACACACACACACACACACACACACCTGCACACAAGTAAAACATCAAACCCACTAAACAAAGGCAGCACAGTAACCATGGCATCATATTTGACTGTGTATGACTCAGCAAACATGAGAAGAGAGTGGTGCACACCCACTTTCACACAGACAGGTAATGGAATCATAAAGGGAAACATTATGAAACAAGAATTGTGAACACTGCTTCCATTATTGATTAACTATGAATTGAAGTTTCGAGGGTTTTTCTGTTTTAAAACTATCAGGTTATAACTTATTTAACTGCGCCCGGCGGGAGATATCTGTGATATAATTTTCACAAAAAAACAATTCAATTTAAAAGGTTATATTTGAGTGTAGTAAAAAGTGTAGTTAATGAAATTGTGAATATATTTCAGCCCAGCATCACATTTAGCTCCTGCTACCAACACATGAAGCCAACATTTGCTTAAGATAGAGCAGATTAAATCACTATATCATCCAAACTTTTATTACTGTTTGATAGGTATGACCCAGCATGGGGCACAGAGATGAGGCCATAAAAAAAAAACCAGCTGCTGCTAGTTGTGTTCATGCACGTTTCACTCAGATTGAGATGAATTTTCAACCAACAAGCAGGTAAGAAGTGGCATTAAGAAGTTTCATTATGAGACGATAACTTGTAATGCTCAAATCAGTAATAGAATCTATTTGCATGTTCTTTTATGCAATGATTTTAATAATTTGGTGTGTTTAGAATAAGGGGGAAATGCCTTTGAGCTGAACCACTGTAGAGACATGGAGGCGCAACATGACTGTGGAAGAGAACCTGCTCCAGATGTAGTTATAAGTGGCTCATTCTAAGGTAATGGAAACAACAATTCCTAGTTTAAAGTGACTGACTGATGAAGACATTACCATATTTCATTTCTGCCTAAATCCTACACACTCTGACTTTCAAAAATCTGTGCACGTCCCTGCTCTGCAGTTACCACAGGATATAGGAATATAAAACAGGATATAAACTGAATACAATTACAATTACAAGACAAATTACATTGTTTTAGGGGGAAACAAAAGGCAGAGAGAACAACAGAAGGAGAAAGTCAAGAAAATGTCTGGAACAACAGGAGAGAGCGAAACATGGGAAAGTGGAAGGGCTCAACCGCAGAAAGGCCCTTTCACTGCAAGAATGTATAAACACACGGTTGAGTTTCTTGGGAAATCTGTCCGTCCCATGAATGGATGGTTTGTTTGTCAGCCACTGAAACGATGTGGGGAGCAACACACAAGACAGTTAGAGAGACAGCGAAAAAACCAAGAGCTTAATGTAAATGAGCAAGGAGCAAATGATTACAGCAAAGAAAACACAAGTTGAGCTGCTCCCCCTGAGCTTTCAGCGGAGTAGGCAACATGACTGTAGCTGACTGGGAATGCAGGGGGAGAGCGGCACAGTACGGTGATGCTCAGTGGAAGGGGAGGAAGCTCTCTGTCACCTTCTCCTTCCAAAAACCCAGTGACCAGGGCTGGCAGCGGGAGTTCAGGGTCCAGTGAGGTAATCTGGAATGCTCAGGATAGTCGCTGCCAGAAGGTTGTGTGTGTGTGTGTGTGTGTGTGTGTGTGTGTGTGTGTGTGTGTGTGTGCGTGTGTGCGTGTACTAGACTTTGGTCTTTGTGATGATCAAATCGAGATTTCAACCTCGAGAGGGAGAAGACCGTTTTGAAAAGTAAAGATTTTGGGTGGTAAGAGATGGAGAGGGAGGCATCTGGGTCTGTCTTTTCTCTAATCATTGCCAAATGCTTAAGTTTGTAGTTTTATAGATAATTAAAAAGAAACTTAAGATTAAAATTCCAAAAGCAAATTTTTTTAAGGTTAAAAATCTGCATATAAGATATATATAATATATAATTTCCATGTCATTAAGTTACGAATTACTGTACAACTTTAACTTGTTAGTATTTTTTATATAAAAGTAATTCACTGTATTTTTATGGCATTTACTAAATAAATTTACACATAAATTGTGAAATTTGATCAGTTCAAGTAAAAGGTTAAAATATTGTTTTAGAAATTGTTATTTAGTTTATGGCTGCTTATATACACAATGGATATACTGCACCTATTAAGAGCATAAATGGCAATAGAGGAAACATATACAACTGATATAAACCACACCCCTTAACACATAAATCTGACCATAGATACAAACAGGGTATTTTGGGACGTGGACAGACACAGGATTGTTTGAAGGTTCCAGACTTGTTGTTAAAATAAGGGCTGAAGCTAGGACATGCAATTGTGAGCATGCACAATGGGCCTGAATGCACGAGGCCCGATGTGTTTGGGTTGTGCGCGTTTGAGACTAATTTGGCCATTAGGAGCCAAATGAAGACGGAGGGAGGAATCCAGATGAGGGGAGGAGGTGGGGCTGAGGAGGAGAGGAGGAGGAGGACCCCTGTGTTCTTACCAAACAGCCCAGGAATGCAGTGGTAAAAAACGAGTTGGGCTCTCTGGCACAAGATGGCCCGTGTGACTGGGTTTAGATGATGGCCGTGACAAAGACTCCTTTCTTACTGACTTTAATAACTACAATACGCCGCGGAGCCACACACAAGCAACCACTTGTTATAGAAAATACGGATACACACCGACATGCCACTGCACCCATGCGCACACAGGAAACACACCCTTGGTGCACAATAGAACTGAGCTTTCACCTTTTCCATGTGGACAGTTGACACATCATCTGTTTTTATAATACACGGTGGATGCATATAAAACTAATCCATGGTCTGTGTCTACAAGGCTTTCCCTTTTTAAAGTGTCTTTATACTGCCCATTTAGAGAAGAATGCTCAATCTAAAATACACAAGTTATCACAGTTCATCAAAATCGGCACATTGATGGTTTTTTTCTAGACAATCAATGTCAAGAGTCAGTCGATTAGTCAAACTGGTTCAAGAGTGCACTGGTCTATACAAACCCCTTTTCCCCAGGGTCATTTTAAAAGCAATGACTTGCATGTGGGACCAGATCCAGACATAAATCGATCCTGGATGGGCTGCAACCCACCCATCCATTCATTATATTAAAAAAAATAACATTCTGTTCATAAGACAAATATGTTGAGCACTGGACAGTGGAGCCACATGACTACATGATGACATTTAGTCATTCAATGTGAATCAATACTGGCGTTTTGTCAGATCACCAGCTGGTGATTCTCTGAACAGCCTGAGAACTGACAAACAACTCAATACACTGAAAGGAAGATGTCATAAACACAAAAACTGAAAAACTCGAAATAAATATTAACAGATATCAATGATTACATATTCTGCAAGATCTGCTTTACATTTGTTTCTATTGATTGCCTTAAATTTTTCATTTTGAACTGGTAAAGCAACTCATAACAGCGTTTTGAATGGCGCTATAAATAAAGATTTATATAATATATATATTATATATTAGTTAATATATATATTATCCTAATGGTGATAATTAGTTTGCATTGGATGTTGTTTTCATCTTGTTTGTAGGTGCATTTGAAAAACACACAAAAACACAATAAAGAAAACTTGGTGGAGGTTTGGAGCCTGAACCAGAGAAGAAACAAGGAAACTTTGATGTGGGTTATTTTTCCCCATTGTTCCAATCCATGTTTGACATATTTTCTACTCTAATGCGACAATCATGTCTCGGATTGTTGGTCCTTGGCTGAGAGAGGAGAGCGGAGCGAGACCAGGAACAGTTGTGTAACCATCATGTTTCAGCTCTGACCGACTAGTTGTTACAATGAAACACAATAAGAGGGATAATTATATTTGTAAAGATGTTATTAATGATAGCAGCAACATTTGGGACAATCACCCAGCCACCGAAGTGACACCATATGCTCACATTATCCATCCCTATTTTGTTGTCTTGCTGATTGGCATTCATGTAACATACAGTTTCCACACGGCACACTGACGTCCACAACCACCAGCACAACCGCACCCACTTCACATCCCTTCCCACATCACTTCGTATCCCCCCCAACCACTCCCCATCTGGACGGCGGTTTCCAGAGCATTCCACGACGCCCCATGCCTCTCAGGTGCTTTATTCACATCCTTTACACCCGGCCTGCGTAACATGCACCTTACATACATGTGAGAAAAAATGTCCTAGCCCTCCACATGTTATTTCATGCTTTTCCTTGTTATTAAAAAGAAAGATGTGAAAGTCCCAGCTGCTGGCCGCCTCATGCACAGGCCTCAAACTCCTGCTACAAGGAGGCTCACATAGTTCTGTGTACTTTACGAGGCCTTCTCCATATAATGTATCCCATCTGGACTAGAAATATAGTGACACCATTCACTCGTTTTCATAGTTCCTACCTGGATCTATTACAGCTGATTTTAGTAGAACAGCTGTGAGAGCCGTGGGGCTTTCAGATGTTTTTAAAGAGTTTCTCACTTGAGAAATATGACTACGACCTTGAAAACTGTTCTGTTCAGAGATTTCCCCTCAAATCGGAACATGTTGACACCTCAGGCTCTCTGTGAGAAGTTTGTTCTACTCACAGTTTGTGAAGTTTTATTGCCACAAGATTTCTGAAAGCAGGGGTCTGGGAGTCGTCATAAATCTGCCACAGGCAAAGACTCAAACTTGAAAGTATTTGCTTGAGATTCAAATTGGTACAAGTTTTTTTTTCCTCAGAAGGTTCTGTGAAGGAGGGTTAAAAAAGAGATGACTTTCTTATTGCACAGTTTAAAGGGATAGTAGGGATAGTAGAACAATGTAATTTCACTCATTATCTACTCACCACTCACGACAGTGTTGCAGCCAAATCCAATACATTCAAAGTAAATAGTGACCACTTCTTCAAACCAAAAAAAAAATATGAAAATGCCTCCATACTACTCCTGTGGTGTCATCCACGTGTCCATAAGCCCCGACATTCAAACAGCCTAATTTACACCATGTTTTTAGCCTAAATATCCTCCGATATCCTCTGGAGTCAAGTTCACAGGCAAATACACACACACACACACACACACACAAGCTCTCGCCCAAAGGTGCGTGAGAGGAGTTCTATCACTTACAGTTGATTTGCTATGAATTTCAAAGTTTGTTGTAGCGCCACCATCAGGAAACTATTGGCCCCCAATGCCAGTTGAGGACTTTTGGCATGGGACTGGTCCCTTTGTGCAAAGTTTGTTTTATTTTCATGCACGGGAAGGTGGATTTCCTCGGGAGACGAAGAATAATAACATTGAGAAAAACAAGCAGAGCAGCCCGGAGAACAAAAGCTTGGTCAAAAATCTGACCTTAAAAGTGAAATAAATACGACGTGTAATGGATTCGTACAATGTATCATGGCAGCTATCACCATGTATCATCTGCTCCTTTGCTGTCCATTCGAGACAGAAAGATCCCGTGTTTGTGGACTTTGCCAGAATTGTTCCTTGGCCAGCGATGAGCCACTTCCCCATCTCCTCCTGATCAGTTTTCACCTCGGCTACCAGTTCAGGTGTTGCCCTCAACAATAGTCATCTTGTCCAAACTGTCACCCCTCACATTCCTAAACCCGTGTAATCCCAGCTCCACTACATCATAGTGTTACCACAGGTGACGAATATCTCCAGCAGACACAGTGCGCCCTTTGTTCCCCCCCCCCATGTTTGGTTTTCCTTCTTAAAAAACGGCCAAGAAAGGACACAGGCGCTGCTGAACTCCACAGGGTGCGATTTATTTGGAATTTGAGCATAAAACAGGTGTACGGCTTTGAGACCGATACCCAGCACCTGTTGACATATCAACCAAAACATCTCATAGAAATCCAGTTTGTGTTAATTCATAATCCCCCGCAGACTGAATCACACTTTCCAGGGTGTGTTTTCGAAGTCTGCAGGTTATTGTGTCTTTATCAGCCATGTCATAAGTCCACAGTGGCACCAACAGATGGGTGAGTCCTATAAATCACTCCAACAAAGGACTACTTTGTCCAGTGCACGGAGATAAACCCATCATGTGCAAACATTGTCGATTTCTGAACGCTGACCCACATGCCTGGAATCAAATTTTATAATTTTGATGATAAGCGACAGGCTTATTACATTGGACTTCAATTGTCTTATCGGAATATCTGTGCAAAGCCATACTTCCTCCAGAAGGTGGCATCACCACACAGCAGAGAGGGTCTAACGCTTGTTTACTCACAACACACACACACATACACAGTGTTGGTCATACAGACGTGATGAGAGGGTTGGTCAATCTGCTGAGGGAATTCACTGTGCGTTTCATATACAGCATTTTGAAGCAGCACTGAAACCGTCCATGTGGGGGATTCAATGATGAGACAATGATTTTTATTGTTTGGCGGCAGCAGAAAATAAAATGAATCGGTGTTATGGTCCCAGTCGCTTGTGTCTCCGTGTTGGGGTTACTAGAGAAATATCTCATCAGTTGTGGCCCATCGCTGTCTCAACACTGAATCTCTCAGGTGCGCTGATCCGTGCCGCTTCCATCAGACTCAGTTGTTCCTCCGTCCCTCTCTTGAATAGTGCGCTGATGTCGTCTTCAGTTGTGTGTCATCAGAGCCACTGTGCCATTGTACTGTGATAACAACTCCCCCCCGTGCCACTTGAGCACTGAAGCCTCCTGCCAGCATCCGGCTTGATTCACGAGCAATCAATGCCTCAAGACCATTCAGCCCCGGCCCTAATGCTCAAAGACGAGAATGAGAAAGGCCACAGCTTGTATCTGCAGGTATGAGAGAGGAGAAGCTGTGGAATTAATGTTACATGCTGTGCATATTGATCATAGCACCCCCTGCTGTGATTTTATATAGAAAATATTTTATTATGTCTCAGCATTTCTTGTGAATGTGGTTGTATCTGAATATAAAAGCTGTAACATCAAAGTAAATTCAGAGATACAGATCATACAATATTTCTGTTACACAAATTTTAACCTCACAGCCTTGGTCAGTTTTTAGTTATGGTCTCTAACCTCGCCATCTTCTGCGCTGACACTCTCCACCTCTGCACTGACTCCTGAGACGTCTGGTAAAACAGCACGGCCGCCACCGCCACCGGGGGCCATCTGTGCCCTTCTGCATCAGAAGTTCCTGCCAAGCGCCAGATCACCAAAATGCTCTGTAAGTTTCTCACTCACACATTTCCGTCCAGTCCCTGCTCAGACACAGAATGCGCCTCAGAACAAACGTGGGAAGTGCGTCTAAATAATTCAGCCTAAAATCTCCATTTGGTTCCATGAAAAGCTTGTTTTGACTGAGATCCTGCGACTCCAGGTGGAGTTAGATCACCCCACGTTCAGGCGGAGACAACAGGCATCAATCTAGCCTTGCAAATATACCCCACTCTCCTCTGATGCAGCACGAGGGCTTAAGAAACAGAGAGCAGGCTCCAGCCTGTTGATAGTCTCATAAATCTTTGAGGACTGTGAGCTCTGTGCCCCCGAATGGAGCAAATCTCCTAAATAGATCTGCAGGAGCTTCAGAGCCATCTGTGAGAAGAACATAACACTGATGAAACGAGCTGCACAGTGTTACTTGTAGATTTGTTTTATTCCTGAAATCAATTCTGCCACAGGCTTCACTAGGGGATATGGGGAGCGTTATCATGACTATTTATTCGCCGGTTTATCAATGGACACATCTGGCTTTTTTTTGATCGAAGGCTTGATGTTGTGTGGGCGCGAATCGCACACATCCAGGCGGGTGCAGCCACACCACGATGCCCCGTCATTTGTCACATCGCCAAAGTGCTCTCCACAAGAAAACTGATGAAGCCCTCTTAGATCTGAGGAGGAGTGTCAATTCTGAATGGCACTCCAAATTTAGCAAGAATTTCACAGGATGACCATTTCACCATAAATACTCTGCTCATACATGACAATTTGTGTGAGCGACAGCTGCATTTGCTCAGCGATTATCCACATGGAATTCCCACACAAAAATTGAAAGAGAGGAAACAATTTTAGAGGCAGCATACTTCAACAAGCTGTAATTGATGCAGGCCTGTGCCATTATGACCTTTGCGGTCCTCTGAGGATTGATCCAAGTATCCTGCAGCCAAAACCACCAGCTGCCATTTCCCTTACAACTCTTTCCCCCTAGTTTTTGTTCATTGATTTTAGTAATAACGCCTGGAACACAGAGTGAGCTATTTTCTAGCATATATACAGATATTGATGTGTGTGCGATTCTGTGCTGTTTGATCAAATTTAAAAAAGGGACTCTTAATCTGTTGGTCAGTCGGTCTACCATTTGGACTGTCTCAACTACTGCAACAATATTCTTTAGAGAGATGTCTTGGTCACCATGAGGATGCATCCTATTGTTATTAATGATGCACCAACTTGTCCTTTAGTGCCACCATGAGTTGGGCTTTTTTGGCATCTATAGATTAAAGTCTTAAAAACGAATGGATATTTAGTATAGACATTCTTTGTCCCCAGAAGATAATTCTAATGATTTTGGGGATCCCCAGACAGTTTATAAAAGTGGACCAAGCGTCTCGACTTCCTCCCGCTATCCAGAAATGAAGCCAAAATATTAAAACAACGAACGCGGCCATCTTGTGCATTTGAAGCCAGAGTCTGCACAGTAGCGATCAGGGGATGTAGCAGTGGTATCAAGGTCCCGCCGATACGTGCGCCTGACCAAACGATTGCATAAAATAACTAATTTCAAACCAAATGTAATAGAAAAAAAATTGTACTTAGTTGGTGAGACGAGAACGAGATAAAATGACAGAAACCACATTTGAAAAATTAGACTTTTTAGTTTGGTCAATGCCACATCCACCAGAGAAGGCCATGTTTATGCCCTATTCTGTACTCAGCCAGTAGGGGGTGATAAATATGCTTTGGCTTCACTTTTGAGAAGCTGACCAGTCTATGGTAGATATGCTTGCGCCCCTTAGACTGAACTATGGTGATCCTATTTTCCTAAATGTCTTCCATTCGTCCAATTATTTGGTTTATGACTAAATTCTTGCACCCTCATTGTGAGCATGCTGATATTGGCATTTAGCTCATAAAGGGACTGCCTCAGTAGAGCTTCACAGAGCTGCTAACCTGTCAGCAGTCAAGCTTATTCATCCACAGGAAGAATAAAGAGCAACGGGTCAAATCTGTTGTATTCAGCAGAAGCCAACGAGCAGCGTTTCATTTTAATGGCCTGACTCAATGTAACCTCCCTTCTCGGCTGGCATTTGAGTTTATTGCTGGCCAAGTAATTGCAATTGTCACATTCCCAGGGACACAACATACACTGTCATAATGATGGTGGGTAGTCACAGTTTTTCCTTTTGTGTTTTATAATGAAACGCTAAATATTAAAAGTCATCTGAATGGGTGTGAAGGTTAAATCCCACAGGAATGTATCTGAGGGGAGTTAATTTGTTCGTATCATAGCTTGGACTTTTCCAGTTAGACTAAATGTGATGAGCATGATCTGAAAAACAATGTTCAAACAGGGCATAGGATCTTAGCAGCAAATTACCCCAACAACCACATATACATCAGAGGAAACAGACTAAGCTCCACTTCACTTCCTCCATCCACTGCCCACATGCTTCATCACCAAGTCATTATCAGGGAAGGTGGCAAACAAACATTATACCATTATGAGTTGGTGCGGATAACATCGGCTCGCTGATATGGAGAGCCAGAGGCCAGATAAAGATGGGATCTGAGGCTTATCTAAAAAGGGAGATTCTGGATTTTGCAGGATGGCTTCCTGGTTACACTATGACCTGTGCTTTGCTATCCAAGATCAGGTAGTCCATCTTACTATTGTGCCAGTTATCAAAGCATCACTGGACTGGATCGTCCTGGAGCAAATAAAACATGTATTTATTTATATACACAGGACAAACTAAGCTGTACAAATATCACAAAATAGGCTTGTAGCTATGGAACAACAGGTAGATTAGCAACTATTGGGGGGAGACAGAAAACAGCACAATAAAACAATTCAGAAATCCCCTTCGATTTGCACAGACGCCTCATCTGACACAACCTAGCAGGCGTGCTTCAACGCTGCTCACTGGGAAACATAAGATGTGCGACTGAGCACGTAAATGAAAATCTGAAGAGGTGCTTCATGACCTAACTACACGCAAGTGGAGCCACCAACATTATACTCACCTACATTGCCCCGCTACCAGGAGCAACGTTGCTTTTGTTGCACCTGATGAAGACTCAGACCGACCTCCTGCTTTCTGTCAGAATAAGAGAGTGTTTGGTCATGAATATATTATTTTAAGTTTGATATTGACAGCTGTTCGGGGATTGTCTTTTGGGAACTATTTCCTGCACTGAAATTCTTTAACGACTAACATCTTCTTTATCTAATTTAACTATTGCTGCTGTAACAGTTAATTAAAATCAGGAATATATTCCAGTAAAAAATATTGTATTTTGTTCCTGAAATCAATCGTGAATCTGTAGTTCTGTTGGGATCAGGAAGATTCTGGATCACCGGTTTCCAATTCCTACAAAAAGACTAGATTGCATGATGTAATCTGATTCGGGAATCTTTTATTTCTTTTGAATGCTCCGTTTTTTTAAGATTAAATCCACTCTGATGTCCAAAATCCAATCAGATTACCTCTGAACATGTCGGCCCTGGGCAGTACGTCAGGATGCCGTATCCTGGCATTCACCTTGGACACCAGGAAACAACCAAAAGGCTTTCCAATAGGTTATCTATTCTACAAAATACAAGGCAGGCTTTAAAATGTTGTAAGTTATGCGCAAATAACATTTGTAATATTCACAAGTTTGCCTCTGTGATTGTCAACTATGATGAATTCTTCAGATTGATTGGATTTCCCTCCAGTATTGCTTTGGCTGCTGTTTGCCAATAGTTACACCTCTTTGTTTTGACTCCATTTCAGGCAATAAAATCCAACTATGATTCAATGGGTTGTGGCGATGGGCCTGCTCTGGCAATACAGTGAAAAGCACCTCTGTTCAAGTTCAACAACCACAGTCACAACCCTCTGCTAGTTGTAATAATGGAGCTTGGCTTCTTCTGCCAGCAGCCCATTTCACACCAGACCAGTTTCTTTCCTCAAAATCATATAAATTCTAAAATAAAAGACAATGGTCGAAAGGCTATATGTGAAGAGTCATGGCCTTTTAAAGTGGATAATGAGAAAACTAAAATGTCACCCGGTAAAAGCACAACTCTGCCGAGGCCCACCGGTGCACATTTAAATTCAATAGATACTGAATTATATTTGGATCTGCACCAAATTGCACACACTCATAAATATCAGTCCCCTGAGCATGTCTGATTATTTATTTCTTGATCTGCCCCCGATCTGGATTCGCACCAGAATTCAATGGCCTCTTCCCTGACCAGCTCCAGATGCAAAGGCTTCGAGATCGGATCTAAAGTAAAAAAACAACGTTCGTTGACTTATACACCTCATACACCTACTAACAGCTCTTCATGTGGCAGCTTGTGCAGCTCCTCTATGACTGACACGGGTACCAGAGCACAGTACAGTATGTCTACACTGAGAGGCAGCTGGCTCGACAAGCAGAGAGGGAGGTGAGGAGTTTCTGTCACTCACCAACTGCTCTGTTGACGTTGTAAAAAAACTGCAAGGAAGACTGGATTTCTGAGTGTCACAAAGTTACCAGGACATATGACATCACATACCTGTGGAGTCAGGACACTGGCATGTTTGCAAACAGCCGAAAGCTGCACCCAAGCAGCGTGTGGAGGAACGGTGCATCCTGGTGGCTCAGTTGGTTAAGACACACATTCAAATGTAAAGCAGAGCTACTTTGATATGTTGTATCTCTGGCTCTCTGTTTCTTTCAACGGTATTTTGATTCATTCTTAGTTTCTATTTCTACTCCATTTGTAAGATCGGAATTTCAGCTATACCTGGACCTTGTACGCACCGAAATGTTTATTGTTCCCTAGAGCAAATTCTCCAACCTGAGCTTGTTCCATTAGGAAGCCGAGCGGATCCAAATGAAGAAATGTGACACCCTCTTTCAAAATATTGATTTTTCTCTGCTCTCTGAAGGGACGGCTCACTCGCTGTCACACTGCATGTCAGTCACGGGGACTGTTGAGCAAACCGGCGCAGGAGGAGGATTCATTGGCACAAAGGGAGATTGACAGGTGGGTCAGGGACTGGTTATGAAACTTGAACTTTATATGAGCCGCCTTGGGAAGAAGTTAACAATTATGTTTAAATCTGTTGCATGTGCAGTGCTGCCATCTACCGTGCACGGACTTATTACGATAACTATGGTGGTAAACTTGCACTTGTGCACTACACAATATGCCTCACACACACATCGATGATGTAAGGATAAAAAGGTATATATATCAAACCACATGGTGTCATGCACATGATATCAAAACCAATCTGCAAGAGAAGCAGTGCAAAGCAGATAACGCAGGATATTACCAGGAAATTGCGAACCAATATCAAGCCTGTTTGGGATATTCTCAGCACCCACTTTTTAATCTTGCATTTAGCCGATTCTTACCCCTCTCACCTCCCTAACGCCTGCGCCAAACACAGAGGTGCAGACACAGAAGCATCGGGTGAGAGGACACAGACAGATCAACGCTTTACTATCACTCCTTCACCACAACACTTTCCTGCTCTCGTATTTCCTTTCTTCCCTCTGTCAACCAACCTTTTTTCTGTTGCATTTCATCAAATAAAGTAGCATTGTCCTAAATCACCCACCCTGGAGCCACGCATTAATCAGTATCCTCCACATCAGGTCAACTGGCTGCTCCTGTGGCCCTGCTGATCACATCCATCCACCACCCGTCCAGCATCGAGGACCAGTATCTGGAAACAAACTGGAAACTGTCGCCTGTTCTAAATTCCACAGTGCTATTTCCATATTGATTAAAAATGGAGAGGGACGGCAAATCATTTAACTTAAAGCGGAAGCAAAAAAATGTATTCAATTGTGCCGAGATGGGCACCGAAGAGCTGGTAATGTCTGTTTCCACAGCGCTTATCAGCAGCTTTTTTAATGTGCCAGACTGGGACTCATTCAGCCAGCAAAGCAAATAGGCCGGCTGAGAGATTGAATCCTGGAGCGGCAATAACGTGCAGATGCTTTGAAGTCCTTCTCACATCCACAGTACTAGAACCTGTAATGTATAAGTGCAGATAGAAAAAAAAGGCTCTGATTGGTGCAAGTTTTACAGTAATGGTAAATGGACTATTTATATATGGCACTTTCCGAGTCTTAACGACGACTTAAAGTACTTCACACTAGAGTTAACATACGCCCACTCACACACGTATGGATATATGGACAGATACTAGTCAGTGTGCGTTGCCCTGGACATACATTCATCTTTTGTCCATGGTAAATGCAGCATCGTGTATCAAGAGGCTTTCATCATGGAAAAACTGTCCATTCTACAACCACCCTTATTGAAACACATAAGGGAAGATAAAATCTCGCCAGTAGATATTCTGAAAAACATTAATCAGGTACTTGAAAATAGAAGGAAAAGTGGACATTTTAGTGCACCTGAGAAAATACATCTTCCCTATGCTGCTCACTGGTCGTTTATCATTTTGTAAGAGAAAATCATTACAGGTGAAAATGGTGCAATGCAATCATTTCCACCTTCGTCAGAATCCCTCATCTTCTGCGGCATGCAAATCAAAGCCCATTCTTCCACCGCTGGCGGCGGGCATGTTTGTGTATTTCTGAGATCAGCTGCTCGTGTACCACTTATGGGAGACTGGAAGCTCTAATGAGAGTGATCCTCATCAAGCCTCCTATCTTGCTTCCATAATGAGTGTCATGGAACACATCGTTAACCCTTAGCCTTTCAAACAGAGAAAAAGGAAACTGTCACCGTTCTGCTTGCTAACAAGTCCCGTCTTTGTGTGTCCGGGACCCATTCAGAACCTGCGTTAGACGAGAGGACGGCTGCTGCCGCTGTCGAGGTTTAGGCAATATCCTTTGCTTATGTTCTTCCATCAACGCTGGCTTCCACTGCTATAGCCCAGCCAAACACAGATGGTAATCACGGGCAAGCATGAAGACAAAAGGAGAACACCAAGTGAGGACGTGCTTCTGCAAATATCAGTGGAGCTATAAAGACAAATCAGCAGTAGAGAGCATGTCCGCTAATAAAGGTTTGTGCTGCACGGAGCAGATAACGACTTCCAATGTTGTGAATCACAGGAATGTATGATTTGTGGCTTATCATTTCATTTAGTCTGAATAAATTCCAGACCAGTATGTCTTTAAAATAAGACTTTAAGGACAAATGAAGACTTTAGTTTAACAGTTTAAAACAAGAATTACAGCCTTAATGCTTATAGGACTGTGAACTCTACAGCACATGCTATTTATCTACAGTATATATCTATAGGAACGCACTACAAAAGCAGCACTATGAAACCACTAAGAGCATGTGGCATGCATTGAGCTGTCATATGCAAATAAAAGGTAGAAATGTCCTCCAAAAAAAGAGGAGCAGGAAATAAGAAAACAAGGTGACACCGATGATAAATTACAAAATAATGCAGTTTCTGGGTCTTTTCAAAAGGAACTTTCTGAGGATGTCCCCTTCTACCTTTTTATTATTTGCCTCAATCGATTAATCCCCTCTGCAATGTCATCAGGTGTCAACATTTCATTTAGATATGAGGACTTGAATAATATTAGGTGAGTAAAACTTTACGTTTATCCACTGGATAATGATATAACAGGAAACTCATTTGTTATGTATATACCCTCAAAATAGACTAGGGGGCCTATCTTATTTCATTTCAAACTGATGCAGTCATCATTTTCCACCCAAAAAACACCCATGATTAACTAGTGGGCAAAGTACAATCCTTTTGAACCATTTTTCACCATAAGGAAAAGTGGATTTGTACTTGCCCTTTAACTGCACTTGTGACATGGCCTTTTGATCATGTGCGTGGATCATTAAAATAGAGCCTGATGTCCTTTGTATCAAACCAACCCGCTTCTTTTCTTCTTAGGAAATCTGGCCTTTTGGCACTACCTCTGCTGGACAGTTGATAAATGACACCAAACATAGGCATCACTCCCCCGAGCCTGAGCCGCGCTCTTCTGACAGTTTAATAAAGTGTACACAAACATGGAGTGCACACACACACACACACACACACACACACACACACACACACACACACACACACGCACACACGTATAAATAAGGAAGGCACAGCAAGATTTCTCTCCCAGCAGTGGTAACCTAATTGGTAATGACATGTTGGAGAGTTAGAGAAATATGCCCCCGAAGAGGTCAGAGAGAGAGAGAGAGAGAGAAGTCCATCAGTTTCTTAAATTCTCAAACCACATAACAGTTCAAGGATGAGTGTGAACTGCACCAAGGATTTTAATGGTATTTAAAGTTCAAAGATAAATATTCAAATTAATTCTACTCATTACTCAGACTGGGTCTTCCATTACAAACCTTTTTATAATTATCCAAAATGTTAAGAATTAATTCAGACTAATATGCTTTCCACATACATGGGAGTGGCTTTGCTTTTAGCATTAATGTGAAAATTATAAACTTTAAAATTTGGCTAATCCCACAGGAGAATAATCCTGAGCCTCAGACACATCTCATTTCATTTGCCAACAACACATAAAAAAAATATGCCTGTTGACATTTAGAGAATGTACCGTGGCTTTATTCGACACACCTCTTGTAGATCTGAGATCGTTTTAGTATTCTGTTTGCAAAGAGAGGCTCCAGCATGTCTCCCTTCATTTCAGCTGAATGTTGTTGGGTCAACATTAAAACTCTCAATGCATATGAATCCTGTACCTGTGGGGGTAGCTCCACTCTGTGCTGAGCAGATAAAAGCATGAATTGAGTTGTGGCTGATGCTGTTGAGAGGTACCGGGGATCGTCCTGTAATGAGAGGTTTCATGGAGGCGGGACGTAGGTGGATCTGAAGCAGACCCCTTCATTTAAATGAGATTCTACGTTCTGCTCAGCAGCTCCTGAGTTGATTCGATCCATTTATCATCATGTCATTTCTTTCTCCGTGCACCTGAAAATGTCTCAAATAATGTTTTGCCCACAGAGGTACAGGGAGACATTTACAAGCAAAGTGATTGGAATTACAATTTCTTTGAATACAAAAAGTATAACTTATTTATTACTATTTCTTTGCAAAACTGTACTTATTTAACAATCATGTGATATTTGTACTTTAAGCTGCATTAACAGTATAACAGTGGTTTCCACATCAGTTTTGTCTGGATTACACACAAAAGACGGCCATCCAGCATCCACTGTTGTATCCAACATACAACAGTGCAGCACAGTGACTGCATCATCATCATCATCTGCATCATCACTGAGTTGTCAACCTTTTTGTTGAAAACAAAGGAAAAGAGGCAATGAAAGTCAAAAAAATGACATGGGTGGAATTGGAGGGGTGTGTGTGTGTGTGTGTGTGTGTGTGTGTGTGTGTGTGTGTGTGTGCGCGCGCGCGCGCCAAGGTGCACCAAGTCCTTAATGACTCCTGACACCTGCGGTTATAGGTCACGGTAGTATTCTGCCCTGATGTCACGTCCATGCCGACAGAGTTCAATGTTCCAGTTCTTCATCCCAGTCGTCCTTCACACACAAAGCCTTTTGAAAAATCCCCACATAGAAATGAGAAATGTAACAATAAGATCCAAGAGGAAAATAAGATGCAAATGGCCACATGTATAAACAATGCAGGCATGATATTAGGACTGAAGAGACTCAATCTATTCACTACGACAGAATCCATGAACAACCCTGTTGCCGCTCAGGTTACATGTAATCCAATACAAATCACTGTGGAGCTTAACAACAGAGGATGGAGATCACCGTCGTCCAAGTTAAAGCGACCAACTGTAATCCAGCCGAACATATTAGGATGAAAAGCACATCAAGCTCGTATCGCGGCCTCGTTTTTTCAAAGGAGAAATAGTTTTCCAATCTTGATCACAACATGAAAACACAGTTTATCTAGATCTGGATATTTAAAATTCAAACTGGATGTCGTATTTGTCATAACCTGCCCTTCTGTGTCCCAGTGAATAATAAAGAATGTCCTCTCCCCTTTGAGTTAAAAAAACGTCCACGCCGCGTGTAAACACGTCACAGGCTCGTCTGACACCATGAGACGCTGGGGTCTCCTGCTACTGTGGCAGATCTAATGAATGTTTGTTGTTTCCCCCTCTCAATTTACACTCTTTAAGGCCGGTCCATGCACATCAGCTCATCTCGCACACGGGCAGGTGTGTGACAGCGGCTGGGGGGGGGGGGGGGGGGGGGGGGGTTTCACCAAACATAAAGCGTTGATTCTTATTCCCAGTAGTGTGACAGTGACTTGTGGAGATTTGTGTTGGGTAACATTTGTTGTGAAAGGAGTGGGCAGATGATTCTCACGAGCATTTTCTTTGTTTTTTTTCAGACAGTGAAAGCACCGACATCTCCATTTCCTGTGTTGATTTGTCACTTGCCATTTCCTCACATACAAAGTTGTTGGTCACATAAACTGCGACAACACTGCAGAGATGATTACAATGTACTACGCTGTATTTAAATGAGTCATAATTTAGTCATGCTGCTATGCACTAATAAACACTGATGGCCTCTGTATAGCGTACAGTGTGTAATCTGTGTTATTAATATAACGTGCAATTCAGGGCTATTTATATTTCATAACGCGACCATTTGCAAATCACCTCCTCAAATACACAGACCAAAACACAGGGCAGGTTCCAGTAGCAACAATGCTCAGGGTTTATTCAATATTAAAAGACTCATTAAGAGGCGGGCATGCTTTATTGAAACTGTGTTTTTTTGCTTCAGCCGGAGGCAGCACAACTCTCCATCTCTGTCACAGTGTCGCTGGTTGTGCACACAGACACAGACACAGACACACAGACACACAGACACACAGACACACAGACACACACAGACACACACAGACACACAGACACAGACACACACACGCACACACGCAGGGTAGCAACCTCCTCGCTTTCTCGCGCTCCCTCTCCCAGTTTGCCACTTGCCATGTTTCTGTATCTCTTTACACAGCCATCTGTTCCTGGGCTGCATGTTTGTGATCTGTGCTGCAGAGCAAATATTGTGCAGACCTTATTAATACAGTTTTATAACTCCCAAACTGTTAAGGATGGGAGAATAAAGCAAAAATAAAAAGATATGCATTAAGTAAAAGAACAAAAAGGTCATGATCTGTTGGAGCAGAGGAGCCTAACCAGTAAAAAAAATACATGAAAAACCACACTGGGCAGAATGCGACTCGGGCCCTGTGTTTACACCTGATAATAACATCCACCTCAGTTGACACGATCACAAGCTGGCACCTCTGAGTTCAGGTGTGAACACTCACAAGATGCAATGAGGAGACATTTGAGATATCGATCACTCACACCACTCGTGGAAGTCGAACGTGGCATCATTCTTTCAGCAGCGTGAACGCAGCTGTGTCTCGAGCCACATTCAATGACAGGCTGATGTCCTCTGATGCACTTTCAATGAACTTCTACATTTCCCAGTGTTTTGCATGCATTGATTTAATCACCGACGCCACCACAATCTGTTTCTAAAAGCTATTTGAAATGAGTAAAATCTTAATTTGATTAACTCAGGCCGTCCTTGCCCGATCTCCCCTGGCTCGCTCAGAAATAATGGTGATTTAATTTGGCTAATCAGAACGGCCATGGCACAGACAATCATTCCGTCCGTATGTGAACATAGCGTTGATCCGTTATTAGAGTCGGTCAGAATAAAAACAAATATTGACAGCTAATCTCTACAATCTGCTTGAAAAGTTGATCACTATATAAAATCGTCAGATCGCCGGTGTAGATGTACACAGCACTGTTATAACCCAGTAACAAAGCTCACTTAAGATATACACACATACAAACATAAGTATGATCATGTTGCAAATTTGGACGTGTGTGTGTGTGTGTGAGTGTGTGTGTGTGTGTGTGTGTGTGTGTGAGACTAAACCAGGATAAATATGCATGTGCGTGGCACCGGAGATAATCCCTGCAGGATACAGAGTGCACATGAATAAAGCCACAGCTAACATCTACCTTTTCCATTCAGAAAAGCAACATGTTCAGGAAAAAGACGGTAATGAAGGTAACACCTTTGTTTGTTTTTTTACGTATAATTGACAAAGCTTCTGAAGACAAATGCCGCTGACAACATCCACTTCATGAGTGCACATGAAAAGGGTCGACTAGAAATAAGCTGAATCATTACAAAAGAATCTCATCATTTAGCCGTCTCTTCTCTCATCTGAAGCAGAGATGAAAAGCTGACAGAAAATGGTAATTGAATTGGGAGAAAAAGAGAAGAGGTTTCAGAATGTATTTCATTGTGCGCATCATTTGTCCAGTGAGTATGTTTTATATTCCTCAAAGACTTTGCTTAAACTTGTATCTGCCTTGAAATAAACCTGCATATCTGAATAATACATTGGCTCTTACTCTTTATTGTTTAGCTTTTATGTCGCTAAACTGATTCCCCGCCTGGTTTTAAAGGAGTTTTAAAAGTAATAAAATTACTTTGTTTAACAAGGTCAGTGCTCAGAATTGTCGCTGTACTTAATGATTTGAGTACCAGTATGCCGGTTGCACAGGACAGCTAAAAAAGCTCCACATTCACTCACTCAAACAGTCGAGCGACGCGGCAGGAACGACGACATTTAAGGTAAATTGGATCTTTTCAGGTCATCCACTCCAGCTCTTGTAAAATAAATGTTTCCCTAAACACAGTCTTCAGATGCGGAGGAGGAGAAGAATAACCAGCAATGTTTAGAAAGTGGCAATTCCAGATGAAGAGGCTCAATCGGGCAAAATTTAAGACGTGAGCAGGGAGAAGCTGGTTTCAGGCTTCACAGAGTCGAGCAGAGGTGCTTCAGTGAGGACAGTGTAGTTGATGCTTAGGCTACAACACTGGCACAATGACAATGGGCCTTATGCAATAATATTTTGTTTTTTACGAACGTGACACGACGGATTCAACAAGCATAAACATGATGAATGTTACCTGTGCTCACTTAAGCCAACTTGCACAAGCAGAGCAAATTAGCAAAATTAACAGCCCCACAACACCGAATAAGGCTACGGTGAACGAGGCTTTTTTCGGCTGCGGCACAATATATCGTAAAGAGTCATGAAGATGGAAGGAGATAACAGTTCACGTTACAACTTACATCTGACACGTCCCCAATTTACACAGTCCAGACAAGGTGTGACTAATGCGTAATGGCTAAATATATATATATCGTTATCTGAACATGAAATAACCATCTATTTGGAAATTGGAGACTTAATTTTAAAAACGTGTAAAATAAAGATGTTAAACCATGTGGCGTGTGTTTTCTGAGCTTATTTCCAATGCAGCTTGTTCTAAATACAAATAAATCAACAGGGTTGAATAAATTAGGATCAAATGCCCAAAAGAGTCGTGTTGAAACTCCGGTTGGTCATTAACTCTCTGAACACTGGCAGGCGCATCAGTAGCAGTTGGTAAATGAGTCTGTGTAGTGCAGATGGATGCGCACATCTGTTTACACTTCAGACACCTTAGACACCTTCTTCACGAGAGCAGCGCTGGTCTGCTCCAGCCTGAATGCTAATATATTAACTGTGCGCACACACACACGCATAGACGCACACACTCTGCAACAACAAAAAGTGTAGTTTGTCTCAGATTCTTTGAGCCTCACTATTGTCTCCAAATTCAAATAGTATAATAGCAGGTAATTGCTATTTGACTATTTTCATGGGAGATAAATCTTTGTATTTATCTCCCATGATAATTTGTTCTCCTCATAAGTTTGTAGTCAAAAACAGACGCTGTGAAAAATATTAGCAGTCTGGTGCTTTATCATCAATTTGTAGCTTTAACCATATTTAAGCGCGGATGCACCAACATTTAATCCTTTTTCAACACACTTCTTGTATAAAATGTACCTGGGATCATACATCTTCATTTTACGCCCAGCAACAGGCTGATTTGCAAATGTGGAAAAATACAAAACTTCTATAAGAACAGAATCTGGAAAGTACAAACAAACTCTGAACTTTGTGAAGAGCTCAGCAGGTATAATGAGACATTTTTAATTTGTGCAAGTAGTAAGAAGAGAGTAATTTTACAGCATTCCCTGTAAGCTATACATTAAAGAAGTGGAAGACGAGTAAGTGTGGGTATAAAAATGTCTTTAAATGAAGCTCTACACATCCCTTAATGTGACATTTGACATCGGCGAGGCTGTAAATGTAAAAATGACATATGAAATAACAACAAAGCCACTCCATGAATGAGGAGGCTTCGTTTATCTGCCAGACACACATTTATAAGCCCTGAGAGGGGCTTGCTGCTAGATGCCGTGTGGCGGTTCACCGGCCGCCAAGCCGAGGAGGTCTGTGGCCCTGACAGCTCCTTCAGCGAGAGACCACCGGAGAAATCAGAGGCGAGACCTGCATTATCTATCATCTCTGGGCAGTGAAAAGACGACTGAAAAGCAATTCTGGCTTCATGAGATTAGAAAATGGCACACGGTGACCAGGAGCTCTACTGCTCTTCTCTCATGTCATTCCAGTGTGGACATCACATGGTGTTTGGATGTGAGCTTTCAGGGATTTAAGTCACGGCTGTCATGGCGATACTCCGGCTGATAAAACACTGCAGTGAACAAAAGGTTTTAACCATGATATATGGTCGTGTGATTTTACTGTCATTGTAGACCTGAAGCAAAGGGACGATATTTGGAGAAATAAGCGGTTAACGGTTACTTGAGGAAGCTCGATAGAAAAGCTTATGTGTGTCTTTGGAATTTGAAAGTATTTTAGTAGTACAGAGTTTGGTCTCTGTAATTTTATAAATACGTTAGAGAAGAATGTGGATATTCCTGTCAGCCTCATTTTTTCTATCAGCCATTGCATTTCCTGCCACCTGCTCACCTGGTAAAGTAATAACCACTGCAGCATCCATGTCTCCGTTTGCCTGGCGGCGATGTTTTCACGACTTTACCAACGTGTACACGACTTCTTATGTCATAACCACCAGCTCACAAGCTCTATTCGAAGGCAGCGTCTAATGCAACCAGCCCTTAATCTTTGAAACGGAATGAGAGACGATGTCACCGCCGTTCACACGTTTTCATGAAGCTCTCTCCAAAAACGAAAAGACAATGATGATGCTCTATACTTTCACTAACCCTGAAACCATAAACTAAAAACAGACTTAGAGACGCCAACCCACATACATCTAAAAGGTTATGATTTGAGTGCCACTGATAATAGAAGTATGCAAAGGCTTCATTTACATTTTAAATTAGTATGTACGAATTAAGATGGCACAACCAAAAGGAAAATGAAATCAAATGAGTGAGAATTGACTGTCAAACAGAAAAAACACCAACAATAGAAACTCACAGTCCACAAAACAGCAAAGAGAACAATAGACATTGAATTCACGTCACGTCTTCGGACACTCTGGTCTCTAATGTGTTGACTAACTCACAAAGAACTGTTTATCTTTCGTTTTAATCTTCAATGCAGTGATAATGAATGTGATTAAAATGATTTTCTGCCAGCACCGGCAGGTTTAATCCACAGTAAGAAACTCAGTGGATTGAATCTGTGAGCCTGAAAAAGTCTGGTGGCACGATTTGCAGCAAACACAATCAATCACAATTAAACTCCCTCCAAGCCAACAGGTCTTTCGCTCCCTCAGCACCGTAAACAACAGGGAAGTGAGCAGTGACTGCTTCGGCGTGCCAGATAACAGACTGGGAACCAGCCTCTGAGGCTCCGACCACTGAAGTGACCTGCTGCGAGCCATTACACGCAAACAGGCGACAGGAGGGAGAACAGGAGAAGGAACATGCACCAAAATCCAACTCTATTAACAGTTTGTGTTCGTACATAACACGATCAATTATTAAACATGTGTTCTGTTACAGCCGAGCTGCGACTGTGACTTTAACCCTGTTTTGATTTGCCATTTTGAACTTTTAACCACATATATGGGTTGTAAATCGAAACAACAGCAAAAGACCTAGTTGGATCACATCATGGAACAGCGAGGGATCATGGGAGTTGCTGTCTTCACCACAATTGCAGATGAAAACCTTGATTGTGTTCACGGTTGAGTCAACGTGTTGAGGTTTGATTCACGTTATGCAGCAAATGGCGATTAATACCCATCATGCATTACGAGTGAACAATACAAACCTTGTAAAGAGAAAACACCCGACAGCAGTCTGTCTTTTCTGTTTGCCCCAAAAGTAACAGCAGAGGTGGGCCAAAGCAGATGTGACCCAATTAACAGGCGACCAAAATGGAACATCCCATTTCCTTTCATGAAACTGGGGATTTCCTCTGGGTTTGAAAATTGTTGGAACCATTTTTGGATAATGTAAGTACACAAGCCAGCAACACACATAAGATAGGTTACATATAACCTATCTTATATGTGTTGCTGGCTTTATGGATTTTAAACAGCATCAATCACAAGCTCATTTAAAATCCAATTTTACAGCTGTTCAGATTAAGGTGCAATTCATTTGGATTTAACATTTCAATTTGTCAAACGTCTTCGGTGCATCTATTATGGGAATTAGTTAGTGTTTATGTGTCCGATTCCAGATGTTTCTGTAGGGAGCACAGGCTGCTTGGTCCCAGCGTGGGACCACATCTGTGCCTGCGAGAAGCAGAAGTGGTTCATGTTCGCTTACGGACGCGTCCTAAATATTCTGCTCAGCTGGACGGAAGTCTTTTCAACTCAATTTTCTTCAGAATTCCCCACAGCTCCCGATCCAAACTCATCACATCTCCAAGGACTGACTCAGTATCAGGCACCAAAATAAAGCTCCGTAGAATAGATTCCAAATTGAATCTATTCTACGTTGTATATATAATATATATAGTAATATAATATAATATAGTAATGCAGAAGATCCATTATGAGCCAGTGAAGGATGACTGAAATAATAAGTACCACAAAATTACAACGCCACTGTGTAACACATCCTTGACAGAGACTCCACATTATGAACTTCTCAGAGCTGGTGTTCATGAACATTTCATTCCACTGCTAGAGAAGGATATGTCACAACCCAAGAGTGACAAAAAAAATGTCTCATCGAGATCGAGACAGATACGTGAAGGGGCGTGTGCCACAATCAGAGGATTTGAGGGACAAAATCAAGAGAGTACAACCGGTGGGAGCAGCGTCTCCATCGCTCTTTCCACTCGCTTTTTTTGTGCGGAACAACTGAAAAAACACCAACAATGGAGCTGATCAACATCCTCCTCCAGAATCGCCCCGGTCACCGCAGCTGCGTCTCCTGGGAGCTGGAGTTGGCCTCAGCGGGCTTTATCACAGCAGCCAGACTCAGTGTACGTAAATAAACAGCAATGTTTAAAGAGCACACATGGAGCAGACTGCACAAGTTGACCGAGGCTGCTTTTCTTCTGATAAGAGTCACAATCAAGTAGCAAGAATGTGGGTTGACGCATTAGGCCACAAAAAATAACAAAATACTCATTTCCGACTGGATGACAAATTAAAATCGAACATCATCACGACTCACGAAGTGCTCTGACAGCAAAGCAAGAAAAATAAATGTGAGAGAAATAACAATTTAGCAGGATTTGACAAGGAGGCAAGACAACCACGTTTAGCTGGTCGGAAACAAGGTAGTGTTCAAATTAAAAGTATAAATATAGAGCTGTAAACTTGAACACATAAAAGCAGTAATATGGGTGAAAATAAGTCAAATAAAAGGTGAAAAGAAAACTAACAATTCTGTAAATCACTGTACAAAATATATTCTTGCTTCAGTGCTTAAATGACTTAAAATGACATGAAGATGAACGCACATGCACACCGGAGAAGCATAATTATACTCTGAGGTGATAAGAAAGAATGAATACTTTAGTTGCTCAACAGAAAATGTAATGGCAACTAATTTGATGATAAAGGATCCGGTCCCAGGAAGATTTCCAGCTTTTATTCATAGTTAGGTATTTGTCAGTTTTGGGCGTAAAGACATCACATTGGAAACCTTGTATAATCCTTGACATAACTATAGGTTGGCAAGTGTTGTTTTAGATCATTTTCCATTTCATTCTCATTGAGCAAAAAGGGCAACTCAAAAGGGCAACTATCACAACAAACAATCGGACAGAAACATTATTTCAAGTGGATCACTCAACAGTGTTATCACATGACATGGGTGCAAGAGGTCATGACTAACAGGCTCTAGAAAAACATGACTATATAACACTTCTACTAGGAAGGACACTCGTTATGTCTATGCAAGCATGAAAGATACATCACAAATCTGACCCATCTCCTAAAAACAAAGCCTATTGCTTCAATCCATAAAAGTAAATCCCCCAACTTTAATTCCTAGTCTTCTCTGGATAAATCTAAAAATGAGAAGAGGTTGCCCTGAGGCCACCTAAGAAAATAATACTGTTCAGTGCTAATATATTGCTGCAATATCTCCCAGTACACCCGGTTAAATTATTACTCTCATAGTAGAATCATTACAAAAAATGTCAAAGGCACGAGTCGGATCCACATGAATATTTTGCAACCGCCTCGGGCCACTAATTGTTTGTCAATTTACCCCCGGGTGGGATAATCAATGATTTCAGTCCAGGGCCAGAAGCTGACAGGTTCTTGATCACGATTAACAAAACAAATAAAGACCGGAGCTTCGACCCTGAGCTCCATCAAACCTTCACTCCAGACCTCATTCGGCACCAACATGTATGGGGACGCTCGTTTCACGCGGACACTACACTTATTTGTATATTTTAACCCTTCCCGCCTTCCCAGGAAAGTTAAGTGAGAACATATCTAGTTCAAATGTCCGATTCAAATAAATACATCACTTTAAATTACCCGTATTGTATTCAAGAAAAATCTCATTATTGGCTCATTGATTGCCCCTTGGGGCAGGAGAACTAATAAATTACTGCTTTCCCGACTTAATCTGTTTAATTTCCCCTGTGACCTCTTCCCAGCCGCTCCGTCCAACGCTCATGTAAACACAAAACCTCTGCACAGACAGAATCTACCACCGGCTGCCATCAGTCTGTGCAAGTGTTTCTCAGTTTTCGGGCAAACAACCATGTGGAATCAGTCAGTGTTCATTGGGCTCCAGTGACTTTTTAAAAGTATCTATTTATAAACACAGGGCTAAGGTTCCTTATTTTCCCTGAATTATTTATGGAGGATTTGATATGTTTTGGATATTGCATAGCCTAAATAACTAAATAGTGTTCTAACAGAAATGTAAAACGCACTAGCCGTAAGAAATGGGATAAGGAAACAGCCTCTGGTTGACATGGAGTCACAGCAGGGCTGAACAGTCAGTGACACCCTGTGAGTTCACTATACAAATATTTGGATTTTTGGAGCGATGAAGAAGAAGTGTAGAAGTCCAAAGCAGCAGTTGCGCTCCAATGTACTCGCCAAGGCCCCACCCGGCATTTTCTGCAGAATCAGAGGTATTTGTGAGGCTGGTATTGGAATCAGAACATCTCTAGTTCATTACCATCATGACTGTATTCTTAATTCTCATCTTACACAAGCGTCTGCTGATCTTCATCAGCAAACAGAAATGACAAGTTATCTGACATGTGTACGTTGACCCTGAAGAGCCGAACACAATTAGGTTTTGTCTGGAGTTTGCATGAGCAGCAGACTCCAGGGAGATTTCCAGCCTGATGAAAACGTCAGTGCTGCGGCCGTGAGGGTTGAAACGTTCTGGACCAGTGAGCTCAGTGAGCACAAACACACACACACACACAGAGCCACACTTTGCATTTCAACAGCGTTTAACTTACATGCAAGTCATGACATACACACACACTGCAAAACCAGGGAATATCTGTGGTCACAGGCTGCAGCTATATCAAGTTTTAATTAAATAAACCAATATTGAACACATTACTTGTGAAATTGAAGCCATGATTGAAGGTTACAGAGGAGGACGTGTTGTGTGCATATTTACTGCAGGTCAAGAAGCAGAGAGCAAGACATCAGGGGGAGGGGGGGGGCATGAGGCCTGTGGAGGAAGACCTGGCACATCCACCTTTATGCAGCTGGAGAGAAACTGGACCAACAAATTAACCAGTGCTTTTTTAAATATAATTTCCCATGGTGTTCATCCACTTGCAGGTTATTGGATGGTTTCCTTGTTGCTGTTGAAACTCTTGGAGGAAATAAAAAACTATTCCAGCTCAAGAAGAGACACTCCCTGTCCCACGGGAGATACCAAAATGCAATACAGCATGAATACAACCATTCATTTCATCTGCTTTAACACATCAATATATCTAAATAGAGAGACAGGGAATTTACTCGATGACTCACTCACCGAAAGTAAACTGAGTGGCGTCTGGCAGAAGCTCAGGTGTTGGACAACATGGACGCTGCCAGGTTGGACTTGATCATGATCATCTGTCTGGAGGAAATCCGGAGCTCTTGATTTGAGGAGAGTTGTGTCCACGTGGAGAGACCTTCGTGTAAATCGAAGATAACACCCTCCAAAACTTTTTATTAACCTGCGTGTCATTCAAGACAGACCACGCTGCTGTGATTGGGGGGGGGGGGGGCATTGTCGTAGCTCGGAATTATTTGAGATAAAATAAATTATTATAAGACCCCGAAGATATCTCAACAGAATTTTTTTAAATGTAAAGAACTATAGAAATACCTATGGTCCCTGTCAGTAAATGGACCAACCTGGTGGATATCCCATGCGTAAAAAAGTCCTTAATTCGGTATGTTTGACTAATTGTTCCTATTTTGAACATTGACACATTTTGTTAAAGGGGGGGGGGGGGGCATGGGAACATGAGGAGGGTTTTAAAACAGAGTGAATCACAGAGAACCAAGAGGTAAAAAGCACGGAACGAGCTTTGCGCACGAATTACGCGAATGTTCCCTGAGACTACATGTAGCACAAAGAGCTCTGTCTTCACTAATTTAGTTAATTTGCTGTGTTGGTTTTAATTTACCACCTAGAAATGAGCTGTTGACTCCATTTGCACACTATCAAAATGTCTCGGTGCCTTTCGTCATCAGGCTGCCACAGCGCGCGTTATATACATCAAGGTGCCACACAGCAAAGGGCACGTTCCGCGAGAATCCACTCCATCTGTAGGACTGAGTGGATCTGTATCACACAGTCTCTCTCTCTCTCTCTCTCTCTCTCTCTCTCTCTCTCTCTCTCTCTCTCTCTCTCTCTCTCTCTCTCTCTCTCTCGTGAGGGGGTGAGTGTGACGGTGCGGCACCTCCTCGGCGTCATGTGCGTCCCTCCACATCCATGCCCGCTCTCCCCAGGTGGAGACGGTCTCAGACGCGCATCACGCCGCCAGCGCGTTGTTGCAGCTTCACCTCGAGTCCAGTCGGAGGCGGTTGTATATGCGTTCACTTGTGCGTTCCGTCCTCGTCGCGTGTAACGCAGACCACACCGTGGGATTATCCACGTTGCAGAGAGCTCCTGCACTCCGGCGAGAAAAAAAACTTGAGGAATATTTTTAAGATGGAAAAGACGAATCTCCCCCGAAAACTGAAATACTGAAATTCTACAGCGAGAGAACAACTGAGCAGGTAAGTGGACACTTGTGGTTGTGAGTGGTGAATGGTCATGGAAACAACGCAATGCAATGTGATAACTGTCCATTTAAACAGTTATACCCCTGTGTACCATTGATTTAATGTTAACCAGTAACATGATGGTGTTCTCATGTTGTAACAGATCATTCCATAAAAGCTCAAATCGTCCTCTGGATTTTTGCAGGGTTTAACTAACGTTGGAATTTCTGACCCGACCTCAATTCTCACTTTATTTTCCACAGGCTGGATTTGCACGAGTAGCTGTGAGCACGTGATGATGTATTCAGATGCATATCCATCCTCTTTCCTTTTTCCAGCTAAATGGCAAAAGTTAGAGCAGATTTCACAGCAGGGGAGGGGAAAAAGACCCACAGGAAACAAACAAGTTAAAGTAGGCACTTTATTAAAATAGTTTTCCACCACGGGAAACTAAATTGAAGCTTTCTTGTTTTTACTGTGCTGGCTCTTTGGTTTTAATGATAGCGAGGATACCTCACGCAGTGTGCACACAGCCAAATTCATATTACATAATTCAGATTAAAATACCCCTACAGACATTGATCAGTGATTTGTAATATATTCTATTGATGGTTCACCCCAGCAACTGAAAAGAGGGCATCATGTATGTGTGTTTAGTTTCTGTGGGAATGATCCTCTCTGTGCGTGTTGATCTTAAGCAGACAAGCATCTCCCAATGTGTCTCCTACTGTTACATTATGCAATATTCTGTCCGTCCAACTGACTCACACAGCCAGCAGCTGCCCCAGAGTTCAGACCTTTACTAAGGTTTAGCTGTTCACCAGAGGCAGGACTTCCGGCCGTGTCGTTCCAGTGCTGCTGCCGGGTGAGAATGATAAAGTAGCATAATAAACCTCTTATGTTATTGGCACCAAACTAAGTTGTCAGGCCGCGTGTTTGCCTCCCCTGCACTGGCAATGACAAGCACTTCAATCTGACCGCGGCGAGGCAAGTACAGTGATTGCCCCTCATTCAATTACTCAGGCTGGGATTAATTTACATCCGTGCCCACCCCCTAATAAAGTGGAAAAAACATGTCAGCAAGGAATTCTGTGCAACCATTCACAGCTGATCGTTTAGCAGCATGTGAAGGGCAAGCAATTCCCCCGGGAGAGCGTATGACTGTGGGGTGTAGTGTGATTTCCCTCGGCAGCAGCGTCAGGCTGAATAAACACATGGGGAAGGTTCGGCCTCAGGGAGAAATCACTGCCTTCGATCCTTCTTTTTATTTTTTTTTACACATGCTATCAATCAGGCCTGTTTTCAAGAGAGACAGTCGAGATGTGAAAATCTATAAAATCCACAAAGGAAATGTTTTCCATAAGAAAAGCTGTTGTTTATGACGTCACTGTCAGGATTATACAAAACCAGTGGGGTAATTTTAAAGTATTTTTCACTGTTACTGACAGCTGGTCTCCGTGTTTGCAGGTGGGATGCCATAACCGGTGTGAGAGGGAGAGAGAGACTGAGGAACCATGGACTCCTTGATCTTTGCGTCATCCCCCCCCAACCTGTCGGACCACCTCATGTACGACAGCTTCCTGCAGGGGAACGAGTCTGAGCTCCACGGGAACTACTCAGACCCCAGCTTCAACCAAATCAGCACGGTGATCATCACCTGCATGTACTTCATGGTTTGCACCGTGGGGCTTTGCGGAAACACCCTCGTCATCTACGTCATCCTGCGCTACGCCAAGATGAAGACGGTCACCAACATCTACATCCTCAACCTGGCGGTGGCCGACGTGCTCTTCATGCTGGGCCTGCCGTTCATCGCCATCCAGTTGGTGCTCGTCCACTGGCCCTTCGGTCCCGTGCTCTGCCGGGTGGTGATGACCCTGGACTCCCTGAATCAGTTCACGTCCATCTTCTGCCTGATGGTGATGAGCATCGACCGCTACCTGGCTGTGGTGCATCCCATTAAGTCCACGAAGTGGCGCAAACCTCGCATGGCCAAGACAATCAACCTAGCAGTGTGGGGGGTGTCGCTGATTGTTAACATTCCCATCGTCATCTACAGCGGCGTCATCACCAAGCACAACGGCTGCTTCTGCACCATCGTGTGGCCCGAGCCTCAAGAGGCCTACTACACAGCGTTCATGTTCTACACCTTCATCCTGGGCTTCTTCCTGCCGCTCATGGTCATCTGCCTCTGCTACCTGTTCATCATCATCAAGGTGAAGTCGTCAGGGATCCGCGTGGGCTCCTCCAAGAGGAAGCGCTCCGAGAGGAAGGTGACCCGCATGGTGTCCATCGTGGTGGCGGTGTTCGTCTTCTGCTGGCTGCCTTTCTACATCTTCAACGTCACCTCGGTAACGGGCACCATCAGCACCACGCCCATCCTGCGGAGCACTTTTGCTTTTGTGGTGGTGCTAGGATACGCCAACAGCTGCGCCAACCCCATCCTCTACGCGTTCCTCTCGGAGAACTTCAAGAAGAGCTTCCAGAATGTGCTCTGCCTTAAGAAGGTGGGGGGGCTGGATGAGGTCGAGCGCAGCGACAGCCGGCAGGACAAATCTCGCATGATGAACGACCCGACGGAGACGCAGAGCACGCTGCTGAACGGCGACCTGCAGACCAGCATCTGAGAGGAAGGACACACGCAGACAGCCCTCTCTCTCTCTCTGTGGAAGTGGAAACAGTCTCTCTCACATCAGAGGCGTTATTAAATATGAATTCAGAGTTCAGAGGGGAACTCATCACTTATCAAGGAGGGAAAAGCACGAACGCAACTCAACAAACTCAAAAAGGTACTTTCGCACTGGACTGCTTCTCCATCTGCCTTTAGCTCTTTGTTGGGTTTCTTTGGCGCTACCTACACAAATCCATTCTAACACAATCACAAGTTCATACAAATGTTTGCTCCGGGCTGCAAATGAAATGAAACGGAATTCCGGTTGACTGTTCCTCCGCAGTGTATTGACTGTGGGGTAGAAGGTAAATGGTCCCTCGGGTGACATGGATTTTCCCCCCCGGAGATCCAGGATTATAAACAGTTCACAGCAGACGGCCTCTGCCAAGTGTCACACGTGTTGTGTTGTGTAGAAATAAGAACACATCAGTGTGTTTATGTAAAACAACATGAGGATGATAAAACTGTTGACGGTGTCATTCCACTACTTGTCTCATCGACAGCTCGGTGGTACGATTGTACATAACTGTTTCAAAGAAAGTGGACGAAGACATCGAACATGAAGTCAGAGGGTTTTTTTTTTGTATTTACTTTTCAAACTCTTGTATATAAGTAATGATGTTTCCAGACCAATGAAAGTGTCATTGATTCTCGTCAGGAGTCGCTTTTTCTTCCCAGTTCGTGTGAGCAGTTCAATTGTGTAAAACGTGAAATGTGAATATCAGTGTTGAGTGATTTTACAGATATTTAGTGCTGTGTCAGTTCCCCCCTGTTTATTTCTGTGTGAATAATTTATGTCAAATCAATTGTTGCCGGCTCGGCCAATCGACAAAGCCGGGCCTCTAACCAAAGTGCTGCTAAGATGTACAGAAGATACAATGTGGTATAAATATTCTTGTTTGTGACTCATGTTGGTGACTGTTCTTTACCACGGCTCATTTACCATTTATTTATAGATATGGTGTACCATTTAACGTTTCAGCCTTTGTTACTGATCTTAATCAAAAAACGCAGCATCTCATAAGTCTACACTATTTAATCTAAATGCTGAGGAGTCGCTCAGCTCCATGTTTCTATGTCATCTGAGAGCGTACAACCCTGTGACGGCCCGATCTCCCCAGGGCTGTGGTGTATGTCAAAGGTCACAGGTCACAGGTCACAGGTCACCTGATGACGGATCTGCCTGTGTTTTGAGTTATCACAAGAGGATGCACACGATCCCCAAAGTAGTGAAGGACTGAGGGAGAGTTTTCCATTCTTCAGTTTGTTTTTTTCGTCTGCGGTCGTGACGTCAGCAGGCTGAGGGTTATTCCGTGTCGTCTCTGTGTTGGGACTTTTTCCGATTTCTCCTCCACAGAGTACGGCGGACTTTCCTCTTCCCCTTACCGCCTCCTCCCAGAAAGAGCTGCTGCTCGACACTTTGTATTCCTACACTGAACCGTCCTCTTCTTATAATCCGTGGCATTTGCGAGGCCTCAGTTCCGAGGTGTCTGAGAGACGTGAATTTGTGAAGGGCTCCAACACTTAGCCTCGAAAGGCTCTGGTGTTCTTTTATCACCTCATCATCAGTATCACTGTGCTGCTCCTGTGACTCACTGTGTGTTGCTGTCGTCTCATTACTGTGTGTCATTAAGAGTTATTGAAATTTAACCCTATGTGTGTTCTTGTTTTTATCACCTCTTAAGGACGTTTTCCTGCATTAACTCAGACCTTGTCAGGACCAGTAAACCTCCCAGGGACCAAATCCTGGTCCTGAAAAGACAAACATGTGTTTCTGAGGTCCTGGTTAAGTTTAGGGGGTAAGATGAGAATTGTGGTTAAGTTAATGCTGGGGTTCGGGATAAAGATTTGGTTAGGCTGTCCACAATGAGTGGAAGTCAATGCAAAGTCCCCATTATGGATAGCTGCGCAAACCTGTACAAAACAGTCCCTGTGTGTGTGTGTGTGTGTGTGTGTGTGTGTGTATTGACACCAGCCATGTTGAATGGAAACTCCATATATCCAGTTTCTGTGTGTGCAGTGCTGCTGAATTTGTCCAGTAACAGCTTATTAGCACAGAAAGACACGACACACCTCTAGTGTCCGATATCTCCATGGCAACAGCGACTCTGGGTGTCGGTCCCGTGGTTAAATTCATCAGCATAATGATAATAGAGCGACGACTCTGGCCATGAATTTTGAATGTAGACATTGTTCAGACGACTGGAAAACAAAACGGCAAAATAAAGAGGAGCATCCAGCAGCAGGCCAAGAAACAAGATTCCCTCATTGTCATTAAACCGTTATATATATATATATATATTATATTATAGTTTGTGTTTGTGTGCATTACAAATCAAACATCCTGCTTTTTGTGCTTTTGTAGAAGATATGAAAGACAACTTGCCTGTGACATTGTTTACTGTTATTGAATATGGACAAGTAGAAGTTGTACAATGTCATCCAGCTGTTTGAATGTTTCTGTCTGCATCATTCTGGCAGAGACAAAGCTTAAGGTTTATTTTTCAGCTTTTTTTTTTACATCGATGCATTTTTTTTTACAAGATTTTCTACTGTGTATTGATGTAGTAGTTCAATGTGAGTTTTTTATTATAAGCTTTTATTTTCATGCTAAAAGGGTTTTGTGTTCTTTGGGGGGGGGGGGAATTCAAGCATAATTTAAAGTTGTAGTGTTTGTGTATAAAATTGTATGTATGTATGTTTTTGTTCTGTTGAATAAGACTGAAACACCAGGTTTGACAGAGCAGAGATTGTGTAGAGCCGTGTTGAAACTAAATAAAGAATACAAAGCATTACGCAAATACTCTTTCGGTGCAATGCAATCGTATGATAGTTAGGTACTACATATTAAAATTAAAACCAAATTATTTTAATGAAAAACCTTTTAATTGATTGCAACGTGTGTAAGTTTTCCAAATCACAATCATTTCCCAAATAATTAACATGTCACAAGTCACAAATGTAGAAGTTTATCACATGTAAACAGGTGATATTAATAATGTTGTAATAAGTGTATGAAAACATGTTTGAACTTGAGGCTGCTTTACTGAAGGAATATAAATTCACACTTTTCAGTCTGGAAGTTGTTCACTTCCCAGGACTGTGCAGAGATTGGATGTTTTTTTTATTTTCCAAGACTGTGTTGTGCTTCTTGTTTCGACCACAAAGTGGCGCCATAATCAAATGCATAACTTCCTCTGCTCTGAGTCCAAATACAAAACTAGTGTCTGCGTGTTCAGCTCTGGATAAAAATAGGTTCTGTTCACTTTACTGTCTCCTCCGGTTCGAGCATGACAATACAGGGACTGCACAACACAGCGCTCGTGGAGTTGGTGTATTTACAACAGCACTTAACTTCTGGGAAATACACGTCCCCTGATGAAGCGTGGATAGAAATATGACACACAAAAAAACAGCACATACACCTTCCAGTTTTGTTCTGAGTTTAATCACTGAAACGGATAATGAAGCTCTCCTCTTCCTCTTCGTTTCAGCTGCGTCCCTGAATATCCTCGGGTGGCCTCAACTGCTCCTCCACACATCACAACCACAGTGCGACCGCTCCACAAGTCTCTGATATCACTGCTCAGAAAAAGCCCACTGTGGTCCCCCAGCGGAGGTTCTGCAGCAGGCCGAAAGGATATGCATGTTTTTGTTTTCCATTACAGAGCAGCTGGACCAGGGTTATGTGGTTTTTTAATGTGGCATTACTTTGTGATCGGTTAGGGCCCTCATCTTATACATGAGTGAAAATCATCATTTTTTTAATCTTTTTTTTTTTTTTTTTTAATACATACACAATCAGTGATATTCAAACATAAACATACCACAACACCCTGATGTTTATGTGCATTATCTAAAGTCTGACTTGACAGCATACTGATTGAATAGAGCACTGGGTTTACTGCACTGCAGAGGCAAGACACACCACAAACCACACCGGTCGACACCAGCCGCAGTTGCCATGGAGAAGATTAACACTGATGGATTCAGAGCCGGGCTGTGGCTGCACAGTGCCCATATACGTGCAATGTGTTTTTACACCACCCCCCCGGCGCCAGATATAATCTCATATACTTGTCTTCCCACCCACAAACGACAGAGTAAGAAATCGTGATTGGGCAGCTCGATGCTTGAGGCGTTACTGAGGGCATTTCTTCACATGTTCACAAAAGCCCGGTCGCATGCAGTGTTGTTAAATGGGCTTTTGTTGCACAGAGCATTCAAAAGGTGTTTAGGATGAGCGACCACAGCCCGGTCGCATAATAAGGGAGCTCGTCTAGGTGTTCACGTGTCGCATGTATGTCTCCTCTTCTGAATGCCGCATGAAACCCAAAGCTCACATTCAACGTACAATTCATTAACAGCAAAGATGAGCCAATTTAATCATCACCATCATTATACCAACAATTCCACAAGAATGAAAGTATAATACGTCCAAAATGAATTTCCAGTACCAGGACAGCGAGGGACATACGACCGTACTGAAAATAAAAAAAATAAAAAATAAAAAAAAAAAAGACAGTGAAAATAACAGTAAACAAAAAAATTCAATGAGTTGCTAAAAAAATAGATATTCCCTGCCCTCAACCAGACTTAAAAATAAAACAATCAACACAGTAAATAATGGAACATGAGCACACACAGGTCCAAATCTGTTTAGTTTCCATGGCAGCGCTTCCCCAGCAACTGGCAAAGGCAGCGTCTCTAAGCTCTCCCATGATTTCTTTGCTCTTAAAAATAGATGTATACTAGATTCATACAGTATTTCATAACTAAATTCACAAATGATAAGAATCATAACCATACCTTTAAAAATGTTCTTGCAAAGTTCATAATACATTGATTTTATTTTGTATTCTTTATTTTTTCTTTTTTTTTTGCGTTCAGTCCCAAGTGCATATGACAACAACAAGTCTTCCATCTCGACTAAGTTAAATGCTTGGTCAGTTGAAACGAGAGCACCATGGGAGAGAAATGGAGGTTGTGTGTATGTTTGTGTGTGTATCGTGTGTGTGTGTGTGTGTGTGTGAGTATCGTGTGTGGTTGGGGTCAGAATACTGTAAGAAAAATCCGGATGTGCCCTATCAACATGACAGTCAGTCGTACTCAGAGTTTGCCCCTGCAGCAGGAAGGGAAAGGTGGAGAGAGCGTGAGGGGTGTGGGGCCTCTCCCCTCTCCCCGAGCCTGGAACTGACAACGCCCAACTCTTCCTCCTTCTCTCCTCTTCATTCAGCTTTATTTTGTCAAGTAGATGCCAAGAAGTAGCTCAGTGCTTGTTTTTTTTTTCTGTTGAAAGGTTGCATGAGTTCACACGTCTTTTTTTGTTGTTGTTGTTTTTGTCCTCCAGAGCTGGAGGAGCAGACTGGTAGTCAAAAGAGTTTCAGGTAGGTTTGTGTGTTTGTGTTTCATCCTGTCCCCAGTCCCTTGGCTCTCTCTCATCAGAAGCAGTGGTTCTTCACGGTCACTGGTCACAGAGACTACTCGTACTCCAGGAACTGTTTATGGTAGAATAAGAGATACCTGAAAGGAAGAGACGGAAACAGTTATAAGTCAGGTGACTCACTGTCTTCTCGCGGTGTTTCTAACATCTGTTTCCATTCTTACCCTTCGCTGTCGAGTACATCCTTAATGCTGGCCTTGGTGATTATGGCATCATCACATTTGAACCACTGGTCCTTGTGCTGGCGGATGAAGCTGGTGTAGTGGCCACTCTCTAATGTGCCTTGGTGGTTGACCACCGCAAACAAGGAATACCTAGAGAAAAAGAAGAAATATCCCTGATGAGCTGGCGAATCATCACCCGGCCTAACCATCCCAACTAACCGTCTCATACATGGGTGTTTGAATTTGTCTCAACACCCTGACTGTTGTTCTTGTAGAGAATGTGTCGCTTGCTAAAGAGCGGTGTGCATTTTGCCTTTTGTCTTTACCACAATGAACCTGTCAATATTATTAAGACAGTCAATTCCCAGCAAATGTCCTGGAAAATGAAAGCTACTGTAGCTGCAATGGATGAAGGAAACTGAACAGCTTTTAATCGGCTTCAAATTGATTTAATTTGGGGAAGTCACAGACGGATGCCTCAGGTCATTAGCATGTGCTGCTGTGGTGGAGTAGAAATGTCTCCTGCGATGACAATGCTGCAGTGTAACGATAAGTGTTAGTCAATCAGTTCATTGTAATATCAGGTTTCCCAAGGTACTCACTTATTGTCGTTGTTTAATACATCAACCGTCTGTTGATACTGCCCGTTCATTCTGCTCTCTTTACTGCAGGTCACAGGAAAGAGGGGGAAAGAAAACAAAGACATTATTAATGCATGTGTGTGTAAACATGCTACACTGCCACACAATTCCACTAGGTGGCAGGATTATCCAATCTATGGAGGCAGATAGCTTCTCTGCCTGTGCCACTAATGATCCTGGTGTCTCTGAACTGAGGTGAATGGATGCTACAGCCAGGGGTGGGGCAAAGACTGCTGCTGCTGTTGCTGCTGTTGCTGCATGCTCTACTGACACTAATATATATTAATAGAGCGCTGCTTTAGCATACATGCATATATACAACTGTGACATATATATGACGTTTTATATATATATATATATATATATATATATATATATATATATATATATATATACATACATACATACATACATACATACATACATAAATACATACACACAGTACATAAGTACATTTATAAATATTAAAATTCTAACAAGTAAACCGGGGGGTAATGTTGGATATTAAGTAAAAATAAAATATGTTTTCAAAGCTGGTGGTCGAACTGTGGCAACTTTTATTATAATGGTAAAGGGGATGAGGGGCGGCTCAGGGAAAATGCTCAGAAAATGTGAGGATGAAACACAATGGGAGTCTCACCTTGATGCCATGAAAGGCGTCATATCCAACTCTAGAGGGAAGGAAACGTATGTAGTGATCTTCCTCCGCAGTTTAGCAGAGTGCTCAAACCGCTGGAGATGGCCGGAGAGACGAAAGGATGAGAGGAGAGGAGAGGAGGGGGAAGGGGCAGAAAAATGGCAAGTGAGAGTGAGAGAGTGAGGGTGTGGGGGGATGGGGAGAGGAAACATATTTAGAAATAACAGGCAGAATCATTACAACACACAAAATAAAACACATCTCGGTGAAAATGGAAACACTTGTTTACCGCCCTCGCTGTCACACATGTACGCTTTGATAACAAGATAATAACAGGCTTGGGTTGATTTCAGACTATCTTCTTGCAGGCTGCTCCTATGAATATCATAAATAGATTATAGGCCTCCAACACTGTACAATAAATAAAACATGGACAGTGGCGGACTGGACGAGTCATTAAGATCATGGGCGTCCTGGGACACTGTGTGAAAAGGCTATGCAGCAGGAGGTAAGGCACCAACAACAGAGTCACATTAGGAACACACCTACGCACAAGCCATGTACCAGACAGATACATGGCTACAAAATGTGAACTTTTGCCTCCATCACACGTGCAGCTGCATGCACACAGGCACACATTACTGGACATAAACATTCTTACATATTGCAATATGGATAATATAGATACAAATGAATAGGATAAAAGTTAGAAGATTTGATATAAAGCGCTTTAACCGGGGAGATCTTCAACGAAACCCACACACAGCCTGATTTACAAGACGCAACTGGAGCTGCTATTTTGATGACAGATCAAATTAGACGTGTGAAACATGAAAGCTCGATGTACCCTCAAATAATCAAATTGTCAGACGGTGACAGATAATGTAACAAGTGATAATAGGCAGCACGTTGTCACCGGCTGACTCACTTTGAGATGGAAACACGCTACGATGGGGAGCTTCTTCATTGTCAGCTGTTTGGTGGATTCCTGGTAACTATGGCAACCGCCACACTTGATTTTGGCACTGCTTCCTAGATGTTCAGGCCGCGTAAATCTGCAGAAAAAAAGAGATTTTTTTAAAGAGACGAGGAGTCAGTATAAGGGTAGACAATGTGTAGACTAAATAAAGGAAGCAGGAAATGAAAGCAGGGAGAAAATGACGTTATGGTTTCTGTATGATGTGTTTTCTTCCCCTCGTTCACACATATTCTTAAATTTGTCTCGTTACACATCTCTCGCTTTTACTTAATGTGATGATATCAGAGCATCTTGACTATTAAGTCTGCCTGGAGAGTTTTGGTGCAGCCACTCTGTATGCGAGTACACCCAACCCAGAGAACTGCTAGTACTGTCAACGCCTCTATCACCACGGCAACACCATCAAGCGGTTCTGTGCCTTTAAGAGACTTGCTGCAGCAACTAGGGGTGTGTAAGGAGCTGCAGTAGTAAAAAAAAAAAATAGGAAAAAGAAAGAAGTCACAAGGAAGAGAGGCAAGAGAGCAAGAGAGGGAGAAGGAGGGGTTGAGAAAAAATGTGAGAGGAAGAGAGAGAGAGAGAGAGAGAGAGGGGGCACGGGGGGAAAGGAATTAGGTGGAGTGGAGAGGAGGATAAAGAAATTACAAGAAAAGAAGAGGCAGTCGAGGAGATATGAGAGGTCACACCTGCCCCGACAACCAGGTGATGGGGGAAGATGAGATCTGGGGAAAACAGGGTTGTTGTGCCTGAGCAGACGGAATATGTCCCCTCACACGAGTGGAGGGATGATTGAAATTTATTTGAATTCGAGTGCAGACATTTGATCGAATGAATTTGAAGATGTGGAGGCAGTACAGGAAGCAGAGTGAAAGAAAACAGGTAGAGAGTGGAAATGCCTCCTTTCAATAATGTAAGCGTGATTCCTTTTAACGATTTTAACATTTAGCGTCATTGTGCATCAGCACAGAGAAACACAAATAATAGCAGTGCTGCACATCAAACACATCTGACCTATGGGGTTTGTGCAAGATGCTCCTCTCATTTGGCACTATTCAATATTTTAAAATCTGGCTAGTGGAGAATTCAGTTTAGCTGCTTTAGAAAGAAGATATAGCAAAAAAAGAGCAAAGGATATCCTCACAGGCAGAAAGAAAGGCAACCAATCGGCTGAAGGTGTACCTGCGTAGGCAGTCTGTGAGTGTGGTGGACCCTGAAAGGTGGCTCTCTCCATTGACTGTGCTGCCATCCCCTCCCGGACTGAGGGGCCAGAAAGGCGTGGATGAGCCGGGCAGGTCCAGGCTAATGTCCCAGAATGGATCTATCGTCGTGGAAACACCACTAGAGAAAGGAGAGGGGAGTTCAATTATGCTGTTTAATAGTGTGTAGTTGTGTGCAGGTTTGTGTGTCCCTTATTACATGATGAAAAGATGATGACATAGATGGTAACGCAGGCGCTTTAATTCACACAGCCTCTGTAGATTCTCATCATGTTTTGGTTTAAGCCAACAGGCAGATTGAGTGTGTGCATGTGCATAATATACACACTGTTCTTTCAGGTCCATTTGCAATTCAATGAAGTGCTACATCAAAGAAAATTGGCTTTACAGACATGAAGGAATTTGTATTGTTGCAGTCCGATGACTGTGATGGACTGCTGCCCAGCTGGAATGGAGGCTTCCAGTGTAGAACACAAGCATTAAATATACATATATATTCAGAGGATGGGCTGTTGCACGTCATTAATGTTAATCAGATTGTGCTGTAATACTCAGTAGTACCAGCAGATGGTTGTTATGGCAAGTGGTCATGCATTTGTTCTGGTGCAGTAATAAGGCACCAACATGGCACCATTTCTGTAAACCCATTAGTAAAAGGCAGTCAGAACACCATTTGCGTAATGAGGTTCAATACATGGCACAATGAAACACAAGACACCACCACCAGCAGCCTCTCTTCTCATTGTAGAGGCAGGTAACGTCACACTGAGCATGGGCTCGGCCTGCCTGGTAGCCTGGGCAAGGTGATTTGCAGTTCAGTGCAGCGTGCTACTGCTAATGTGACAGGACAGCTCCAGGGGGCAGGCAGGCAATGCCTGGGTTGTGCTGCTGTCTAGACAACCCCCCTTACAGCAGCTCCACAGGGACTGAACCTTTAAATAAGAGCAGTGGAGGGGACACAACCAGTGGTTCACCCACTTCAGGACCACGGGTGGTGTAGACATCGATCATCCCAGCTGTGAGAGGGGACTACAGCGGACAACGTGGATACATGTGTGATGGATGAATGGATAAATGTATAAGTGGTCAGTCCCAAACATGCACTGTGCACAAACTTACTGGCAAACTTGACAAGTAACATCTGATTGCAGGCCACCAGTGAAGATTTGGTCAATGATGCAGTTACAGTGGTTTGGGTTGTTGGCCTTCTTCCCATTGTCGTCTCCTGCAGACAAGAAAGGACATAAAAAGACACATGACACCACAACAACCACCTCTTTAACACCTCTAAAAGAATCAGTCTGGGCCTCTGTCTCACATCCCCACTCCCCTGTCGTGAAGCACCGACCATTTCAACCAAATCAGAGCAAGGCTTACAGCCAGGTCTAGTTTTGGCGAGTCAGCCTGTCATTGCCCTGCAGTAGGGCATATTGACATCACACCGCTCTCATGCTCGCTGTCCCCTTGGTGCGCACCATTGTCAGTCTCCTTCAGTATATCTGCAGTGAGGTGAGGCACTGTGCTCTGGAGCTAAGGTAGAACTCTACATGCTGCATCAGAGACAGTGGGTGGCACAGACCCCGACACACTTTGCTCAGTCTCTCAACTGAAACTGTCCTTTTATATTCAGGCTGAGTTGAACAAGCTGTAATTCTAGCCTGATATTCAAGAATGCAAATGCCTACAATATTTAGGGTAAAACATTTAAACTACGGTCATTGGTTACGGAGATTTCAGTGAAGCTTACGGATAGTGTCCCCTTTGCAGTGCCTGTGTAGAACGTCCAGCGCTGCGATGAGGAACTCGTGGGCGTCTTGCTGCTCGTAGCCTGCGAGATGACGTGCGTGAGTCCACACCAGGTGCAGCAGCCGGAAGGGAATGTGGGGTGAACGGTGGCCCGAGTAGAACTGAGAGCAGGGGAGAAAAGTTTGGTGAAGGTGGTGTGGGGGGGGTGAAGAGGGGAGATGGTTAGCCTGCTTTTGTTAATGGGCACAGTATTTTGTATCATCTCTTTGCCAATATTATAGCCACAAGGCATCATTTATAATTCATTACTGAGCCAGAAGGCTAATGTCCTGTATGTCAAGGTGATTATCTGACTGCTGATTTCTAAAAGCCTTGTCACACAAATACGAATTTCACCGCATGTCACCTAACAGCACCAGCTCTAATGACAGCACCTCCTCAGAGAGCGAGGATGTGAGGTGCAAAAAGATCCGTGTGTGAAGCACTGCAGAGCCTTTGCGTTGCCATGGGATTTGGAGTGAGTGACAGTCCAGGTCGGGGTCAGGAGATGTGGGTAAGAAAGCAACAGAGCTGAGCAGAGTGCAAAGAGTTGGTGGGTTTGCAAATGCTGCGATGAGGTTCAAACCAGAGCTCATTAATGCCGGAGAGGGCTCTCGTTTTTCAACACGTAGCTGTCGCACACTCCTCACTTTATCCTCAACAGCTCCCAGGGAAGTCTGATTGAGCTGTGAGAGAGGAAAACATGCCACGCTGACGTCTCTTTTTGAATCTTACAGGCGCCGCTCGTATTCGGCCGTTTGAAGGTGGCTGATAAATGAAAGACGCGACAAGACGAGCGGGGGAAACAATGGAGCGGGAGGAGGGAGGGTGCCTCTCACCTTCAAAACTAAAGAGCTGTGTGCAGGAGTGTCTGCAAAGTCAGAAGACGGCTTTTGATGACAGCGTGGGTTGGTGGGTTGGAAATAAGTAACGGAAGTAAAGCATTGGGGATAAGGCAAGGAGGTGGGAAGACTTAAAAATGAACAGCATATGTGTTGGAGCGTTTAAATTATTGATCATTTCTTTCTTGCATGACCGACCCTAAATTTTCTGTTTAATACTCGATCAATGACTGCCTCCCTGGGCGATGAAGGTGAGTGATTATCTCCTGTGTGTAGCTGAACAGCTAGCTGTGTTTGGGCTGGGCTCTGTGAGCGGGTTGTGAAGTGGGGGTTGATGGTTTAAGTCATAATTACACCACTTGCCATCTGTGGGCTCATATATATTTGGAAGTGAGAGGGTGTAAGTAAAACGCAAGGCGGTGTGGGAGAAGACAAGGCAGCCATTACATAACGCACAAGACCAGTGAGTTTCTTAGATGTAAAATGCCAAACCTTTGTATCAAAGCGGTGGGATTGAAGGGTTATAAAAAAGGCTATGCAATATAATTCCCACCGGCTGATCAGGTTCAATAAAAGTGAGATTAGAGCATTCAGCTCAATCGTTTGTACGCGGCTCTGTACATTCCTTTCAGGCAGGATATTTTCCCTCCTCTCTGCCTCTCTCTTTGGACTCGACAAAAGAGCACAACAGTGACTCAGCCTTCTGCAGTAGGTTATGGTGCGAGAGAACATTCTGTATTATGTGGTTATTAAAAAAAAAAATAATAAAAATCGCAAATATGGCTCAGTTTTTTGTCTCAAACTCACATGCATTTCTTTTCTTTGAGGGGGTTTAAACAAACGTACATAACAAGTTCAGGCATGAAAATTGTGTATCGTACCTCCTGAAAGAGCTGCGACATCTCACACACCAGACAGGAGTTTGATTGCATCTCGCACTTGTGTCTGTCGGAGAGGAAGAAGTCTCGCAGCAGCGGCGTGTGTGTTAGGGCCTGAACAATACAGTTCATGAAACATGTGTTGCCCAGGTTTATTAACCCTCGTAAACCTGCGGGACAAGGAGAGAGGGAGTGAAGAGTGAGAACAACGTGACTTGACCTGACAGCGGCTGAGAGTCATACGGCTGGGAGTGTGGGTGACCTGAATCCCCTCCGAAGACCTGATCTCCGTCTCTCTGGACAGACTGAGTTTTAGATGTGGTCTTGTTATAAACCAACTAAATTACACAGATTTCCTGAATTAGTAGCAAAAAGAATAACACATGGTGAATAACTAATAACACATCATTATAGATGGTCATAAAATCGATCAGCAAATAATTGATCTTGTTTTTATCAAAGGAAAATGCCAAATGTTACATAGTTACACATCCTCAGTTGTGAGGATCAGCTGCAATCTTTCTTTTTTACACCATTTTTGAGACAAGATCACAAAATAACAATTACAGCTTAATTCATTCAAATATGTTTTTGTTATTTTGAGCCACACCTGGGTAATAATGAAAAGAAAAAGCCATTTGTATTCTCAGATTAAGTTTTGTTGTGTGGCTGGAAAGGTAACAATATGGTGCCGGGTCAGGTCTGCCAGCAAAGCTGTGTGTGTTCTGGGGCAGATGCCAAAGCTGTGAATGGATTCATTTAGGGTGAGAAAGTGGAGCTAGAGTCCTTCAGTGATGGCCAGTAGAACAGGTGAGACACAGCAAGGTCTCGGATCTAATCCAATTGAGCAGAGTTTGGTTGTGGAGGAAAAGCGCTCTGAGAGCTTAAACACTTTAGACTGGTCCTCGGTCTGCTGCCCAATCATTGCTACCAACCAAGCTGTTTGAAGATAGAGAGGGGTGATGGATGGCAGGAGACAGTGGGCAGAGGGAACAGTAAAATCTGAAAAACTGCACTCACAAAATCAGAGGCAGAAGTGGAGATACCAGAAGAAAAAAAAAAAAAAAATCAAAGCAACAGACGACAGAGAAAATACAACAGAAAACAAAGTTCTGGAGAGACACAGACAAATTCAGACCCGCTGTTGTGTGCATCTATCAGAGAGGAAACACTGTGTCCTGCCCCCAAATGCACTGCCTGTGGGGGCTGCCTGATCCTGTTGATCCTGGCTTTCACACATAAATGCATGAATGATCCCCCGTGCACTTGTGCCATAGGCGCATGTACACATACACATACACGCCTGTCAAGGGATGAAAAACGGGGCTGATTAAGATGTGCAGACTGAACAGTGCAGTCAATTGCTCACCTATGGTACAGTTTGTAGTGATTTTCCTCCGCTTTGGATTGTGTCGTAATAGTTCTAGCTCCCTCTTGGTCGGCTCCCATGTTGTGTATTTCTCCCCTATGCCTGTGGATACAAAGAGACATGAATGTGACGACACTGAGAAGTCAGATGGCCTTGTTTCAAAAAAGATGCATCAAGTTCTCTGACAGAAAGTAAAAAATGCTATACCTTGCAATTTCCACGCTTTCCTCTGTTCCTCTTTGGCAATCTGCTCCATGTCTTTGTCGTATATGTAGTCTTGACAGACAAAACAATATATTCCACCGTATAATAAGTCTATCGCTGTAAGGAGGAAAAGAGGAGGGAAAAAGAGAGATTGCGGCGTAATTACAAATTGATTTTTTTGCACAGTGATACACATTGGATTTTATTCTACTGTCCAACCTCAACTGAGACAAGTGCTTTCTCCACCTACATTTTTCACTCACTGCATCGTTTGCATGTCATCGCCTGCACTGAACAATAATAGGAGATGTGAGGGAAGCAGTGATGGAATAGGTATATCTGTCTCCCACCCCCACCTGAGCTTTCAACTAACACACCACCCTCTTCCATTCTCAAACTCCACGGCAACAATACTTCAGCTCTGTTGCCGTGACAACCTATTTTTAGCTTAACCGGACATTTTTCTGTTTTGGTGCTGCCCACACTGAGAAAGTGAGCTAACACATCATGTAGAAAACCTGACTGGTGTATGTTGTGTTGTCACAGTGCCATCATTTTCCCCCTGCTCGTTCGGTTTGTGTTTGTGTGTGCGTGGGATAAGAGAACACAAAAATAAAAAATAAAAACACAGACAACTACTTTAAAAAACACGATCATTTCTTCATGTCATGTTTCTTTTCTCTGGTGAAGCATGACGGCATGTGGTAACTATGCACTAAATAGGATGCTCCTCTCTTGACAGCAGCAATCCAGTTGAAAGAGAACGAGTCCAGGTCCAAACATGTGGCTGGACAGTGTACGGTCACAATGCACGACATTAAAAAATGTTAAGGAACGGCTGTTGACAGAACATAGCTAAATCCTGCTGGGAAATTAGCATGTTTGTGAAGCCATTGCATCATATTGGCAGTATGTCAGTTTCAGCTCTTTCTATTCGGTTACCTCTCTCCTACTCACATATACAGTATATTAATACAACTGAAATCTCAATAAAGCTGTTCCTGATTTACTGTTTCTGATGACAGACAATGGGACAATGAAATAGTGACAGAAGCGCAGACCACTAAGACTACTAAGACCACCAAGTGGTACATTCCCAGCCAGTTTTCAATGCTGCTGCACTGCTTACATCCTGATTTTATAACAGAATCTTTTTGTCTGACAGAATCAGACCTACATATGTTAAAGACGATGGCTGTACGGGGATTTCAGCTGTATTTACGTAAAAGTAATGAATAGGACTTTGGAAATAAGCTAATGTTTGTCTGAACAGTCACTAGATTTGTTGCTATTGCTATTCTGAACAAAAAAAAAAAAGCTCCTAAAAGGAGTACAAAAAAATCAATACTTCAATTCTGACAGAGCAACAGCTCATGGGGAAACTAACACTCAATCAACCAATGGTGTGGGTCACTGACATCTGGGTTCATAAGGATTTGCCCCACTGTTGAAGACCAGCTCAAAATGGAAGCAACACAAGTGGCAGTGAGAGGAGGAAGATTCACAGGCTGAGTATTGAACAAGACATGGGGAAAAAATTTGCTTAATCAAGTCAAGGACAAGGAAAATCAAAGGAAGATGTGAAAGGGGTTTCAGAGGATGAGGTAGCTGTAAAAAGAGATAGGAGGAAGAGATGAAAGGAGTCCTGAGGAGTGAGATGTTCTGGAAATGGAGGTGAAAACGATGTAAAAGGAGAGCTTGCAATGTAGCCGTCTTGCAGTCAGGGGAGTTTGGATTAATTTGATAAGAGGTGCAGAGGAACAGAGTGCCAATGTCAGAGAGGGTCCTGTGGAACGCTCAACGCTAATTAACACTGTAGCTGTGCACTTGGGGTATGCGTGTGTAACCAAACTGTTGAAATGCATTAAATCAATTCAAGCCAAGCCATCCCACTCTCCGCCCTTGTTTCCATACGTGCATGTCCTTGTCAGAGTAATATCAAAAACCTCGCTCATTAGCGCTGTTGCCTCATTTGGCTTAATTGCCATGTAAGTTTGAAGCTAGGCTCTCTGGCAGATGTGGATTAGCGATGTCTACCCCTCCCTCGCTACTGTATGAAGGCGAGTGTCGTAACTTAAACCCCTGACATTTGACTAGCTAAGGAGCTCCCACCAGAATGGTAATGTGCTGCGGTTAGAGCGAGGTTCAGCTCCCTGTCTGCTCAGAGGAGGAAGCTGCCCAAAGTAATGCTGTAATCCTTCACTGATAATAGCTAATGCTGCAGTGGACCACAGGGGTGCATATGAATGGGAAGACTGATGCGAGCGAGCAAGCCGTGGACATAAGGCAGGATAATATATTGATGGATCTCTCGAATTTTTTTAATATAAAGATACATAATTGTCTTACGAATATAAAGCAATTACTTTATTTAGATTACTTCCAGATTTATGCTGACAGAGTAAGGAATGAATGAGTGGGTGCATGGCTTACCTAGATTGTGTCTCTTGTTCTTTGCGTGCTCGTGGATGTGTTTCTTTGTAAAACAGCCGAAAAAGACACAGTAGAGACAAGAGTGGAGTCGGTTCAGGTGGGCGCCACACATGTGACAGATACACGACTTGGCCTGTAACGAAAGATCAGAGGGCAGGACCAGGGGTTGGGGTGGGGACAAGGAATTGAGAACACAAAAGAGGGAGACGAGTCAGTATAGTGAGAAAATCCTCCACAGCAGGAAGGAGCTGTAATGTAGAGTGGCATAAACAGACAGGAAGTCCCTGCCTAGCTCGGTTAGATTTGTATCTTCCAGTCAGTCACACAAACACTCTGGAGGACACAGTGCGTGAATAGACCTGATACGAAGACAGACTAAAGATTTCTGGGCCCGTTGACAAATCCAATGGATGGAACTGAATAACAACATATTTCCGCGACAAATCTTTTGCTCTCCAACACATGCAGGGCATGACGGGATTTAATGCTTGGCAGGCAGGATCTGCCTGAAGCACACACTCCAGCAGCGGCTGAAGGGTGGGTGTGATTGGTTTGACTACAGCACTCAGAGGAGATTGGAGAAAATGCACATTAGAATGCCTGACATCTTCAGCATATCTGCAAAAGCGAGGCCTACGGGGCTGCACAGGTGCGCAGGTCCCCGGCCTTATGCACAAAATCATTTTACATCTGTGGGAAAGGGGAGCCACTGACAAGGGTTATTCTAGCATGAATGTATATATTTCAGCAGGGAAATCTAGCAAGATATGGATGGAAAGGATAAAATGAACAAAGTGTTAAAGACAAGTGTGGACATGGTGAAAATTGACATAATTTCTGTGGTTTTCAATGACTTAAGACTTTAAAACCCTCATGGGTGCAATTTGAGACCCATTTCATGTCCATACTGGCAAAACACCCTGAATGAAGGAAAAGTGGGCTACATCCAGTCTAGTAGATTTTTAAACCAAAACAATCTCTGTCCACCTTGTAGCTCTGCATCAACAATGATCTCAACCCATACTAACACACCTGAAACATGCATGTCGTAAACAGGAAACGGATTGTCTTCTCTGTAGTTAGAAAATATTCCGAATAAGAAAAAATAATAGTGGCCGACAATGAGATGGTAGTTACTCAGGAAGTGAACGCAGGGGGCCTCGTCATTATTCTCATATACGTATCTGTTTCTGTCCATCCAGACTACAACGCAGTCGCAGAGTTTCCATCTCAACCAGGGCCCGGCAGTGTTTCTTGAGGCTATTTACAGCAGCGTCATGTTTTTTTCTGAATTCTGATGCAACTCCAATGCCTTCAAACTCAGTTCAGCCTTGTTTGGCACAAGCTGCAACATCTTCAAATTTGTAAAATACAGTTTACATGTTGTATATCTAAGATGCCTTTTAAGAAAAGTCAATTCCCAATGTAAACTCTTGTAGTAGTGAACACTTATTAGTGAAAGTGCAGCAGAAGTTTTTAGCCTTGGGAGGGAAAAATTGAACAGAAGGGATAGCGGGTGAGGACACAGATCCAATCGAAGCCTTTCAGGACACAGACCTGCTGCAATGAGTGGGTCACTCATAGAGAGAGAGAGAGGACAGAAGGAAAGGAGGCGTGAAGCAAAGGTGAAGAGACGCATAATGAGAAAGTGACTATTGGCTGGAGAGATTTAGCAGTTTTCAGTTTCTGGTACACTGTGTAAGACCAGCTTGGAAGCCACATTCACACACTCCTACACGCGAAGGCTACAGGACTTGAATCTGTGAACTCAACAGCACCTGCTGCTGCATTGTCTGCTATTGCAATCCTCTAAAAAGCGATACAATAGAAGAACCTGACACCATCTGAACAACATTTATGCTCATTGTGCAAGAGAAATAAAAGCGTTGGTGGCAGGCAGTTTCACTTCCTTCTCTCTGGATGACACACAATAATGGCCTGCATACACAATAAAACACTGATACTGCCTATGTGGAATAATAAAGCAATGTTTATCACACTTAAGCTGCGAGACGACCTTAAACTAGGCTGCAACATTTTAGGTCAATTTTATTATGAAGCTTTGTTTGGCAACTTGTGTTTCCCACAAGGACTAATTCAAATCTAGCTAAGGAAGGATTTGCAAATAAATAATCTAAAATGGTTGTAGGTGGGCAATTAGTGTGAGGCTGTATAAATGACATGCATCCTGATGTATCAGAAAAATAAAGCTATGTTTGTATCACTCAATCTCTAATAGCAATAATACCATATCTCTTGCTATGTGAAACACCAAAATAAAGAACTAATCACGTTTTTAGCCAGTATTCTTTTCCATTGCCTGAACTTTGAGCCACTTCTTTTTTACTTTTAGCAATATTTAGTTAGAATTCCCTTAAGGTTGTGCCTTCTATAGATGATTTAATAAACGGATGAGCAACTGTAGTTATAATTCCTTCTGCTGGTGGGTACAAGATTGACATAACTGTCCCATGCAGACCATCATTTGTAAAGACCAGAAGACAGACGCGAGTCAATATTCACTTTCGTTCATTTTCTCGCATCGTGCTACACTAGGGAGGGGTGTTGCATGAAACACTTGAAATAGGCTGCTGTCCACTGCTGCAGACAGGCTGCAAAACTCACAGACGGGCCTGCGTTTTGACCAAGCATTAGTAGATGTGGTATTGTGATGACATTGCAGTAGTGGGGATATTCAGGGTTGCGGACACTAAGCTTTGTTTTTATTCATATTGGACTGTTAGGCCAAGCCAGCTGGAATGAATGGTGAGTGACAGACAGAGGGGGAGAAACAACGCGTTGACTGACTCTAAAACCAAGATCGAGACTGACATCTACAGCAGACTCTTTAAAGTTTAAAGGCAGAGCTTGTTTCCCTGACATCCAGGGAGAAAAGAGGAGCACAGACGAGTTAAAAAAGGGAGAGAGAGTGAAGCACCATTTGTGTTCTTAGAGTCCAGATGAAACCCTACATGCAGTAGCAAATGGTAAAACAAGACAGACCACATACTGTTCATCTGAAATCCTAAATGTATGTTTTAGTTGCCTATCCTTCCCAAGCAGTGAAGCCACCCGCCCTCCGCCTTCATTGCACCAGGACTCCAAGTCAAAAACAAGAAGCCCTGCCAATGCCACGCCTTGCCCTCCTCCTTACCCTCCCCCATCTTAACACCCCTTTAGCGGGTAGAAAGTCTATCTCTGCTTCAGCACCCACGGTTCACAGTCTGTCTATTCCTCAGTGTCAGCAGTCCTGCATCTCTGTGCGCCCAGGGCTTTTAATGTTCTATTAGATCAGCTATTGATCAGCCACTGGCTCAGATGACTGGAACAAGTGTCGGACAGGTAGCAAGCTCATGCTAGTGCTGCGCAAGGCTGCATCTCCCATCTGGGATGTGCTCTTTGAGGCCCATCAGGCAGGGCTCCGTGTCCAGTGGAATGACCCTGTAATGTATAAAGTTGTTGATTGATGGGAGAACAGATGCAGGAAGGTATTAGCTGGATGAATGGATCTCCGATACGTCTTTAACACTGACGTGAGATAGCATTATATGCTTTGTGGGTCCTCCGAGGCTCCGAGTGGCCATCAGCTCACAACGACGCAGGGGGAGCAGCTATGAATCCTGCAATGTTTAAGATCCAGCTGCATACATAGAAATCTAAATAAAGCAAAAGCCATGCCTCACACTAAGCATCTCCGACATTCTGCATTATTACTCCTCGAGCATTTAGGTTAATGCATTGATATATCAAACCAGGGATGTGATGAGCTGTAACATGAGGACGAGAGAGAATGGCAATGACGATTATGATGTGGACAAAGGTCTGGCCATAACTGAGCAAGCTCCTGCTGCTGCAAAGAACAGAGTGGGGAGGGGAGAGAGAGTCAATACAGAGTAGAGAGCATGGGCTATATGAGAGCAGTGACTCACCATGCTGCCTCATAAGCCTGTGCATGCATCATTCTCAACACACACATGCTCATACAGCAACAAAATGAACAATGGCTGACATACATACGGCAAGCTATAAATCTGCATTATAGAGACACAGATAACCTCTCCACAAAACTGTGTGCACACGCAGACATTTGCTCTGAGCGTCTCAGAGACACGCAGACAGGGTCCTCTCCGATTCTATATTTAATGGGAACAAGCCAAGAGAGGCAGAGAGAGGAGACTGATGATGATGCGGAAGAACGGTGCTGCCGACTGACCCCATGGGGCTGCAGCCTGCCAGTGCCTTGGTCAGATGATGCTGTCATCCGCCCCCAATATCCCCACTATCTCCACATGACAATGGCTGGCCTGCAATAGGCAAACAGCCCTAGAGACTCACAAGCACAATGTAAATCTTTCCTATTCTCTTTCTTACTCACTAGCTTATTGTAACCTCTGTTGACAATGATATGACGTGTGGTCTTTTTGGGAGAAGATATTCCCACCTCGTCCAATTGAGTTATAGTTTGGCCTCATACTGTCACAAAATGTTGTAAGGGCATTATAAACCCTGAGTCTAGCTTCTTGTCAGGGAGTTTGTGGCACATGTGATGGATCTGCATAGGCGTGCATGCGTGAATAGGATTTGAGATCACTCGATTAGGGGGAGGGAGGCTGTGCTTCTTTCTTGAGATCAGAGGGCATGGGGGGGAAATGAAGAGGCAGCAGTAAGCATTTCTGCAAGTACAGTAAAAAAAATGGCTCCTGCTACAGTTTGCTGTTTCGGGTGTGATATAGTCATTTGGTAGTAAACTGGAACAATGCAGCAGAGATTGTCCAGGTCAGAGACGCGTCCAAAACAACAGAACTATTTCCAGAACATTAGAGTCATCACCAAAAGCTCTTGAATCTTGTTTTCTTTCCAAGTGGACATCTTCGTTGTGGCTTCTACGTATATAGCAGCTGTTTTCATCCCAAGATACTTATATTGTTCTAGTTTTGGCTTACAAATTTTATGAACACGCCCACTTGCTCTATGGGAATGTTTTGGACATTTTCCTGCATATTCTCTCTTGGGCTCAAGATAATTTGAGAAAATGTCCAGACTTTGGTGTATGTCTCAAAGCAGCTTAAGTCACACATGTTTATAAAGAGAGTGAAGTGGAATACATCCCACACCGATACAAAAGCTTAAAAACCATCTGTACTGCCTCAAAAGAGGAATGATGAATCAATACTGAAACCCCTCACACAAGATCACCAAGCCAACATCTATTGAATGCACCAGAATGCAGACTGACCAAGGGTGTAAAAAAAAAATTGAAGCAGAAAGACTGACGATAATGTACAGCAAGAATAATAAGCCTGCGGATAGATTGTGTATGTTTACACAAGACGGTAAACAGTCAACCTCCAGCTTACCCAAGGCTGAGTGATCATTTGTCAAACATTGCAGATACCACACAAAGCCCACAACCACAATGCTTCAACAAAATAACACACAGACAGAGAAAGGACTGTGGCTGAAGCATCCGTCACCTCAGCACTGAGCTTCTGACTTGTCCTAGTGGACTTAAATCCCCTTAAATGTTGATTTGTTACTTTTCTTATGGAACCCAAAAGGGTCCACAAAGTCTTGAACATAACCCTCAGGAACACCACCTATATAAGCAATTCCTACAGAACCGAGCCAATGTGGCTGACAACTCTCTTTTAAAAGACTCTGGTGCACAAAGTAATAAATTATCTTGCAAAAGGTCTAATGCCACAATCGTCACCTTTTCAGGGTTTTTCCCCCCACATAGAACCACTTCCAGACCAAAGTCCCAGGAAAAGCTGTCACTTGTGTTCAAGGTTTTCACAATGGGGAACAATTGGGTGAGGAGATTGATTGCCTCTTGGTTTTGGGCTAGGTTAGCCCCTGGAGAGTGATTGACAGCTCATTAGCCAGATGGCGATACTAAGGGAGGGCTGGACAGCAGCCTCATTGGTTGGCTCAGACCATGACCAGCATGTTTTGAAGCAGCATTGCCTTTCCACAGGCTTTGAGAAATTCAAATGTGAAGTAGCGGGTCTGGATGGAGGGACATCAAAGAGGAGAAATGGTCAAAGAATCAAGAGGAGGGGCTGAGATTAGAGCTGGACACAGTTTAGATGAGCAGTTTCATCCACCATTGAGTTGATGTCCTTTTTGCATAAATTTGATATAGGATTCATACCTGTTCAAGATTGTGTCTCAGTGTGAGGGAGCTGCAAAACATGCTGTACTGCTGCTTTTCCTCTCCTTTAGCATATCTGTTCTGAAATAAACAGCAAGGAAGGCACAGACGCACAGCACGTCCATTGAAGTCAGAAACTGGGAGGAAATTGTACATGAAAGGGGACGCTACAAGGTGACACAGCAAGCCAAAGACTACTCTTGGAGGAGGTTTCAGACCTTGCGCCATTTGTTTAGTCTGAATGACTGAGCCACGGCCACAGTGACTGGCATGGAAGAAACCAACATCTGACATCATCGAACCTCGTCTCCGAGGTAAAAGGAAAAGCAAGGAAGGGAAATTAAAGATTAGAGGCTTGGCTATTCATTTCAAAGGAGTGTCAGATGCAAACTTCTGGGAAGAGGGAATGATATTTAAGTGTGCCGGTTTAACAATGTGAATACTTTGAGTCATTTTAAAAACTGTGTTAACTACAGTATTAGAATTACAGGATGATTAAAAGGGAAAAACTGTTTTTTGGCGCAATTTTTTTAATGGGATAATCAGGAAGCAAGAGGAATTGTACGCTTAACTAGGTTTCGCAGATAGAAAAAGCGAAAGCAAGCGAAAGGAGGAAGAAGCAGCAGCGTGGGCACAGAAGAGGAACAAGTGAAGAGAAGAGACTGGAGGAATAGATCCTGATGCTACAAACGTATGCTGATGAGTCAGGGAGCAGGCCTGTGATGTGATGGGTGATGGAGACTGATCTGACAAAGCGATCTGCTCGCAGCCCAAGAATAAACCGCTCTCTGGGATGGGCTGTGCCTCGGGTCATTGTGTGTGCTTGTGTGTGAAGTGGGAGAAAGGAGTGACAGAAGGAAGTACATGTGTCATCCTTGAAAACACATCTACTTTTCCTACCTCAGAAATTCCCAGCAATATCTAGGCAAACGATTTCACTCTCATATTCTCTCATCACAAGCTGAGAGCGGGTTTGAACTAGTGGGAAAGAGAGGGAGGGGGGTTATGGGTCCTCTGATCATATATGATTCATCAAAACTAGAAGATAAAAAAAGAAAAAGTCTAGTTCAGTCAGCTCTCTAATCACGACCCTTACCCCGTTAATCAAAGTGACAGCAAATTCTTCAAAGCAGTTATGGCTGTAAAACTCTGCCAACCCCACCCACCCTCCTTTCATCTCATCCAATTTCCACTCAACCAAACATAATAGCTCTGGTTTAACTGCACGGTGGATTCCTTCATCATGGCAGTGTTTTACTAGACACAGAACCTTCTCTTACTGATAGTAAATTTAAGTCCATCCTGCTGAGTGGCGCAGCGCACACAATAAATAACCATAACTACGACCTTCATGAATATTCACACCATCCCTCCACCATCACAGCCATTCACAATATATAAATTATGAATAGGACCAGAGTTGGGACCTGAGGAGGAATGAATTCAACTGTTAAAAGCAAGGGCAGGTTTCTATCAACGAGCTGTGTCGACATCCTTTGGTGCAATTTTGGTGAAATGGTAATTGGCAAGCAGGTGGAGCATGAATCTCATTTAACATCAGAAATCTGTTCAAACAAAAACAAACAAGCACTCACTAAACTCACCAAATACTACAACGCAGTAATATTAGCCCAAGAGAGAGGAGTCAGAGGAAGGATATAGGAGGCTAGCATGGGAAGCAGATCAGAGCAATAGTTCCTCCTCTGATGTGGAAATAATTTTTGTGACATAACAAAAACTGACAATTTATATTGTGTGAAGGTCCTCTGGCTATGTGGCATGGCCAATCAGAACCTTTCTACTAACTGCCAGCCGTTGACATGTAGCACATCTCGACAGGAACCGAGCATAAGCATGAAAGTGCAAGGGAGAAACATGCGAGCGATATTAGTCTGTATTTAAAGCCCATGAACACCAAAGGGAGAACACTATTCTGTACTTGTTTATGCTTGTCACCTCCCACATTTCATCAAGGCCAACGGTGCCAAAAGAATAACTACGCTACTGTCTCCAAATTAAAGATAAATGATCCAGAGTCACACTAGGCTGCAGTGTCATCTTGGGAAATTCGTAACAATGGCATTAATTCAGCTATCTTTTTTTAATCTTTTTTTTTTTTTTATGTGCCTTTAAGGTTATGTACGGAGAACAGGTGGTAGATTTTCCACCGTTGTTCTTGCACATCGCCTGGGAATTTATTTTAGTGGGCAGCAGGGAGGGTGATAGCTTGTAGGGATGCAGCTGAAGACAAAAGAGAAGTAAAGACATGATGGGGGGGTGGAGAGATGAGGAGATGAGGTACTCCGGATTAGAGACACTGCTGATTAATCCAAGTCCGGATATAATGTAAAAATTCTTGTAATCATTCCCTTAGTCAATGAATGGTGATGTCCTTCAACTTCCTTCTATGTACAAGACACTGTGTACCACCGGAGCAGCACTACACCTGCTCTGCATATCAGATCAGTTGGAGGGTAAAGAAGCTCTGCCAAGAAGGGATGAGGCACAAGATTCATGCTCCCTTATGGACATCGTGGAGGGCAATCAGGCTGTAGGAAGCCAACGTTATCTCCTTTGTTTCTGCATCAATCACCTAGACCATCAATGTCTGGGGGGATAAATGGGTAGAGCAGAACCACTACTACACAATTTAACAGATGTTACACAGCTGTTACTCAACAAAGTCCTATGCAAAGCTAAAACATAAGCAGAACAGATTTTAATGCTAATAACAGCGTACTTACAACACCTCTATTATATACAATACGGTATTACACAGCAGTCTTTCAGGGACAAAAACCTAGCCAGGCCTATTGTCAGTTATGTAAGATTAATTCATGATTCTGAGGCTGCAGTGACACAGAGGCATGTGAGGGGAACTCGGTGGGGACAAAGACAGAGCATAAAAGATTTGTACCCATAAACAGCGCAAACTGAAAGATTCACGTGTAAAATTGTCTTTGGATGCCAACTAGCCGGTGACTGCGAACTACGACAACAATCTGGCTTCAAACCAGGAGGACATGGTAGCAGAGCAGGGAGGAGATCTTTCACCATGAGCCTCGCATATTGTCACTGTGTTTCTCTTAATGTGGCAGAGAGATTAAAAAGATGTTTTCCCCAAGGATGGCAGTGATGACTGAGAGTTGCTGAGGTTGTTTTCAAACCTGATTTAAAGAATGGTTCTCCCAAATCCAGCCGATACACCAGGTTTGCGACAAACGAAAGGAGGCTGGGCAGACGAATGAGTCACAATGAGGTGAGCGCACAGAAAGCTCCCCTGACCAGGCTTGTATCAGTGACACCTCCTGCTGAAACAGTTCATCCTGCAGAGTCACCCTCTTTACTGTCTGATAACCCTTTGGAGCTGCCTGATACATTTTCCAATTTAAGGCTGCAAAGCATCAAAACAGGATTATGCCATTTTGCTGTTCTGTTCACAGTCCACCCTCCCACCAGGTAGTCGTCCTAGCTGGTGCAGCAGATCCTAGGATGAGGCGGAATTATTCCGCTACACGGGTTCACATCTACAATTCAGTGCCTCAAATGAAGAGGCACCGAGGCACACAGGTAGGTGAGCAAGAGGAGAGGAAGCAAGCCGGCGTATTCATCTGAACTACAGTATGTCAGTGAAGATGAGGAGGGAATAATCATCAACTCACCAGCTCCGTCCATCCTGCATCACTCTGACGCACCTATTTTAGCACAACGACATAAAAACGTATGAAATGTATAAGAGAAGCATGTATTTCTCATGACAACAATCAAGCAGCGTACAAATGAATCGTTGCTAAACCACATTGAAAATAAAGCTTTGAGTTTGGGTTTGTTTTTTTTTTTAAAAGAACGGACATCATGGCACAGGACAATCAAGGGAACAAGTTGACAAACAGGGGGAAAGGAAGTGCAGGCAGTCCGGCGATGACCTCACACTGTGAAGGCCGAGCAGGTGTGGGACGAGCTACGGAGAGAAACTGGCAATGGAAGTAGTGAGCTGACGTCCCAGCATCCGAACTCCTGGGTGAACGACCAGTGCAGAAAAACACACTGACCCTGGGGGGGGGGGTGGGGGTTGATGCACAGCTAATCTGTAGAGCCAGAGTGTGTGTCTGTGTGTCTGTGTGTGTGTGTGGAGAGAGAGACACAATGGGTCCACTTGGTAATGTTAGCCCCACGACCACAACTCTCCTCCAAACCCAACTTTAGCAATCCGGCTAACTAACACAGCATCAACCACACAGTCCGCTCTGCTAGCAACACCCGATGGACTCACGACAGAATAAAGTCTGGATGATTCTCACTTTAACAATTAAAACACACATTTCAGGGCTGCGGTCAAATCTACAAATGTGCTCCCCCCCCCTACACACACAGGAAGACTCTTGCTAGCTAACACACCGGTGATAACCTAGCCGGCTAACCCCCCTGGTGCTAGCACCGCTGCTGCTGCAAGAGTAGTGTCAGCTACACGGTGGTCTAGCTCAGCCCCAGCTCTGTGATGGTGCTCCGTGTGGGACGCCGGTTCTGTGTGTGTGTGTGTGTGTGTGTGTGTGTGCCACGTTAAAAAAAATGACTTCACGTGTGTTCCTGATGCTAACGTTGCTGTGTATTTTTTTTTTGTGGGTTTTTTTTTTTTACCTTGCGTCTCCTGGTCTCAGCAGTACCACTCCAAACAAAGCATTGGTATATGACCCGAAGATTTTGTTTCCAATTATCCACCTTATAACCGTTCACATGGGAGCACCCGGCCGGACTCATGACAGACAAAACATTCAGTTTGAGATGTTTAGGTGACAATGGACCGTCTCCTGGATGCTTCACTTAGCTAGCTAGCACGAACTGTCTGTCCAGAAATGGTTTCCGTTTGGAAATGGGACAATCGGTTGTAGTATCCAAAAATGCTCCCCGGGCATCTGGCAAACACGGTCCCTGATTAACTTGGCGACAAGTATGTTGGCGTGGCCGTCTAACGGGAACACCACCCTCACTGAAATGTATATGTTCCCTTTTGCTGTTTTGACAGTTGCCTTCTCCTTTCACGTTAGCTTCCACTTCCACTCTGCACGGTTAGTTAGCTTTCTTTCTCCAGTTAGCCTGCTAACACTCAACTCCAGCTTCACAAAGCCCGCCCAGCGTGCGCCGTGATTTGCCAGCACAAAGAGCTGACGTCACCACGTTGGGTTCGGAGCACGCCGGGTGCGCTCGGCGGTGTCTTCTTGGCGTGTCCCGCGCGGGTGGATTGTTGGATTGCAACCGCGGCACGCATCGATGATTTTTGTACCGACATCAACACCGCCCTTCCACGCTACGCCTGAGTGTATCACCCATCCCAAAATGTACATCAGCGTTATTGTGAATGGTGCGGAGCTTTTTCTCAAATATGGCGAATTAACAAATAAACAATTGCCTATAGACCTTATATTACGTCATATGTTGTTGTTGCTATTTTATTTTAAAATTGTCTTATTTTCATGTAAAACACATCCACGTATAACACACACCACCAATACTTACTTACCACAGTTGAATGATGGATGTGTGATATATAAAATGTATAAAGGTCAATATTTTGATTTGAAGATCTCAAAAAACAAAAACCTCCTGTACTTGTTTGAAGGTAAAATTAGTCAGAGTTCAACCTCACCTCTTTGCACCATCAATGAAAGCCTACCACCTAGTGGTTATATGTTGTATGTAGCGACTGGGCCCTCTTGGGACAAATACAAAATAAATCTATATATTATATCTATATTTTGTATAGATATTGATGTATAGGAAGCATGTCAATAGGACCAGGGCCGTTTCTAAAGTCACTACAATACAGGCTTCACATGTCTCTATCTGAATTAGAACTATAGTACAATGGGGAATAACAATAAACTATAATGATAATAATAATAAACTTTATTTATATATCACATTTCTAAACACAGTTACAAGGTGCTTTACAATCTAAAAATTTAAGGCAAACAATAGAACACATATAAAGCAAGAAACAATTGAAAAGCAATTTGAAGATCACACAGCAATGACAGTAAGGTCAGAAGTAGGAAAATGCAAACCTCTATAAACGTGTCTTTGAGAGAGATTTAAAAAGAGGAGAAAGAGTTTGCCAGATGAATATCCACAGGACAGAAAAGTGCCGGGCACCTTTGGTCCTCAGACTGTGGAATGGTGAGCGAGGTCTTTCCTGAAGACCTAATAGAAAAGCACTGAGGAGAGCAGATACCTCTGCCAAGGCCCAACAACCCCCCTACATTTAATCAAACTGCCCCAAAGTTCACACACTCATAGATATCAGATCCTTTACTGTTTCTTTAATGTCTTTAAAAATTCACAAAAATGTCAATACCCTGTCTGAAAATGTTTAAAAAGATCCTGGATCTGCCCCCTGATCCAGATCTGCACCAAAATTCCTTGATTCTACACTTGGGGGCAGTATAAATCTACCTAACCTGATCAGATCAGATTTTGATCTCTCAATATGAAAGCTTTTTAGTTGTAAGAATAAGAAGCAGATGAAGAACCACCATTTAGGCTCCACTCGCCTCCCACTTGTTTCTTTGTTGCTCTTCTCTTATATTTTCTAAATTATTTTCTGTGCACACAAATAGTTGCTGAGCATTTTGCCTTTGTTGTTATATGTGTAATGGGTAATGGGTTCGACAAAACACAATGCATCTCCTTATTTTTCCAACGCTGCAGTGTCCAGAGGAATCTGATAAAAATGAATAAATGACTTAAGAATTATTTCAATTGCCTGAGGTATACGGTCAAGATTAATATTCTAAATGAAACAGCTAAATGTTAAATGTGACAAATAATTTTTTTATTGTTTAACTACTCAAAGAGTTCGAGCATGGTTTTCTTTTCATACACAAGCCAACACGGATTCCAATACATTTAGTGCTTATCCACATGCAGGGCCAACTGGCAGTAACTGCACTACTTGTTCAAAGCATGCATGACTCCTTTGCAGCAATAACACCAGCTGTAATGTAATCATGGCACCGAAGAGGCCTTTTGAAACCCAGGGGATTTTAAGGCTCCATGGAACTCAGCCCCGGCCTTCAAGGGAAATTTAACTGCCCTGGTAGACACCAGTGAGGATGAGCCAGTTCTGTGGTATTAATCTAACAATGTAGAGTAAAATCAATTGCATGTTTCATTTAGTGAGTAGTAAATTATTCTTTTAACCAATTTGATGCTGCTGTATTTGTGAAATCTTAATCTTTTGCATACAAACGTGAAAAACTGAAAAACGTTTTACACACTTCCAGTCTGGTGAAACATTAAAAATGAACTGCTTATGTTACACTGATCAGTGACTCTACTTTAGAAAAGGTCAATCTCTGTGTGCTTAAAGAGGTCACATGAAAGCCAAAGTTATTTATTAAATCTATCATTAGAATTTATTCAATCTATTGTAAGATACAGGGTTTTTTCACTTGGAGATATTAACTTGCAAATGGAGACTGGTGCTAAGATTAGAGAGCAGATCATCCGGCAGGATATTAGCATCCGGCCGGTTCTGTACCAGAGATGCGTGGAGTTGGCACATCTGCTGGAAGCTGTCAGCAGAGACGTCAGCACAGAAGCTCTGGCCGGGGTGAGACCGGCCACTTGGGGAGTGCTATGTCGGGGATAAACTGGAGCTGCCTGAAGTGAACCTGAGCCCAAAAGTTATCCAGAGCTCCCTCGTCAGTCATAAATCACAAGTTTACTCAAAGCTGCACATGAGACCATTTCCAGAAAGATGCAAGTATTTCACAGCTAAAGTTCATACATGGGAAAATCAGTCGGGAGCCAGAATTTGTAGGAAACCATTGTGTCTTTGACCTTTCTCACTGAGTCCATTCCTGCCTGACATTTACATGATGTTTACTTGGAAATAGAGAGAGAAATATGAGAAATTATTCTCTTGAAATTTGGTAACTAACCCATAACATGGTGTTACAGAAAGATGTAGAAATTAGTTCATTATTAGTTACATGACTCTTCAGACTGTGCAGAAGCGGAACAGGCTTAATGGAGTTTGTTTGATAAAGTAAATAATGGAGAGGTCAGACAACTTTGACAATTACACTCATCTGTTAATATATGTGACCTCTGTAAGCACTCCGATTTTTTTTCTTTTTGCGGAACATAACCAGATTGCCATTTCTTGGTAAAGGAAAATAACCGTTAATAATTATAATTTCTGTGAAAATACTTAAAAGTATAATTCCAACACTTGTTTATGTATTAAGATGATTGACAAAGTTTATGGAACCAAAGCTCTACTCGGGTGGCTTAAAATGTTAAAGTTTAAATTGACAATAAAAAAAACAGGATATATAATCATAACAAAAAACTCATCAAACATTTCAATATGTTATCTTCGTGACAGAGGTCCACAGATTATATTTCATACAGATAACCATGAAAACATAATGAGGTTTAAATGTATGAATGATATCAGTTAGATTCACATTCAAACATGTATAATTAAGAAATGACAAGGCTCAATGTTACCATTATTTGTAATCCTGCTTTTTCATATCAATGTAGACACATATCAAATGTTCAGCATCATATTTACATTTCTATCTAAGCAATGAGGTTTGCGCGCTAGTTCATTTATCTTTTACAGAGTCAAAGGGACAAAGCAAAGCAAATCATTCATCAGTGATTCTGACAAACAGTGAGAGGTGGCAAGTCTCTTCCTGTTTGATGGCCAGTTCCCAGGCTGGAAATGGGTCACAATAACTCAGGATGCATTTTTATGAAACAAAAGTAACAATGAAAAAAAATGTCAAATTTAACAAACTCCCATGTGCGCATACAAATCTGATACTTACCTGAGACACAGCTGCAGCATTCTATTTTCATTCCAATTACAGTAACACTATGAATGATATTCTGGTTGATATTGTTGGGTCACAAAATGACCCACTTTACCGAACTAAGGTGTCTGAGCTTTCGTCTTTGGGTTACTTAATCCCCAACAAACTCAGATCTGGGTCACATATACCAGCTCCGTAGATTTCAGCCACTTAACAGTAAACATGAGCACATAATGATTGTTTCAGTGTCAATTAGGCCATCAACACTGTCACTCAGTCGGAGGTGCAACCACAGGATAAAAACTACCCAACACACCTCACGTCTAAATTAGTGCTTAACTCTCACAAAAGCTACTCTTAATAAGGTCTTTACCGGCTGTGTCACGGCAGTGGACTCTCCACTGTGGTGGCTAATGAGAATGTGTCCCTACAGTATTTACCAGGTGTCGGGGAGTATATATTGTGTGAATAAATAGCCCTGAGAATATGTAGGTCAGTGAGGTTTAGAATAAACACCATAGCATCTCAAAAAGTGTCAGAGACCAGTAATGCTTCTGTGAGGTTTTGCTATTATAAAAGACATTGATTCAAGGGAGAAGATATGCAACTCCACAAATGCTATATTACCAATATCAACTGACTTAGCAACCTAGAATGAGATGTTTAGGTTGCAGGTTAATGTTGCTTATAGGACTAAGAGAAGGATGGAGACCTGTGGGTTGCAGAGGCCTCATATCACAGGATACTGGGTCAATGCAACAGGAGGAAAAAATGGACCAGGCCAGGTTTATATTTGCTTTCCTTACTTGCATTGCGGTGATACCCACTGAGAGATAGGCAACTGCCATTTAGATAGTGAGAGGCCATTGGCCGTTGCCTAGAAATATAGGGTACAGGAAGATGTGGTGATGCTGACCATTGTCCATAGCTTGGTAGGTTTCCCCTTTTATTCTGTATCATTAATCTAATTACGACATGAGGCAGCCAAGTGTGCGGACAAGTAAGAGCTATACACACAAATAACCTTAATGCAACTCGTCACTGATCTATAAAACCCATATCAAGTGTGAGTCATCACAGTGTATCAGACCATAGTCGTGTATAATATTTACACAGGTTGCCATGTTTCACTCTACATGCATGCCATGTAGCGTCACACAGCAGGTACAGATGCTTAAGGTTGCTAAGTAGTGGGGTGAGAAGTGTTTATTTCTGCTCATCGCAGGTCAGGCTTGTTTGTTCTGTATATGTATGTGGCCTCATTCTGGGGGAATATAGGCTATCAGGGATATGATTGAAAAGATTTGGGAAACAGCCTTGAGGTCTACATAGATGGCATATCATATCATAAGCTCGCAAACTGGGGTATATATATATATATATATATATATATATATATATATATATATATATATATATATACACTCACACACACAGAAATATATATATTCGGCCTTTCAAAAGATATATATAGTTGTATTTTCATGGCATAATGGACAGCGTTAAAAACTATTACTAAAATTATTTTGTGTGGATGACTAATGAATCCCCAAAAAGTGAAGCAAGGGTGAAACAAGAGTGAAGGGAGGAAATAAAAGTGAAAGTTGTGTGTTTTCTTTTTTACGTGGCACAAAATAAATTAAAAGTATATTATTTATACATTTTTTTAACTGGTCGATTTAATTGGTTTACTCAATATTTATACTTTTAATTTTTTAATTGGGTCATTCAAATGTTGGTTTTGCATTTCACGGAGTTAATTAATCTTATTTATATGTTTAGGGGCGTTTTTCTGTGTATTGACGTCAGCAGCTGATACGTGACGTCAACTGTCTGCGCCGCGAGTAAGCAGCGTCGCGATGGCGGCAGCGCAGCAGAAGCTGGAGAAGGAAGGCGAGGATTGCTCCTTGTTGCCTTTAGTTCATGACATTATCAAATGGTAAGATGGCAGACATGTGTTGTTATGAGCTGTCGCTTCACTGCTCTGTGCTGACTCGTTTACCTGCGTTCACTGCAGTTCCCGAGCTTGTTGTAGTGCTAGCTAAAGCTAACGTTAGCTGCTAACAGTCAGAAACCACATGAAAATGTAGATGTCCTCAAATGAAAACACGCACGGGCTGCGCGTGATGTTTAACCCACCCGTGTCCTTGTCTTGTCAGCATGGACAAGGACAGCCAGGACGTCCACCAGGAGCTGGCCAAGCTGAAGACGAAGATCCAGGAGGCTCGGGAGCAGATCTCCAACATGCCCGGGATCGACTGCAGCCCGGGGGAGCAGCAGCAGCAGCTGACCACGCTGCGGGAGCAGGTCCGCACCAAGAACCAGCTGCTGCAGAAATACAAGAGTCTGTGCATGTTTGACGTGCCCAAAGCGTCGTGACACTGGAGACCGATCCCTGCGGTGCAGGAGGGACATCCTCACCACAGCAGATAAGAGACTGGATGGACGTTGAACTGAAGAGGGACTGATTCTTTTTCTCTCTCAGTTGCAGTGAACAGTCTTTTTCCAGACATTGTTCTCTCTGTTCTTATTTTTTTTTCTATACTAAAGATGCACATTAGTTCTTTTGAGTTTGTATAAATGTAGTTTTTCATTGTGTAAGTTTCTGATCTATCAACTCTCTTATTTTGTAATAAAATGAGTTCATTAAGAACTAACTGGCTTAAATCTCGGGCCTTGACCAATTCTTACTTATTTAAGTTATCAAAATGTGCAGCGATTCTTTGTAATGTTTGATGGTTTAAGAAAGGATTTGTGTTTCTGAAATCCAGTGATTCAGTACATGTGTCCACATATAATGGCAGGGCCAGAGATTGTGGGTGTGTGAGTGGAAGTGCTTTCAACTGTAGTGAGTGGGCTACGGGTCCCTAACGGACTCTCGGCTCAGCAGTTGTTTGTGTATGAAGTGACAGGAAGAGGAAGAATACTTTCCAGCAGAGGCAGGCTGCAGAAACACGTGCATTTTAGCCTGTGCCCTGTTTTAGTGCAACTTTATTGTTGTTTTGCGTGAAAGAAAAGAGGAGGGGAAAACAGACTATGAAAGTAACAAGGTTTTAATTATTCTGCACAAATTGACAGACATAATTAATATACATTCAGATTCAAATTTGTTCATAATGCAACAAACACCCCGAGGAAAAAAAATAGCAAAAATGTAAACGTTTTAGGTTTTTTTTCTGAAGTTCTGCTCTTGGCAAACTAATGTAGAGGCAGATTTATTTTACAGCATTTATTTGTTGGAGCATCAACACACAGCGGTGAGCTGAGCCACCCGCCCCACATGCCTCAGCTCAGGTTGGATCGCAACAGGCACCAGGAGCTACAGTTTATTGTCTTCAGAGGTCTGTGCTCTGTCTCGGCTCGTTCAAGTCTCTCAAAGAAAAGGCCTCTTGCACCATGACGGAAACAACTGTCAGCAGATGATGCAGCCTTTCTCTTTGGCCTGACCTCCCCCCACTGCCTTCTCCTTGATGTACATCAAGTCACTGTGCACGCTGGGTCTCCGCGCAAACGGCGCCACAATCCCGTATGCGCTCCCGTCTTTGCACTTCTTGTTTCGGAAGGACTTTCGGTGGAGAACGTCGCCGTACTGTAGAGAAACCTTGCTGTGGCGGTCGGGGCTCATTTCGTTGGGCAGCTTCGCCATTGTAAAGAGAGTCTGAAACATTTGGTCCACGTTGGTGTTCTTCTTGGCCGAGATTTCAAAGTAGGCGCAGTGCTCGTCTCCGTTCACCAGCCGCTCGATCTCCTCCTCCTGCACCTCCCGGTAGAAGTCTTTGTCGCACTTGTTGCCGCAGATCACCAGCGGGACGTCCACGTTCTCCTTGGTTTTGTTTCTTAGGCAAGACTTGGTTTCATAGATCTGTCGCTTCAGGCGCTGCACCTCCTGGAAGGACTCCCTGTTGTCCAGGCTGAACACCAGGATGAACACGTCACCTGTAAAACACAGAGAGAAAAACAAGTTTAGCATAAAATCATTATAATTTCATTTGAACAAACTCTGCAGGGATCAGGGTGACATGAGGCGTTAAGTGGTTTCAAACTCACCGGTAAGAATCGAAAGCCTCCTCATTGCAGGGAAGGGGTGATTTCCAGATGTATCCAAAATGTCCAGCTGGTAAACCTCTCCCCGGATGCTGTAGAATTTCCTGTGGAAATCCTCAATAGTCGGCGTGTACTGGTCATCAAACCTCTGGTTCAGAAACCGAGAGATGATGGCGGTCTTCCCAACTTTGGTGGAGCCCAGGATCACCATCCTGTGGCAGTTCTTGGCCGGTATGTCGAACTCGTTCTCGGATGGAGACATTTTCTTAATCATGCTTGCAACTGACTGCAACCCCGTGGACGCTGGTTTAGATCGTGGGAGGGGGGTGGGGGGGTTTAAATCCTTTGGAGTGATGTGATGGTTCAGTCCCAGCGATCTGCGAGCTCGCTCTGGAGATGGAGGAGCGCATGCTGGCAATATATGGGGCCAGTGAGCCGCGCCCCCCCCCCCCCCCCCCCCCCATGCGTCACGCGTCATGCTCCATCCATGGCGGAGCGGCAGAAGGACCCGAAATCGGTGTTACTATGGTTGGTTTTTTTGTGCGTCAGATGGGTCCAGCCCCCGTCAGCACAATACGGGGAAGATACGGGTTTAGATGGATCGATGATATCAGCATGCACACGGTTGCTTGCATTGTATGCATTAGTCCACATAATATAGTTTGTTAGACAATATATGCATAAACTGTGTGCATGTACCCAGACTGACTTGATTTGGGGTTTTATCAGTGCAGGCAGCTGAAGCAGCAGTCGAACAAGGAGCTTAATTTGTCTCCTCAGTGACCAGTAATTAGAAAATAGACTTTCTCTGAGGAGTTGGTGTGTGTGTGAGGAGAACAGAGGGGGGCGCAGTGGTGCACACCAGGCATTGTAAAAGGGACAAAGAATCTGCATGTTGTTTAACATGCACGAGCGTCAACCTGTTACAACTACACTATTATAAGTAACACATCAGTGTATAATAATTTCATACATGTATTTACTTTATAATGGTCTACTTTCAATGTGTTTCTATGTTAGATTAATGTTTTTCAATTTTCTTTCTTTCTTATTTTCTTTATTCTATATTATTATATAATGAACTATATTTCTATTTATTTGAAGGGCTGCTTTTTGTCATGTGCAAGAGTATCTGCATCACTTTATCAGTCCCATTATATTGTTACCTCAATAATTAGTATGTGACAGTCTTTATCTGCAGGACAACTCACTGAATGTAATGAGGCAACACCATATGTTGCCTCATTTCAAGAAAAATAAGTTTAATTGGGATTAAAATCTATTTTCTAGAGCAGCTACCAAAAGGGCAGCATAAAACACATTATTATAAACATGGTTCAGTTGAATACCAGGCACGAGTTTCCAAAAATAGGGGGGTGGGGGAAATCCAGTGCCGATGAATAAACATTAGTTTCCCAAAAAAATAAAAGAAATCGAGAGAAGATGAATAAACAAGAAGCAGTTTCCAAAAACTCCAGCTCAGATAATCAGGCGTGAGTTGTCAGATATATAAGAAACAGTTTCATGGTCTTATAACAGCTAAGAAGGCTTTTTTTCTTCCCTCATTTACTTTTACCTCCTAAAAATAAACAGATCGTTAAAATATCAGGTCATTATGAAGTGAGCAACAATGTACAAACATCATAAAGAAAAAATACAACTACAAGTGACTGGAGGCCCTGCAATCCCATTTGTATTGACTTTCTCATAGGTGTTAATTGCAGGACCCCAACGGATGGTCTAAAGATAGAGTCTTCTGGTTGTGACTCATAATCTGCTCATCCACTTTGCCACCTTAACCGTTTGTCACCTTCCACTTTAACTTCTCACCTGTGTGTAAGGAGAGAGATGATCACTTGTAAATAACGCTTCATGTGATTGTGTCAGCCTCCACTGTAATCATTTATTGTTCACTCGTCTTTATTTTTGTCTCCTATGTGATGGCCACTTCACCTAACCTCCACTGTGCCCTGTTTTAAATTTCATTTCACTGCAGTATAGGTACTTGATTTCTGTTTAAATGTCAAGATTCCCTGAGTTGACAGACTTGTATCATCACCGGATTGAGTTGGTTGAGATCTACATTATTTTGCTCCCTCTCTTTCTTCTTTTATCCCTAATGCTTTGCTTGAACTCTGCTTTAAATAACCATAAAACCATATTTCACACAATGTCCACAACAGCTGTAAAAAGTGCCAGCTTTTCGTATTTACCTCGATTTCATGTGAAACCTAAAACCTCGCAGCATGGATGACCGTTTTAATCCCTTTATGGGCCATCGAGGCTGAAATCAGATAGGTGTACTTAAGCCTGGTTGTTCAAGTCTTGGGCGATGGGTTTGTGTAACCAGGGTGGAGGGAACAGGCCGCTACAGGACACATGCAGAATGGCTTGTCCAGCTCTGTCATAACACTTCATGCATTATAACATGATGGAGGGAGGATCATAAATAATCTCGCCCATAGGGAAAACATCTTTATCAATCTGTGTTGTGCATTTCAGATTTGGATCGGTCAGGACGTTTTTTAATTGCTCACGAGTGCTATTTATGTTCTGCTAACAAAATCAAACTGTTATTCTCAGATGCATTGATCAAGTGCAGAGCAGATTCAAGCAACTTATGCCCAAAGAGGTTGTACAGTGCATTTAAAAATCTCAGAAACAGCTGCTTTGCAATTAATCAAAAAGAACGACTTTCGGGTTAAAATGGATATTTGACAGATGAGCCAATTTCTTAGTAACAGCTGACACAGAACAGGTCAAGGCAGCAATTTAGCCGACAGAGTTGCTATATTTGTTTGGCCAAGGGGGAGAGAAACAACATCAACATTTAGAGGACTCGAACCTCGAGGACAAGTCCACAAACCGCGGCTGCTCACCTGAGAACCAGCTCAGGGTCAGTCTCAGACGTAGCAGACACATAAGGCACAGTACAATTTGTCTTTCAGGCATCTTTGTCTTGGACCTTGTCTCGGACCATGTTTGTGCAGATTCACTGTCCTGGCAACGTGACCCTGAAGCAGGGTAAACAGATCAGCTGCAGCCCGGCTCAGGCCACGGCCAATCACACGCATCAGACTCATTTCCTACTCAGTCGTGTTTAGCTTTATCAATTAGTAAAGAGGACACAAAATAGCGGGAGGAAAAAGTGACCCTCTGTCAGGACACGGTGCGGATATGAAAATATGCTCTGGTGATGTGATGGATCCAGTGACAATAAACCCTCATCTTCGGTGGGGGTGGCGGCTCACACATGAACAGCCTCGTGTGAGTAACATGCTCGACACGTTATCAGTTAGTGAGAAGTCTAATTAGCAGTCAGCAAGAGCATATGCGCATGTTTGTGCGTGGGGATGTGTAGAGCTATTCCACATTGACTTGCACGGCTCTACACGGGGTCTGGGGTCGTCTGTGGCCCACGTCACGGAGGCGATGTGGACGTGAGGTAACGTCAGCGCAGTAACATGCCCTCACAGCAAGGCCAAGAGACTCCCATGTTCTCTCCCAGTTATTCTAATGTAATTTCCCTCAGGTAGTAGTAAAGCCATTTTTATGTTTGTATTTTCATAAACTCTTGCTCAATGTATTAGAAAAAGTTAATACATAGCAGATTTTAATACTGTCCTTGTTTACTGATTTGCTTTGACTTCCATCGCTGTGCAGTTGCAACCAAACCTCGTGACACGTGCACAATCACTTCCAAGCAGACTGGCTAGCAGTGTGTTTTTTCTTCTTCATACTTCATTTGCCTGAGAAGTGACAGCAGGGACGGACAAATCCAAGATGAAACATCTCGGTACCTTGAACAAAATAAAGAATTTAATATTGTCGGAACCATTTTTGATGATGTAAGTACACAAGTCAACACCATAAGTATAACATAGGTTTAATCGTTTTAATGAAGAATTGTTACATCATATATCTTTGATGGTCCAAAAAAATGTAATATCTTGTCCCAGAGTCAATTCAGAATCATGTCCAATGTCAACACACTTGTGCAACTGATGCCAGTGGCTGGATATGGGACAATGCGCATGTGCCCTTTCATGATACTATTCTTAAAATACAAACTTGTAAGAACTGAATTCCCCAAGGGCTTTTTTACATTCACTGAGTATTTTGTGCTCTTGCTTGGTATAAACACCAGATGTGGTAAACTGTGGAAAATAGTCAAAGTTGATTTTCGTTCCTCTTTCCTTCAGAAGTCTGTGCTCATGTAATTTGTTTACATGGCTCACTTTGTTTGCAATGCAATGCAAGAAAGTATAGTTTGCTCTTGTTTACAGGAACAAACAGGACAACCAAACTGAGAAATTCGGTTCTCCAGGTTCCACCGGTGGACAAAACTGGCAAAACTGATATTCAGCTAAAAACCAGAGAGATAAGATCTGTCAGTATGGAAAGAGCAGTCTTGATGAACTCGATCCTCGTGGCAGTAAGAGAGGCCACCTGATCTCATAGGCCAAGGGAAAGAGGGGCCACACTGGGTTTACATGGCGTGAGACCCGGGGCTGTTTGCGTGTCAGGCCGGGACATCTTGCAGGGAAACTGATGAATGAAGCATGAGCCGGCGGTTTCCAATACAAAGGCGTCAGGTTCTCAGAGCCAATCAGAGTCCTGGCCTCAGTCCAGGTTTAGTTTGCTGACCACCTGTATGTTTTGATAAACGGACAATCTGTCAACTCCGTGATTATCTGTGACATGCAACCTGATGTCAGATTCACGGCGTGACATGCAACACAAGTCACAGATAACAATTTGACTGATTAAATGGCAAACACGCACCATTTGAAACCTTCCTTTTTGATTTGTTATGTCCCTGACCTGTTTTACTGAGCATGTTGGGCAAAAATTGCATCTCTCGCTATTAGTGAAACGGACTCAGAAGATTATTATGTTTGATCCATCAGCGCAATTACAGCCTTTTGAGAGACGACGAAGACGGAACAGGTTGTTAGAACTGTGTATTTTCAGAATTCCAGCCTCTCTGCATTATCAGAACTGATTTGACATTTGTTGATAACCTTGCATACACTCACCAGACCGTGGTTCAGAGGGTTGTCCCCGACTGACCGGACTGACCTGAAATCTTCAGGACACACGGTTATTTTCTAAATGGGAGGAAGTGCAATGAATAAACAGACAAGTGCATCTGCTCGTGTGGACCTGGGTTCACCTCGCAATGTTGGAGGGATGTGTGTCCAGCATGGAAGCGGAGAGATAAGTGACATTTGTATTATTCATGTATATGTTCAACAGAGTCTTTCTACCATCTTTTCTGCAGCTTCTCTCAGCTCTATGGAAAGTATCTGCAGGTTTCAGCTCAGTGTGCAGCAGGTTTGCTGGTTTGGATCAGTCTCACGGATCCTTTTCCTTTTTAGTCATCCTTTTAGAAAATAATTTACAAGGTTCTACATATAATATTTGTTCTTTAATGTTAAACAACTTATATTCATAAGATTGTAAGTTAAATACCTTTTGTAATTTAATTCTGTTAAACGCTAAAATGTATAAAGTTGAGTTCAAGTGATATTTTACTACCTCTAAAATGTATCATTACATTGTTAATATATCATGTTAATATATAACGAGTAGATGCAGTGTATGAAAGTATAATTTATCTCCAGTCGTTATGCGGAACACAAATCTCTGAGAGAGAAAGTGGTTTGAAAGGTTAAATGTACAGTTTGGGATAAGGCATCTGCCCCGCGATCTGGATCTACATCTAAAATACATAGGGGTTCTTTCCCTGACTCGTACTGCAACTTTCCACCAGGTTTGGTAATGGTAGGTTTTGTGGTAATCCGCCCATGCAGTACTTTTTGTGTACCAACAAACAAACAGACAGGGGCATAAACATGAGCTCCTTTGTGGAGGTGATAATCCCCAAATATACCCCCACGGTGAAAAGGACTAAAATGACAAGAAAAGTGTGATGGCAACCCAGGTTTTACAACACATAGTTAAGTTGTATAGAGGAAATAATCAACCAGGTTTATTATTCTGTGAAATGCCCTATTACACCATATCCCCCCACAAATGAGGCCTCAATTTGTTCAAGCCACTGTCCGTGAGATTGGTTGGTAAAAAATATGAAGAAAAAAATACAGTTCAAATGTCGGTTTAAGTACCTTTCATTCAGGACCTGCGTGTTAGGTGTTACAAAAGATCACTGGTTTCCTTGTGGGCCTGCAGACAAAAGAGTACAGTGAAAAGCACCTTTGGGAAATTAGGTGCTAATTCTTTCCATGGGACATATTGTGGACTTGTATCAGAGGGGAACGGCCTATTGTGTTACCTCACTGAGCAGCTCACTACCAGTGAGTGATCTTATAAATGCTTAACCTGAGACGTCAGTGAGCTGCACCGTTTACGCAACTCTAATAGCTTCACGCAGAGACAAAAAAGAGGGGGAGGAAAGGAAAGAGAGAAAGGTAGCAAGTGCTGTGGCAGGGATTGATGTTTTAAATTCCACCTCACACACGCCCCTTTGATACCAAATATGAATGATGTCAGCTGTTATATCAGCGTTTGAAGTCTCCTCGCCAGCAAATATTACATGAAGCGCTGCATGACGCTGGTGGATGTAACACCAGCACCAGGTGGTGTGTGTGAAATACTCCACGCAACACTCAAACGTTTCTAGCAGATCGTAGCTCATATATGTGCTAGGTAGAAAGAAATGTTCAATTTCTGTGTGAGGAAAGTCTGGGCCCCGTTGTCAGGTGCAGGCTGCAATGACACCCAGTTGACAGCGGGTTCACACCCAAATTGCTCTCCCTCTAACGTTGAATAAATTAACTGCAGGTCTACGGATGTTGTGCGTCAGGACTGCATCACACAATTCACCTTGGTATATTGCACATATTGTCGTGATTAATCGCACTAAAAGCCAATTGGTTGCTCATCGTATCCAACATTGCATTTGCATCAATAAACTGAAGAATACATGAAGAGAGATCAGATATTTGTGAATGTATTACACTTGATCTCACTTGCCTACCGATCAATTTATTGTTGGACTTGGAAAAATATCACAAAGTCCTTGTCCATGAAAAACCTATTATTTCTTCAATATTTATAAAATTGCTAATATAAAACAAATGTTCCTTTTTCAGTGTTTGTCAAGGGTTGGAAAACGTATTAAATTATAAAATAATAACAATAATAATGATACTAAAAACACTGAATCTTTTATTTAATCTAAAATATCTAAATTAATCTAAAATATCTAAATTATCCAAAGAAAATAAATGAAACTGTTATACAATTAAAATTAGAGCCAATTATTGGAGAAGCAACCTAGATGTTCACAGTCTATTATGAGAGAACACATCTCGCTCTGGCCGCTGCCATTCAAATACAAAAAAACAAGAAAAACAGGATTTCATAACACACGAGGATCACATGGCCGACACTGTCCATTTCCCTCTGTTTTTGTTTACAATGCCACAATGTAACCGACTCCCACTCTGGCTCAGTGTGAGGCCGATGCCACCAACCGCTCAGAGGGTTAGCGGTCAGCGGCCAGCACGGATATTCCTACTGTTTGGATTAATATGCACGTTCTTGTCAAATAATTACATAGGCAGCATACACAGGCATGCTCCCTGCACTGGTACGGTGGGCTTCAGGCCGGCCCCGTGATTCAGCCCTGTTAATGAGCTCCGAGGTCTCTGTGTGCCTCGCTGTGTTCACCCCTTGTCACACTTTTTGAGTATAAACAGGAAGCTATCACATTGCTTTTCAAATCACTCATACAGTGCAGAGGTACAAACACACACATACACCTCACACATTCTAAAAATGAAATAGAATCATTGAATGGCAAACATTCATTGGACTCATGAAATGGGCAGTGATTATTGAATGTTACAGTTTTTCATAACAACAACGGCACATGTTGCAATCTTAGAAATATTGTATGTCTGATTAAAGTGGAGAGGAGAGGAGATTAGATTATTAGAGATGATATGAGATGAGAAGAGATGAGATAAAATGAGAATAAAAGAGAAGAGATGAGCTGAACATTTATTAATCCCTGAAGGGAAAATTAAATTTGACACAACTCAAAAAGAGGCATTTTGTGGGGAAACATAATAAGTACTCCCCATTTCACTTTTGCACTGTCAAAAATATCTTATTTCTAAATAGAAATATTATTTATAATATCAATGTACAAATACGGTGTATGATATTATTTACATATGCTACATATTGTTAATATACATGTGCAATGTGCAAAGAAAAATGTGTTTAATTGTCCATTGATATTTTATGTACCTCAATAGCAGAAAGAATAAAATTGGTAATTTTCCATTGAATAGACGTTTTTCTGAATCGGGATCGCCTAAAAAAATCAAGCAGAGGCATAAACGTTTTATTTTCTTAAGAAACGAATGAGATAATCCTCACAAACAAGTGTGTTCACTGGCTCCAGACCGACTCTGAAAAACGACTCGTCCTCAGGTCTTGGTTGCGAGCAGCTAATTAGTTCTCTGTGAAAAAAGCTCATCTCCTGCTGTTCACAGCCAGACTCCTCAGCCCTTGTACCTGCCTCTGTGCCACAGGCAGGGGCCGGCCTCCGGTGAGACAGTATAGATTCCTTATCTTCATCACATCTAACGACTGGGTTCTAGTCAAATGTCATTCAAGGAATCATTTCATGATCATCCACCTCTATGTGCACACTTTTCTCTATAGTCGCTATGCCCTCCTTTTTAAATTATAACCTCAGTTGTTGTGCATGAAAGATTCAATGTTTCATTTAAAGAAGCATCAAAGCTGCATCACATACTCTCTCTTTCTCTGTTACTGCTAAAAGTCAATTGTTGAAACCCAAGAATTCATTTTATTGATGTTTATAAAAAGTCTCAGTGCTCACAAATATCACAACTTTAATTTGAACAGTCTATAGAGTATATGGATTAAATATAGAGGTTAGCCTTAAAGATAGGCTTTGATGATTTATAAAGCGCCTCTGATGATTCAATAATACCAATTTATGTATCTTAAAAATATGCACATGAACATTTTGATTGAGCACATTAAAAAAGCACGTTCACTAGACTGAAATGCTATAATACATTTCCACTTCAGTGAAAGAAAAGGACTTGTTCACCTCGACTGTTCCAAATAGACGGTGCAATGTAACATCTGTGGGCCGAATAGGTTTAAAGAAATAAAAACAAAATGAAATCTGCCTCCTGTGTGTCAGCAACTGCTGCATCAATCTGCCTGCAGATCCTGTGCTCCACTTTAACCTCATGTACAGCGTCCCGAGAACACCCAACACTACTGTTATACCTTGTTTGTTTGTTTACAAGTGTCAGTACCATTTAGAGGACACATGGTGGACTGCACATTGCCTGAAGCCCCAAACGCCAACCACCTCTTATAGTCTCCATTTCTACCTGGCAACAGTTTTGCCATATGGCAGTGACGTCATTGCTCAATATTACTAAGATCCAAATACAGAAACACAGGAATAGGAAAGCTCCTGACAGCACAAAGAAGGGAAGGTGCGATGACACATTGTCCTGGAACAAAAAGGAAAACCTGCAACATTAACAACCTGGAGAACAGGGACAGGGAACATTCTTCTATTTATAGTGTGGGGCCACTGACTAGACTCTGAACAGCTGGGCAGAGGGATGTTCAGGTGAGTAATGGAAGATACCTGAGGGAGGTGGAGACTGCGCAGGTGGAACCATAGCAGATACTGTAATTTAATAAAGAGAAACTTTATTTTGCAATATTTACCGATATGTATGTGCACTCGTATTAAATAAATAAAAAATGCATTTGACACAGTGATAGATAGGACTTTGTCACCATTAAGAGTGATAGTAACAGTTATAGAGCATGACACCTTTAGAGCTGGTTCTGGAATTTCCCTCATTGACAATTCGATGGCTGACCAGCGACGAGATGAATCGTGACCGTAAAACATTTGATTCAGACCAAGACCTACTTGGAATTGAGGATAGATAGATAGATAGATAGATAGATTACTTTATTCATCCCCGAAGGGAAATTAAGTCGTCATAGCAGCCGGTATATTTGAATACAATAAAATACAATACAATAGAATCAAATAAAATAAGGAGGATTGTGGGTAGTGTAGTATTTCTCCTTGATATCGTGAAGAAAACATGTTTTTCTTGAAATGCAGTTGATATCGTGAAGAATTGTGGCTTCTACAGGATCATATAACAATTATGCAATTAATTTAGAGCAATTATGACAGGAGCAAGGGGAAAGTTAGGAGACTTTGCGTAGTGACAAATCCACACAGGACAGAAGTCGCAACAAATAGACGGGAGTCTTGGATTCCTTTTTGAAACTGAACCATAACCTTAATCACATGTTTATTAAAAATGACGACAGAGGTTATCTAACCTTAAAGAAGTAATTATTGTAAACCCAATGATCTTTTCCAGATTCTTCCAAATACATTCTTTGTGTTTACATAAGGACAAACAACCAGAATGGTCGTTTTAATTTTTTCTTTTGTTATCGATTCCTTATTTTTTACCTCGAAATTAAATTGAATGGACCATTTATGCAACTGATTAATTTTCCAACTAAACACTACTCTCCAGCAGTGAATATGTATTGGATTCCACAATTTCTGCAAGAACAGAGCGGACTGAAATGTTCTTGCCCCGAGTTTCGCTCAGAGAAAAAAAAAACATTCATGGCCGGGCAGCTATGATGAGAACGGATGAGTGTAGTTTCGGTTATGAATGTAGCATCGAGGATCACATGCACTAAATTGCCTTGCCAGGGTTGTCTGTGTTCATAGGACATTTTCACAGAGTTCACGGAGTATAAACATTGGTTATCGTTTCCATGAAACAGTCTGCCTGGGTGAATTCAGATAAAAAGAATTGTAATGACTGTAATTGACCATGAATACACTGCAATTATAAATGAGAACTTTAGAAATGTTTTCCTAGAGACACTGGTCCACTTCTAACCACTGATCAGATAAGTGATACCAGTCGGCGAGGATAATGGTGAGTGCAGGCAAAGGATAGGAGAGTAGAGAGCCAACTGATAAAACCACGAGGTGGTCTCTGCCTGGCCGCCTCTCCGAGTCAAATATTAATATCATGTTCACAAATGATTTGACAGCATGCAGTTGTATATCGCTTTTGTTTGTAAAACCACAAAATTCAAGCATGTGAATGTGCAATGAAGTTTTACAGCTGTGGAATATTTTGAGTAACTTTGAAATCTATTAATGCAAACACATATGATTTATATGGTTAAAACAAATCCTCGCAGCAGGAAGGTCCTTGTTTTTTCGAAACCTGCCAGCTGGTTCAGGCCTTTCATGTGGAGTTTGCTTCTTCTTCTCTTGCCTAAGTGGGATTTCTCTGAGTTCGCATTTGAACACTGGATTATCTAAAACCTGGGCGACCCGTCCGTATGCCACGTCCTACCCAATGTCAGCTGTGATTGGCTCCAGCCCGCCTGGATCAATGTGAGCACAGATTCACATATCACAGACATATTCAGGGCAGGAGACGGAGGAGCAGCAATGAGGGTGCAGGTGCTTTTAAAGGTTAGGAGGTGTGGGAAATCAAAAATGATCCAATTCTCCATGTGGAAATGACCAAAATAGAATTTCCTCTCACTTTGGCAGGTGGATTCTTGGACCATGTGACAAAGAGGGGGAAAATAAGGCCATATCCTACGAACTGTGTGTCACCGTGTTACTGGAGCTCTTGGGGGCCCAAACAGCCATAACCCACAGCAGGAGCAATACAGTGGGCTGACTAAATGACAGACCGGGTCGATAGTGGCTCCCAGTTAGCTTAGCCGCTGCACTAAGCTAATTATGTATAATTGGCCCTGAGTGCAGCTGGGACTCCGGGGATGAACTTTATGGAGGAACTGATGATTGGTAATGTGAGACTGGAGGCAGGGGGGAACAGGTGCAAACATACACGGCAGATGTACATCACACACAAACCCAAGCAGCATAGGATCTGTATCAACTCATACACATGCAGATACTGAACTATGGTGCTCTCTCCCACCTGAGCTCTCCCCTGAACCCATGGGGCATTTCAGTTCACTCTGCGTCATGGCAGCTTTTGTGTTCAGATTATCCCTTATGCCTTAATTTGATCAACCATGTTTATGAAGCATGATAGTGATCAACATCCCAGATGAGCAACACCATGCATCAAGTGTTTCTCTGACCGTGGGGAACCTGGCTACTTAAGCCCCACCAAGAACAAAGTGTGCTGGTGTGTATCTGACTACACTGAGTATTACCCGGGGATACCTTGTTGTTGCTGCCAGACGGAGGATTGAATTGCTTTGCTTTAAAACATTAAAAAAAAATTAAATTCTTTGGCTTTGAGGAGTTGCAGGGGTCGACTTAACTAATGTTTCTCAGCAATTTTAGTACCCAACACCTTCAAGTAATAGAAACTTCGAAAGAAAAAGTTATTAAAACACATTATAGGTAGAAGTGGTAAGTGGATATTTTTATGGAAGGCAAGGACAGAGTGCAGTCTAGCCAAGATTCTTTTGGTCTTGTGGAATTGTTCACATGTGATGTGGCCTCTAAAAGAGCGAGAATTGAATGGCTCTGAGGTAGTAACGCCTGTTTTTACACTCTTTTACACACGCCTCTGGTGTTGTGTTCATGAGCAGATTCCCTGAAGTTATACCTCTTTCGGCGACAAGGTCAACAGTCACACTGTCCTAAATGTTGAACTACAAAGAGTTTAAATGCACGGTTCCTTGATGTGACAAATTTTCAGCCTGCAGAAAGTAACCACTTGCAGCCATCATAAATTTGAATCTTAGAGTCTTTTATTTCTCACAAAGTACAGTTCTTGCTGCTTTCACAATGTTCAAATTAAATCTCAGCCGTAAAAAATAAAAAGTATATTTCCAACAGAATCAAAAATGCTCTGTGCTCATTGGTAATTAGCTTCACAGAGACCTTTCGAACAAGACTGATCCCTGAAGATACATTTACATCAGGTCAATCTGCTTGGTTGGCTAGAAATCAATACAAAGCTATGTCAGAGGAATTTACTATCCTTAATATTACAGACAAATAATTCAAGTCATTCCTTGTGGGGAAAGAAATACAGTTAATTTTCAGGGCAAGCTTTTTTCCACACAATTTGTCCCCTGAAATTACACAATGTGCATCCTTTGTCACAGGAACACTGGATACAGATGTCGGCAGAGTGCCATGTGATGTGAGGCAGATGGTGCATCTGAATAATCTAGTGTTCCCTCGCTGCGTTGAGAGTTGCAACCTTGTTGACTCTCTCACATGCAGTATGTATGAATGGTCAGGAGGTCGGTTTTATGGTCAAGAGCAGCATTAATGGACATTGTCACTGTATATGGCAAAGAACAAGCCTCCACCAGTCACACATTTAATGGCGTAATGACACTTGTTTCTCGGTTTATAAGTGCCAAATGCTATGTAATGGTGAAGAGGTGGCAGGAGCTCCTTTCAGTGTTTTTGAGTCACGGTGGCAACAGTTGGTTTGTGTTGCTTGGTAACGGCGGGGAAAACATATTTGTGGATTATATTAAGTGATGCAGCGATATAGAGAGGGTGACAGAGAAAGAGAGAGGGAGAAAGAGGGAGAGAAGAGATGGGGTTTAATGATACACATAATCGGGATTAACATGGCTATTCTATAATGGTTAATCAAAACTGGCGGTTGCACGCCTCCACCCGCTTTCATTTATCATGGATTTTCTCTGAGCCTTTGAAGATCAAAGAGTCTGTGACATTTTGTTTGTCTGCTTATTAGTATCCCAGTGGAAAGAAGATTACATAACTATTCAATTCAAGATCAGTCCCTTTAGCAAAATTAAATCATTCTCTCTTAAGATTATCATGAAACCATTGTTATTTTGAGTTTTCGCTGCAAAAGTTACTATTCTTTGTTAGTGTGTGTGTGTGTTACTCATTTCTCTCTTGGAAGTGTGTGGACTGTATGCACACCTGTATGAGTACTGTACCAATACATTCACAGTTTCATAAGCATAATGTGAGAACACACGCTCTACTTTCATACTTTGTGTGTCCTTGGTAGCTTTGCTCTCACAGTTTGTTGCAGTGGCCATGAATGGAAACTATTTTCAGGGACTGTCTGTACGCAGGAACAGACAGGAAACCAAAATGACCCTGTACTTAAAAAAAATGCACATCAGCTGGAGCTGGATTTTAACCATTGCACTCACTCATGTTGGCAGCCTGTAGATGTGGAGCTGTTCTGCCACTGACCAGGTTCTATACATGACTCGGCATGCTGCAAATAAGAAAAATTATCAGCAGTCACAGTTTAGACGTGCACACATACAGTGATGTTGCTGCCTATAGGTAATGAGAAATAGAGCTGCAAGATTTTCAGAGATCCTCAAAATTAATCAACAAAATATGTTCATGCCCGGGTTTTCTGGTATGATCCCCTATTGAAAGAACAACATCATTTATCTGTACCTTTCAAAAACTGCCACAAAGCACTGTTATAAAATAAAAATCTGGTTCAATTTATGGAGAGTAATCATGTGGATTAAAGAAGGACAAGTAAAAGTTAAAGAATGACAATTACCATGCTAAAAAACAAATCTGACTGATAGGAAAACAGTATTTGACAGTGCTTTTCCATATTAAAATCTAAAGCTACTACAATGTCTGAAACGTAAAAGTTTTGGACACGTTCTGAAACAACTAATTCAATGGCACAGTTATTTGTTGCCTGTTTTTATTTACTTATCATTCAAGTACTCTCTCTACTGTTTCTAGATGTTTTGAAGGTCTCATTTTATAATGAATCCTCTGGGACACAACAGGATGAGCCTAACTATGAATATTAACAAGGTAAATCTATTCTACCACTAAACATCAAGCACTTCTCATTTAATAACACTTAAGATTAAAGTTTAAGTATTGTACTGCACACCGGTGGATTTCTATGTCATTAATGTTCCGCTAATTTTGTATAATAAAATATCTGTCATTTGTTTCCACCCTCTCACACCTTCCTCCCTCTGCATTAGCGGCCTAATATTATTAAGAACATTCATGTGAAGAGCAGAACAGACATCTGTGCAAACACTTAGAACACACATGCATTTGTACCAGATATCCATCAACCTCCCGCTGTATGGGATGCATGTGACAAAGTTAAAGCGTGTTCTTTTATGTACGTACAAGATGTACTGATTAGCGGCCCTGGGTCCTGGATCCATAATGACCTATGATTATGTAATATACATTCAGTGAGATCTCGACTTAATCATGCCAATGACATGTGAAGGCACTCTCCCTCACCGCAAACTGTGTTTTTATCTTTTATCTTCCGAGGCTTAAATTAATACCACCAGTACACGGTACCAGTATGGTTTTATCTGCATGGTGTGATGACAACAAAGGTGGAGAACATATTTGTTGTACGATTAAATGAAGTCAAAAGTTTGATGTGACATGAACACAACGACAAGAGGAAAAAATCTGAGATTAAAACATTTTTAGTAAAATGAAGATATGAGTAAAGTATATTTTGGGGTTTTTGGGTTTCTTCAGGCCATCTGTTAGAAAAAGAGTAAAGTGACTACTAAGCCGGAAATCTCCATTATTTTTTTCTTTAATTAATTTATGACCCAGGTTCTAATTTTGTCCTATTTACAAATTGAAACAAATAGCACTGTCCAAACTATTTATATGGACGAGAGCACGGCGTTTTTGTTTTGTCATTGACATTAACAACAAGGACTAATTAGGACTATGCAGTGGCTGGAACATAAGCAGGGAGCAGACAGCCCTGAACATGGAGTTTATGTACTATCAGTCCAGCTGGAGACAAGGACACACCTGCCCTCACAGAGACCTCCAGTGGACTACTTTCTGTTGTTGGAACCCAGTGATCCATATAGAAAAGTTGACTAAAGGGTAAAGGGATTAGTATTATGCCTGTGCTCATCCTTGATTAATGTCAACTTTATGTGCATCGTGCTGTGAACAGCTGGCTGAATGTGCCCATGTCATTTAATAACAATAAACAGAGCAGGATCGGGTTATTATTATTTTATTGCGTGTCTCTGTGTCACTGATTGCACAAGTCTGTCAACACAGGATAATGTAAAGAGACAAATTTAAAGATCTAATGTGTAACAATACTTCATTAAAATGCCTGAAAATGATGAGACCTGTTTTGTCTATTTTGTTGACTTGTGTACGGACATTAACCAAAGTGACCTGTGGCTTTGCCCATCTCAGAACTTCCAGGGCAAACAACGTACTTTAACACACCTCTTCTGTGAATATGATTTGTTGCATCAGGAAGAATTCCATCAGTATCGATCTAAGTACCATGTATGGCTGTTATCTACACTTTAAACTCTTACCGATGTAGTAAAAAAGAAACAGATGAGCAGAAAAAAAATTGGTGAAATTAACATAAATTGTGTAAATATTGTAGTGAACCGTTACATAATGTGCTCCGGACTAAAGATCCAGATCAATGTTGAACAGACTGCATGTGCGTCTCGCATTATTCAACAAATTAGCGGCCGTAAACAAAGCTCTCAAAGCTTAAATGTCTGATTCACGCTGCAACTGACACTCAGAGCAGAACATTATCCGAGGATCTTAGCACGGCCTGGACAGAAAGAAGAATCTGTGGTGGAAAAGGTTAAGAGGGAAGGACACCCAGATCTAACACGCACACACACACACACACACACACACACACACACTGGACAAGCTGTTCTCTCTCCTGACTCAGCAGACCAAACACAGCCTGACCTGCGTGGCTGCAGTTTTGTGCTCATCTTTACACCTTGCTGATTCCAGTTTCCACCAGAAAACCAGACACACACACACACAAACACACACGCACACACACACACACACACACACACGCACCGAGAGAGAGAGAGAGAGAGAGAGAGAGAGACTACACACTGTTCTTGTTCGCAATATGCAAGGACAGGTAACATCTTGGGCTGCATTGTTCCTATCGCTTCTATTAGGCAGGGGAAGAGAATGTGATTGAGCAGAATGATAAAACCTCATATCTATGTTTGAGAACAGACCAGTCCTCTGCCAGTGCTGGACACACTGACTAATCCAATTGAAGTGCAGATGAGTTAATGGTGGGGGGCTTTATTTTTTAAAATACAGTCTTAGTTCCTCAAAGACAGCTCTGTCTATCTATCTATCTATCTATCTATCTATCTATCTATCTATCTATCTATCCATCTATCTCATTGGATAGTCATTATTATTTGATCATAAATTATTTTTCCTATTTATAAAAGCTGTATGCCGTGATTCAGCTATACCAAGACAAGAGTATTTTTAAACTTCTCTGACTTCTTTGCGACGTCTTCATAATATCACTTGTCACATGATATCCTACGATGGGTAATAAACAGTGGTTAGATACATTTTTTATGTATCTATACTTTACTTAAGTAGATTTATTTTCAGGTACTTTTCCATTTTCACGCCAATACATATGTCAGCAATTTCAAAATTCTTCCACTGATCCAATCAGATTGTACAGGGATCATTAGACCCCGCCCCTTGCAGCAGCATTACTGTTGAAGAAGAAACACAAGATTCACAGGAGGCTGAGACTCAACCACAATGATGCAGGAACAGGCTACACCCAGAAAGTACTTATATTTCCAATACTGTTATTATAATTAAAAGCAAGGACTTAGGTTTTCTCAAATAAAAAGTTGATACTTTTACAGTGACTTGAGCACATTTCTGTCTATGGATTTGTATTTTTACTCAAGTGAAATGTTTGCGTACTTTCTCCACAACTGGTAATTACATTTTGATCAATGTAAGCCTTAGATCCGCCTTAGATCCTCACTCTATCCACAGTATTTGCAGATATATCTTGAAAAATGTGTTTCAGTTGAATCAGATTTTTGTTGACCTCGGTCAATCCTCTGGACAAAATCTAGTAATATTCCCACCAAGTGCATGTGAAGTTGAATTATTTTAATTGAGTTTCAAGCATAACCAGAGTTCAGACATTTTCTGAGAAAACTGTGTTCCAGGGATCGTTTGTTTGTTATCAATGAAGGAAATTTGCACAGTGCTCTGAATGATTTATATACTTAAAAAAGAAAATAAAATGACCTCTCTGCTAAACTCATGTCAACCTTCTGATGCATCATGAACCTGTTGTTGATACAGTTAAATGCAAAATGCCACATAGTTCAAATAATGTCAGAGGTTTTGCAATAAATATATTCAAACACTGCTCATAATAAACAAGGGCTAACTGATCGATTAGGTTTCATACCATAAATATGGTAAATGATACATTTTGTTAGCTGACTTGAGAAAAGAGTGTCGCCACCACGGTTATCATTTGACTTAGGTCGTGATCTGTTCTGCATTGCCTTGAAACATCTTGTTCTGATGTTCCTAGGAATATTGCTGTGGTTGTTGCTGTTGCTGCTGGTGACCCATTATGTGCACAGTTTAACATAATTTAACATAATCTCAGCGGGTAATCACTCAAGATGTTTATCTACAAGAACTGGATGTTTTTATTTACCATTAGTGTGACGATATACTCACAAATACAAACGGGATTTTACGCTGAACAGCCAAATATAGATTTATTTCAGCTGAGGATTGTGACGTAGTGGGTGTCCTTGTCCTGTTCTTTTTTTAAAGTTAAGCGAACATAAAGGAGGAGCTGTTCATAACCTAAACTGCACCATCAGCCACCAGGGGGCTTTCAAAACAATTTGGCTTCACTTTTGTTCAGCAGTCATGTCGTCCACCTTTAGGTGCAGTCTGTGCTTCAGCCCAGTGACCGCAGTGATCCATTGAAAATGATACGTTGCACGGCAAAGACTACCACTATTCATTTTAAATGCCAAACTGTAATTCACGTAGGTCTACTGTATGTTTAATGTTGTCGGACAGTATGGAGGTGTGCTTAGGAAAAAGCAATAACATCCAAGAAAAGAAAACATGAGCTTCAGCATCAGTTTGTTGGTATTTATGTTTTTGTAAAATATATGCTGCTAATTTAGACTCGGTTAAGTTTTTTAAATTTAGTTCACGCAGCTGTAATATTCATTTGCAGCTATCCATCATCTCCATATCAACTATGATAGCAAGCTCATCCACTCAGGCTGGAGGAAAGCACACCATCTACTGACCACAAATGTGACACACACACACACACACACACACACACACACACACACACACACACACACAATAACTCACTGTTGATGCAAACAATTCATTCGAAAGAACGACTGTTTTGGAGCTGAACTGAATCTCCTCCTGAAACTATTGTGCATTTCTCATTTCAGCCACATTCGTCGTTTAGTTGCTTTTGCAGATGCATGTGCAGGGATGAGCCCCGAGCAAGAAATGAAAAGTCTCAAAACTTAAAAATCAGTATATAACCTCAATATTCAGCAAAGAATTGACTATAAACAGAGTTTTGTATATTTGTAAAATCAACAGTATAGTTCCAGTCCCAGAAGCCGAGGATCACAAGGTTGATTCTTCTGATAAAGGACATTGAAAAGAGTTGTTTTGCACATTACTAATATACAGTAGAAGCATGAGAACCCAACAGCTTTACAAGGTGGCAGATTTATACTTTATATTCCTTCTAGTAAGCGTTTAAAAACACAAATAAGTCTCCCCACTCAAGAAGAAGGCAAATTAGACATGTCTCCAGGGACCATGTGGACCTGGAAACAGTAAAGCTATTAAAAGTCCAACCTGTCGTCTTGGATCAAATTCCCTCGGTCACACTTTCACGTGAATCGCACTTACGCCTTTGGTCATTAAATAAAGTTGAGACAATTTACACAGCAGTGCCACGTTAGAGCTGCCTGAACTAATCCTCCTCTCCTCTCCTCTCCTCTCCTCTCCTCTCCTCTCCTCTCCTCTCCTCTCCTCTCCTCTCCCCTCCTCTCATTTCCTTCTTTGTAAAACTTTTAATGAGCAAATTTGATCCGCATTTCCGAACTCTTTTATGGGACACAAGCAGCGGACAGTGGATCAAAAATATTCCTGTCGGGGGAAGTCATCCTTCTCCACAGTGTCTCTCTAAGTAGTTAACATTTCAATCACATGTCAGAGATGACAGTAAAGGAAGATCACTCGTCCATATGTGGAAACTTTCCCCACCTGTGATGTCACAGTTTGCAACAACTCTGAGTCACTGGTGAACAATTAAGGCAAAGTTACTGCAGGGGAGCTTTGAGACGCTGCTGATGATAGTTGATTGAATAGGTGGTTGACTTTGTATAGCTTACATGGAAATAGCTTTAAGCTTGTTTTTCTTTTTATCTGGAGGGAAACAGGATATGCTGAAAATAACAAGACTCAAGAACCATTATTACCAATAAACCAAAGATCAAATTGTAAATTGTTTTTTTAACGCTCTGGTTCTTTAGATAATCTGCCAGTTTAATGCAATAAACAAATATTTCCCTCCAGAGTTTGGGCTTTATGGTCATTAAAGTTTGGACTGAAATGCAGAACTCACAAGAGGCTTTCAACAGTTCAAAGAAGCTGCATATCATTGGATTGTTGTTATTGAGGGTTATGGGAAGCAGAGCCAGAGTAGACAGCAGAGCAGGGGCAGGCAGGGGAAGCAGGGATTTCAGCTGGAATGGCAGATGGAGAAGGAGCTGGGCAAGGCATGGTAAAATCATATAGATGCATATCATTTTCCTCAAAAAATGTTACAATACCTTGGGGCCACAGTCTCACGGCGATTTAAAACTACTACAATCATCCCAGTGGCCAAGAAACAGCAGTGACCTGAAAAATATAATAATTTTTGTTGAACTGCATTCTTCTCCACAGCAGCTCTGAGTTGCATATTACGTAATGATCTTGACCTTAACATTAAAGGTCAGGCACGAATTGGAGCTTTTATCAGATTGGTTGAGAACCTTTTGGCAGAGTGCTGTGTTACCACAGCTGCTGCATGTGGGACCTGTCCTATTCATCACCGGCACGTGAGTGTGCCGATCTCAGTGACATACTAACGCTACTAAACTCAAAAATCAATCTGGACCTCGTCTGAGCAGATCACATTAACACGTGCAATGCATGTATACACAGACGTCTGCGTACACTGACAGACACACACATATGCAGGGAGACAAGTTGGTGGACCCAGGTGGGTCAAGTCATTAGCTCATGCAGTCACTAAACAACAGGTACAGCTGTGACACATGAAGAAACAGACGTGCAGAGCCGCAGGTCATCGGAGGACAGAGGAACCTCAGGAGGTGTGCGGTGCTATATTTAAATATGTGTGTGTGACGTTGTCACAAGCACATCATCTAGTTGTTCTATGTCTGTAACCCTGACCCACTATAGGATCACCTTACACAGGTCCAGGGTGCCACATGAGGCGGGTTGTTGTACCTGTGGGTGCACCTGCATGTTTCTCTGCACTGTGCATCATAGCCACCAATGAAGGAGAAACCCTGACATTCAGTCAAACTCATTAAACATATAGAAATGCGTCATATAATCATTGGCGCAGCTCTAATTTAAAGCCTCCGGCTGACACTTTCAAATCAGTAGGATTTGACTTGTTGCATTTCTGACTGTTGATGAAGGACCTCTGTCCCGCGGGGGTCACCTAACTGTCAGCAGCCAGGCAGCAGAAGAAAAGGACATCGACGAAGAGGTGGGAGCAGATTCTGAAAGTTTTACTCAGACTTTCACGTGCAGGATAGGTGTGAATACATGTGCATAACATTTTGAAGGCATCGCAAGAGCACAGGGGCTGGAAGACGTTGTTCATTACATTGCACATGGAAGAGGTTCCGTTCAGCTGAAATAAGTTTTGTTTGGCTTAAGGGAACACGTGGCTGCTTCTGCACATTTAAGACCAATAACTTCAGCTTACTTGCCCGCTAGCTTGTGGATTGACTCACTTACTTCGCTGTGGCACAAAGCTGTTGACACCAAGTGTCTAAGTCAGAAGGTTATTTACGAAACACAGCCACACAAAGATTTTTTTCTCCAAATCATGATCACTACTGCTGGGAATCAACTCTTTAACTTTTTGAAAATAAACTTTACAGTATTTTTGTAGGTTAGATTTTCACATCTCTCAAGCACACTGTATATTTTCAGCATAATGGCACAAATCTGAAGCTCCTTTGAGACGTGCACTGAACTCCTCAGAGACTTTCTCCAGAGGGGCTGTATGCGTGAAGGGAAAATGTCAGAGTGAGAGACTGTGGACATTCTTCCGAATTTCTCCGTCCAGTCAACTTGGATAATCTCCCTCTGCGTTGTTCGTGTGTGAGAAGCAAACTTCGGAGGAAGCGGACCTAATTCTTCAGAAATCTTTCGGAGATCATGTTTGCAAACATCTCAAAACACAGGCCACATGTTCTTTTGCAGCAGCTTCTTTTAAAACTTTTCAACCTTTTCAAAAACACATAAAAAATGTATGAGTCCTCTCTGACATGAAGCCACATTGTTTGTCCTGCCCTCCATTAGGCACTTGAAACCATTAGCATGATTTCTTTCTGCTCCATCACAGCACACGAACCACCATTAGAAAACCCTGTTCCCTGGTACTTGTTTGTGTCTGGCACAGCCTGGTAATACAGACCACCTCATTGTGGTTGCTTTGCTGAGGTATTAAAAGGAAATGAATAACTCCCATTGTTTTACCCTTGTAGGCTTATTTTCTTTTAGAGTTCAGTCAAGTGCACAACTACGATGCAGTTACCGAGTTATTTATAAAAGGTTGGTCCACTGTCTGTGTCCTTCTCCGGATGCGGTCATCTTATGTTGATGCAAAAGACAAAAACAACGTGGTCATATTGACTAAGCGTTGATATTACAAGAATTGTGCATTAATCAGGTTCTCATTATACTTTCTTACAAATATTACCTTAAAATAAATCAAAAAGCAATCGTTAGACACCAGGAGGAAGAAAACAGATCGAAAAACATCCTCAGAACGAAGAAACATCCTCACAAACAATTCTGTTGGGGGGGGCGTCAAATCGTCCATCTGTAAATAAAGTCTTTGTGTCTGATTAGGCTGTGCAGGGGGAACAGATTGTTGATTATGTTTTTTTCGCAGCTCACATGTCCATTCACCAAAAGTCATTTATCCAGAAAATACATTTGAAACGGCCTCGGCTGCCTCCTGCTTCTGGGTTTGAGTGTCGGGTCTCATTCAATCACTGTGACTCACTGTGCTCCAGGCTCAGCAGAGAGAGGCAGAACTGCTGAAGTAGAACCCTTCATTTCTTGCTGGGCCTAAAAAAAGAAAAAAGAGCAATAAGGACACATCATGTCTGATCTTGCTTTTGAATAGTGCATTCAGTGTTTGCATCTGTTCATCCTCACCTAACATCTCCTGGCATGGGAGCAGCGTGCATACCTCCGATTTATTTCACAGTTCAACATAAAGCAAAATGATGTTGAGTACTAGGATCGTGTCAAATCTTTTCTCTCGCTGAAATGCTCCTGATTAAAAAGTATAGTCATAACCCAAGTGAGGATTAAGGTTCTGATGCTTTCGTGGTAAGATCGTGAAAATTATGCTTTTATTTCTAAGAAGTTCATTATCTCTGCCAACTAGTTGCTTGTGTTTGTGGATATAGTTTTGTAGTTTCCCATTGGATTTGTGGTTTGCTTCATTCAACAGTGTTTGATATAGATATTTTAAAAGATTAAATTGGTATTTAAAACTTAAAACATTCACATTAGAATTTTTTAGGAGGAGCATATTGATACATTCGCTGCAGGAGGCTGCAGTCACGTGTTGATTCACAGTTTTTCAGCCTCTTGGATCCTCCTGAGACCCGTGCAGGTCACTCATCTTCTGCCTCATTCAACATCTCTGACCAAAGCAGAAACTGGGCATCTTCAGTGAGGGTCTACAGGCAGCACAGATGCTACATTGATGTTTAATGTTAAACTTGTGATAGATATTTTACGATAAAACCTTTGTTCCTTGAAGTCAAAGTAAAGTCTTCCTGCTCCAACATTTTGTAACTGCTGTTTCAGAGCTTACTGAAGTCAAAACAGCCACTGGAGTCATCCAGAGTTTATTGCAAATAGAGTGTATTAAGTTATATCAGACAGCAACCAGAATAAACTCCAACCAAACATTACTGGATTGGTTCTTTTCTTTGATTTCACGTCTCATCTGAAATCTGCTTTGTTCTAATGGGTGCCAATATGACGCTGCTCTGCTGGTTTGGGTTCAGCCGGAGGTCTTTTTGATTTAGTGGCCACCTGAACTCTGCCTGACAGATAAGGGCCTGCGGGGATGTGTAACCTCACGAAGCCCTGTGCGCTGCCATTGAAATGCAAATCATGAGGCCTGCACATGCAAAAGGAAAAAGCGAGGGACGTCCAGCCAGTCCACACACACAATGCTGGAGAAGAGACGTACCATGAGCACAGCAGGGGCCTCGGCCTGTGATGGTATAGTCCAGGACCTCCTTTTTCTAGGAAGGTGCACAGCTCAAAGACAGGCACTCATGTCTCAGCAGCTTATAACAGCTATACTTTGAGTTTTGTTGAACATTTTGACAGATGATGAATAGTGACATACAGCGAATAACCTGGTGAACGACAGTAAATGATCAAATAAAGTATAAAACGAGTAATAAATGACACGCGGTGGATATCAATAGGGATATTATCAGTTTAATTGCAGTGTTGAGTATGACTAAGATAGACCTTCTCATAATAATATCGGTAACTTGCTTCTTTTTGCAAATGTTGACATGGATGCTGGTAAATACTCACCACTGCTGCATCCTTTGCCTGTTGCCATGACAACAAGTGACTCAGATGGAAGCTGTTGCTAAGTGCTGATCCCAGTGTACAGTGAACTAAGTGCAGACTGAAACCTTTGCTGCTCCAAATGCTTTTCTCCTCTTCTTCGTTGTTTTGTCGGGCTCTTTTTTTTCCCCTGACAAAGAAACCAGAACACGTCCAGGATGAGCTGGTGACATGGAGCCAGTAATCAGCCTCCATCCTGGTACATTCATCGCAACAGCTTTATGTTTGCATAAGCAAGACACGGACGATATTATATGATTTTCTATTTTCTACTTCAAGCTAACCCTCTTAGGCCTGTGCATGTAGTCTTTGTGCCATTTGTTTGGTTTGCTCTCCTCATTCATAAGAAAGTTAAATAAAGTTCACGGCTAATATTGGCTTGTGTGTGCATGCAGAACAGAAGCTGTCTGATTTATCCTGCCTTTCTCTTTTTCTGCGATTGCAAACGTCCTCATCCGTGCTGCCTAATAACCAGCGCATTATTATGGAGCAGCTACATTCACGGCTGCACTTGTGGCTGCAGCTCACACCACTCAATAAGGCCGCCCATTACCTTCGCTTGTTTACTAAAATGGACAAGGCTCTCTGCGCCGCAAACTGATCTGGCTTCATTCATTTCCTCGTCTGGAGTTGTATTAATAAAATATGCTCATGAATTCGGAAATGAAACCTCTGTTTACTTATGCTGGTAATGGGCATCCCTAATTGTTTTTAGTTGGATTCATGTCTATATTTGGAATGCATCAATATTTATGCACGCTGCAGTAAACTTGATCACGTGCATATTACGAAACAAAAACTGTTTATAATGAGGAACAATATTATTTTTGTGTTGGTCAGAAATTGAATTCTTAACAAGTAAGTATAAAGAAGGGAATTAGAAACTAAGTTGCCTCAGTTTAAATATTCATCATGTCTGATTTTAAATGTTCTTTCATCTTTATCTTTCGTTTGTGATAGATAGATAGATAGATAGATAGATAGATAGATAGATAGATAGATAGATAGATAGATAGATAGATAGATAGATAGATAGATAGATAGATAGATAGATAAATAATAGATAATAGATAGATAAATGTGTCTCTCTTGCTCTCTACTCTGGATTCACCATCTCCTCCTGCCTGTAATTCTCTACCCGCCCACCAGATGTCCACAGATGTTCTTCCTGTCTTCATAACGAAAGCTGCTCACCAATACAGCTTGTGTGAAATTAACACACATTTCGAAATGGAGCCTCCAGTGACAGAGGAAGCAGAGTAAATGTCAATCAGCAGCATTATGCATTTATGGAGGTGGATTTCTACCATAATCCATTACCTCGTGTTAACACAGCCTTTTGCGTGTTACAAGTGGCTGCCTAACAAGCAGCCTCCTGCCAGGGCTCAGAAACAGAACCAGTGAATAGATGTGAGAATCGTCCATTGCCAACATGCAATTTTCCTAATTTAACCACAGTGGAGGGTGAATGGAAATTAAAAGTGATATATAAACAGCAGTCTGGTCAATACGGTCCAACAGATTTTTTGCTTTTGTTAACTTTTGTTAACGCTGACAAAATGATAAAAGTGGCTAATTTGGTAAACGTGGCTATTTATATTCTGGATTATTTAGAAACTGACTTTCATTCTCTTTACATGAGAATGATCTGGATCCTAAGAAGACAGTGATTTGCGTACGGATGTTTCTTTGTATTTTTACTTTTAATCTCAGCTCCAGTAATAGATTGCATCTAAGGATGGAAGACGTGTCTCTACTTCCTGCCACTTTCCAGAAATCAACCCAAAATATCTAAGTGATGTCATCCTTAGCAGATCAGAGGATGGCACACACACTCAACAAATCAGTGATTGACGTTTTCATAGCATCACTTTACTGACTAAAAAGGCCCTCATTAGAACACATACCTCCACCAAGGTCCTGTTAAAACCTTACACACTCATAGATATCAGTTGTCTGACGATGCCTGATTTTATTTCCCCCACCAAGATCCATAAATTATTCTCTGGGAAAGCAAATGCAGATGAAAACCAACCTCCTGCAGGAAATTAAAAGCAAATTAATGAGCTCTTGAACATTTATCAGTGTGTTGAGAAGTAAAGAAATGAACAGAAACCATCATTTTGAGGAAATTGTATTTAGACTTTTTAACTTGATCCCTGCCCCATCTGCTAACATGGGGGAGGCACGGTTTATGACCTGTACTACTGCCGCCACCCACTAGATGGTGATGGAGGCGCTTTAGCTGTACTCATGGGGAAGCTGTCATGTCTGCCCACCAGGTTGTGTGGTGACGTCTGTCAGGTGAGCGCTGCTCTTTAAAAGCAGGTTGAAGTCAAACCTTTGTGCGCCGACATCGTGGCCACAGCACAAGTTGTAAAGTTCATTTAGAGAAACGTGTTTGTAACATTAACTTTCATTCTAACCTGACTTGTGTTCCTGGCTCTTCAGCAAACATTCATGTTGGCTGCTAACCTCCTTTGATTTCTCTCTGCTGTGGTGGGTTGATCCACATTGAAGGCTGGAAACTGTTTTCTGATGAGGATGGAATTTAAAAGGGGACCTGGTAAACCGCAGAGAGACAACATGAAAAGAAAACAATTTGAAATCAAAAGTTTAAAACAACTTTCAAGCAAAAAGAAAATTGTTTAAAAAGAAAATAGGTACAAGATTAAAAAAGGTAAATGAAATACAAAGAATTAAGCAGAATAGGAATGCCACTTTATCAGAAATGTGAAAATAAGCCTATTGGCCAACTTTATACATGTCGATTATTCCAAGTAGTATTTGCGGTGAGGCTCGTTGAGAGCGTTAATGTTTTCCACCACTTACCAGGAATTTACTAACTGTGCTTTCACATTAATTGTCTAAATTGTCTTTTGGAATAAAACCAAACCACATGTTGCCCTGGGTAAGAAGCAACGTGCAAACAAGAACGCCAGGTCCCATCGTGCAGGCAGTTTGGTTCGATAAAAGTTTAATGAGGCATCGTCTATTATCTCTGACATTATTTACACAGCCCGGGAGATTAATTAATGGAGACTATTTGGGGTTTGGCAAATGCACCTGAATAATTAAGAGCCAGGTTATGTATTAAGACTTGTTTGTTATTTCTCCACTGCTGTGTAGTGACCATCAAGTATCTCGAGACAGTCTGGATTGAACATTGTGCCGTTGTGACCATAGCTCGGTTTGATTGTTTTTCCGTAAATCATACAGTGAAAATGTAGCCATTTAAAATTGAAATTGTTACTTCGTTCCAATAAAATAATAGTTTGTAGTACTCTTCTTGAGATCCAGGTGCTTTTGCACCATTAAATAATCTCCACATGCAAACCAGAAGATTTGCACTTTATTTGAAACGCACAAAACCACCACAAAGTTATCAGATAACTAAAGTCAGTCTTTCCTTGCGGTTTCATTTTATTTTATTGTAAACTGATACAGGACTTTAACATAAATGTGACTGTAAAGGCACCTGTCATAGAATTCCTCATGGAGATTCTTTCCAAGTAGAGATATGAGAGAATTTAAGTCGTGAGGAGAGAAGCTGTTTATTTGGTTGCTTGTTTTCAGGGCTGCTCTGTGTCTCTCACTGAAAAGTGCAGCGATCATAAGTTCTTTTGAACACTGGGTGGCGCAAGAGAATGCAGGAGCCGAGAATTGTGTTGATTAGAAGTGCTGCAGTGCCATCTTGTGGCAGACACTGTGCTTCCCTGAGCCAATTTTTAATGACTCAACTCATCTTTACAGGGAGCATTTATCATCAGTGTACAACATTCTCCCTTGAGAACATATATTTTTGTTACCGTTAAACCATAAATGTACATGAACCCAAGCGATTTACAGCTTTTTCTCTCCATGTTTAAGAGGCTCGCATTTCTCCACTGTGACGGATTTCTGTTGTAACTGGGAGGAACAGGTGGACACGGCCTCGTCTTTGGGGAAGTCTCCATCTCCAGGGCGGATTTGACCACCTGTGGGTCTTATATTTTCCACCAGAAAGGGAAGATGACACACAAATTCCCCACGTCGAGCTGTAAGAGGATCATTTCTTCTGTTTGACTCTACTCCCCCCCCCCCCCCCCCCCCCACTGTCCACAGAGAGGAAGTGTGTGTGGGATGTGGGTCACGAGGTGTAAGAGATACATCGGGTGTTGTGTGTTTTAGCTGTAACAAGAGGCTCTGATATCACTTCTGTGTGTTGCTCAAGTGAGTGGGTTGGGTTGATGAGAAATCTGGGAATTGTGATGAAGAATTTGGAGCCTTCGTTTAATTTAGAACATTTTTTTTATATTTTGGGGGGGGGTGGGGTGGGGGGGAGTGGATGTTGAGCAAAATTCAGATTCTTGTCTGTGGAACAGGGGAAATAAAGGCTGAGCAAGAACTGTAACAGTTTGAGATTTCAGGGGATGGTAGTGGAGATTATGTTGCCACTCATGGAGGCTGCTGCTGCAAGTGAAGCGACTGAGCCTCAGCTGTTGTTATGAACCGAGGGCCTGGGTGAGCGGACAGCTGCACGGGCCAAGAAAGCAAAAGTTATTGCAGCGCTGAGCAGTTGTCCTGTGTCATTATGGCTGAAGGTGCAGAGGGGAGGGGGGGGGGGGGGGGGGGGGGGAGAGAAAGCGAGGGCACAGAGCTGCGTCCTTCAGGTTCCTCATGATATTGTGCATGCAAACAGCGACGGGATGATATGAGATGAAAATAAATAAAAAAGATCAAGTGGTGACATGTGCCGATGCAGGACAGAGAAATCCTGCAACTTCTGCAAATCAGATGACTGTTGCTCCACTAAATGTATTAACTTTTAAATATTTGATTAAACAAGCACGTGATCTATCTTCTCAGTTGCATTTTTCAGACTTTACATGTAAGTGGCTTTTACTGTTGACGTGGACGCCAGAGAGGAATTGTAGCCCCCACAAAATTCAGGGGGGAAACCCCCCCTCGACCTTCCTGCCAGGATGCGGCTTGTTTTGCGAGTCAGATCAGCCGCCGCTGGAGACGTTTCAAAGGAGAACTGGGGACCAAAGTGAGCGAGGAGGGCAGTGGAGGATCTGGGATGAAAAGTCAGTGATACCTTTTAGCGGTGCCTGTTTGCCAAGTGATGACGGGTCATGTGGAAAGTCCCTGCAGAGTCAAAACCCTTCGAGACATAAAACCATCCGTTTTTACCTTGGAGGAACTCGGCGTCACATTTTGGTGATGATTTCATTATATTTTTTTCATCATGTGATGGGGAAGTCCTCCGGGCAGAGCGGGTGATTGGTCTGCAGGATGCGGAGGGAGTCTAGAATTATGGCAGAGTGAAAGCTTTTCTGGACCGGGTTCAAGAAATGCTGACGAGGCAAGACTAAACATCGCAAACCGCAGTTGAAAGATCCGCACATGTGCTGGCTTCCCCTGCTCTCCTGCCACCCTGGGATTAGTCCCATCCTGGGAGAGCAGCTATACATTTACATGTGTGCAGGCAGACGCACATACACACAGACACACACACACGCACTTTACATGCACTGTATAATTGGAGAGAAGCAAGGCAAAGCTGTGAGAGAGGCCTGAGTGTCAAGAATGATTGGAAAATGAGAAATATGAAACATGACATTCCTGAGTAACCACAACTAGTAGCATAAGTAAAGTCTGCAGTTGTAGTGGTGTCAGGTTTGCAGCCTTGACGGTCTGTAATTGGACTTTTTTTTTTTTTACCAAAAATAATAAAACACATTGAATTCATTGATTTAGAAAAGGAAGATGAGACAAATACTGGGTTTACAAAGGAAATCAAAAGAAGAAACTGCCAATAAAGTTATATTCTAACACTTAACCTGATCACACCTAGATTGCAGGAGCTCACCGTGACCAGAACTCGTGCTCCACTGTGCACCGATGACCTTTAAGTTTCCTTTCTTTAAGTTTCAATGAATTTAGGGAACTGCTATCTATCAGTGTGTGCATTATGGTGCAGCTTAATTGAATTTAAGGGGAAACCTTAAACTAACCATTAACACAGATGCACTAGTTACAGTGATGAGCTGAAATGTCAGAACCGAACTCAACACATCAAAATATGATGAACAGAGTGACGGTGAGAGAAACAGAGAAAATATCCACAAAGCTACAGTGAAATTTGATTCCCATGATGCTCGGAGAGAAGTCAGCAGCGTCTCCTCACAGACAGGTGTGTGTGTATGTGTGTTGCCATGGTTACAGGGAGACTCACCCTTCTGTTGTTGTGAAACTTTCTCCTGAATCCCAATTGCAGGGTCTTGGGTTATTGTAATTGTACCTCATTACTGAAATCTAGTTACATCAATTTTCATTTTGATTGAGATTACGCAGGGTGGCCAACACGCTGTCACGTCTCTCAAATCAATCCGTCATTTAGCCTCAAAGCCTCTAACTCATGTAAATATAATTATATATCTGTTTAATTGACTTTCTGTCAAAGTCTAAAAATCGCTTTTTTTTCTCACAGTTTCTGTTGCTTTAGTTGACTGAGGTGCACACACACACACACACACACACACACACACACACACACACAGATAACACAGTAAAATCAACATCTTTTACCTATGCAGACATTTGCATCATTAGTCTGTTTTGTTTGCAGGGGTTAGATAATCAAGCTCACCAGTTACATGATGCTGGAACCGCTGCTACAAATTTGAAAGTTAAATCTTTATGGTGCATTGGGGGAAATATTCTCTTCTTTTATCAGACGGCACCGTGGGTTCATTGCTTAATTTAGCTGGGGATGAATTTAGTCAGGAGATGAATCGCCTCTTTGACATAATGAGAAAAATATGACTAATCCAAAGGAAACGGTTCAAAAGGTCAATGCAGTGAAACGCTCCTTGATTTATGAGCATTGAGGGAACCTACCCTCCGGGTTAATCATGATCATGTCATCAATTTGTGATGTGTTTTTGAGATTATTCTATTTATACAAATTGTCTCTCCTTCCAACCTGCAACCTACTTCAGTTAAAGCCTGCATATGGTTTTAATGACGATATTTCAAATATGAAACTACTGTTGGTGCAATAATCATTTCCTGTTGTTACCTCTGCCAAGGAGCTTTTGTCTTTTCACCCCTGTCCGTTTGTTTGTTGGTAAGTTTGTGGTTTTTAGCGAGATTGCGCAAGAACTGCTGCACAGATGACCACGAAACTTGGTGGAAGGAAGCTGTCTGGGTCTGGGCACAGCCTCTAAAACTTTGGTGCACATCCAAGAATTTTTTTATCTTTTTCCCCAAAGAATAATTCATGGATCTAGATTTAAAAAGAAAAAACTTGCTTATTTAGGCGACTTATTATGACTGTAATTGTTTGCATTTCTGTGAATTTACGGGAGATAGCTCCTCCCTCTGTGTTAAAACATTTCCAGGTGCCCATGCCTCCGCTAAAGATCAAGTTTAAAGGGACATGTTTCTACTCAGATCATTGTAGAAAAATAACTGGAGCTCTGTTTTCAGATGATTTCTGCCTCCATGCCCTGAAATAGCGCATGAAGTCCATTTCAACATTTCTCTCTTGTTCGTCGGAGCTTGTTACCGTTTCCCCATCCAACCCCACTCCTCCTCCACGAAACCATAAAAGCAGTTAGGCAGTAGCAGAGGCAGCACCAGGCCCCCTGCCTGTACGGGGTCAGAGTTCAAGCTCATTAGCTGCTACAGTGAATGGTTCATCTTGCTGGCACAAGCCAGGTTTTGCTACGTCATCCTTCCTGCATCCTGGCAGTCGGTGCTCAGCTCGGTCTTCCCTCTGTCCTCCTCTTTTCATGGTTGTCTCAGACCTTTTTTAAAGTCTGACACCATTACTTCATAACCACGTGACATCATGGCTCTGTCACAAAGACAAATAGCGTTTTCTTTTTTCTTCTGAAGAGTGAGAGGTTACGACATGTGACTGGAAGTGGGCTTTTAAAGGAAGACTTGGATGATGGAGCGTTTGGGTGGGTTGGGGGGGGGGGGGGGGGAGCAGGTCCCTCCTTTTGACTCTTTTGGCTGAAGAACATAGGAGAGAATTGTGAGGGAGACATTTATCTTTGGTCATGGGGGAATTTAACTTGAAAAACAAAATCTTGGTGCGTCCAGACATGAGATTTAAATCATTTTATTGTATCTTTTTGTTGAGTGTTCCTTGTTATGAATACATGACCAGTAAGCTGCTAGATGACGATTCAAACAGGCAGACATGGGATCTCCAGATTTGTGTTGGTTTTGAACCTAAACCAGGCCGTATACGTTGTGGGTTTCTGGCCGCGGGTGTCCTCACTGATTGTTAGCGTAATGCTTATTCCTGGCCTTCCTGAAAAGTCAACACGGCGCTGTCAAACATCGTTGTTGCTTCTCGCTGAAGTTTCATGAATATAATTGTCGCTGAGCGCTGACTGTTGTCACGCTGATTCTTGACATGGGAGAAAATGGTGAAGCAGAACCAAATCAAACATTACCTTAAGGAATAAGGGGGTAGAGAAAACCACAGACTCCAGTCTTACTCCATTACATACTGCTTTGTGGTCAGGGCTGATCCTCCCAGACACAAAGTCCACCTTCCACCATTTACCTTCTCCGAATCATGCCTTCCATCTTGCGTCATTCGCGTTACAGAGCACCAAGTTTGGAGTGGCATGCTGGCAACAACGCTCGTAAACTTATTGTACACTTTATCTTTTACCTTCTAATATCTTGCTGTGAAACAGCAAACACGCTGCTCTCGTTTTCATTTATTCAAATCCTCACAAGCTCCTGCTGCTCCGAATATAACTTTAGCATTTGCATGGTGCAGCATTCAGCTGCTGCAGTCAAATCAATCCGCTCATCTCCGGCACAGCAGCGGACAGTTTGCAGACACTGTTCCAATTCCTTTAAGCCCCTGTGTCATTCCCGATATGTCCCCCCGCTGTGTCTCCTAGTCTGCGAGAGCAAGCAGCGGTCAGGGACCCATGTGTCGGGCTGCAGGCGCCAGAGCGTTCTGCAGCGGGCGATGTCCGCAACCGCGCTGAGGTTTGCTGCTTTCACTATAGCTCAGTGAGCAGTGAACTCAGCAGACCACTTAAAGGCTGAGGCAAACTCTCACCATCCATGCTCGGTCCCAGCTCACGGGAAAAAGGGGTTTTAGCTGCTGCAGGAGAATAGCAAGACAGAGGGCGGGAATGAAAAATGCCGTGAAGTTTGCTTTACCTCTATTTGTACTTGTTGCAGGCCTGTTCAGATCGACTGCTGCAGCTGATCAAGCTCTCGGGTTGGGTGTCGAGTCTGAAAAGTTACTAGTTTCGCGTTGCGTAAGAGGAAGAAGTGCGGAGGAGGTGAGCAGGTTCACATATCGCAGAGAATCGGTTGGATGCTACCCGTTTGTATTCCTGGGAGTTGGACACAACTGCTGCAATTCACCTCAGGCTGTGCACTTATTCATCGCAGTTGTGTGAGGGGCAAAAAAAGGTGAAGCGGATGAAAAGATTTGCTGCGTAATTGTCTAACACTCTTCAGAAATTGCAAAGTGAAAAACCTGTCAGGGGGTCGTGGTGGTTATCACAGTGTGTGTAGCTCATTTCGAAGTACAGGGAGGGGGAGCGGTGGACTGTGGAAAGGTGAGAGAGAACTTGCATTTCAGGTCCACACACACACACACACGCACACACACGCACACACACAGCACACGCACACCCACACACACTTCTCCTGCTGGCCCCATGCATATTGTTTTATTTTTTGACAACAGATTCAGTTACATAATGAACCCCATCCATATCAAAGGCTGGACCAGGGATAGACGTGGCGTGGCTCCAAGCCCCTCAGAACGGGCCAAAACCACATGGGAGAACAAACTCTTCCCTATTTCCCCCCCCCCCTACCCTGCTCTTTGTCATACCACAAAAGATATCAAGTGTGAGAGAATAGACATGTGTTGCTGATCATACGCGTATTAAACAAATATCGCAATGGTCACCTAATATGTTGCGGTGTTCCGTCCGTTTTCGTGTGTCCCAGAAACCAGAGAAAGCGTGGCAACCCAGACATGTATTATTATTTTTTTTTTAAAATGCATTCCTCATGGCACTGCACCATATAGGATTTGAGAGAATTGAGCTGGTGAGTATAGAAAATCCAACCGCGGTGGTAAACGGGTTGTCATGGGCTCTGCTGTTGAGTCTGAATCGCCATGTTGCACTGGGCGACAGGATTTGGTGCTCCCACAGAGTGCACTCACACACGTCTGTGCCAGCGCTGAGCTACATTTAAAACTCTGCTCCTGCTGTCCCTGCCGCACCTTCTGCCAAGCAGCTCCACAAACAAGAGAAATAAGGGAGGGAGACTTTTCTTTCTGGTTTTTTGTTTCTACCTGAGACTCTGCAGCCTTTCTGTCCATTTCCTGTCGCTTCATCGTATTCTGACAATGTTCATTTAATCTTCTTGTTCTTCTTTGTCTCTACCTCTACTACCTCTGCATCAGTAGCATGCAACATTTGTGGCAAATGCTCCGCCCACACTCCACATTCCAGGGTCTCACAGGATGCACATGCTGGTGGCTCGGTCCCTCTCTCCTCTGACTCACTGGCAACAGAAGAGTTGTTTGGGTGCTGGGGGGCTGTGGGGTAGGTTCACTGTCTGTGTGTATATTTGTAACGATGGGGGGGGAAATATGCTAATTTATCATTCTTAATTTCATCAACCAGAGATTCCCTCATTCTTAAAATCTCAATGGTTTCTCATAATCAGTGATTGAAAGATTTTCAAACATATGCTGAACTTGATCATTGTACATTATTTTACAAGTGTTCACTGATTCTCTATGATGAATTTCAAAGAAGACAAGTAGTGTGTTAACTGCCGTCAATCCTTAAAAGTCTGAGCGCAGTGTGAGAAGTACGTAGGGAGGCATAAAGTGTGAAGGGAAAAAGGTTGAGATGAGACAACTTCAAGTAAAGGATGGAGAAAAGTACATGGCGATGGAGCGGTGCCACAGTTCAACAAAAGCACAAAGCTGTGACAATGAAAACACAGCCATAGTTACTCATCAACAAGTCCTAGAGCTGTGGAAATAAGATGAGCAGCTATGCTGCCACCACATTCACAATTGAGATGTGCCAAGAAAAAGTGAAAAGGAGAGAACAAATGAAAAAAGAAAGTGAAAGACTGTGGACAACTGTTCAGAGAACAGACCAGATGTCAGATTGTTGCTGTATTTTTTCAGTTTTATTTATTTATTTCCAGCCTTTAAAGGAAAGACTTGGGAACACTCCACCCTGTGTGAAGGGTTCTCTTAAACACAATTACTCTCATCATTCTACAATGCTGATGAATTTTGACAAAATTATAGGTTTCATATATAATTTTACCAAATTTCCATCTTCTAAGCACCAGAAATGAATCATTAATCCGAAGCAGTGAAATAACCTGACAGTCCCTGACTCTCTGCAGTAATCCTTCCCCAGCTGGAGCTGCAAACAGGTTAAAACAGACTCTAAATATTATTGACGAATAGTTTTACACCCAGGTCTGAATATCTTTTCAGTAAACAACCATAATCAGTGACTCCACCGGGACAGACTTATCTCTCTTCTGCCTGATTGAAGCAGCAGAGTTTTAAATTCCATGACCACAAAGTTTTAACAAATATTTACTTACTGATCCTTCCAGATTTACCAAGATATATTTCAATCCTCAGAAGTACGAACAAACTCAAAAAAGGTTTTGTAACTTCAGATACTTTTGAAAGAAGTCATATTTCCTTCTCTCCTTTTAGCTGCAAACTGATTTAAAGCTGGAATCAGGTCCTCGAATGAACTGGTTGATGGAAGTACTGCTGGCCAGTCGTAGGTGACCTTGGTGGAGCCAGCATCAATTTAGTGGCGTTTTTTTGAAAGATGGGAATGTTGGCAGCCCTCCTTCTCTGTGCGGGCCCGTCCGTGTGGAATCGGGCAAGTCAATGTTGGTTCTGTCTGCCACCCTGTTTTGCTTGGCCCGCGTGCCAGCAAACACAGGAGACACCAATAATAAAATGGACGGCTTTATTTAGTGAGAAGAACGGGGCGTCGAGGCAAAAAAAGCAAGCCTCAGGAAGTCGTTCGGTTGGGCGGAGCAGCTAAGTTTTGTAGTTGAATGTATTTTCATTGGAAGCTGTGGGAGATACTGTAGCACACAAGAGCAGCTTTTTTTAAAGTCTAAGCTTTATCTGCATGATGGAAATTTCAAATTAAATTTGAAAAAAGAATTGAGAAAAGAATCATTTCTGTAATGTAAAAGTATCCAGGCATCACCAAATGTTGAGGGACACACAATCTGTCTATTTTGGGGGACCGGGAACTGTTATTATTCTCTTTTTTGAAGATAAAGTGTAAAATCATCGTTACAAGTCAGTTAACTGTAAAACAGCCGTCAGTGATGAGACATTAGCTGAACCCTGGATGAAGCCTCAGCGCATCAAAGCGGGATCAGGCCGGGCCGATTCAGTGACAGGCAATAACCACTCTTTATGTCCACTTCATTTCCCTTGCAAATCAGCCTCGCATTCTCCGAGTTTTCACAGTTCCCAGCTCCCCTCTTTTTTCCCCGAAACATGCCCTGAGTCAGCCAGGCTCATTAGACAGGATGAGACTATTACCAGGCGAGTTATCCTGCCCCTAACAATGGGATGTGGGATGTGTCGTGCCTCTCCCCCCGCATGCCCTCGGTTTCCAAGACCGCGACTCTCTCCTGGTCCAGTAACGCCCGTCCCTCCGTCAACGATAAACGTGACAGCTGGAATGTAGCACAGCCTCTGCGTGCCAAAGTCAAAATTATTGTAAATTACATGTTTAATTTTCATATCCAAGACGTGCTCGAACGCGGGGGGGGGGGGGGGCTGGAGTGGAGTGCAAGGGCAGACAAAGAGTGTGTGAGCCTTTTTATTGCACCTGATTTGAGCATATGGCTCCATGGACAAAATGTTTTTCTCAGGCGAAATTGCAACTCTGGTGTAAAAATGTCCCTCTCCTCCTTCGTTCATTCATCCTTTTCATCCCTTCATTCAGTATAATGTGTCTATGTAACTCACAGTCGCCACCATTCCAGTTCGTTTTCTTTTTTCGGTTTTGTCAGCTATTTACAGTATAGGGCTCTCAGGACGCCCAATCAGAAACTGTGGACAAGTTCCAGGGCAACGGGACCCAAGCACCCTGAAGAGCCTTTTTGCCTCACTTTTATTCACTCCTGTTCTTTCTCAAGAGTTCCTCCTGAAAGTATTTGGCAAACACTGGTGAAAAAAAAAAAAAGAAAAAGAGAAAAGACTTTGAGGGAAGAAAAACAACAAGTCGATCTTGAGCCACCCACACCCCATCTGCTGTGGTATTATCTTCTTTTATTATCTACAGATTATGTGCACTGATATGATTTCTACAGTTCGGTCTGCTGGTCATTGTGGTGGTTGTTCTTGTTGTTTTTTGTTTGTGAAGCGTTGTGATATGAGACAGTGAGGATGGGGGGGGGGCGGGGGGATAAAAAATCCTCCCCCTTGTGCATCTAATCGTCCATTCAGGACCCTCTTAATGGCTTGTCAGTTCCCCTTGCCCTTCCATTTTCTGTCCAATTAATTCCTTTCTAGCTCTCCGGATAAAAGGACACAATGGGGCCCCTCCACAGCATAATGAATCATTAAAATTCAGCAGCGCGGCCCTGGCACTTGGCTTCTCCCTGGGCTGGTTAGGGACGGCTGCTTGGCATGCATGCCAGGGCCAACTTGAGCAATCCACTCTCCGACCAGAGCAGATATGATCTCTCCCCATTCCTCTCCTTTCAGTGGTTTGACGAAAAACATCTTAACTTTATTATTTTTGGTTTAAGGGCACATAAGAAGTGTCAAGCGCAGGGCGCCATAAGGTCAGAAAGTTTTGCGAGCAGCACCAGACGTGGAGATGAGCCCGTTTTCAGCAGCAACTTGTAATTTTTCATGTTAGACACCTATTTATTTCTCTGAGGAAAAGTGTTACAGCAATGAAATAATTTAACGGGTATTTTGCAAAATACACCTGATTTCAGTAGCGTCCAATTCAATTTACAGTTAAGGTTTAATTGGAAAAAAAGTTCGGAGGATTGAGAGCTGCGAATAATACAGGTCTCACTGGTCTCCCCTCACAGCTGTGGCTCACGGTACAGATGTTGTAGAACCCGGTTCATATGAACAGCTGGTAGTCAGCGAAATTCCATTTGAATATATATATTATTATTTTGCAAATTCTTTCCAAATAAAAACGTAATCATGAATGCAAATAAGAGACATAGACAAATATCAAGAACAGTATCTTTTATTTTGAACCAAAAATGGCCAGCGCATGGGTTAGCTGTGCATGTGTGAATGAAACTCTAGTTAATAGAACAATAGTTTTCACAGCCTCTCTCAAAATTATACACCAGAATAATATACAAAAACACGGTTCTGTGGTCAGAACCTGGAACGTGATGCTCTGTGTGCTTCTCATACGGCGTCTCGCCGATCACGACAAACCAAGGCTGGAAGGAATGATGTCAAATTATGCACCAGGATAATATACAAAAACACGGTTCTGTGGACACAACTTGGACCGCGATGCACTGTATGTGTTTCTCATACAGCACCTCACAGAATATGACAAACCAAGGAATGATTTAAAATTCAGGATATAGTCAAATTAAGGATATAAAGAGGAGCGGGTTAACTGTGGGACTTTCTGGTGTGGATTACTGATTGTGTGCTGCCGGATGTTTGTTAATAATTCAATGTCTTATACTGAAATACTGACGATAAGCATTAGAAGGCACAAAGACGTTTTTGTTGTTTTTTACGAGACACTGCAGCGGTGAGTGATGGCTCGGATCAATTTGGGCAAATACTCAAACAAGTAATTTCCTCTTTAAACCCGACTCTAAATAACGGAAAAAGTTGAAATGATAAGAGTGGTCGTAAGTATCACTTGTGTGTATTATATCACTGGATATGTATCTCCTCTCTCACGCGTAGAGCTGCACTTTATCTCCCCGACGCACACACATGGATGCACGTACGTACACATGTGCGTGCGTTGTCCATCCGCGCATACAGGAGATCCAGCTGACATGTCACTCAGAGTGCGTGGTGTTATTTTACCCCATTTCCTTTAACCCTAGATCATGACTAATCGCGATTTGCCAAGCATAGCTTTCAGACACCTGTTCTGTCCCGTGCACGTCGGTCCTGCGCCGCTTTCTTGCAATTGGGAACGGAGACGCAGGAAAGGGTGGAAATTGGACCGGAAATTCTTCAATGGAATGATATAAAATGCACTGAACTCGTGCTGTCCTTCACTTCACTTACTGTGTTTTCAATACAAGCCAAACAGTACTGTAAATAACCAAACCCACATTACATGTGTTATCTAATAATAAAATAAAACCAATAATGCATGAACATAAATACATATAAGACTTTTATGCCAAAATGACACTATAAGATTCATATGAGCAATTTAGTTAAGACGGATCCACTAATGCAAATGGTACAAGTGTGCTGCGATATAGCTCTGGCCATTAATGTAAATTTTACTGCAAATTTACATAATTGGTCCCGTGTATATTCTCCAATATGTCTGCTTCTCCATCTGCTCCACATCACAATTTGGCCAAAACCGTTCCTCTCCTACACAACTCGGGGGCAGGCCTTTGCTTTACCTCAAGTGTGCGCACACGTGCAATCTTTAACGGGAAAGATGAGGGGTGTACAGGATGTAGGCGTAGGTGACATGTCCTCATGGAGGAGTTTGGCTCACCAACAACAACAATTTGTCCCTGTAAAAAGTCTTAAGTGTCTTTTTCACCGCAACAATATAACTTTGTATAAAATCAGCAGGCACTTTTTTTTTTTCATTTGTTTGCTTCACGTTCAAATGGTCACAGGTAACTTACTACCCCCCAACACACTCCTCCACCTGCACCTTACGTCCTTCATTAGTAGTGCATCAATCTGAATGAGTTTCGTGTGCGAACTGACGGCTTCTCGTCCCCTTAAGGTCGCGACAGTGTGGTGTAGACGGGCTGGTCCCAGCTGGAGGCAGTGGGGCTGTGGGCAGGAGCCATGGACAGACTGTTGAGGATGGGGCTGCTGTAGGGCCGCCTGGATGAGTGGAAGTAAGGGTACTGGTAGAGGCTGGAGGGGTAGCCAGAGTAAGGGTTGTAATAGTTGGAGCTCTGGAGGTCAGTATAGTCACACTGGGAGCTGGAGAAAGAGGCCGCGGCCGAGGCAGCTGACACGGCTGAAGTGACACAGGCCTGGCTGCTGTAGGAGCCGTAATCGGTGTGTGAGGGGGACCCGTGGGAGTGCTCGCTGTAGTGGCTGGGGCTCAGTTGCTCCGTTTTAATATGGAGTCGGTGCTGGCCCACCTCGCTGGAAGAGGAGGAGGACATGGCGCTCTTGCGACTCCACGCTGACCCGTTGGCGCCTGCGTGGCTGTATGAGGAAGTGTAAGAGCTGCCGGGCGCTGGAGCCTGCCCGTGGCTGTGGTCTGCGGGCAGGCCGGAGGAGCCTGAGGTGTGGCCGTTGAGCAGGAGGTACTGGTCGAACTCGTGCACGTCAAAGGTCTCCATGTTGCTGATGACATCGGTGCTGAGCTCAGAGATGTCAACGTTGCTGAAGTCGATGTTTTGCCTGCTGCTGTCGACATGGCGACGGCCCTCGTGCTTCAGATCCTGCTTCACCCCGTGGTGCAGATCTGTCTTGGGAGTAGTGGGCGGTGTTGGGGGACCGTGGGGCTGCCCTGATTAAAACAGTATCAGAGATAAAGCATGTTACACACAGATGATTCAAACAAGTGGCCTGAAACGAATTTTAAATAAAAAATGTGTGTGATATATTTTTTGGGGGTTAAATGTGAAAACACACCTGCATGCTCAGGGGGGTGGTGCCTGTCGGTCATCCCTGCCAGTCCTCCCATCCCTGGTTCAGCTTTGTACATGTGATGTGCCAGCTCTGCTCCTGAGTCCGAGTCGCTCTGGCCCGGTTTCACATTCTTCCGTCGCCGAGGCTGGTACTTGTAGTCTGGATGATCTTTCTTGTGCTGAACCCGGAGCCTCTCTGCTTCGTCTACAAACGGCCTCTTTTCACTCTCTGAGAGCAAACTGCACGGGGGAAAAGAAATATAAAACATGACAATTAATTCAGTTACACTTATTCTTACATGAACCAAGTTACTTTGGAGCTTTTTACTCATTATCAGGGGGGGGGGGGGGTGCAGATTTTCTTTTATTGATTTCTTCTTCTAGCTCATTAACCATGAAGCCCAAACTTTGTTAAAATTAACGTTATATTTTTGCTGTAATTGCCAATGCTGATTAAGAGAAATATTGTTTGTTTAATTTGGATGAAATACACGGAGACGTGTAGAAATCTGCCGCTTTGGACAAACAGTTATTTTTCTCCTGATAACAATTGACAGTATCTAATGTGTCCTTACCGCCACAGTTTCCCCAGCGTCTTGCTCAGCTCGGCGTTGTGCAGGTGTGGGTACTGGTCCGCCAGCTTCCTGCGGGCCGCCTGCGCCCAAACCATGAACGCGTTCATGGGTCTCTTGACGTGGGGTTTGCTCTTCAGTGAACCGTTCCCTCGCACGGGCATCGGCACCAGGGACCAGTCGTATCCCTTGAGCACCTGAGAAACCGCGTCCCGTATGCAAGCCGGAAACCGGTCGTCATCCTCGGAGTCCAGCTTCTTGCCCAGGCCGGTGAGCAGGGACCCCTGGCCGTCGGATCCCGTCGGGGAGAACGGCGCGTCGGAGTCGGACTCGTCCTGAGACATGGAGCTGTTCGTGCCTGACGGACTGCAGGGCTGGTCGCTCCCACACTTGTCATGCTCCTCTGTCATTTTTAACATCTTGTTGCGTGGGGAGGGGGTGGGGGATGAAGATCCGAGAACAAGCTGCAATGGCCAAATTTAAAACAAAAAGCAAATCAAATGTTACCGCTGGATGGAGGCGCGCAGCAGAGAGCCCCGTGCGCCTTTTTACGCACAGCAGTAAATCCCTTTAATAATGTCAGTAGGCAGGAGTCCGCTGTTTTCCCTCCGCTCCCCTGTTTGTTTGTCTTCGTCTGTCTTGTTTTCCGAGGCTGTCATGAGAGGTGCGGTCGTGAAAGTTGTGCTCCACACTGTGAGCTGCGGAGCGACGCGTTACAGCAACTTGAGTTGGGAGTTTAAAAATCGTCACCCCACCTTCCGCGTGGGATTGGCTGGAACAAATCACCTCTCCCCCCATTGGTTCCGGTTTTAAAATGGGCTTCATTATTGTTCATTTAATTTTCTCTCCTTTTTTTTTTTTTTTGCTTCCATCAGTGATAAAGGTCTGCTATTAATTCTAGTTGTAGAATAGTGACAAATAAGATGCTGCGCTCACTAAAGCTGATTATATATGAGCTCAGAAATTATTCCTTCAATATTTTATTGTTTTATTAGTGCATGAATAGACATATACTTATTGATCCCAAACTGGAATATTCATATACAGTATATATATATATATATATATATATAATCAAGATATAGTGACAATATCAAATGTCAAAATTTAATTTCAAAAACACATCAAAAACTATTTGGATTATTTCTCACTGGCATGAGGACCGAAGTTTAATATGACATTTAAACATGAACTAAATAAACACTGGTCATCAGATAGAGTTGGTGCATTACATAATAGAATCAGGAAATAAACAATAGTGTAAAGTATTAAGGTTTTGTGAAGACAATAGCAAATGTTAACAATATAGTTCGTGTCAGGTCTGACATGGTGATCTCCTCTATTGACATACATGTAACCATGTTTAAAGGTGATGAAGGATATTAAGTCCTCCATGACTTTATATATCTGATCTTTACTCTGCATGTGTTAATAACTGCAAAGAACTAAATATAAAAGAAAAATGATCATAACTCGGAAACACCTGAACCGACTCCTGACACAAAGCTGTTTTGCTATTACAACAAAAAGCTCTGACTTGTCGGACCCGTGCGAGCTCAGTTACAGCTTCGGTAAATCGTCTGCATTTAGAAGAGGAAGTTAATTTGTCCCTATGTGTGATCCACCAGACACTTGTCACCATCAGTGAAGCATTGTTTTCATGACGTCGAAGTTAGAAAGAGCAGAAGAGATAAGAGGGTGGATTGGATCAGGGCCTTTGTTAATGCTGTCTTTGTGTTGTTGTATTGTCAGATGATTTTTATCACCGGCCTCCCCATGAAAAGACAAGGTGTGTTTGTGCTGGACGGCAGTTTGCTTTGCTCAATGTGCGCTGCATGTGGCTGAGGGGAGAAGAGAAAATGATAGAAACTGTGGGTTGTAGGTAGAGAACAGAGGATGTAATGGTTTCGCACAGTAAGGTAAGATGTTTGCATGTTTTTCTTTTTCCCATTAACGATATGGTTTTAGAAAAACCATGTCAAAGGACCATTTGGCTCCTATTCCTTTATATTTTAACACAAAATAAGTTGTTACCAATAATCTTTACCGTCTATCGGAGTTTTGGTTTGGTCAGTCCTCTCTTTCTTTCCTGCAGCTGCTGTCGAAGCGCTCTTTTGGGTCAAGTTCAGTGTGTGTGTGCGTGTGTGTGCGAGTGCGTGTGCGTGTGCATGTGTAAGCGAGAGGGCGAGAGAGGGAGAACAGCCAGCGCAGAGTTGTCAAACATGAACAAGTCTGGCTTCATTCTCGTTCTGCTCCGCACATGGAAAAGTATTTACTCTACATGCATGTATGCATTTAAATCTCAGACATGTGGATCTTTTTGTGTCAGTGCCTGAGCATGTGTGAACTTGACACGCTTGGCGTTAACGTTTAAAAAATGAAATATTTGACATTTACTTGGACATATTACATGTCAATCACAGTGGTTTTCAGGAAAGTTACTACATGCACTTCTTGCTCGCCCTGACATGAGGCTATAGTGTCACTCTCCATGAGAATACGTTAATACTTAATAATTTATCCGTTTGCTGTAACACAGGAGACGTAATTACCATAATTTACAAACAAATTAAATTGATTTCCTGATCCTGTTAATATTCCGAAGGGAATACTAACTAGATTAAAAAAGATTAAATCTTTTTCTCTGTTTGTGTCACATGTGATGATGGAAATCCCTGCTCTTAATCACTATATTGAACATGAATCAAGTGTCCCTGGCCCAAGTCCTGCTCCACCCAACATATTTCATGGGAATCCTTTAGTCAGGATCGAGGCATCCTGCCGACGGACTGACAAACAAAACACTTAATGACACGTCCTGCGCAAAAACAGTGAAACAGTCCTTTTTTCAGGGTAGAGAGAAAGAGACAGACATAAAAAAAGACTCCAGCCTTCCCCCTCCATGCCTCCCTGTATTGTGGCGAGAAACTCTGGCCAGAATTTGTGGGCTCTGCAGCCTCTTGATTAGAAAAGGAAGGAGCAACAGAGGAGAGGTAACCACGCATGAACCTTAAGTGTCCCGGAGAACGAAGGAAGGTTTTCATTTTCCGATTAGGTTTTTTTTTTTTTTTGCAAAAGGCATCTCAAAGGGAAAGAAGCGGGGTAAAGACTTTCAGATCTCTTCAGGGCCTTAGCAGAGCTTGTTCGCTCTTTTCTCCTGCACCCTAGTCACTTCTAACCCACATGTAAATTATACTCTCTGGCTTCTAATGTGCATACAAAATTAAATTACACAGTCACCCACAGGAATCTCGCCCCCTTTGGTCTCTGCTTCTGTGTTTTAATACACTTAGGCCCATTTCTGTACTCCAACCAAGTTATTTGAAGGGATGTGTTCAGCAGTTGAAGTGGCACAGTATTGTACAGTATAGAAAAGAGCCTTGGATGTAGAATGATGTTCCTGAAGGGCATGAAGTCAATAAAACACCTAATGGAGACACGTCTGTTACTTGCATCCAACAAAATACTGCATGCAAATCATTTATTTGATATATAAGTCCCCATTTTGGTGCATGAGAGAATTTCTGCACCACAAGACGTCTGATAAGATTTATGCAAACATTTCCACATGAGAAACAACTGTGGAAACCGCCCCAGTGTCCTAACACCAACCAGCAGGCCTCCATTCTGTTAAATAATCTCAGCGATTGCACACTGAGTCAGTATAAACTTGGTGAACTGTGGAGACTGGCATGCCCTCCCGCTCACCCAGACGATCCCAACCACGGCCTGACCACATGTGGAACAAGCTCCTGGGCTGCGAACAAGCCATATCTCTCCCCTGTACCACATCAACCAGACCACTTCTATCGTTGGTTTCACACACTCGGATAGAAAGTAATTAGTGCATAATTTACAGTTGCAGCAATTGCAACTGGAAGGAAAGACAAAATGCTGGTTACAGTTACTCTAAAATGTGAATTTAAAAAGCCCCGCTACGAAAAAGTCATGCTTGAATCCAAAACGTGTATTTCCCAACTCTGGTGAAGTTATAGGAGCCGGTGTTGTAACATCTCCCGGATTGTTTCAGTTGGTTTTCCAGTCAGGTTCACACACACACACACACACACACACACACACACACACATTAAAGCAAACGCTCAGTGATGGATGTACCTTGTCCTCTTTTCTGTTCCATCTCTACTCATGTCACCCCCTCTGAAACATGGATGTTTTCCATTTTGGTCTGAGGCCAAATGTATTTTCCAGGTTGTCTACTTAGCGAGGTCGAGGACCTGGGGATGTTTGACTGCACTGGTTCTAATCACAAATCCAACCCTCGTGACAGCTGCTCCGTGTTAGGCCCTCCCATTGACCCCCTGACCCCACACTATCCTAAATTCATTCTATTAAAACACCATAATGAGGGGTTTACTGGACCAATTGCAGGTTTTATTTAAACCTATTAGTATACGTATAGGGGAGGGGCTGCACGGTGAGGGAGGGAAGGAAAGAAGTATTGAGTAGATTGAAGGGGGAGTGTTCGAGACTGAAGGAAACAATTAGTCCCAAAAAAACCCGTCACAGGGTGTGTTTGGCCTTCAGCCACATTCATTTTTAATGTCAGGAGTATAAAAAGAGCTCAAGTGTTTCCAGATTATTTGCTGTGTTTTCTCCCTGACGCATAACTGTTTTTCGAGGCAGCGGTTTTGCTTATATAGCTCTGTGTGTTCACATGAATTAGACATTATGGAGAGAGAGGTTTTGAAAGCTGTTGTAGTAGCAGGTTTGAAAAAAAAAAAAAAAAAACCCCAAACAAGGCAGTTTCCCCTCCAGCTTCTCTGCAGAGCTTTGATCCCCAGCCTGTCAGTAGGTGTCTGTTTCAGTAACACGCATGAGAACAAGTGCAAGGACACTGACTGCGCACATTTGTAAAGTGTGTAATAGTTTGAGCTGTTGACATAAAGTTTCTGTTTGAAGCCCAAGCTGAACAGCAGGGTTGACTATTCCAGAGCAGTAAACCTCTATTTCGTTTTCCAATGTGCACTGGAAATCCATCCCTGTGTTATTTATTTTTTTCTGACATGATGAAATGAATGCTAAGATGTTCAGCAGGGGTGACACTTCTCATGGTGGATCTTCTCTTCCAGTTATCCCAAGAGTGTGTTTCTCTCTCTGTGTGTGTGTGTGTGTGTGTGTGTGTGTGTGTGTGTGTGTGTGTGTGTGTGTGTGTGTGTGTGTGTGTGTGTGTGTGTGTGTGTGTGTGTGTGTGTGTGTGTGTGTGTGTGTGTGTGTGTGTGTGTGTGTAGGTTCTTTTTTTTACATTTTCTGATTTACACCCCCTTCTTCCCATCTTTCTTCCCTCTCATCTTCACGGCATATGTTCCGAATAAAACCTGCGGTGTGCTCAGTCTTCCACATTGTCTACTTTTTTTTTTATCCTTGATTCACATAAATCATCTCTCCAATTTGCCTGTGAATTAGATGGTGTGGGACATGCACACATTTAGGACAGGGCTCAGGGGCGGCGAGAGTACAGAGAGCCCACCCCTTGACTTTACGGGAAATGGGCGGCTGCTCCACAAAAGCGAGACTATTTAGAGGACTTCTTTGGCTGCGGGGACTTTGCCTCACAGTGCTAAGATAACTGTGGTGGATTGTTTTTATTTACAGATAATTAAAACAAGAATACAAAAAAATAAAAAAAGACATTTGCACTGTTTTATGTCCCGTTTTTTTTTTTACGAGCACAAGAACTGTGCGAGTGCGTACACACATTTGTGCACGCAGACAGCGCGGCACACACAGAGCAGCACAGCGTGAAACCTAAATCTCTTGTGTACAATTCATACATTGCAGGATAATTTATAAGCTATTAAAATGATTATTGGTGGAGTGGATCAAATTCTCCAATTAGACGTTCGGTGTAGCAGCCAAGACTTTCAATGTTTATGAGCAGCAGTTAGTCCGTCTGTCTCCAGCCTGTCTGTAACCTCCAAAAGAAACACTACACTGAGAAACACATCAGCACACCTACTGCGAAACCACATGAAGAAGCTGTGTGCGTTGTGATCATCTGAATGCACAGTGCAATGTTTTATATTATATTACTGCTCTGTAGTCGTTGCCATGGCTCGATGTGGGTTGGTTTACTGCCTAACTAAAAAGCTGGTTAGTGCTTTGACATCTGGTCAAAGACCCCGGGGATGGTTGTAGAGAATATTGCATCAGTTTAGTACATATTGTAAACGTGTATGCAAATGTGCATCTCTGCATGAAGTATTGTGTGTGTATATATATATATATACATGTACATACAGTATGCATGTAGCCAAAGCAAATCTTTGTACCTTTTTGTTGAGCAGAACAAACGGCATTGCCACTTTGTCCAGAGATGAGCAACGTACACAGTCGACTACATCACAGAGCCTCGACATCTGTCGTCAGAAAGGCTCAAATGAATCAGGTTATGTGACTCATTCTCAACCCACCCTTTATTAAAACTGTAAAAACACAATTTCTTTTAGTTGGCTGACAGTGATTATGATGATGAATAAAAGGTTAAAAAGATTTGCACCCCTCCTGGGGACAATGTTAGTTTTGCGAATGTTGAACGTCTAAGAAAGTGAAAACAAAAAAAATCCTGTCAGCGCCCCGTGATCCGGATCCGCACCAAAATGTAATGGTTTCTTTTCCGACCCAAGTTTCGGGAGTAATCCATCCAGGAGTTTCTGCATAATCCCACTAACTACCAGACAGACGAGCAAACAAACGTAGACACAAAGAAAATAGCCACAAGCAGCACCACCAGTGATTCGGAACATTTCAAAAGCGTTGTTGTGTTTCTGACTCTTCATCCTGAAATATTGCGATCTATTGGATTTGATCTTGTTCTTTAATGTGGTGTGATGTCCAAATTAATATGTCTTCCTTCAGTTTGGCTTGACATCCATTGCATGCTGTGTGGTTTCTCTGCCAACTGTCACACAGACCTCACTGGACTCAGGTGGGGAAAAGAGGGAAGCACTCGAAAACTGTATCCACTGGTTGTCATTTGTGTATTTCCTGGTCCAGTCACTTCACTATTTCCACCTGTTTACCTGACTGTTGTAGACATGCAAACCAGCAAAGGGAAAGATTGTCTTGTGTTGTCTCTTTCAGGTGCTCTATACAAAAACTCAATACTTGTGGACATGCATGTCCAACAGGGTTAAAAGCTGTTTATTTGTGTTGAGTTTATTGGGCTATTGTGGGAAGTTTTTGGCCACAGCTGTTTGGTTGTGCACAGCTTCAGGTCACATGGTGTGGGAGTGCAAGGTCACCGAGGTCACTTCCTGTTCCCTTTAAAGAGGTGCAGCGCTCTAGCATGGGGACAAAAGAGTACACGGAAGTACTTGTGTGGCACGAAGGATATAAAGAGTCTTTTCAGCGGGACACAAAGTCTGACCTTTTCATTCACAGTGGAATTTAACTTTCCTTGGAAGTTGCTTGTTTTGGAAAGTTCTCTCTCTCCTCCACCTTCTGCAGTGCATGTTCTCTAATTCGGATCAATGTTGATGAAAAAGATTCGTTTTCTGCACGATAACTGAAAAATCTGCTGTTGCACAAACAGACTCAGATCAGTTGGGTTTGACAGCGTCGCCTGTGGTGAAGCTCAGAGTGTTTAACCTCCACTGACGGGTGACTCAGCTCCGAGGACGATCAGTGCTTAGATGAAATTACATATCTAGGCTGAGGATGCTTGAATCAATCGTCAGATCAACAACATTCGATTCCACTCACCTTGGTAACCGTGTGTGTGTGTGTGTGTGTGTGTGTGTGTGTGTGTGTGTGTGTGTGTGTGTGTGTGTGTGTGTGTGTGTGTGTGTGTGTCTTCTCTGTGTGTTTTGGTTCAGTCACCTTCACCAAACATTTTCAACCCAGCTTTTCAGTCCCCATCCATCTCTTGGGGACTAATGGCAGCCCCCTGGGACAGATTTGGCTAAATTTAACCTAGAATGTAAATCTACTGAGCCATAGGGTCTCTCATTAAAAAAAAAAAAAAGATTCCATTGCAAAAATAAATGCTTCTGATTAGTTTTTTGCAGATTAATTCATCCTCATCAACAATATGACTCTCATGATGACTCTTTAAAGCAAGACTAAAATATGTCTAACGTCAAGGGAATTGCATATTATTACTTACTTATTAGAGGTTGTCTATAGTCTGTGCTTGTATGTATATAAGCAAGTGGCATGTGCAGCGTAGATCATTTTTAGTATTCCACATATGACTCTACATGCTTTTGGATAAAATGGTAACAAATTGAATCAGAACCAATGACCCCCCCTCCCCCCTGCCCATCCACCCAAATGCCCAATTTCTGCTCCATGGGTGCATTTACGGCCTCAGACTCAGGTATATGTATGTATTTATTTATGACGGCAGTAAAGTGGCCCGCTGTAGTTAATCTCCTAATGACGTTCCTCTGCCACCAGTTTGTCTGGGTCCGGGCCACAGGGACTGATCGCTGGAGACAGCGTGTGTGTGTGTGTGTGTGTGTGTGTGTGTGTGTGTGTGTGTGTGTGTGTGTGTGTGTGTGTGTGTGTGTGTGTGTGTGGGGGGGGGGGGGGGGGGGTTGTTTTGTGGATGCCGACTCCAGAGATGTTTGTGTGGCCACGAAACTACTGTTAAGACAGAGCCTGGCTTTTGTCTGCGTGGTCTGACGTGTGAAACGACATGTTTGTGACACGGCGTGTTCCAGAGGGGTGATGATCCTCTGCAGTTCAGTGCCAGCGAGAAATTTCGCTGATTGGAAACAAATGGGGCGCACTTCTTCTCAGCTGCTGTCACTTTCTCTCCGTGACGCAGCTTGTTTAATTAATTTGCAAATATGCTCTGTGCACATCTTTTAAGCCGCCTGTTGAAATAATAGCTGCTTGTTAAACCATGCGTGATGCATACATGTCTGTGCACAGGTGTGAGTGTGCAGTCATGTCAATTTGTGTCTCTGCGTGTGAGGGAATTTTTTTTTGGCACCAAGGCCGGACTCCTGCTACCGTATGTAACTTGACTTAAAGATACAGTAGCCTACGATCTGCCTAGTAAAACTGTCGCACACCGAGCAGAAGAGTTACCGCCCTTTTCCTCTCTTTGTCTCCACTGTCCATCTTCCCTCCTCCTTCCTCTCTCCTCTCCTGGTTGCAGTTGTATTTGTGCGCCTTGGGAAGATTACAAAGAGGTGCTTTGTGAGGGGATGCAGCTGCTGAAATCCGACTAGATCCAGCTGAAGAGAGAAGGGAGCAGGTGGGTCAACAACGCTACCCTGCCGTTCCCAGAATATCAGGCTGCAGAGCTGTGCCTCCCTCCCCCCACCCACACACACACACACACACAAACACGAGAGCTGCCCCACCTCACCCGAGCACACACACAAACAAACATTATACCATGTCAAAATACAAACACAGTAACACCCACAAAACAGCAATACAGCCATATGCACATGTCAAACGACTGCCTCAGTGGTGATACTGCCCACTCAATCAAGCGCGCATCACTGGAATCATTCATACGGTGGGAGATTGTTGGCAAGAAGTTAGAAAAGCAGCACAAATAATTAAAATTACACACAAACATAGCCTCGAGTGCTGCCTCGCTTAGTCTCTCTGATGATTCAGAGAAGTCTCGTTCTGTGATTTCGACAGCGGCAGCGGAAAGCAGAGGACGCTCCTGTCAGCTTTGCGAAGTTGAGATGTTAACAGGTCAGCGTGCTGCCAAAATGCTGGATTTCTGGACGTCGGTAAGACGACCCTCATCCGGCTTTGCGCCGCTCAGAGAGGTGGTGGGAGATGGAGAGGGGAGAGGAATGAAAGAAAGGAGAGGAAGTCAGGCAGGAGGGTGATCTTGTTCTCGTTGACGTGGATCACATGTCACGGCATCGTCCCCTCTGCAGAGGACACGATGCCCATCCAAGGTGACATGAAGCGCACACATGCAAATTGCCATTTTCCTAAAATTTGAAATAGAAAGGAAATGTAGAGTTGAAGTTGAGAAACAATGTTCCCACTTTGCTTTATCATCTCAACCCTCAATCAGCTTCATCCCCAAACAAGCTGCTTTTTGTTCTTCTGCATGAAAACTGAAATATGGATGATTTCGCATATGTTCTCTCCCTCTGCCGTCATGTCCTGTAAACAAGCTTTTTGATAATCATAAAAGCAATATGCAGATGGGATTGCGAAGGAGTACGGGCAGTATGGAAAACTGTGGGCTTTGTGAACCATTCTTCAGCTTTTTAAAACATGCCTCTGTTACTGAAGTCTCTCTGTGTCCTTAATGAGAGGTTTGACGCACATCGTCTCCCTCCCCCACACCCCGGCATACCCGTCTCCCTTCTCCCTTCATGTGCGATAATTCGTCCATGTTGATAATAAGTCCGTCTGTCCCTCCCTGAAAACGCGTGAATGTCATTTCATACACACTGTGCCCTACGGGGCTGTACCATGAAAGGGCCCACTGTCTCGCACGTTTAGTATTCCTGCCTTGAGATGCTTGCAGACATCACTGTCACTCGTAAAGACTTGTGTGTGACAGACAGTCAGCACTGAGTCATAGAATGTTTTCCCTCTTTTTCTCAAGCAAAAATCTGCCACCACCATCAGTGTTTTCCCAGGAACCTAGATTTACAATTCTGATCATCTGATATTTTCTGTAGGGAAAACGTTTTCTCGACTCTGTTGGCCTTCGATCGCGTAACACGTTCATTTTCCCAGCACGCATCTCAAAGCAAGACACCGGCAATATGTCACCGGAATCGTCAATCTGTCATTGACTTCAGCTCTATTTCGTAGGTTAGTAGTTATCTCCCATTCGTGTGGCTGAAGCTTTGAGTGCAGTGACTTGATATCGCTTCCATCACAGCTCTGTCACTCGCGCCCCCCCGCGGGCTCGCTGCCTCCTGCGCCCGAGGGGGGGAAACACGGCTCCCACTCTCCAGGTTGTTGTTAATTTTTCCGTCACCCCGTGGTTCATGTGATATACAGTAGAAACAACACATTCGGGCTCAGTCTGGGCTCCTCTCTTGCTCAAATTACAGTTTGTGTGGAAGTGCAAGAGAGATCATCATTAGGAGGTGGATCTCAGAAAACACTGACTTCCAGCCATCTGGAGCCGCATCCCTCCACATGTTTCATGAGTGTGGAAAGTTGCGAGAACGTGTCACTGGTCTATATCAAATCCACAAAAATATTTCATCAACTCAGTGCTCGCTCGTGGGCGTGTGGATGTTATTGTTTCAGTGGTTTTCCTTTTTTTTTTGTCTTGTGGCCAATTAAACTCCCATCACTGTCATTTACATACATTTACATCAGTTTATTTGTCACTGTTAGATTTGTCTAAGCCCCGCAATCTGCGTCCAACCCACGTTTCTGAAGTTTGACAAAATGAAGCCATATGCTGTTGATATGGCACCGAGCAGATGCTTTCAGCTTTGCGCTGCGTCATCTGAACCAAATCTGGGCAACTGCAGAAGACGCACCACCTCTCACCTCCTCCACATCCTCGCCGCGAGAGTAATGGTCTCCACATTGCCTCGTGAAAGCAACGAGCCCGGTTGCCGCCATTCTCACATCTGCTTCCTGGAACAGCGGCAGAGAAGTCTCTCCCTGAAGAGCTCCCAGTGGAGTGTGGGGCATGTGTGCACACACATGAGGCGCGAGTTTGAGACGGGGTGGGGGGGGGGCTTGCCGGCGTGGTTTATTTTCAAAGGGTAATGCTGAGGATGTGTTGAGAGGGTGAGGAGTTGAGAGGGCTCTCGGCACTCTGGTTTGGGTTTCGCCTCCCTGGGACACGGCTGGGGGGGGGGGGGGGTGGGGTTCGGGTTCAGAGCCGGGGGAGGGGGTGTTTAGACAACAACACAAACAAGATAGAATATCTTTTTTAAGTTCTAATATATAGTTTGTGTGCGTTTGTGTGCATGAGACAGACAGTGCGCAACATTTTACGTAAAGTTGTCTCTCCATCATATTATTATCACCTAATTCTTGTTAATCGTTTTTGTGACCATGTCTCGACTTGAATGTTGTGAGAGAGAGAAAAAAAAATCATGCAAACAGCTAAACTGAACTCAGAGCAGAACAGGGAAGTAAGGCATTCAAGTCAGGCGCAGCTAACTGTCATATCTGCACCGTTCATTTCCCTATTTTTCAGCAGTCACGTGTGGGCTACTTTGCATTGAAAGAAGGCCTGGGCCATATTAAAGATACACTGAGCTGAGCCGGACTTATTTGGTTATTCAAAGCTGCCACTCTCTCTTTTCTGCCCTTCATCCCTGTACACATGCAGCACATTTTTTCAGTTGTCACAGCAAACGGGGGAAATTTTTTAATGCAAAATATGATGCAAAAGTGAACATTTGCATCTGGAGGCATCAACACCCTCACGTGTTGGACCTGGAGGTTATTTAGCTCAGGACCTTTGAGCATTTGGAAGTGCGACACGTTCAGCTAACTGATCAGAGCAATTCTGGACAAGTGAATCATTTCCTCTCCTCGTATCTATGTCCATTAAAAAAAAAGAACTTAACTTGAAATTTATTTGAGGAGCATTTACTGGCTTGGGTTCATGTGGAATACGACGATATTGTGACCAACTCATGATGAGCTGTATCCAAGGGATCCCCACCTGTAGACAGAGCACCCACTCTCACACAAATACACACAAATACACACACACACACACACACACACACACACACACACACACACACACACACACACACACACACACACACACACACACACAAATTAGGCCAGGGCAGTTGCACGGCAAGTTTATTTAGCACATTTCAACAACAAGGCAGTGGCAATTCAAAGTGCTTTACCTAACATTAGGAGAAAAACTGCAATAAATAAAATAAAATAATAATAAAATAAAAGAGATAAAGTGTATGATCATTGATTATTTGATATAATAAAAGGCAAACAGGAAGGTGTTCAGCATTAAAAGACATAATTGTTGCAGCAGACCTGCAGTGGGGACTTGTTCCAAATATGTGGAGCTTAAAAAGTGAACGCTGCTTCTCCGTGTTTCGTTCTGACTCTGGGGAACACGAGAGAAGCTTCTTCCCAGACGACCTGATTGGTCTGGATGGTTCATTACGTAGCAGAAGATAAGAAATGTGCTTCAGCCCTAAACCATTCAGGGTTTCATAAACCAAAGTAATCTGTCTTCGCTTGTCAGTCTTAATCTGTACTCCACACACAGAGAAGCCAATATCACAAGCTCAGTAAATACCAGAGTTTACTGAGTTATTTCTGTCTGTTTTGCACCTTTTTCTTTTCATCGTTTGGAGTTTAACACTATTATTCTTTCTATTTAAAATCACTATGATTCCTATTTTAAGTTCTGAACCATAAAGATTTTACACCCACCTCCCCTGTGAGAAATACTACATTACACCCTACATCTAAGAAATAAATAGGAAAGCAGACAAGACGACATGTCTGGACTTTTTTTTTACAGTTCTTATGGCTTTCCTCTGCATTTGCTGCTGAGCGTTTGCCTGCCAAACACTGAGGCTGCCACGCTGCCGCCACTGCTGCTGGTGTTTTTTCGATCAGACTGGTGTGGACCTGGGAAGCGGAGCATGTGCCACAGTGGAATTCAGGTGCCAGGAGCATAATTTCCCCTAAGTGCTTACAACTGTAAAAACCAAAAGTTGATTCCCTGTGACTGAAAGTAATTACAGCCCGTTCAAATCGAAGCGAAAGACAAAGCGGCGGGTTCTTTAAGTTTTCGCAGAACTGTAAAAAACATCATGTGGTCTGTCTAATATCTGTTTTATTTGAATGTTTTCACTTTCAAGTTGGTAATTTGCGTTGGGCATGTGCGAGGAAATGCCACTGCCTGTGGTTAACCCAAAAACTATAAAGTGTGGAAGATGTATTGAGCTGTTTTATCAAAACCTATATACAAAACCATCATCTGAAATGAAATGGACAGTAATAGCTAGTCTCTAACATCTGCCTCTCGCCTAATCAACCCTGCACATCGTTAAAGTTATTAGTTTGATTGGCTGCCTTATCTATCAGTTTGTGTGAATGAAAGCCCAGTTTTTGGGGGGTTTGTCTTCGTGGAAACACAAAGTTGTCTGAGGGATGTAAGTCGTGTATCTGTTGTGGTGGAGCGCTGTGTGTAGTGTGGGTTGAGCTTGTGAGAGCGTGACGGTGCACCTGTCAGAGAGGAAGGCCTCGCTAATCGCTGTAAGCTGGCCGCGGAGCGAACATGTGCACTGGGGAGACCCTCAGGCCAGGAGGGGAGGAGGGGAGGAGAGGAGGAGAGGAGGAGAGGAGGAGGGCATGCCTGACCTAAATTGCTTCAGTGATGAACCAAAAAAAAGAAACGAGAGAAAAGGACTGCATGTGGACGGAGAATTCCCCCGGATCCTCCCCCCCACCTCCCCTCTGCCTCTCGCCGCTCCTCGGTTCTTCCCCTCTCACTCACACTCCTCTCATCCTCGGACATCAGACCATTTCCACTGTTTTTCCATCGTAAATCATCCGCCTATTGACAGAGTGATTGCATCCTTGCTCAGATTCGCTGACTCATCTGTTCTTTGAAACCCGCCTTCTTGGGAATATCTCACCCGCCATTGGCTCCCTCAGGTCTAATAAAGCAGAGACTCCATCTCCCTCTCTCTCTCTCCCTCTCTCGTCTCTCCCTCTATGTTGAGTCATTCATGGGAAAAGCGAATCAGCGCTCCGCCGAGATCGCAGAGAACACACTCTCCGGTTCTGTTGACGAAGGGTGAGGTTCTTCTCCTCACCTCTCGAGACAGGACCACACAGTGCGTGTGAAAATCTGGCCGCGCAGACACACCTCGGTTTCCATGTGCAGTAAAACTGTACATGAGCTACACAACAAATAGCTTCACACCACAGTTAGAGAGATGCTCTCTGTGGGACAGGAGCAGTGACTCGGGGTCACTTGTGTTTGTTACCCTGGAAACGGGTACTAATTGAATCTGGTCAAGTGATGGTAAACAGAGGAGTTGTCCAGCAGTAGCCTGTTGCTCTGTCAATCTGCCAAGTCACTCGTGAACGTCTGAACTACATGAATTATGTTTATGCCTGTGAACCCTGGTTCTTTCAGTTATGCTTCTTTTTATTTTTGAATTATTGTCAGTTATTGTCAGATTTATTTTTGCACTGAGTTGGAGCACTCTGATTTGTATGCACTCCCCTTTTGTAATCGTGTGTGTCTGCTATGACAAATCGCATTTGGCCAGCACTTCTGAAACGCTTTATGTTTGTCGGTAATCATTTGAATTGATCACTGTGACTTTCCTTGAGACGTCAAACCCCTTGATTTCATTGCACTAATGCATCCACGATTTCCACATCGCTTATTTCCTCCAGAGTGCCCCGACTCCCGAAGCAGCCTAATTTGTGCAACACGCCAAAATAATAGACCTTCGATGTTTCAAGACAAACTTAATCCAGCTTGTTTTTTTTTTTTAAAGCTGCAGACAGCAGTGGGAAATCACAGCTTAAATTAAGTCCCCATGACTCAATGTTTCACCTCAGATCTCCTTTCTCTCTGAAAGCGCGCAGGCTTCAAGTGTAATGGAGCTGGTGAAATGATAAACGGTGATAATAAGCGTGAGATGTGTCATCAAATACAGTTTTACGTCACATATTAGACGCCATAAATGTTGAACCTCTTACAGTAGCCGACTTGTCATTCAAGCTGCGTGGCCATTGCGGAGAAGCAGCGTTTCATCGCCGAATGGGCTTTTGTTTACGATGCTCACAAGTTAACACTTTTCGCAAAATCTGAATAATGGGACCTTTTTTTTCGGTGGGGACTAATCCCTCCAAAAAGCCATCAAGTGGAGTTGAGCGTCCCCAGAGTACAGTCAGTAACCAATCTTTTCAACAGATCCTTCCTAAACATTGGAAGCTGGACTGGACAATAAACATGCAGCGAAGTGTCTGCTGTCTACAGCTTGTCAATGTGCTTCCACTTATATCCACCACCACCTCCTCCTCCTTTTCTCTTTTGTCTTTCTCCCCTCTCTCTCCCTATCCCCTCTCACTGCGTCTCTCCCTCCGGGGAAGAGTTTGAAGTGGCGTTTCTCGGGCTTTGTTTCCTCAAACTGGCTGGTTTTGTTGTGTCTAGTATCTGGGCTTCGGCAGTGCCGCGGATGCTGAGCTGAAACCTAATGTAACGATGTGGTCGGAGGTTTCTGCGATCCTCTTAGTGGCTGCTGGCTGCCTTATTCTGGACAATGGGGACAATGGCGGCTTCCCATCATGGAAACACGGTTCATTACCTTCCACTAAATCCTCCTCAAATTCAGCTTATTCTCATTTTCTGCCTTTGACTTAGTTAGATTTTCATTTGTTGTGATGGAAGTGAAGAAAGGCCATGAAATGAGACACTTTTATTGAGGCCAAGAAAATATTTTTTCTGAATAATGTTCTTATTACGTCCACCAGGCTGGTTAGGTTTTCACTTAGTTTGTCTGTCTGTGTGTTAATTTGCGGGATTATGCAAAAAGTACCAGATGGACTGCAACAAATCTTGGCTGTGGTGTGGATCTACAATAAATGTAGGTGCAGATCCGAATGGCGGATCCAGGAACTTTGAATGCACACAGCTATACAGTGCATCAAAACACCTAGTTACAGATCTCCTATGCTATCAGTGGAAGTGTAATTATTTTTCAAATCATTATGAACTGTGGCAGGACAAATTAGAACATTTGCTTCAACATGGTGAGATTAACCTTGGCCAAGGTGCACTCCTAGTCAAGTGGAGGTGTGAGACATTTCTGTCGATGTTGTTTTTCTCTGTGAAAACAAATTCAAGCCGTCAAATTGACAAACTTTTTACAGCTACAAGTCTTCAGAGGATGTGTCTGATGCTCAAACTATAGATTATGGGATAAAGAATCGCTTTGATAGCGTTTGAAGGTGACATAGCTGTGCCAGCTGCTGCTACTGTAGCCTTCTCTACCTGTTAGGCCTCAAACACCACACACACACACACATACACACACACACACACACACATACACACAGACAGACAGACACACACCGCCGTGGGTCCCCTGGCCTGGCTGGGCTGTGGGTAGCTTGTAACCCAAGTGTTTTATTAGCAACTGGTCCAACATAGCTAATTGCTTCCTGAGGGAGTCGCCTCCCTCCGCTCGGTGGCTGATTAACGGCCCACATTATGTGTCTCGACAACCTTGACAATCTTTTTTTTTTTCCTTTATGGTCACAAAACTTTTTATTACACTTGCACTGCCACAAATCTCCAGTGTAAATCTCCTCACGAGTCAGTTTTTGCATTCCGAAACTTTTTGTTGCAGTTAATGTTTATTGGAATGATTTAATGATTATTGTTAGTGATGTTTGTAAAACTAATAGTCATGGCTTTGCGATAGTTGTAACATGATTGATTGACATTGAAATTCAAGTTATTAAGTTATTTAAAAATATACTTTTTCCACAGTAGAAATGATGAATTAATAATGTTTTTTCTGTCATTTCTATTTCTTTACTGTATCATTGGAACACATTGAGCAATATTCAAATGATTTTGATGTATTAATGCATCACATTGCATAAGAAAACGTCAAAATGCCAGTTTCACTATGTCCTTTTTGTAAATGTGTTTGACATCAGAAAAGAAAAGGAGATCAGATTTTAATATCCTCTGTCACGACTGGTTTGTTTCTTTTTTCCAGGAACAATCTGAGACATTCAGATTCAATAGAATATTTTTTTGGTCATAGTCAGATTTGTCACTCGTTCCTCCCTCGGGCCTTTTATCCTGTTTTTCTGAAAGTAATTATGCTCTAACTTTAAAACCACTTGTTTAAGGCGATAACTTTCAACAGATTTTATGCAGTCGTCTTCTCGTCCGTGTGTGGGTTCATGCGTGGGTTGACTCTTGTGACATCCATGCAACACACATGATGTAAGCATATAATAACAGACTAAAGCCAGGCATCATCTGGTGTTTGACCTTTTAACTCCCCAAAGGAAAATAGTGAATGCGTGATAAGTGGGTGGACATCAGCTCTGTGGCTGCCTAAGAATTCCCCTTCTTTTGTTTATTTTCTCTCCCGTTGCAGATATTTATACATGATTCAGCTTTTCATCCTCTATAACTTTGTTCCTGATGATCTTGGTTTCAAATTCAGAATCTCTGATGTTAAAAAGCAGCTGCTGGTTTCTGGACTCTTCCTGTCACATGCTCTTGTCTCATCCCCGTCTTTGATGATGCCATTGGGAGCTATGAACAGATGGGTTTCAAAAGGCTGCTTTCCTCAAACAGGATATAGATGATGTTAAGGCCTGATGCTCTCAGGAGCAAGGATCAAATGGGGTTCTTCCACCCCCCACCGCTCCCTCCATCTCTTCGGGGTGGGGTCCGGACGAACGGCCCGAGAAAGAGGAGGTCTCCCTCAAGTGTGTTTCAAGGTCACGTTATCACACTTGCTCTAACCTCATCAGTTCCTGCAAATCATCTGGATATCGTTATATGTCCATCTAATTTATATTCGTACCCCAAGTCTTTTTTTTCCTGTCATGCTGCACCTTATTTTGACCCCTTGATACAGCAACTCCGTCACAGTTGCATATTCAGTGGTGGATCGAGGCCCTGAAACCATGTTCAGTCAAACTGCGGAAACAGAACGCATACTTCTGGTTTGGGCTTGGAAGAACCCCTTGTGCCTTTTCTCAGAAGTCCAGAGCCAACGTCGAGTACGGAAATAAGTTATTGACAAGGATCGGTTTTGTATAATTTCTTTTCGACAGCTTCCTTCCAAAAATGTGTCAAACTCTGGGACGTCTGTCTCGGAGGGGGACTCGTCTGATTGATCTGTCCTCCGCAGCGCTCTCACATGTGTTTCGGCGTATGTGCAGCTGTTTCTCAATGGAAGACAATGGCACTAGAATTGGCACTGACTCCACGGGACGCTGGGGCAGGCGAGATGACTCAGGCGCTTAGGAGAAGATCCGCTGCCCGGCGCGGCAGGGAGCGAGTGGGCAAGGCAGCTGCAGCGCGGTTGATAGGAGCGCTGCAGGGTCGGACGGAGGAGGAGTCATTTTCGCATTAGCAGAATCGCATTTTGAGAAAGATGCCGCATTCCAGGACCTCTTTATTTGATTAGCCATAATGTTGTAAATGCAAGAATGTACTCTGATAAATGGCAAAAGTAGCTGATGAATTAGTTATTCCCGTCAGCAAATACCCACGCTAGCTTGCCCTCCCTGCTCTCGTCCCACGGGCCACATTGCCTCCTCAATCTGCAATATGGAGCACAATTATACTAATTTCTTTCAATTGCATTAGTGAGGGCCTGGAGAAAAGAAAGGCTGTCTTTCTGAGCAGGAACCTTCTCTATGCAGTCAGCCTCCCCGCACCTCAGAGGGCAAGTACAGGGGGAGGCAACGTGACCCCTGCTCACCCCTCCTCCTCATTTGCCTGCACTCCCCTCTCCTCCTTCATTCCCTCCAGCTCTTGTCCCTCTTTTCTCATTCCACATTTTCCTCCCACACCAGTGGCTTCATCTGAAACTTACAGAAAACTTAAGCGCTCAAGTCTTTTTGTGCTCTTTTGGGGGGGGGGGGGTGGGTTCATATTTTTTTTGTTCGAGGACGAAACATGACCACACACGGGGGACCTCTAACATCTCTTTCAACTTCTGCTGAAACAGTCCCTTCTACTTCCGACATCCATGTGCAACATCTACCTGCTTTTAAGAGCTTGTTCTTAAATACAGTACAGGAAATACTCCCAATCCCAGCAAAATGAAAGAAATAACAGCACAGATGTTGTGGTTTTAGTGGATTTTGTTTTATTACTTGGTCCAGTTTAGGATATTTTGGATTTTGGATATCAAGAGCTAAAAGCACAATTTAGATTAATTTGACAACAGTCTTTTGTAAGTAATGTGCACTGTTGCTGTTTTAACATGTATATAGTGTGATATATACAGTATCTACTGACTATGACCCTATAGAATTTCTCTATCTGTGTTTCCTTCCCAAGTAGAACCAGTTCTCCATGACCAGGTCACATCAGAGCGGCCTGGTGGATGAAGGACTCTGGGGGGCTGCAGGGTGCTGGTAGTGGGAACACAGTCCCGGTTATGAAAGACACCATTGTCCTGTGTAGCTCGACAACATGAAAATGAATAAATCAAAGAGGAGACATCAAGAGTGGAGGAGAGGAAGGGTTGGAGGGACCGGGGGGGGACTATCTGACATCTGCATTTTTAAACTGGGCATTGAGCTCTGGAGGAATGTTGTTATCATCCAACATCAACTGCTACGATCGGGAAGAATTTGGCATATTGCATTATCTGACTTCTGATCAGATCTCGTAAGCACATCATCATCATCATCATCATCCCTCAAACAAGCAAATATCGCAAATAACTTATCTATCATCAGATTTGCATCATAACAATTCATTGAACTTTTGTTATACATTAATCATCTTTCAGTTTTGAGAGTAGCATCATTTGATTAGTTTAACTAATCAGTTTTCTGAGAAGAGATAATGGCTTCTGGTGTGGAATGGAATTAATACAGAGTTTGTGTAAAACCTGGCTAAAGTGTTTATCCTGCTTAGCACATTTGCTTCCATATCAGGTTAATGATGAGATGCACATTTGTTACAGACTGTTCATGAATAGTTTGAGGTGATTTAGGCAACAGGCCTCCAACCCAAAATAAATCTAATAAAAAACTAATAAGATCTAATGAAATCCCTGCTAGTGTGATCAGCAGCATTCAACCGACACAATAGAATCTTAAGCAATGGGACTTTCCTGTCAAATGATCAAAAGACGAACATGGCAGAGGAGACAGTCTTTGGAAACCACTGTGAACAAAGATGGATGATTCGTCTCCACTTCCTCCCACTATCCAGGAATTAAGCCAAAGTATGAACGCTGCCATCTTGTGAAGACAGACTCTGTGCAGTAGCGATTTGGGGGTTAGAGCAATACCTAGACACACACCTGACCAATCATGAGTCAGCTATAAGTCTATAATGACCCCCTTTTTTTTTTTTAGCATTATTAAACTTTTTTATGGTTACATTTGCACTTGGTTAAACTCATGGAGAGCTCATGGTTTGGTATATCACTGACTAACCCTAACCCTATATCACTTCATTAACCACTATATTTCGATAACCTTAACCAAGGCTGGACTCTGCATGCAAAGTCGGTCTCCTTTGTCAAAGTCCTGCACGTTGCATTCCCACCATCTGCCTCGTCACCTTCCTGTGACTCTGCTGAGTTACATAAATGCAGGGTCTGAACAAAACATTCCCTCTGAACATAATCCAGGCAAAGATTTCATTTGCAACCACAACGTAATTTGGAAAACTATTTAAACATACTTTCTAAGAGACAAGGACTGTTGCCCGTGGAAATGAGATGGCTGGAACGCTATGGCTGCAGTCTGCGAGTGGGGACATGGATCCAGTGACTGCACTGGGCTGTATCATAAGTTTCAAATCAATACATTTAAGTCCCAAGGCAAGTCCAAGTGCTAAACTTTGCATTCCACAACCTAAACAAGTCGTTATTTGTCTGTTTTCTGCTGTTGTGTGCACTGGGAGAGTTTGTGTCTCCAGCTCGAGCAATGTGATCGGCTGCCTATCGCACTGATTCATGGGGTTGAGTCTTAAGTCCACACTTCTGATACGTGCTAATGACACAAGTAGTCATTTTTGTCTGTTTGGCTTGTTGAAGGAGATGCAGCGTTGCTTCCGCTTCATTTAGTGTCCTTTCTCATCGGATGGCAATATGTTCCGTCAATAAATATTGACCTGTCCTATGCAGAATCTGCCGTGGGGGCGCATGGGACTGACAGTCAGTCAGCGAGTGAGCCGCTGCCTGACCTCTGCAGTCTCCCTGCCAGTGTTGACCGCTATACTGCTGGACCCGACAGCAAGACAGCAGCTGTCTCTCTGATTCAGTTCCACACACAGTGGCACTTTGCTGCAGCCTCCCATCCCAGGTGTGTTCGTGCATGTGTGTGAGTGTCTGTGCATAAATGGTGTCTGCACAATGGCCGCCCTGTGTGACCCTGTGCATCTGTGTCCGCCCAGACAAGCTCTACTGTCCTGCTTGCCGCTGGGTCCTCTCTTCGGCGTTGACAGCGCGCTACAGGTGCCCAACACATCTGGCGCTCCTCGCAACCAAATGCACACACTCTCACACACACACACACACACACACACACACACACACACACACACACACACACACACACATGTTGGCTGAGGCTCTAATGAGTTAAATGAAGATGGTCCTCAAAGGAATACACCAACACAATCAACAGGAACATAATAAATTGCATTCAGTGGCTTCTTTGAGAAGTGAGAGAAGTTAAGTGACTTTTTCTCTCACTTTTTTTGAGCCACCAATGAGTTCATTCTTTGACCAGGCCACAAGTTCACGACCAGACCTCTAGTCATTAATGAAGGTCTGTGTCTGGGGTGGGATTCTGAACAGTCATCACACTGTTATTTCTTCTAACAGCCCCCCCACCCCCAAACATCTTTCGGTACCAAACACATCCTGCACATAATCAATGCTCTGTCCCATAGCAACCTCTGTTTTCTAACTCTGGACAAGCAAGAAAGTTTGGTTGAAAGGAGCCATTTATAGCTGTTTTTGTAAGCTGAAGGAACATTTGTGATTCATTTGGTAACTTCTGAAACCCAGCGGCACCAGTTGCAGTCGTTCACGTGTGGCTCGGCTCTGCAGCTTCCTGTTCAGCTGCAAATGGGGCCATTTGCTGTGCACAAGGATAAAATAAGCTCAGTCCCGATATGTGCAAAGTTATATGCAAATGTAAGGTTAGTGTGTGTGTGAGATCACCAACCTTGCCCTATTAGCAGAATCATGGTGTGCAAATGCAGCCCGGGTATTAACAAGTGCACTTCCTCCTTCACCTGACACGATATTTACATGATCGTCCAATGAGGAACTAGAGTCTGAGCCGCCTGTCATGCTGGTCAGTCAGCAAAGTTTGTAGCACGTTTGACGTTAAACCACTTCCTCATAACCTGTGAAATGAAGCCTTACGTGTGTCTAATTACCAGAAGTGCTCCTGTTATTGTCCCCTGAAAAAAAAAACGCCTTCAGGAAACTTTGAGAGCATCAGTTACAGAAAACATCCTAGTGTGTGCATGTGTGTGTCTGTTATTACAGCTCTAGGTCTGGCAGGTCAGGTCACAGGACATGACAGTTGGCCAGTGGAGAGCAGCCTCTAGGCTAGTGCGAGCCCCCCCACCAACCCCCACCCCCACCACCCCACGCCTACCTCTCTCTCTCTCTCTCTCTCTCTCTCTCTCTCTCTCTCTCTCTCTCTCTCTCTCTCTGGGTGGCCTGTGTTTACGAGATCCAGGAGCAGGTCATCACAGTGCCAAGAACACGGCTGCTGCAGGGGGACTGTTACCGGGTCAGCCCTGGAGGAGCGATCAGGATTTATTTTCTCCTCGCTCTGTGCATGTCTGTACACGTGTATGCACGCTTGCTTCTGTGTTTGTGTGTGTGTGTGTGTGTGTGTGTGTTGATTCCGGCTTCCTGTGTGCAGCGGTGCGGGGGAGCGGAGATGGGGGTGAGATGACCCTCGATCCTGACCAAATGTCTTGGTCCTCTGGCCGGTCACCCACACTTCCGCCTGCAGGGCCTCTCTGCTCCTACAATTAATATTTGTTATGAATTTACACTTCTCCTCTGAAGTGATTTAACTCAGGTTTCTATGCAACAGAGAATACATTACTATTTGTTTAAAAGTTCACTCACAACCGACAAAGACTTCTAAAGTCAAACTGAAGTTAGAATTTTTCTCACTTATGTGTAAAGAAACAGAAACTATGATGATTCAGCAGCTATTGAGCATTATTGTCCTTTTTTAACAGTGTTTCCCACATGAGGATCTGTGGTGCACTGCTGGGGTTCTGTGAAAGGTTCTCATGTAAGATTCATCCATTAAAAGTATCATGATATATGGTTATTCTGTGTTGACATGGTGAAAATATGTTTAATACATGTCTGATATCTTTTGTAAGACATTTCTCTTTGTGTTGTAATGTTACTAAATGGTTTGTAATCGTTTTTTAAATGTAATGACCACTCAAAGCGCTTTACAGTACAGTTCTGCCATTCACCCATTCACACTCTATCACACATCACTGCTCCGCACAGTCGTCAGAGGCAAGTTGGGCTTTAGCATTTCGCTCAAGGACACTTAAGCATGCAGAAAGACATTGAACTGCCAACCTTCTGTTTAGTGGATGACCCGCTGTACCTCCTGAGCCACTGACAGACCCTAAATAAGCAGAAGTGTTCAATAACTATGTGAAATTATTCTAAGGGATATACATTATGGGCTCGCCAAAATATTTTCTATCATCGTTGCTGAGAAGAAAAATTGAGAACCTCTGTTTTAGGCCTCTTGTTGTTCCCATCATGTGCAGATGGAACACATTGTACCCCTGTACAAAAGTTGATTTGACACTTTCCCCACTTTTTCAGCAAAACCCACACAACACTGCCTGTACACTGTTCTTAACTGTGCTGTTCAGACCAGTTTTCACTGTAGCCTCTATTCACCTCTCATTTCATCAGACATTAATGTTGGTTCATAATCTCAGCCCTTTCTGAGCCCTCAGCAGCTTGTGTGCACCCTGTGCTGTGTTTGTTCCACCTTATAGACGGGTTTCTCATTTACAAACAATCAAGGATGTGCATCGGGAAAAAAAATACTTCCACAAAGTCATAACAGCTTTCACACTGACATTTTGACACTGACACTGACAACCAATAATAGCCCATGTATTGACCTTATATGAATCTGGAAAAAAAGAAAATGTACACTGAAACTGCCGTGGTTGTCGAAGGTACATAACCGCAGAGTAGTAATTCTACTTTCACCCCATGCCACTTTTTGATCTGTTAGCTAGCAGCCAACATGAAACATGTTCTATATACAACTGTAATCAGTATAACTGATCAGATGCACAGGATAACATAAAGAGACTCTGCACCTGTTCATTTGTTTCCATCCAGAAAACTTCACATTACAAGCATGACAAACATGATCCATCCAAAGCCGTCAATCGGCTCCTTCGTCAGCTGTCACCCACTAACTGCAACTAAACACGTCACATGCCAATGTTGTCATTTGGTTCCAAAAAAGTCAGGCCTAGAAAAATAATGTTGATAAAAGTTAAGTGCCTTTTTGGGGGATTACATTTTCAAATCCACAAGTCAAAACAATCATTTAGGAAATATATGTGATTTTTTTTTTTTTAGCAGAAATAAATTTAAATTTCAGTATCTGTATAAATTTGTCATTTTCTTCCCAAATGTCTGACCCCGGTCTGCATTTTTACAAGAATTTACACCATCCACCCCCTGAGTGCCTTTTATCACTGTTGACCTTTTAACCCCACGGCTTCCTGGGAACACCATCATTCCTGTCCTCTCACTCACAGAGCAGCAGTCACCGGCTCACGGCAAACCCACCACAAGGGCTCCTTTGACTACGCCTAATGAGGGGACTATGGTACGGGATTGCCACCAACGTGCAGAAGTTAGCTTCCTTAACTCTGGCTCCTTATCAGTCTGTGAATCAAAACATTATCCAATTATATACATGTCCTCTTCCTCGAAGATTATGTTCACTCCCGGTCGTGCACACCATTCTGCTAATGCGGTTAAATACAGTTAAATTATATAATCACAGAGGCTGCAATTAGTGCAGTATGCTGCTTGATAAAGGGACCAGTATGTGTGCTGGCAGAGTGTGCTCTCCTCCAACATCCCAATTCTTGTAATTAAATGTAAGGGTCTGTGTTTTGGTTTATTGGATTTATTCTAACTGATTAGCCCTGGCATTGACTGATGGGTAAAACAGAGGTGGTGGTGTGTTGGTGGAGACAGAGAGGGGTCTGGCATCATGAGTGTGCATGCAATCCAGTTGCCGCTGTTTTTGCGCAGCCATCCCCGAAAGTCAAAGGTCAGCAAACCTGTAATCAACTGCACTTAAAACAAACACCAAGGGAAGCTTGCTTTCATGCGTGCAAATCAAATACCTGCTTTCCCTCTGTGCGAGCAGCGGCGTGTGTGTGTGTGTTTGGAGTGGCATTCCCTGTGTTTGTTTGGTCAGGGGTGTCAGACAGATTAGCTGCCGTGTTACAGGTGCTGTAAAAGTTGTTGCTTTGGACACGGCTCATGAACAGCATAATGACTCAGGCTAAAGTTAATCTCACCCCGCCTAGCTCTGTCTCGGGGTGCCGACTCGCAGGCGAGCAGAGACTACGCAGAGAGGAGCTGAGCGTTCCAGCTCTACGCCTACTGGCAGAGGCCGGGAAGGAGGCCAGGGAAGGAAAGAAAGGGGGGGGGGACAGAGAAAAGGTTGTTTTTTAAAAAAGATACAAATTCTATCCACAATCTCTTTCTTTCTTCATTTGCTGTTCTGTCATTTTTATGTCCTGATGTAGAAAGACTAAGATGAGAAGAGAGGAACCAGTCAAGGAAAGTGTAGAAAGTGATGGCGAGTGGCGTAGTTCATTTGAGTGTTCTCCTCAGGCTGAGTTATTACACAGTGGAGTCCATGCTGTTTGCTTTATTGGCCTTTGTGGGGGGGGAAGGGGAACAGAACATTTGTGCTGCACACAAGGAACCGCATGGCCTGCACTTTATTTGTGGATGATCCTCTGCTCTTTGAACAAGCATCATGAGTCACAGATCTCTGTCTCCGACTGTCGCACCAGTTCGCTGGTTCATTTGTTTCTGCCCCAACCTGTCGCTTCTCTTTACTCTCAGGAACAGACTGCGCTGCTGTTGTCTGTTACCAACCCCCGATTCCTTTACTTATCTTAGTTTCCGATTGCGATAATCTCAATAAAGAATAATATGATGAAAGCCTTTGAGAAAGCTTGTGTTTCCTTGGCTGGGGGAGGCTGTCCAATGTGGCTATGAGGTCGTGCTTTGGCTCAGTGCGCAGACAGGCTGAAAACTCAGGTGTAGTTTGGAACAGCCGTGTTTATTGGGCACTGTGCTGGTGTAATCCAAGTAATTGTTTATTACAGAGCTCAATTTATGTTATTACTAATTACTTTCGTGTGCCCCTGCCCTGTAAAAGAAATCTGTTTTGTTTCCTCTCCGGGTGCCTGATGCCAAAACCGGAGCTCCGCCTCCCAAAATGTATGTATTTTACTACACTTGGAGAATGATATTATGTTTAATTGTGGGTTTTCTCTGAGCTGCACAGTTGTAAAATGAATGCATATGCTATTAAGGATCATTAGAGCTTTGATGGTGCAGAGCTATTCCTCAGTGACACTCCATTGCCTGAGCCCATAAAACTCTTACCAGTGGGGGGAGGACTTCAGGTGTGGGACTGGCGCTGGAATAGCCACTTCCTTAATCAGACGGCTGTACAAATTGTAATCATTAGAACTGTGGCGAGCAAAGTGCACGACATGGGTCTCAAAACTCATTAGAAATAGTCGGCTGGAGCGGGGGGCAGAGTGAAAGAGAAAGAAAAGGAAAGGAGAGAGCCGGGGCGCTGTCACACACTCGTGTGGGTCTGTTTGCAATCAGGCAGCAGAAGGGGGCAGGTTCAATTAGGGCCCAACCATGAGCTGCACCAGCTTGCATTAGCAAGGCTTGCATCATCTCCAACCACACATGGATGCAAGCGTTCCTCCGACGTACGTTTGAGCGCGCACGCAGACAGACGTGTGCGCGGTAACCCACACAAACTGTGATTACAGTCCCACCAATCACACATGCTCACACTCTGATTCACTCTGTAGCTTTGTTGTCCTCCTGTGCCATGAGGAGCTGATCGCTGGCTGCAACAAAAGGCAGCGCGCCGGGGCTTCTCATCTGTTACAGTTTACTTTGCGTGACGTAGCAAATAAATAGTGAGGGAACGCTGGAGTCGTCATGAGTCGTCCTGCCTTGTAATGCAACCGAGGAGCCAAATATCAGGTATGAGGTCAATAAATGTGTTATGTAACCACACTGAGTATTTCTGCACTCACCAGCAAATGTACTGTACAGACGACTGTGTACACACACGCATACTGTACACAAGAGCACAAAGACACACGTGTGCACGTCCGCGCAGCTGCACATGCTTGAGCGAAGCCAGCATCTGTCCCAGATACATCCGTCAGTGCCTCCACATCTGTGAGCTCCGGCTCGAGCTTTTCACTGCGGCCCCCACACCCTGCACATGTTCCCCTCAACATGGGCTTGGCCCCGTGCCACCCTCCCGCGGTCCTCCAGCTGAGTGATACATGCGCTAACCTCAGACAGCTATACGGTCCCGTGGCCTATTTAAAGTATTCCGAAAGGGAACGTGATACGGCGGGTTTTATTTGAAACGTATTTTTTGATTGAGAGGGAGATGTGGCAACTGCCTAACTGCGCTTCTAATGGCCCTAATGTGGAATGTCTTTTCACGGTGACACATGTTCAAAGCTTTGCTGGCGTGCTCACTGAAGCGGCAAATGTCGCCCGGCAAGTGCCTCACGGACGGACTTCAGACGACATTGATGCTGGCAGACGAAAGCGTTGTTTACAGACATTGACTCGACACAACATATTCCGCTGCCCAGAAGCTTTAATACAGTGATGCTTTTAATTTGGTAAGAGTGGAATATATTATTCTGTGAGGTACTTGAGTTTATGGTTTTGACAGAGGCTCGATGGTGTCTTCGGTGACAGCCCCCCCTTCACCCCTAACTCACCCCTACCCCGAGGTCATTAGTCATAAGGAGCGAAGGGACGGAGGATGGCGAGCGGTGCAGTGGGGACAGTGCAGAATGGATCCTATTGTTATCCACAGGGGCCAGAGGGGGCTGTCTCACCCGTGGAAGTACCGCCACTTGGGCTAAGTGTGTTATGTGCGTGCGAGTGTTTGCTCCTGTGCGTGTGTTTGTCTGTTTGTCTCTGAATGTTTGTCCCGCGCCCGTTTGTCCGCAGGTGCATGTAGCGTTAACGTCCGTGTGCAGATCACCACGGCAACTGCTCTTTTCAGTGGTCCGTCTCTACGTAGCATGTGATGTCACGGAGCCTGACACCAGCACACAAGCATGGGAAGCTTCCGTACGTATCATAACTGTTTCCTCAAAAGGTATTTCCACATGTCGGTCGCTCTGTGTGCACAAGAGTTTGTACACAAGACATATATGTGTGGGTTGATGAGTGTGTTCACCACAGATGCCTTGTCCTGACCTGTTTTCATGGATTTGTGGTCCGCTCTTTTTCATACACCTATTTTTCTTTGCCCCCCCCCCCCCCTTAAATTAGGCCCAGATTGTTTAAGGCCTGTACAGTGAATGAGCACACCTTGTTTGAGAAAGCCTGTGCCAAGCAGGAAAAAAAATCAGCCTTTAATAATTTTGTAAGGCAAAAGACTCACCCTGCCAAGATGGCAGCCGCCCTATGCGCTGTTCAGCTGGCAAATCGGCAGCCAAAGAAGGAGGGATGAATCCAAGCAAAAGTAAGACTGCTTTTCTCCCAGACCTCCTGTTGCAGAGCGACAGCATGTAGGAATGTGAGGAGCGGAGTGTGAAGAGGCTTATCTGCACCATCCAATCCTTTCTCTTCATTATCCTGCTTTGATGCATTGTGCCGTTTTCTGCATTTATGTGTGAATAAAACCATCTGTACAGTTTAAGTCCTCTCTCCTGAATCCAGACCTCAACAGTATGTAAGAAATTGTGACCTTTGGTTTTATCAACTGTTATATGACCCCCCTGCCTGCAAGTGGTTTCACTAACGCTGTGAGCCAAACCTATCCGTGTGCACGCCTGACCTGTCTTTGCTGTGCTTTGCAGGGTGTTAGCAGTTGTATGTTTTGTTGTAAGCTGAGTCTTGAGTCTGAGCAGAGCGGAGCTTGGTGGGGAGGAGGCTCCCAGCGTGTTGGAAACCACAGCACCACCGGCGCCAACTCCAATGAGACATGAGTTATAGCTCCAGCTTCCCCGAAATCAAATAAATAATCTCTGCCTTATTTATTTACTTAGGCTTTCATTTTGATTTGCAGGCTATCAATTATTCTGTCGGGGGCAAGAGGACTTGCTTGCGCTGTTGTCATACTCTGCTTTTCCCTGGATACACACATACACACGGCTGATTCCCAGACACACGACTGTCACCTGTTTATTCCATTTATGTTTCTGTCTGGATATTTCATCATTAAGTAATTGCAGCATGGTATCGTGTATAAGCCGTCGTCAGAACATTTACGCAGCGGCAGGGTTTTGCAATTCTTGATACCGACAGAAGCAAAAACATTCAACCTTAAAAACACACACACACACACACATAGACACACTTGAAATGAATCCTTGGTAGCAACAGTGTTACGGCTATCGCAGCCTCTTGGCCATGTGTTGAGTGCAATAATGGTAAAGGCTCAGCTCATGCTCTCAACAGGGCTCCCCAAGTGCTAGGTGTGGAAAGGTGTCTGGCGTGGCGCCTGACCGCACTACTCAAAGAGCACTTTGTCTGCACACCTCACACCCACCGTACCTGCTCGTGTTGTGGAGACAGCCTGACGTTGTCGCACGGTTGATTTAATAAAATTGGATCCCCAAAATGAGACTTCTAGTGTTTCAGAGGCGCAGCAGTCGTAATGGAAACGCATATACTCCCACCGCCCACACCCACACCCCACACCCTCCCGTTGGCTTTACAGGCATCCTTCCAGACCAGAATGAGTGGGGGAGACCCCGGGTAAACGGATACTTCCCCACTGTGAGCCCAGCAGTCTGGGTACATGGCAAAGGCAACCCCATGTCCATCACGCGCTCGTATCTTAGCCACAAGCCTGGCTGCTGCTTGCAGCTTACAGACTTGTTAAATTGCGATTTCAAAAACAGAAAATAAATGTGAAAAACGGAAAATGAAGGTGGTGCCAGTGGGGTTGAGGTGCTGGTGTGGTTTTGTAAGTTGGTTTTCAGATCTGTGGGGAGCCTGTTTAGTCTCCTGTAGCTCGGCTTAGAGAGCCATGTGACATGTTATAATCGCTTTAAAATCACCTAAAAAAAACAAGCTGGACTTTCATAGAACCGCATATGTACGGTTTACCGGCCAGGACTGGTCAAAGACTGAACGAATGCAAGAGGATAATCAAATTGTCGGGAAGGGTTGGCAGTGTTGAGGGGCTGAGCTTGGAAACCAGATGGAAGTAGAAGTAGAAAAAAACAACATATTCTCTATGGCCTTAAACCCTGAAAGGAAGTAAGAAATGTCACAGCATCTTCAACTCAACAGTGTTGTGGATCCTCATTTACTTGGCCTCTCTTTTTATATAAAAACAACAAAGGTGCAAAGAAAAGAGGACGATGCAGGTGACCTCCGAATCACTGCCAACATCTCCAACATGACAATTCTCTCAGACTACATGTTACGATCTGCGTATCTCTGGACACGTGACAGCACACATGACACATAATGTGGTGATACTGTGAGCAGATGAGAATCCGTATGTGTTTTCCACACACACGGTCACTTTGCTGTAGATTCTACGTGCTGTCTGTCTTGGAAGGATTTCCTCCATCTTGGAACAATATCTATGGCGTCCTTCAACACTTCACGTCTATAGACATTATACGTCTGTTGCACGTTTGTTTGTGTGAAAACAATACACGTTTTCTTTCCATGTACAGTTTGTGCATTTACACTTACAGGATCCCCCTTGTTATTACCTCCTGCGTGAGCGTTTGTTAGTTTGCAGGATTACGCACAAATTTCACAAATGTTTTTCGTGAAATTTTTCGCAGGGGTGATGCATGAAAGTACGAATTCAATTTTGGTGAGGATCTGGATCAGAGGGCGGATTCCAGGGTTTGTTTGTTTTCTATAATTATTATATTTCTGTTAATTTCTCAGAGAATAATTCATGGATCTTGATGAAAAAAAGAGGGTAATCGCCACGGTGGCACGTGGATTTGTTTACCCATTAGTGTTGACGTATGCGGATATTGTCGAGGGACTCTCAGGACAGGGTGGGGTGTCAGAGGTTTGTGCATCAATGTGTGTGTAGCGGTGTGGATTCCCAGAATCCTTAAAGAGAACACATTGTGGTTAGAAAAGGGGGTGGGACAGGAGGCCCTTTTAAAAAATGTAAGGGAAATGACCCTTTCCTGATAACCACGGCTGATTACACCACTTTCTCTTCACATTCTCAGAACAACATCTGTGGAAATTGTTTATCAGTTGAATCCAAATTGAATGTGTCACTGATAATATTCACAGATCCATTCCAGGTGGTGAAATCGGAGGCCGATACAGAGGTCTGTCTTTGACCACATGATGGTCATTTACGCAAAACACGATTACAGTGTGACTGCGATTTTCTGGCTGCTTCCCTTATAAATAGTTTTTTTCGCTCCCGGCACAATGTGCTATCTTTAAAACGGGCCCTTCTCAAACGTCAGGGCTCTGGGGTTAAAACTGCAGGGTTATTCCTGTACTTTATGTGTCTGAACTTGTGACCTCGAATGCGTCGTGGAACAATTTATGATTTCTTTTTTTTGGTTTTGTTTTGTTTCTTCTTTCCATCTGCAAGCCTCCCCAGAGCTGATGACAACTTGCAGCAACGAAGTAAAAAAGAATTCTCCCCTTTCCTCTCTACCTCCCTCACCCCTTCCCTGTCCTCTTATCCCTCTTGTCTTCTTCGCTCCCATGTGTTTCTGTAGTCTGTGGAGTGGTGGTGGTGGGGGGGACGGTTCCTTCTGCACATCTGAGGTTTATTTGGCCTCCCCCTGGGGAGTGCGGTGAAGCTTTGCATCTCAAGGAAATTGCCAGTGCTTTCTGGTCGGCTTGGCACACTCTCAAACACATTCTCACACAAACACTAGCGCAGACACACACACACACACACACACACACACACACACACACACACACACTCCTCTACTGTAGCTTAAGTCACCCTTTCTCTCCGTCACAGTGGCAAAGTCTGTCCACTTCTCTAGTGCCGGGTGCCACAGTCCTTTCTGTGGGTGTTTCCGTCCAGTGCACATTATTTCAATGTACAGTATATTCCCTTTGTCTCAACATCAGCGGTGTGCTCCCCGTCTGGAACCCCCCCCCCCCCCCCCCTGTGTGCTTCCTGATGCATGTTCGAATGATCAGTTTGATACCAAGCAGGCCTCGACTTGTGGCGTAAAAGATGCCTTCTGCGAGGTTATGCTAAAAAAGCTTCAAGAATAAGCTGCCTACTTGCAAAGGGCCAAACTGGATTTTATTTTTTGTTCAAATGACGATTAACAGGCAGAAGGACAAAGCAGGAGACTGAATTCTTTTACTTTTTGTCTGATGAACGTGTGGGATTATCTCCAGTCTTCTACATCATCTGTCGGTATCATACTCGACACTCCCAGCTGGTGAAAGAAGCCACAAGAGTGATGCCACCTCACCTCCTCTCACAGACCTTGACTCCCTCCTGCTCCTGCATCCACCCACCCCCCCCTTCCCTGTATTCCCACCTGGCTGCCATTGAGGTTAACATCACAGGGAGACAATCAGAGACGGGCGGCTTCTCCTGCGACCCGGATGTACTTAGACCCTGATCCCCGGTGACCCCTGACAGGAAGTGAGTCTTCAGCCAAGTGACCTCCCCTGGTGGCCCTTCCTGTCCCCATGTTGCCTCGCAGGAAGGAAGGATGCGGTCTGTTGTCCTCAGGCGCCACTCACTCTCTCCCCTCCTCAGCCTGACTAGAGAAACCAGATTATTGATTCCAGGCTTCATCTCTCCTCGGGCTCACGTTTGTTTTTTTCAGTTTTTTAAAACTCCTTCTTTTTGTCTCTTCTATTTCTCGTCATCTTTTCCCTCGTCTCATCACCCACTTCATCCTATTTTCACTTCATTTCTTTCTTCTTTTTGTCATCTATTCTCTGCCGCTGTGAGATGTGAGTAAACACTGTGGACACTGGCAAACCGCAACGTCTCCAACCCCGGTCGATCACACTCTTGGGGCTAACAACACCCGTTGATTTATAGACTTAATTTTATTTATATCTGTCGGTGATTTGTTTGTATGTGTTATTGATTTTTTATTGTCCATACATTCGCATCAAATATGGCACTCATTTCATGTGGCGAAGAAAGCCCAAGGTCAGGCTTCTGGGTTTAGTCTGCTCTCAAATGATGCACATGCACGCTGTGAATTACAGGACACCATTTGGTGGTAGTTAGGAAGAGAAGGGGACTTCCAGGCAGACAGAGAAAAAGACTTTGCGAACAACATCAAACGCTGTTTTTGTTGTTCTTCTGGCTGAAGCTTAAGAGCAGGAACTCGAACCCAGAAAAGAAGGTGAGAAGGTCACGAAGAACCTTTGCGTACTGCTCAGCTGCATCGCTGTTACTTGTAGCCGTGAAGAGGGATAACATCAATGTACATCCAGTGGGATTTTAGTGCTTATCCGTGTTTTCTGTCTTGGTAACATGAACATACGACATCAGGAATGTGGTCCTACTCTCCGCAGGATGTAATGATGCAGACAGAGCAGGTGGTTTATTGGTCCTGATCAACGCTGGCGCCAGATATGACGACGTTATGGGTCCAGATTTACGTTTTTGTACGTTTAACTGTTGCTCGGCTGCATGTGTTAACTGGCTCTGTGATGTAAACAAAGGAGAATGCAGCTTTGAGCATCCTAACTATAGTAATGTAGTAACAAATTTAAAAAATGTGAAAAATATAAATCCGTTAAGTTCATATACATAATCGTTGTAATTGCATTGAGCTGTATGTCTTTAGGGTCTATTTTGCAAAACAAAAAAATTTTTAGTGCAAACTCAGCTCAACTGTGTATTTTTGTACTTTATATAGAATAAATAAGATATTATTTAGAGAATACTGTCACAGGGAGTCAAATCAGAGGAGTCACCTGAACTTAGACTGCATCCTTCAACTTGTAATTTCAGCTACAACTTGACACGTGTTTTAATAAAATATTCCCCTTGAATTTGCACTATTCATTATTATTTCTGCACATTTTTATATATAAATGGTAAATATAAATCAAGGTCAGAGGCTTTCATAGTGGAATCTGGAGTAAAATCATCAAAAATCCAGTTTTAACACACTGACCGTTTATGATTCCTAAATCAGCAGAACATACTCAACGAGGCTCAGTTTGATTTTCAAAACTAACCATTTACATGGCCTCATTCTCCTCGTCCCCTGAGTTTGGAGGAATCGAATAATTTCTGCTGTTTAAAGTGGATCCAGTTCTTTCTTGTCTAAATGCCAAATCAACACATTCCAGAAGACTCGGGACACACGGCAGGACGGCAGCAGTGAGAGAGAGAGAGAGAGAGAGAAGTGAGAAGTGAGATGTTCTGATCCCACAGGTGTTTCTCTCCTCACTCTCTGTCTTGTGAGTTTGCAGCTGCATTGCCCCCTAGTGGGAAATGATGTTTACCGTCCATAGAGGTCTGTGGTTTAAATTAATGTGTGTTCAGTAAACTGAGGTGGTGAATATTGGATCCCTGAGCCCGGAAGGTGTTCAAACTAGCAGCTCTGTGTCAGCAGACTGTTTGTCTGTGACTGTAGCATGTTCCGCCTGAGTGACTCCATCCAGCGCAGTCAGTTCACATCTGGAGCTTATGTGGGAGATAGACATCGATATGTCAGGCCTTCGGGTCATAGAGCATCCCTACCATTGCAAAGCATTAAGAACAACTCATTATGAATAGATCCAAAGGCCAAAGATGCACTTAAAACCTCTGTCTCAAAGGGAAATGGAGAAAAATGAAGGGCTGGGTGGATAAGAGGAGAACATGTTGTAAAAGCAAGGGAACGTTTGTTTGGCCACATTTTGCTAATTGGTCTCAGTGGTGCAGCTAATGGTTTTAGGTTCATGTTCAGGCCTGTGAAAAAGAAGAGGGATGCATGTAATTACTGTAGCTGCTGGGTTTTTAGGCTTTTTCATCAGTTTGTGAAGAAGAAAATTAAAAACGGAGTCGGACATCACCTGATGTAGAGCCACACAGATGTTAGGTAGTACGTTTGGAGAAGTTCCATCCAAATGCCAGGTTGATATCTAAAGATCAGCGAGAGGCTTTCATCCAGTTTGATATCTTCCCTTTCGGGCCCCCGTCTTTCAACCCGCTCAGGTTATAAGTGGTCCCTCTCCTGACCCTCACCACTCCATTTTGTCCATCTCTCATCGGCCATGGCTGAGGCATGTGGCAACAAAGCTCCACTGAGGTCGGACGGCATCTGTCCCCTCTGTAATCCTGGCATTATCGCGACACATCAAAGTGTCAAGGGGCTTGCATAATTGAGTTAACGAGTGTGTTTGGTTCGTAACCCGATCCTTGAGGAGAGTGACAGAGAGAGAGGGGGGGGAGAGAGAAAGAGGAGGCCCCAAAGCCCCGCAACAACTGTGGGTTCAGGCTGTGGGTTCACGCTGTGGGCCTGGCAAGCCTCGCAGCACCCTGCGCCAGCACCGAGCTAATGAAAAAACAACAGTGGGGTAATGCTGGTGTGGAGCCGGGGGCCGTAGCACCGTGCCCACTGCACAACTGCCCCGGTCGACGCTGGCACTAGCCGCAGCACCAGTTGTCACGGCCTTAATCCTGCCTGCCCAATGACCTCATCATTGCCCGCCCGCCCGCCCGCCCGCCTCTCTGCAGCGGCTGCCGTGGTTCGTTACTGCGACAGAGTGACTTCACCTCACAATCACATGCAAAGTGGTGCAGCATTCAAAATATGCAAATCGAAGGCAGATTTTTACGTGTGCTATGTGATGCAGTTTCTTATGATTCTGCCTCCACACCCCACCTAAAAGAGTTTTTACAAGTTGCGGTGAAAGTGTTGGTGTTGCTCAAACATTGAACCGCGACTATTATAAGTTTGACAGCAGCGTATCGTTCCAGGAGTAATGTCCCAGTTACTCTGGATAAACCACAGACCTCACTGTGGGCAGTTTTGATTGGAAATAGTTTCTACCAACAAAATAAAATATATATATATATTTATATAAATAGTCCTAATGAAAACTGTTCATGACGTGTTCTTTGGATTGTTCAGAGCAGCCAGGCCATTGTTTCTGAAACACATTGCAATTCCAGTTTTCAAAGGTTATTTTTCAATGCTTTGATCAACAAACTTCCAATCACCTCTTATTGTGCTGGGCTGCCAGAAGTGGTTTTCAGAGGGTGAATATCTCAAAGCCGGCACAGTATACTTAGGAATAATTTTATTGGACAATTCTGCACATTGTGGTTTACGCCCCAAAGGAGACATTCTGTGCCAGTGCAGGAAGCGATGTGCTCCATTCTCTGAAGTTGGGATGGTGGCTGAGCATTTCAATAATTTACATCACAGAACTGAGATCAATGTTTGTGCATCTTCGTTAAAGTAAGTTTTGTTTTTGTTGAATAGTCATAATCGACCGACTCAAGTTGCTCTAATCCCGTGACATGCCTCGCTCTAAACAATCCTCTATCATACACACTCTCCCACTTTGGTCGTTTATTTAAGTTGCAAAGATTTCCCATCTCTCCCTCTGCTTGTCACTCAGAATGGCTGCCTTTTAGATCTGCTCCTCAACCACCCAGCATCCACCTGTCAGCTCCAACAGCAGAGTTAAAGATATTTACACATCACTCCCCATTATATCATATCTAAGGATGAAATCTGAACCTTTAGACTTTAAACTCTACTGATGCAAAAAACATGTCATACATTAATTGGCTGTGGTGTGACTGAAATTGGTTTATAAGAGACTTGTTTACCAAAATTCCCGTTGACTTTCCGAGTTGTTGTTCCAACTTGAGATGACGTTTACGTGAATTCTCTCAGTCGGCATCTTATTTTTCCGATTTTTTCCGACACCACATGAAAGCACAATTATAAACCAATGAACAGACTTTCGCTCAAAACTTCTGCAAATGAAACCAACGCTTTAGATCACAGATAAAAACGATTCCATGTGAAATGGGTGTATTGACGCTTGCAAGCTGCCTTAACACAGCGCATGATGTAAACATGAGGCTCATTCATACACTGGTTAACGCATGTATGTAGAAGAGGACATGTTGCACTGGCATCGAGCGAGATCGGACCGGTCTGCGCATACAAACCAAATCAACATACAGAGTGCAGATATTAACAGGAACAAACACAGATGTACATGCGCTCCGTGAAACGTATATATATATCCGCGCACACAGACTCACTTGTGCGTGCGTGTGATGAAAATAACACGTGTGTGTGATGAAAATAAAGAGACACTTGCTCTGTTGGCACCTCCTCCGATCACACACGCCGCCTCCACTCCTTCATCCCAGCTGTCACAACTGCAAAAACTCTACAAATACACACGCACACTCTCGCATATTCACACTCACCCACACACACCACTTCTCCTGCTCACACCTTTTCCCGCTCACCATGGCTCTCTCCAGTTGGTGCTTGTGTGCCCACTCTCTGCCGCAGCTTGTATGTCAAGTGTGTGTGTGTGTGTGTGTGTGTGTGTGTGTGTGTGTGTGTGTGTGTGTGTGTGTGTGTGTGTGTGTGTGTGTGTGTGTGTGTGTGTGTGTGTGTGTGTGTGTGTGTGTGTGTGTGTCTTTTATTGCCGTGGTTCCAGCTGAGCTCAGACGTGGAGCAGCCACCTCTGGTCTTGCAGCCTGAGAGAGAAAGTGGACCACGGGTTGCGTTTTTTTATTCTGGCCTCCTTTGAGCTGTGAAAAGTTGCAGCCACCTAAAACTCAATCTGTTCTGCGTCTACCCACAGACCCACTGACAACGGACACATCTGTACACTCGAGACTGCGTAAAAACAACACCATTTGGTCGTCTGGAACAGCAATGACATTGGTGTTTATTTGCATATAGAGCGGGGAAGTGAGATCTGATCACATGTGGTCACAGGAAACATTCAGGACACAGTTTGTCCCCCAGTTGTGAGCGAGGCCTAAAATGAAATCGGGCAATTTGATGCTTTTCCTCTTCTTCTCGCCCATTTTGCTTTTTGCTCCAGCCGTCCAACTCGATCCCACGTAGCGTTAGGCCTCTGAATCTCATGATCAGTGTGTGAAATCCCTCCTGTGCTTACTCTGCATGTTTTGGCATGTCAGTGCGCACAACACCAAGCGCTTCCTGCTGGAACGCCATGTGTGAGGTCATAAATCTGATCACCACAGCAACAAAAGCCAGTGACACTGACGCTCGCAGGAAGCACCCCGGATTAGCGAGGATTTATTGCCGGGCCTCGGATAACGCACCCCTCATCGGTGAGTGCACCGGGTACCCTCTTTCTTGAGATGTTTGCAACCAGAAACCAAAGCGTTTTGCACCTTAAATAAATCCATAAAAGTGCTGAGCAGATTCAAATTAAATTTTACTTAAAGGGCCTATATCCAAATAAATAAGGTGGCTGGAAGAAGGAGCAGATATTGAGGGAAATTGGGCCCCTGGTAGTGATTATTGCTGTCATACAGTTTTTTCCATCCTGGTACCCTGGCTCAGACTCTTATATGTCTGGATCTTTTACAGGGTCCTGGGGGGGTTGGGCATGTATTATTTTCAACACTTCAGATTAAACCCTGCTATGGCTCTCCGGGGCCTTACTATTGCAGACCCCCTGCTGGATTGCAGCAAAAAGAAAAATTACAAAAGAAAGCTCTGCGAAAAAAAAATGGTGTTAAAACAGAGGTGGAAATTGCAAGTGTGACACTGAGATGCTGCGGTGACGTCTTTGGAAAGCTAACAATTATCGGTGTCACCTTTTTACGACGTAGAGGAAAGAGGATTAAAAATTTTGTTTGACAGATTTGAAGTTGGGGTTTGGCTTCGCTGGTTTAGCACATTAAAACGTGGCAAGACTGAGTGAAACAATCCTGCCAAGGTGATTTCAAACCACCAGAAGAAATTGTTTCTGCAAAGGCTCATTTCCCTCCTTCTTTTTCTCCTTTTACTCATGTTGAGCTCTTGCATTGAGACATTAAAAATCCTATTGTGATAATTAACCCATCATCTTCTGTCTGGGAAAAGTTAACGAGAAGAATTTAAGGTATTTACTAATAAAACGTGTCTATAAATAGTATTTTTTTTTGTCTTATTTACCAGTCTAAACACTTAACAGTACAAGTCATTCAATTCAGATTGATCAGTTTGCACACACATATATACAGAGCTTCTATACACATCGCCTTTTCCTATCACAGACCATTTACTGCCACCCTGCAGAGAAACACAAAGTTAATGACATGCAGTAGTGTCATATAAATGGATTAGAGAAAGAGAGAGCACAGTGCATCATGGGAGTTTTCCCAACAGTCTGCGCTTACAGCAGCACAACTTCAAAATGGTTTCGGCGATGACCTGATTCATCCGTAACTTTGATCAGCTTTATCAGAGAGGAAAGTTGAAGCATAGTTCTACTTCACAAAGTCATGTGCTTTTTACGATACGATATAATATGAGCCAATTCAAGGGGGAACAGAATGTCACCTTTCCCATAGCACAAGGAAAAAAAAATCATGTCTCAATGCAGTACAATATAAGTGGAAAGCCCAGCAGCAATATTCCCATCAAGGTGTAAGTTTGTTATGATTATTGTTTAGTATTTTTGTTTAGTTCTTTACCGTTTTACAGTTTTACCTCTGAAAAATGTGTAAAACGTCAGGACCAATGACATTCAGTGTTCTGAGTGACACAGCATTTATGTGGTTTCAAATATTAAATATTAAAGTTATGGTCCAATGATGGTTTTAATGTACTATACATGTTGTGCGGTTTTTTGAAACAGACTTGTTATCCATCATACTCTTCACCATGTGATAACTGCTGTGGACTTACACGTGGAAATAAACAGGATTATGGAATTTAAGTCAAAGTAAGCTTCAAGCCGAGTAAGTACCTTCCATAAGTATTTTTATGTCAAACCAGTGTAAACTCCAGATTTTCTTGTTCATTAAATCATGTCCTTTACAAATCGAATTTTTATACACAAGCGGCCCCCATGCCACCCGTTGTCCTCTCTCCTCTCACACACGCACACACACTGTCTCTGTTTCTCTCGTTTAAGATGCCTCAGGGAGCGAATAAGTGCCAGGCAGTGCCAGTCCACTGATGCTTGCTCTCGCCAAAGCCTGACAAACAGGGGGTGTCGGCTGGCATGATGCCCCCCCCCCCCCACCCCCCACCCCCGCCGCCCCTCCTCACAGCGCTCAGGCCACAGGCAGCTGGGAGGAAGAGCAGCCAACAGATCAACAGTTGCTGGGACTTTGGTTGAGCGACTGGCCGGGCTGCTGCACGCCACCCAGTCCACGTTCGGGGCACCTGACCATGGGTAAACTGACAAATGCCTGGCCTTTGGGTGCGCCTGCAGATGGACGTTGGGTGTCATGACCTTACTGCACCGGGCGCACACACAAACACACGTATGAATGCTTGCACTTCACCCTCTGTCTGCCTCATGTTTAATGTCACAGTGTTTTTTTAAGCACCTGACCAAGAACATTGCACAAACACAAGTTTCAGGATGTTTGACGTATTGTCACGGAGATGGAAAGTGTCGTAATTTGCTCCTAATGAACATGTTGAAATCATGAGATTTGAAACATTCTTAACGGCTGAATCACAGAGTTGCTTTGCAAAAAGGGACAAAAGGTTCGATTAGATTTCTCCAACCTGCCTCCAGTTTGTATTCATACATGTATTAACGCTGCCATCTATGTTGGCACAGACACCCACAAACACTTACAAGCATATGGAACACGTATACACATCACAGCCTTTATTCTGTACTACACTCGCGGGCCATATTTAACTCATCTTGACAAGGCTGTTAATTTCTCTGAAAGCAGGGACGGATTCCAGCAACCCTCTCTATCCACGTCCCCTCTTCCCTCCAAAATGCCCAGCTGTTGCCACAGTAGACAGCTGCTTTAGGGGCAGAACGAATCTCAGCTGTCGAGCGGAGTCGTATGTTGGGGGGGTTGGTGGATTTTGGGGTTTGTGCTCCCCTCAAAACCAATGACGCTCCACTTCCTACTCCGCACGGGCCCAGCGAGATGGGTGGAGCGTGGAAAAAAAGAAAAACGCTGACAGACGGCAGATTTAAAGACAGAAACCAGGGGCTACAGCTGTCTGTGTGTTTACAACCAAACTGAACTGGGGGTCAACCATGAGATGTCCCCAAGAAATCTATGTACTATAACCCCAGCTTGATACGAATCTGGCTGGAAAATAGAGAAATGTGCTTGAATATTAGATTATGCTAAAATCTAATTTTGACATCAAACAGTTTCCAACAATGAATATTCACCACATAGGGATTTGCTGAAAAAATGCCTCAGCCGCTGCCAAATCCAGAAAGAGGCGAACATATTGTCGCTGTTCATCCACTTCTACAGAAACTCAACATACACGTATATGACTCACAACCGGTTTATTGCCCTGGATCGATCTCAAATCTTCCAAAGTGGTTTGTATTAAACAGAACTGCCTCTTTGAGAGTTTGACCCGGCGTCATTCACAACTACACGTTGTAAAGGTCAGAGGTCGTACGAGCCCATTTCAGTCGCCTGGAGCAAATGAGGCTTCTGGGCTATGATCTCTGAGCGTATTCTAATGAGCCTGGACAGCCTGGCACTTGATCAGAGGGCAGTTATATGATACGCAAATTTCATATTGCTTAACAAACTAGATTATGGACGGGGGGGGGGGGGGGGACAACAGCGTCTCATTACTGGCCACAAGAAGGCCGGGGTCTAATCAGAATACGCTGCTGTTCTTTGTTGCAAATGTGGACAATATGTGGACGATAGAGTGACGTCCACCAGGTTATAGAGAGACGTTTGAGTGATGTTATGAATTAAAACTGGTCTGGGGAAGAGTCACAGAAAGGCCAGGGACAAACTTGTTGACTGGTTTGTCCTGATTTTAACTACAGATTGTTGATGAAGGAAGCAGAAAGCTAAACCACCACATGCTCTTTATCACTTCAAATGAAATTACGTGACACGCATCCAGATTCTTATTTCAAGCATTGATCTGATTGCATTCATTTAGTAGAAAACATAAACTGAATGCAGCAGCAACCATCAAGACTCACTTTAACTTCACTTCCTATTTCATGTTCCCATGTCTCCCCCTTGTGGTGAATAACTGCAATCACATCAAATGTTCGCTCCACAGGTGGCTGAGAGTCATTAGCTGCATTTGATTTATTTCACCACTTCATTTTTCTCCACATTATATAAGTAAAGTCCCTGCTCATATAGAACCAGGTCGCTTACCTTAACTAAGCCTGTTTGTTTTTAGTTGTCAAATGACTGGTTTCTTAATTGTTCAATTCAACCAAACGAAAACACATCATATTCATATTATATTTTATTTTATTTCCATTTAAAACATTTACTTTATTCTGATTAACTCTGGCCTCCAGTTACAACGCATGCATGCATACAACATTTTAAAATATGAAAACCAAGAATATTATATTGCAAGAAATAGAGTGTAGCGAATATCCACAAAAATAGCGACTAAGCCTGCACAAAAACATTAAGAGTACACACAATGCACCTTACTTTGGATGTTCGGACTGTTTTAATACTCCAGATTTATGCAAAATATGAAAATGTCCTTTCAGAGAGGAGAACGTTTGAATCCGGAACAATATCATAACGTTTTGAACCCATGAGGATTCGATGAAAATGGATCAGTTTTAGGTGGAAGCCTGTGATCATACAGTGTTTGTACAGATGCAGTTATTTTTCAGCACCACGGAGAGCGCCCCCCCCCCCCCCCATAGACTGTATATAAGGTGTCACCCTCATAATCACATGTGATGATCCCACGTACACATCAGCACACAGTCACCGCTACCAAGTCACGTGGTGGACATTATTCTCAGTTGACACAGTGACAACAAAGACCCGGCTGCTCCTGCTCAGAGCAAAGTGCTGCGCTCCAGCCTCAGTTTGGTGCCACATCCCATCGACGCTCAGAGCCGAGGCTGCTGCCCTGAAGAGAGGAGCCTGTCCGCGGCAGGAAGCGGCTCCACCACAGCGGAAGCGACAGCGTCCAGCTTTTCGGGGTCATTTCCCTCCTGCTCTTGGGTCGCGAAGTGTCTTGGGGGGGGGGAGCATGCGTTTGACGCGCAGGTGAATTCATTTTTGCCACTTCAACTTCCTCGCTGTGCAAACTTTTCAATCCCGCCCGGTTTGGTTTTTTTTTCTTTCCTGTCTTTATTGTTTTTGCTTCACCTGAAATTCACGCGGATACAGTGATTAAAAAAAAAAATCTTGAGAAATGTCTCGCAAGAAGTCCGCCAGGGGCAAAGCCGCGTCCAGCAGCCCGTCCACGGGCAGCCCCACCGGGAGAGGCACCGGGAAAGCAGCGCGGAGCAGCCCGGCCATTGTTCAGATGAACGGAGTGGTCCATCCCAGCAGACCGTCCATCAGCAACAGCAGCGAGTTCTATGACATCGCCTTCAAGGTAAGACACAGGCTGCTGCTGCTGCACTGCAACACAACTAGAAGTTGAATCCAGTGTTTCCACCTCAGAGGTGCAGAAGGTGCAAAACCCACGCACACAGAGGTCACTACACACTAAACACAGAGGAATGAAATGATCCCTCATATCAAATCACATAGAAACTGTTTTTTCTTTATCTCTGCAGGACGAGATGAAAAATACACACTTTTTTCATTTCATTTATTTGTTGACAGTGTTTCTGTCTTGTTAAGCTTCCACTGTCTTTTACAACCTGTATTCATGAAACAGCAGTGAGCTGACACCAGCTGTGTCAATACAATTGATAACCCTGGAAGGTACACACTCATACACACACCTTTGTACCTCTATCTTAGTGAGGACACTCACTGAAATAATACTTTCCCTATCCCCTTACCTTAACCCTCACACAGCCCATCAACATGTCCTCACTTTCCAAAATTGTCCTCACTCTGTAGGTGTCTATGCACAAAGAATAGAATAGAATCCTTTTACTAAAACCATATCCTAAACCTTAACCATAACCGATTCATGCCAAACACTAACCTTAACCAGGTCCTCAGAAATGAAGGTTTGAGTACACACACACACCTTGTACGTCTTATCACTAGCATAATGTATTCCCTTTAGCCCCTTACCTAAACCTAATTCTAACCCTAAAAGCAAACCTTAACCCTTTTTAAATGCCCTTTTAAAAAGTGAGCACCATCCAAAATGTCCCCATAAGGTGTCTGCTCAAAATGGTCAACACAAAGATATACGTTCAAGTACACTCTCACACACACACACACACACACACACACACACACACACACACACACACACACACACACACGCAGGCCTGGAACAGCCAGTAAACAAACCGTTTGCTCACGCAGTGCAACTTGGGATCGAGTGCGTATTTGTGTCAGCAGCACAGGTCACTGGGTTTGTATTAACTGTGTGCAATTGTTATCTCGCTTTGTCCAACTACGATGCGAGCACTTGTGTGAGAAGAGAACTGTCACTTAATCGCAACACAAACACAGACTCACTCCCACAGACTCTCAGCGTGCACTCCCAGCTCCGCTTCAATGGGACTCGTGCCACCTACTCTTGTGTTTTTGAAGCAGCTGTTTAGGTGCAAGTGCGACGAAACGCAGCGATTGTTCCATCGAGGCCACGTCACTCTGTAAACTGTGGATAATATTTAAATTGTTTGTTATTTTTTAAATGCATGGATGACAACTATATTCTTGCAGCCAGCACATGAACGATTACAGGAAAAAGTCAAATTCTCTTTTTATTCTTTCCTCATACAAGGATATTTATCATACATCTCCTTATATTCAATTATCAGTCTGACAAGTGACACAGTTTAAGGCAGAATTTCAATAATATTTTGGTCAAGAGTATTTTTTTAACAGGTGAAGCTTTGCAGAATTCGACCTGTACTCTCTCCCCTGTAAAGATAAGAGATTGTCATTTGTTGTCCATTGTGACACATGTCATCATATCCTGTGTTTTCTGTAAGAGCTTTAATCTTCACTGAGGAGACTCGATGCATTTCATTTACAAAGACCAGGTAGCTCCTCCTGCAGAGCTGCATAAAGGAGGGACGGGAAGAACGGACAAGAGAATGAGAGTGGATGCAGAGAAGGAGAGAGTAGAGAGGGCTCGAGCCTCAGACGTGTTTCTCTTATTCCTGTTACTACATCACTTGGCTCTTCCACCTCTGTCTTTCATCTCCTCTCTGCACCCAAGGGCCACTGGCTTTATGATTTCCGTGGTCTGGGGGCCCCACAGTCCTTCAGCCAACCTGATACCGGTGATCAGATCAAACATGTAACTTCATCACAGCTCAGAAGATAAAGAGAAAATGTGAGAAACTGTCTTTTCAGTGGGAATCAAGCATACAGAGTCACACATACGGACCAGGAGCTGCAGAAATCCACTGGCGGCTGTAATGAACAGCCACATACTCGTTCTTCACTGGCCAAGAACCAAAATATCAATAATATTCAAATATAAAATTTGCCGCATCTCCCTGTTTGTTTGAATTTGAATTTCCCTGTTTCTGAATATTTATTCCTCATACCTCTGGTTGTACATATTGTGTGTGTGTGTGTGTTTCTTTGTTTACCCTTCCAGTCGTTCCTGTCTGAGCTTTTCCCTCTTGGGTTTTGTTCTGAACAGGTGATGCTGGTTGGAGACTCTGGCGTTGGGAAAACCTGTCTACTGGTCCGCTTTAAGGACGGAGCGTTCCTGGCAGGCAGCTTCATCTCCACCGTGGGCATTGACTTCAGGGTGAGTTTAACAAAAACAAAACAGACGTGCACGATCCACCACATACGTCCCTTTTTATCAAAATGAGCACAAGTGGTATTTTTTGTTTAAAGCTGTTCAGTGTCTCATGTATTATATTGCCTGGAGCTGTGAGTATTTCTAGTGTTAGAAGTCTCACAAGATATATTGATTTCTTAAATTAGTTTGACATGCTTTAGTTTGGTTTTTTTGGCTCCCTGGGTGATAACAATGTCTCTTATGTGCCAGATTTGTGGTCCCACATGGACGTCCAGGAATAAACCGTGTCCACTTTTTCTCTCTGTCTGTCCGTCCATGAGAGGCGGACGGGTGGGCACTAAGACCCAGGGTGGTAGAGACAGTTGCCTCCTTCCAGTACTTATCAGTACTAATACTGTTATTAGTTCTAATCACTTACAGGCTTCATCCGGGCAGTTTCCTCCAATAGTTTTCTTTTCCACACACTCATTGTCAGTTTATAATTATCCCTTTACTGGCTCAGATACATTCAAACACACACACGTTGGGGCGCCGGCTGGTGCACGTGGAAGAGTGAGCGCCCCATTCACGAAGTGTAGGTGCAGCATTACACCCATTAAACCCCTGCGAGGCATATTCACATGGGCTGCCTCTGTGTGCGTGTGTTCAACTAAATTATCCAACCTTTCTATAGCCCTGTGTGTGGGTTTGGATGAGTTTGTGGGCGGATGAGCAGTTGATTTATTTACTTATGTAACATCTCTTACAACACAGTGTCTGTAGCCCCAATGTACGTTTAGGCCTATCTTCTCAAAGCAGAGACCTTCATCAGCTATTTTTCTTCGCTGCATTTACCACTCGGGGAGGAAAAAGTGCAAAACTCATAAAGTTTAGTGCTCAGTCGGCTCTTTCCTCATATTGACTTGTTTAATCACAGTGTGGCACCAAGCTTTGTGACATGAATAATTTCATTATCAATCCTCAAGGCTCCCATTCTCTTCTGCATGGTTTCGTGTTAAATGGCTCAGTTTCTCAGCGCAACTGAAACATCATCCTATAGGTTAGGAATGAGACATTTTCCTTTTTCAACAAAATTACCATGAACATTTTTAGAGAAAAACTTGGTATTCATACATTTAAATTTACCGTTTATGCGACTGCACAAATTGTATAAACAATGTAGTTGTTTTGCGAAGTTGAGAAAGCGAACTTTGTTGAGAAGGGAAAACATGAAGGTCCTCGGTGTTTGTCTTCCCACGGTGGATGCACCGAGACACAGAGAGGCAGGGAGTGATTGTTATTTTTAGGAAAGACAGTTTTGATCCTCATTATTTGCTGGGAAAGAAAAAAAGCAATTTGCTCCGTATGGGGATTTGATCCGGTTTCCACTTCAAAGCTGCAGCGCTATGCTGTGTTTTCCTCCCCATCTTGTTTATTGTGATCTCATCTCGTTTAAACCTCAGCATGTTCTCAGGATTACTGAGCTGCACTGGTACCTTGTTAATCTTAAAATCCAGGCAGTCCGAATAGGAAATACAAGTAACATTGGATTTTATTAGAGAATCTCCCTATGAAGGGCAATAAACTCGAAGAGAGAGAGAGAATATTGTGGCTAATCATATTAATTCCATGTAGATCTTACCTTGTTATATCTTGCTCTGAAAGATAATTGCTGCCAAACATTAATAGGAAACTGACCAAAGTCTTTTTGAGATGAAAATCTTCTCCAAGAGACATATGAGAAAAAGAGACGAGCACAAAACTACAATAATCAAAAATGTCAAAGCTCAGTCATATGATGTAAGCAACTAAGAAATTAAGTAAAAACGTAACAAAAAACAGGAAACAATAAAGCTTGGGTGTCTCCAAGGTAAATAAGAGACTCTCAGTCAATGTAAATGGTGGATAGTGCCTGTAACCTCACTAAAATGTACAGCTTTATTAGATAAAAGATTGCAGGCATTGCGTACGTAGCTCCCTCAGTAAGCCTTTATACAACTCCCTGAGAGCTGTGAACAGACTTTCATGTGTAAAATCAGTGTGTTTTCCTTCTACTGTCTTTATTCACCAGCACAAGTTGTCTCGTTTTATTGAGAAATACTTTATTTGGCTTAAAAATCTGTAGAGAATTTGGAGTAGAAGAGCAGATAATAGAGTCCACTTGTCAACTGTGATGCAGCACGTCCAGATCACCTGTTGCCATGGTAATACAAGTCATGGGCAGGTGGACCAGGCTGACCGGAGAGCAGAGCTTTGGGTTTGATTGTGTGGCCTCTGACGCTCGTAGCTTGAAGGAGTCGACGTGCTGCTTCAGACAGGAGGTTATAGGCAGCATGGGAAAGGCATCAGTCCGGTGTCAATGACCCCTGTCGCTCAGGCACCATGTTTTTTTCTGCTGTGTAAGAACTTAAGATTTGTTCTCCCCCGAGAACATTTTCTTCTCTCCCTTTCTCTTTAAACACAACAAAGGCCTGGCTCTCCAGGGCTTGAATTCATATCTCCACAGACAGCAGACGAGAAAAATGCACAGTTTTTTGTCTTAGACTGTATTGAATTTAGTTTTTAATTTAACATTAGACACATTAAAGACGTTAAACTGTGAGAAGCAATGTCACTTTAAATTCAGATTTAAAAAGCAGACTCCACCGATGCAAACAGTTCACATATTCAAGCTTTATGTTGGTATCAGACAATAGTCACTGTACATTCATTCATTTTCTCATTAGTCCGAGACAAAGATGAAACTGTAATGGCGTTCTTTGGTGGGTCAGGGATAATTATTAAGATGCATGGTGTTATTCAGCCTTTTCCCTCCTGTCAACAAATCTCAAGAAAGGGCCAAAACAAAGCATTAGTCATTCTCACACTACCTCCCAGCTCCCCCGCCCTGTCTGTGGCACTCAGGCTCAGGCTCCACTGATTCAGACTGAAGATATAGTGTAAATCTTTGAAAACGGGTCACAGATGTATTAGTTTCATTCATCTTAAGGCTTTAAGAAGTTTTTAAAAATGACTTGGCACTCCATTTTCTTATCAAACTTTACTCAAACTGAAGTACAGTTTATATTGCTATAGTTTCAGCTGTGGATGAAAACACATTTGGTGCTCTAGTGAGTATTCGAAGCACACGGACAGTGTGAGTGGGATTGGCACAAAAAACGCTATTGAATTTAATTAAGGAATATGTGACCTAATGTGCCTCATTAATTGAGCTCTATGGATCAGAGGAATAAGCTTCATTATATCAGGGTAAACAAGCAGTACTTACTGTATTGGTGGGATCAGTTCTCTGCAGGTGTTAGAATATTTTTTCTCAATGTATGTTCACCTATTTTTTGTGCGTACAACAAATAGGGTTTTATCCCAGAGGAGTTTATGTTTTCTTCTGATTATTTTTCTGTTAGTTAGCAGGATTACGCTAAAACTAGTGGACGGATTACCGCCAAACTTGGTGGAAGGATGCAATGTAGGTCAGGAGAGAACCCATAAAAGTTTGGTCTGTATTAGGTGGCACATCCAGGAATGCTTTTATTGATAAGATTGGGTGTTTTTCAACCTTTTCATTGATTTGTCAGACAATAATTCATGGATCTTGATGAAGCAAATCGGCTGTGTCTGTGAAATTTGGTGCAAATCCAAATAAAAATCTGTAGGTAGTGAGATTAAATGTGGTTTCATGAGGGGACTATTCAGCCTTGGCGGAGGTACGCAATCCACTGAGAGCCCCGTTAGTTTTGCTGTGGATCTGGCTTTTTTGGACATCAGATCAATATTTTTATTAAAAGGTTATGTTTTGTTCTCCTTGGGTCTTTAATTCACTACCTTTTTTATTTAAAAAAATAAATAAATAGAAAACTGCTGTGAGGCCTTTGCGAAGTCCAAATCTTTCACAGAGCTGTGGTACAGTCTGTGGTGAGAGCTGTCCCTGGTGCTGAACCCCTACTCCACACTGGGGTTCCACCAGCTGCATGTACAGTGTATAGGCCATTCTACCAATCTGTTACCAATATCTTTTAATAACTTTCATGTCAGACACTTTGTCTCAATTACACACTGATAGTCCAATATCATTTCCCCGTACTGTAATTGTTTAGATCCATCATACTTAAAACTTGATTCATTTTTCTGTCTCTTTCCTCCACGGTGCAGCATCGGGTAGATTCTCTCTAGAAAATGATATGTTCAATGTTTGTTGTTTATTCTTTTAAATATTGTAGCCCGGAGGCAAATGTTTATTCACACTTTTAATCCCTTTTAAATCCTGCACACTGCCCGGGAAGTTGGTAGGTCTCTTGCTCCAATGTAACTTACAGAGATACAATGTTTTCAGCTAAAGGGAAGAGTCATTCTCCGTGAACAGGGTCAAAATGTCTTTGTTTGAAAGCCAGGCTTGAAAAGCAATTTCTTTGGGAGAGAATTGTAGGATCATTAAGAGTGAGACAGATAATTGGGGACAATAGGGGAGGAACAAATTCCAAGGAGAAGCAGAGAGGCCAATTAATAATATTACTTCGACAACCTTCCCCTCATTTCCGATGTAGTGGGAAAAACAACCTTTCCTCACATTTTCCTCCTCACTATCTGACACCGGAGAGACGTTAATCCCTCAGTCACCTTAGCGGATGTAAATTCAGTGGTGAGGAGACGAGCAGCACTCGCCTCCACTGGGACAAAGGCGCAGCACCAAGCTGTCAGTCATGTGCGTGTGTGTTAGACTCCTTATGCATCCACAAGTTTCACCATCAAAACACCTTTGAACAACTTTACCAAGATCCTAAATTGTCAGTCTGTTTGGTCCAAACTGAAATACCTCAAATTATGTGAATGGATTACCGTTAAAATGATTCCACAGGCCTTTATGGTCCCGAGAGGATGAATATTCCTTGACCTTTCCTCTAGCGCCACTTTGTTGGCTTAAGTCAAATCAACTATTAGATGGACAACCATGACAACCACAGACTGTATATAAAGATGAACGATGCATCTCCACTTCCTCCCAATAACCAGAAATGAAACCAACATATCCCAGATACGAGCGCTGCCATCTTCATCATCACAAGATTTGAAGACCACAGTCTGCACAGTAGGGGGTTTGAGCCATGGTGTTGAGGTCCCGCCGATACATGTGCTCAACTGATTGTTTTGTTCAATAACAAAAACTTCCCAATGAGCTAATAACAGACAACTTGTCCCCTTGTGGATAAACGGATGTTATCATTTGTTACATTCTGGAGTTAGAGTCTGTTTCCCAGTGTCACTGTACAGCCCATAACAGATGAAACATCACACCACTGCTCTACTTTACATTTCTTGTGAGTGGGCGGTTTGAGTGACTGATCTCATTGTTAACAGAAAATCTTTGGTCAACACGGTGTCATCAGTGTCAACAAACGTGGCAGCTGAATCCACAAAAGTGTTGCACAGGTAACCGGAGAATTACCAGCGGACGGCTTGTAGTTCATCCCCGCAGATCTGATGAGCAGCTCCCGTGCAGTCACGCTACATTGAAACAGTTAATTGTGACCGTCCTTCACGATGGACACAATTATTTGATGGCAGGGTTACCCTAGCAGCGTGAACTTTCCTCACCTGCACAAATTGGAAAATGCGAGTGCAAGTGTCGACGAGGTTTCTAAAACGCGACAGATGTGAAACAAAAGTAAACTGTAGAATAATACAGATATCTCAGGAGGATAAAGAAGATCCATACATGTAGAAGATGTTTACAAAGATGTCAGCTTGGAAAGAAAACAAGATTTGAGAGCTAGAGCTTTTGGCGTTAAGGGCCGACTCCGGTGTTGATGTCCTGCCTCCTCCATGGCGCCACCCCCCCCTCGCCTGAATATTTTTTTCATCTTGAAGTGTAACCACGCCTCCTCCACTATCCTCTCTCTTTACTCCCTTCTCGTTTCCATTTAAACCAGTGACACTCCTGTGTGTCACAAGTCCGACCAGAGGTTTCACACCTCGCTGATGGAGATGGGGCATCATGTAAAATCCAGTTTACATGTGGAGGCACAGACGAGTTTTGCACATAACCAGCAGCGTCTATTCAGATTTCACTGATGTTATTTTTGGGTGTACTTAGTATGTATGTGGGGGGGCGGCGGCTCTGAATCAGTCGACTGCTCAAACCTTTCATTCGTCTGATTTTAACAGAACTTGAAGTGTTGATGCATGTGAGCACTCCTGCTCCTGCATTTAAGAACTTTGCAGCTATTAGACTGAAAGATGCATGAAAAATAAATCGTTCAGCCCTCCACCACCTCCTCTGGGTCAACACAAGCTGCCGTTTTCTGCTGCTCAGACCTAACTTATTTTCAATGTGCTGAACCCAGTCACCATTTAAGAAAACCCACAGTAGGATATGGAAGAAAGTCGCTGGCTTTTTCCATGCATCTCGTATAAATAGCGCATGGTCTAGGAATGTGTTTAAATAAATACAGGTTTGTCTATAAACTATAGTGATAAAATTGATATAAATAGATATCAATATTGGCGTCTGCCCCTACACGCAACACAACGACAACTACCAGACATTGTTGATGTTCTTTGTCAAACCCCCTCAGATTGAAGCTGTAAATATAGATTTCTCGCCTGACCTCCGACCTCCAGAATGCAGAGCCAATCATCCCATGTGGACGTGCAATTCATCAGGAGGGGTTGTATTTACTGTGGTTTGGTCAACCTCCTGGTAAACAGTGCCCTGATGGTTGGTGTGGAAGACCAAGCGCTCGTCGTGTGATCAATAGCACTGACCACAGCTTAGTGCTTAAATGGGCTGAAAATGTGTCAATTAACTGATCCGAGCTCAGCCCACAGTCGCACACGGATGAGAAAGAGGAAGAGAAGTTATTTCACTTTGATGAGGTGACAGTATATGTGTGTTAAAGTTCAGACGGAATTGGTTTGTGTATTTTTTTCCTGTGCAAGGTGAGGACATTAAACATTAAAATTCCTTTTTATGAAAAATTCATCCCTCCATCATTAGATTATTGATGGGGCGGGGGGGGGGGGGGGGCCGTCTGTCTCCCTCGTGCTCAATCATGAAGTGAGATACTGGTGTGGTTTCCGTTCGGTCACACATCCAGCGACATGAACACACACCTAGATTCACACACAGTATACAAACTCACACTGAACTCAGTGCTCAACAGATGTGGCAACTGTTAATGAACGGTGGGAGATCCAGGCATGCAGATCTTGTTATGCATCCGTGTCTCTATCTTCTGACTGTATTGTTTGCTGTCGCTCTGAAATCATCACTGGCACAAACCATCCATGAAAACTGCAGCAACCTGCTCACGAGTCATGTTTTAGGACGCAGGCTACTTTTCCGTTTCTCTGTCGCTCTTGTCTGCTGTTCCGTGGACAGGATTATTAATCGATGAATCAAGAGCCGAATCATTTAAGTAATTGTTGAAACCGTAAGACTCAGTGTTGACTCAGTGAGCCATCATCATGCGACATTGACTCGTGATCGAGTCCATCCTCAGCGAAGACTTTCTGAGAATAGATAAATGAGGACATGTGGGATATGAATCACTTTCCCTTTACTTTCATCTTTGATTGGAAAAGACACAGTGTGCGTGTGCATGTCTGTAGTTATGACGGCCAATTTTGGTTCAATTCCATCATTGTGAGGACATTTTCACTCGAGGACATTTTGGCCGGTCCTCGTGCGTGCGTGTGTTTGCAAACCCCCCAAACACTCACTGGAAGTTGCGTCTGATTTCTTCAGTACAAACACCATTATGCTGTAAAGACTGCGTTTTGAAGTGTCTCTGTCATGGTCCAAAATCACAAGGTTCTCTGCGTCAGATGTTTGAGAGTGTGACTCATGCAACAAGTGAACCCTCACGTTATTACCACTCATGCACTTTGCATATACTTTTAATTTTAATGTTGTTTTGCACAGTTGATTGAGCAGCTTTATTTTTAGTCGACGTAGATCAGCAGGAGTGAAATGAAGGACGGAGGGAGAGCGGACAAGCTTTGTTGCTTCGACAAGTTGAAGGACGTGTGTTTGATTCCCTCCCACCTCCCTAAAAAATGACTTGTCCACTGATCCATCACTTAATTTCTATTAGAGATGAGTGTTTCTGTTGCACAGGGAAGCTGGTGTCACAGAACACTTGCGTGTAGAGAAGGTGCCTGTAGTTTCTGTGTAAAATGAATAGATTTTAAATGATCAATATCTGACCATGATTTAACAGTGTGTGATGAGGTCATAATTAATACAGAGGTGACCTCTGGAAATCAAGCTTTGTGCTAGCAGCCCTTCACTCCACCTGCATCTGTCTCAGCTAATGTAGGAATCTGGAGCAGACCAGAAGCCTTTTGACAAATTTTAGAGCATAATAAAAGTTACATACTGCAAGAATCGCTGGAAATGTTTACTATTCAGATTTATGAGGAATATAAGACTGCAGCGAGAGAGAGGCAGGTCTGATGGGTGAAATGACAATAATGGACCCATCTCAAAGATCTCCTCCGTCCCGGTGGATGTCTCTGACAATCCGTCTCCTCATTCATGATGGTCTTTATGCATCTGTCTTTCACTCGTTTCCAGCTTCTGCATGTTTTTTATAGAGGGTGAATGCATGACCGACTGATTGCTCCATTATCCACTCTCCTGCCTGCCTGTCAGACCACCTGCCTCCTCTGAGTGGGTGCAATTTAAGTGCCAGGCGTAATCATGCCAGCAAGTGGCAGTAATGTTTTTTTTTCCTGCTTGAAAAGATGGAAAAAGAAGTTACAATGGAACAATGTACTGTATATGAACGAAGCCATTTTGATCATCACTAATTGTCCTGTGTGTTGGCCTAGTTGTATTGTAATCAGGGGTAAGCTGTTTTATTTTGTTCATGCACAAGACTCAGCCCTTATTAAATTGAAAAATGTCAAGCATTCAGCTACGCTTGAATTACTGCCCAGTTCTGTTTATATGCATGTGAACATCCACGTGTAAGTGTTTGGGTTCACTTCTGCCCAGGGAGATGTTTTGTAATTAACCAGTCTATGGTAGCAGCTTTGCCACATGCTGCCCTAATGTCACAGGGATGTAGAGAGGAGAGCCCTGATGAGCATCATGAATATTTAACCGTGGCATGAAAGAAGAAGCGAGCTGAGCTGGGCTGTTGGAATATGGGAGCATTTCATGGCGAAGCAGATGAGAGACAGAGATGGGAAACAGACGGTAAAGCAAAAGAGAGAGGGACATTTATCCAATGAGACATACATTAGTTTGCGCATTCAAGTTGCTTTGATATAACTTATTCTTGTACATTGTAAACAAACAAAAGTAGTGTTTCAATTCAGTGTGAAAACTCAGCTTGAATCTTTGAGGTCTAACAAATGTATCGATCGTTAGTTCCTTCATCATGACACATTAACGAGGCTGGTTTTTAAAAAAAAATCCACATTGTTCACATGTTTAGTGTCTTGCAGTCTTCCCTGCCTTTTGTCTTATCACATTACATTACAGTGGGAATGTACCTTTTGTGTTTGATGGTTTCTGTTTTCCATCTGAGGATTGAAGAGATTATATTTTTGACACAGTTTATGTTTGAGGTTTGCTTTCCACTGTATTCTTGAGAGTGTGGCGGATCATTGCAGGAAATGTGTCTCAGCAGTTGAGAGAATCTGAGCACCATATGCGTTGGCAGATATTCGTCCGTGATGATGCTGCACCAAAATAAATAGAGGTGTTTCTCAGGGACATTTTCAGTTTGGTGTGTGTGTGTAAAACGTACCATACGCTGTCTCTGTGTTTGTTTATATATTCAGGTAAAACTGAAGACTGCCCCCCCGCCCCTGTTATTCATCTACACACATGGTCACACAACACACACACACACACACACACACACACACACACACACAGAGCCATAGCGTTGCGTTGCCATTTTGATTTGTAGCAGGCCAGCGTGTGAGAGGAGCCTGGGGAAAGAGCTCCAGAGAGGTCAAGGCTTTGTGATACAGCATCAGCGAAAAGTGCCTGCGTTGGTGTGAGTGTGCTGCTGCAGGTCACAGGTGATAGATCAAAATCCGCAGAAGAGGCTTTTTCCAAGAAGGAGCGTTCATCCGAAACATGGGCTGAAATTTCAAGAGCAAAGTTAACCACTTAAATCATGTTTACATCCGATCGGATGTCACATTTTAGGGTTTTACAGCACAATTCAGGAAAGTGAGGCTTGGAAGTAGCGAATTGCTCTGGCTTGTGAATTGTTATAGATACAAGCGCATGTTAACCTATGCGTTGTGGTCCCAGATCATCAATTTTATCTATCCAAGTTTATTTTATTCCTTCCTCTATTTGCCGTGATCTTCTGCAGCAGCACTCTAGCTCTGCCAGTGCCTCTGAGCCGTGGAAATAAATGAGCAAGCCTGAGTTTTTGCGGGAGCAGGTTTGCTTGTCTGCAGGAGCCCAGAGGTCCACAGCTCTTTCAATTAGTCTCGGTTTCCCCGAGTGAGGTAGAGTCAATAACAGGAAGGTTCCGGCTATTACACCGACTTCCCTGTCAGACGTGTTTTGGGGGAAAGCAACTATTTGCCAGTGACGAGCAGTGAACATTCCCTCCCTCTCTGTCCTGCTCACCCTCACAAAACTCTTGAATTAAAAAAAAAACATAGAAATCAGGAGCCGAAATCATGGTGACCACAGGAACTAGGGCCCAATCTGTGCCGGCTCAGCAAGTACAGCCCTTTTTAATGAATGAATGGACTCCATTGTTTGCATTATCTGTGTGTCTGGTGTATATGTGATGTATTGGGCTCTCTCTGTCACCAGGAGAATATGCAGTGCTTCTTAATTTGAACGTATTTGTAGAACTAGGCTGATCTTAGGTTCTAAGCATTTTACCCATAGCAGTAGTTTATTTCTCCATAATTGTATTTGAGAGCATCATCTTGTGGCTGATTTAATTCACTGGCCTCAAAGTCCATGTCTGCATGAATTATGATCTGACCTCAACTAAAACAAGGGCTTCCTCAAATACACCTGCGAGGAGTCGTTCCTCCAACTTAACACATCAAAAAACCAAATATATTTTCATTGATTTTTAGAAAACTTGCCCACACACACAAAGACACATCTATCAAAGGTCAAACTGTGGAATGTGTGCAAATCTTCTAAATACCTTGGGACTATTGTTGACTCCAAACTGAACTTTGAAGCAAACAGCGAAGCTTTGTGCAAAAAAGGGGGCACCAGCGTTTGTACTGCTTAAGGAAAAGGTCCCACTGTTTTATCAGGCTTTTATTGAGTCTGTTTTGTCATTTTCTTTCGGTGTCATGGTTTGGTGACCTGTCTTTGGAGGATAGAGACAGACTGAGTCAGGTTGTGACTGGTGAGCCTCAGATGAGCCTAAGGTCCCTGTACACAGAGGATAGCCAGCTCCATTACTAACGATGACTTGCATCCTCTGCATGGGGAATTTCAGCTTGGTACAGTATGTGAGAGTGTGTGAATATGTCTGTGTCAGCAGGACATAGAAAACTTGACAGCTGGAAGTTGGGCCGACTGCGGAGTAGAGAGCCCTGCCTCTCGTTTACATCTCCTCCCTCTGTTCTTTGGTCTATTTTCCCAACTGCTTTGATTTCTGACATGTGTTGATGCCTTCGGAAACAAAAGGAGACATTGAGGAACTGCACCACTTTCCCCGTATCAATCTTTTATCTAATAACTCCAGAAATCTCTTGTTTGTCTGTCTGTGTGTGACTCGCATATCTCGAGAACCGCCCATCTTCTCAGCATCACACTTGGCTTGTGTGTTGTTCGGTGCAAATTGGTTAATTGGCGACTCTAAACTTCCCGTAGGTGTGAACGTGAGTGGTTATTTGTCTCTGCATGTCAACCCTGTCCGGTGTAGCCCCACCTGTCGCTCAATATCTGCTTGGATTGGCTGCCTCCCCCCCCCCACCACCCTCCCATGACCCTCAAATGATAAGTGGTATATCTGATGGACGGTTGACACCTGCTCTGAGAGCTCCTTGTGCACTTGTAAGTTATGATCCCATGAGAAGTGCTGTTTCTGTGCCGACTGTATCTTCTCACTCGCTCAAACATATGCATTTTATAGCCAGCATCCGGTGTCTGGCTGCTAAGTAGAGCAGTTAGTATTTGAAGATGTTTTCTGCTGCGGCTCGGGGAATTAAGGTGACCTGAGAGTGGTACGAGCCTCTCAGCCACCGCTCTGTTAATTGTAAGCATATCACAGAGTATCAGCTGTGTCCCCTTGAAAGACGCGAAAGCACGAGAGGGTTTTTGAAAATAAAGTGGAGAAAGTTGCTGGAAGTGTGACTGGCAGTCTTTAATCTACACCTTAATTCCCCGTCTTCCACAGTGGACTCGTTCTCTATATAAGCTGCTGAGATGCTTTATTAATCCTGCTCAGTCCTCACTCTCTGATATTATTAAATCTGCGTCGCTATGCCCTGTCCTGTCTGGTTTCAAATACTTCCAGCATAATTCTAGGTGTAATCACCCCTGACTAACCACAAAATCCTCACCATGGTGGTTTCGAGCGATAACAAGAACATGGAGGAAGTCTTTGGAGACTTGATTCCTATCACACATACAGACACACAGTGTGCAGCTTGACTTGTCTGTGAATATTTATGAGTTTCCTCCTTTGTGACTCGTGAGGAGGTAAATCAACCGAACACGTCAACAAAGGCTGCATCTATTTTTTTCTCGAGTGCTCCGAGGGAAGATTAGCATCTTGCCGGGGTTGAGTATCTCCTGTGTCTCCTTTGGGATCGGAGTGGTAGAAGGTCAGCAGTAGGCTTTCAGGAACAGCTCAGTGGGGATGATGGTGGAGAGGCAGACTTTGACCGTTGCCGTGGCACCAGGTGAGGTAATCCACACGAGGCTGGTGTGTGAGTCACTGAGGAACGTCTTGATTGATTAATCATTTAGCCATGCTAGCTGGAGCATGTACCACTGTAGTACCCATAGACTAAACCAAAACAATCTAACTTCATGTCAAGTTCTTATCACACTGATGTTTGTTCAATGGTTTTTATTTTCTGGATATTTTTTAGCTTCATTAGCTCCAGTCGGAGGAAGTGATGTGTCATCCATCTTTAAACAGCCTATGCTGCTACCCATGCTGTTGCATCACCAGCAGGGGTCCAGGCTGAATCATCTCAATAAATAATGAATGGATTTGCCAGAACTTGCCTCCTCTCACACCTGCTGCACCGCTTTATGGTCAACTTGCAAACTTTCCCCTTGTGCACAAGCAGCTTCATTTCCTCTGCAAAGAATCTTTCTTTCTTACTACCTGCAAATCTGCAATGGCAGTCGCAATCAGGCAATGTGCAAGAGCACTTAGCTTTTAGAGGTAATGGGAGATTTTACTCTGATTGGTTTATTGCTTGTAATTCCCAAGACACCGCAATGATTAATTATCGTAAGTACAACCCTTCTGAACCATGTGCACGCTGCTGCAAACTTTTTTTTCCTGACATTAAACAAAAGTGCGTTCACATTTGCTCAATGCACTTTAGATTCCTGTGCTTAGATTGTTAAAATAGTTCAGTTCAAAAGTGAGGATTTGCTGAATGAAGGATTTTGAAGTTGCCATAATTGGGCTCTGAGAAATTAGAAGAAAAATGGTTTCATGATTTGAACGAAACAATGAATCGGTTAATCAAGATACAGATTCATTTTGAAAAAAGATTTCTCCACAACTAGGAGAAGCATTGACAGTGTTATTGTGTAGATCCACTGGGATTTACTGCCCCTCCAGCTGTGAGAACGTGAATGATGTTGGATCAATGAGGCGAAGGGCTCCTCTCCTCAGGCCAGATATTTTTAACTTAAAGTTCAGTCATCATTTAGACTGAAGTTAATGGGATGGCAGGTTGTTTAACCTTTGTCCACGCAGCTCTCAAGACAGAGTCATCTTCTGACCTGACAAACTGCTCGTCCGTGTGGTGGAGCAGATCGAAGCGCCGATCAATGTCCCCTTAAGAATGAAGGTGCAGAGCGAGGCGCGGAGAGCAGGGCGGGTTAAACCTCTGGAGGAAAACCAGCGAGGCCTCATCAAAAGAGGCCCGGGTCAGGTGTAACCATGCAATATTGATAGAAAGAAGAGAGGAGAGTAAGGCTGGTAGATGAGAGGAAGAGACTGTTCAGACAGGTGTACACAATAACTCTCTCACACACACACACACACACACATACACTGCTGAGATTGTTTCTTCCACACACAGAAAACGTTTGAGGGCTTGAATTTAAGCTCTGTCACTTATAATATCTTCCTTTCTTTCCCAGAATAAAGTCCTGAACATCGACGGAGTCAAGGTGAAGCTCCAGGTAAGTTTTATTTCAATCATTTCAAAACAGACTCGAGCAAAATGTCTGTAATAGATGTCAAATGAAAGGTGTCACCCATATAAAAATGGGGTTTTACTGTCTCCTAATAGACCGCACAGATGATAAAACCAGTTTTTATGGGGTTTAGGAACAAAGCACACACGTACAGTATGTTTAAGTTCTGCAAATCTAGAAGTGCATACTTTCAAAAAGGGGAAAAACGCTGTCCTGAGATGACCACTGGTGTCACCCAGCAGGCGGACCCTCACAATCCCTGACATTCAGATAATTATTTGGATCCAAACAGATACTTTCTCTTTCACTTCAGCACACAAGCAAAGAGCTGTATAATGCTGCAGTTTATCTTAGTCGAGCCCACCACCACCACCACCAGGGTCCCAGGGCACTGTGTTTTCCCCATTTGTGTGGGTTTTATTGCTGCATTCTGGATTCTGAGCACATTTCCCTTAATGTTCATGCTTTCTCTATTGCTTGTGCTCGGTCCTTGGGGGCCACTATATGTTTTAGGTTTTTACATTAAGCTTTAATGCTTATACCGTATAATGAAGAGACCCAGTGTCTGTGGCCTTCTGTTGTGACGACAATCAATGATCCAGACAATCAAAAAAATGCTGAAATATAATTATCCGTCTCCATGAATACTTTCCACGGGGCACTGACACTCTTCATTCACAACTGCCCATAGTCAGAACAACTCTGCATTATTGTATGTTCGATATTCAATCACTGCAAGCAATTATGTGAATGCGCCATAATGATCTTAATTAGGGGTTGACAGAGGCTGGTGGAGAGGACTTCTGCTCTGTGATTAATCTATTTGGGGTTAATTGGCTTAGAGTCCGTTTGCAGAGCGCCCTGGCGCCTCCAAACAGAGACAGCGGAGAGTTATTTTTCCTCGTGTAATTGCCATTCATCATTGCTGCCACACGGATCCTGGGAGGACGGTTGCCCCAGGGTGCAAGCGAGGACGCAGAGCCAGCATCCACACAGACATGTCACAGAGAGCGAGGAGGATGAGGGAGTGAGAGTAAATTGGTTAGGTGTGCAAAGGGAATGATAATGATCCAGCAGGTGACAAGCCAGGACAAAAATCCAGGATATGTAGTTTATACTGCTGTCAGCCCTAACAGTTCGGCTCCAAGGACAGGAGAACATGTAATTGGCCCTGGAGCCAAACTGCGTTGAAAAGCAGTGTTGTCTGATGGGAAAGAGCAGAACTTAAATAGCCTTATTCCGCTGCTGTTGGACAATATACTACAATGTATGTATGCAATATAAGGTGTGACCTCAACTCTATGTTTTTATATTAACAATAGATCCGATTTTATTGTGTAATATGAAACAACCCTGCAGCTCTGCTCAGCTCAATACCCGGTTCTTTTCATTAGGACTCGGTGGAGACCAAAACAGAGCGACCCTTTTCACACATAGCAAGCGTTTTGTGATGCATGTCAGTGTTGTGCTTGCGTTGCTGCCTCCGAATGACCAAAGGTGCAGTTTTACGTGCCCAGAATTTTCACCAGTGCAGACTTCGTAAGCCAGTGGACTAATTCCCATACTCCTGACTTATCCAGTATCACAGGAGTTGATTGAATTGGCTCAGAAAGAAACAGGAGAGTTATTAAACAGATAGAAACGTCTCTGCAGTGATTGCCTTCTTCTCTCACTTTCTGCAGATATGGGACACCGCCGGACAGGAGCGTTTCCGCAGTGTCACTCATGCCTACTACCGCGACGCCAATGGTGAGACACTCCCACTTATACACCAGAATACTCTTTTGTGATTATTGTGAAAGCAAATGAAGCTGAAGAAGCTCATAACATGCCGCTCTAGGCCAGTCTCATGATATGCAGATTATGGCCTCACAGGTTTAGAGTTACAAGTTAGTGTGTTTTCACCATCACCTCCAACTAGTTCAGAAACGCAGCAGCTCAGCTTCTCACTGGTCTTTAAAGGCAACTTCACATCACCCCGACCCCTGCTTCTCTCCACTGGCTCCCTGTCAGTTTTGCAATTGATTCTAAGATTTTGCTGATCACTTTTAAAGCACGCCAGGGTCTGGCCCCAAGCTACATCACAGAATTATTGACCCCTTGTGTGGCTGTATGCAGCCTTAGAGCCTCAGGTGGAGCCCTGCCTGCTGTTCCAAAGTGGAGGTTAAAGCTAAAGGCGACCGATCATTTGCCATCAGGGCCCCTCGGCTGGAATGGCCCACCTGAGGAGTTGAGGCTCGCAGAGTCCGTGACTTCTTTTAAATCACTTCTTAAATCCCACTTTTATAGACTTGCTTTCATGGGTTGTTGTGTTTTCTTTTCACCTTTTAGATTACTTCTTAAAGTTTTCATTTACTTTTCTTGCTTTGTTATCAAAGCACTTTGTAAACTCTGTTTTTAAAAAGTGCTATATAAATGAAGTTTATTATTATATTATTATCTAATACATAACCACTAGATTGTACTGTTGGGGTGTAAGTGTATCCATCCACATTTACATGCTTTGCAGTAAATTATATAAAAAAGTTATTTTCCCGGTATACTTCACAGCCATGTTAGTGTCGCTGTGCAGGTGAGATTGTTTCTCTTCCACTGTGCAATATTATCAGGCGATGAAGTTTTTCAACTCGTCTCCTGAGATGAAAAGACAACACCCTCAGGATTCATGGCGCCATTTAATGATCTGTGATCAGTCATTCAGACGTGTGTTTGTGTGCGAGTCTGCATGTGTGTCTTTTTTTTTTATGCCTCCGTGCAGATGGCTGCCAGTGGCCTCATGCAGTTGCACGTCCGTCTGTTTTATTCTTGTCAACACGATATCTTAGGGACACTTTGACTGAATTTCTTCAGTTTTGATGCAAACGCTCAGTTGGACTCACGGCTGAACTGATTAGATGGTCAAAGGTCAAAAGAGAACATAAGTTTCAGTAGTGTAAAGCATCTTTTCCTTCCTTGTTTCCCAGCAGTTTACTAATCATCTAGTACGAGCAGTCGTTAGCCTCACCGCTTAGATCCGTCTTCTTCGAAGTGTCTCTGTGCGGACGCCTCCTGCAAAAGCCCCTGATTGAATTCTATCTGAATCTTTAAATGCTTTGTGTGGCAGAGGCTAAATAATATGAGCCAGTTGATAATGGTTCTCATTATTCTTTACAATTTGAAAATGATGCGCCCGAGCTGTGATTAAAGGTCCTATAAGTAATCACTTTAATGTTCCGTCACACTTCATTAATAACGAAATCACCACGGTGTGATAAGGTCATCGATCAATTCCATTTAAAGTCGTCCTTGTAAGGTTTCTTGTAAACAAACAGAAGTTCCATGGTCAACACTCATTTGTTTTTTTACGGTCTTTTTCTCCTCCGCCTTTGTTGGCACATTGATGTTTCTTTTAAATACGTTACTGCCCCTAACTGTTAATCAGCAGACCAGCATGAAACCAATGGTCTGATGTAACTAGCAATGCCCACAATCACGTGCAAAAGGATAGGCTGTATATTCTAGAACTTCATTCTCAAATTGTGCTAAATTTGGATGGAAACTAAGTTACTGAATCTTGCAAGTATCTTGTAACTCTGATCGTTGCCACAGACCGTTTATAAAGATGGACGACCAGATATGAACGCTGCCATGCTGCACCTTATCTGACATGTATTTGACTTTTTAGTTTGGTTTATGTCCCATCCACGAATATGGAGGAGGTGGGGTTTACGACCTTTACTGCAGGCAGCCACCAGGAGGCAAGTGGCTTCACTCTTGGGGAGTGGTCATGTCGTCCATCTTTATAAACAGTATGATCACAACACTGATAGACACCCAACAGTAATATCAAGAGTGTGTGCACGTGTCTGTATCACTGCAATAAAGTGATCAGCTGTCACAGGATTACAGACATCACGTCCCAGTCTGTCGTCTGTTACCTGCCTCCCTGCAATCATCTGTGCTGTAAAGTTTAATTAGTTTATTTGTCTCTTTTATTCCCCACATACTCATTTACCAGAGTAAAAGAAGTGATTATTTTGGTACCGTTACCGAACCCAGTGAGCGGTGCTGCGTTAATAGTCGAGTCTGGCAACGCCGAAAGATTTTAATAATAAATGAGGGATCATTGAAGGACGGAAGGAAGCTGCAGTGTTAAATGCCAAAAGCCACAAATCAAATTAGGGTCCCGAGAAGACTTAGACCAGCTGTGAGTTAGTGTAAAAGTTTGATGTTTTTTTGCTGTTATATTTATGTGGCAAAAAAAATGAATATTTCAGGCTGACAGTGACATTATGGTGCAATAAAGGATGTGGAGGTCGTTTAGTTTAGAGAAGCCTGACAGAACTGCTTTAATGACCTTAAACTCTTTTACATGCAACTTTCAAACACACTCATGCATGGATGGGTGTTACTACAATTACTTTCTTGGGGGGGTTGCAAATCGGGGCTGCAGTCAGAGTATGGGATGTGGGGCTGTGAGATAGGAGAGGATTATTTTCGATATTGCTGGATTGTCTGTGTATCTGCTGTGTGGGAGAATAAGTGTGGATACAAGATCGTCAGATATTTCCGGGCTTGTTTTTGTGTTTAAAAAATGTAAGATGCTTATCTTGGTTCAAGCTTATTTGTGTAAAGTGTGATAAAATGGGGGGGGTTAAGCACGTAGGGAAAAGAAAACAAGACAATTTAACAGGAAAAGCACAAAGTAAATGTAAATTACAGGTTTACCCGGAGAGATTGTTGGATAAGAAAAACAATCTCCAACTGAACAAAAGCAATGTCCTGAACAGTTTGATCATGATTAAGTTCTCTTTAAACAATTTTTTTATATCGAGGCTGATTCACATGAACTGTGTTCGGCCTCTATAGTCTATTAACCCTGTAGCTATGTTTAGCCTTCATTATGCATAATCATGAGAAGAGTCATACATTCCAGGATGCATGAGGGAAATAATAAATTAGAATGTCACTCAATAGAGCGCAGCTAAAAGACCGGAATCAGGGGGAAATAGTTCAGCACAAAAATGTATTCAAAGGCTTTAAATCTTTTTTTTTTAAAACTACTTCTGCTATACTCTAACAGTCCCCTCACAATCAATCAAGCTGCACACGTTTATAGCTACAGTATCAGTCACGGTCCGATTTTTTAAAATCAAGATCCATGAATTATTCCCTGTGAAATCATTGAAAATGTACAAAAACAAATGCTCTATCTTGAAATGCTTAAGAAACCCTGTGTGAAGAAAGTGTCCTTGGGCGAGACGAACTTCAAATGGCTCCTGATGGCTGTGCTGGCCTTGAATGAGTAAGAGCTTCATAAAGAGGAAAGTGTGCATGAATGGGTGAATGTGACTTGTATTTTAAAGTGCACAGAGTGGACAAGAAAACGTGCAATGTCAATAGAGTCCATTTACCGTTTAAAGGAGCTGTTGGGGGGGGGGGGGGGGACACACACTTAAGTATTCATCACGAATGTTTCTCCAGTTTGTTGTGCTCTCTTTTCCCTTCATGCTTGTCCTTGTTTTCACCTTTTAAAGTGTCTCGCCGATTTTAACTTTTCCTCTTTTGTTGTCGCAACGCATTTTTATTCCCGCTGCTGCTGCTCTTACTTTACCCATCAACTCTCTCCCCCTCCCGCAATCTCCGTTTATTTCCTAATCCAAAGCTCGATTTCACCGTCCCATTTGCCAGTACATCTTGCGTATCGTGAGGCGTCTTGATTGCATCCGTTGTTCCTACATTGTACGCGCATTACAAATCGCTTATTTGGTTCAAGTTACGCATGGATCTGCGCATACACACTCCCAGCAAGCGATCCCGCAGCGGTGACGGATTTCGTGTGTCCTGACTTCAACCGTGGATTGATGAGAGGGAGCAGGAGAGTGAGAAGCAGCTCCAGGACAAGTACAGCAGAGCTCGGCTTTATTACACAGCTGTCAGTCTGAATCATGCTCATCCCTACTGGGCCGCCTCTGTTTCGGCTGCACAGCCTCTCGCTGCCTCTTTAATACCTGCACTGCCCCTCTCACAGAGAACAAAAGGACATGAGCGGAGGCATCTGTGCAGTTCAAAAGGTCCTTTCACTCTTTTAATCTTCATTCTTGTTGTAAAATCTAACACCTACAAAATACACATGCAAACCATTAAATACTACAGTATATTTATATCTTTGGCACATCAGATTATCGCATTGGTTATATAAGTACATCAAATGTGCTGTTTATAGTATTTCACATAATTTCAATGTGCAAACGCCATGAAAGGAAACTCGACCAATTTTACATTCATATGTTTAGAGACTGTACGTAAAGATGGACGCCACGTCTCGGGTTCCTCCCACTATCTAGAAATGAAGCCAAATTATCCCGGATACGAACGCTGCCGCCTTTTGCTTTTGGAATCCGTAGCGATCGAAACTTTGGCTTCGCTCGTTGTCAAACATGTTGTTCATCCTTATATTCAGTCTTTTGGTAGCGACATTAGCAGCTACTACAATAACCCATCAGAATCCTTGACCAAACTGCTGGTGATACAGTTGCATTATATAGTGTAGCAGGTTTTGACATGGAAGAAGATGATGTGCAATTAAACGATGACTTCTGTTGGCCTGCTGCATCTTTTTCCAAAGGGTTTATGGTAATTTAATTTGAAAGGAAATTGAGACATCAGTCAAAGATTAAGTTCAAGATTACGTTAAGCAGTTGCTACACATTTCAACTTCTTTGTTTTGCATTATAATGTGATTTATGGACAGGGATTTTCAAAGTGATGCTCTTTTCTCTGTTTCTTCCAGCTCTCCTTCTGTTTTATGACGTCACCAACAAGACTTCCTTCGACAACATACAGGTGGGCTGTTCTTTTGTTGGCTGGTCCTTGTATAATTGTGGATCTGTATTCAGAAACTGCAGAGTTGCTTTAATAAGGAGCCTCTGTTTGATTTTGTGTAAGAGCGAACAACCTCCAGTTTCATTCTATCACTTCTTTTTCATACTTTTCCACGAACCGACATTTTCCAGCGGTCCTGCTCCACTTTGTAATTCAAAGTTGTTCATTTAAATTTGTGCCCATCAGATTGATTTTATAGATTGAAAGTTTGTGGTTGGAACACGACCACACAAGGCTCCGCAGCATCTGCTATGTCGTTCATTATTGATGCATGAATGACTGGATGATGCGGCTCTGTGATACGTCTGCGTCATTATTTAACCCACATGTTGATTGAAACCAGTCCAACAGGCAGAGACTTTATTGAGGACCACAGGGAAAACTGGAGAGAACAAAAAGAGAATCAAATAGGAGCAGAGCTTAAAGAGATTTGCTGTGTGATAGCACAGTTTAGCCTTTAGTCCAAACTTTGTTTCTGTCCATTCATCGTGGCAGACCCCCACTGCCTTTCTTCATTCCTCCCCTTTTCTCTCCACTGCACTCTAATGCCTACAAACAAACAGGGGGGAAATACATCATGTTAAGTAGCTTTGCATGACTGTTTCTCAATTATTGGATGTCAGGACCAGCAGCGCATGTTAAAACAGATTCAGTATTTAGCACTGAGATTGTGTTATAGACTTGATGCGTTAAACACAACCTCTCTAAAGCTGTATCTCCTCTGTTCTTTCTTGTCCAGATTTTAGTCCTGCACAGCAGTTTAAAAATCAAAGCACAATCCAATCCTGGCTGCCCAGACTTATTCCCTGAATCGATTTAGCTGAATAAAAGAAAAGAAAAATTCAATGCAAAACTGGAATTTCGTAGATGGTTTTGTCATAGATTACAAATCTACTTAGAAAAGAATAGCATTAAATAGAATGAATTGACTTTAAGTTGAACAAATTTGATTCATTTGCTTCTTACCAATTGAAGTAATTTTTTGAAGTTGGTCCAACAATCTTCATGTTTCTGCGTATAATAATAAGTTTGCCACTAAGATAACATTTGAGTACCTTTATGTACTTTTCTGCATATAAATGAAGTTATAGTTGAAAATCTTAAAACAACATCTTGAAGCACAAGGGGGAAAATCCACACGGGTAGGAATTAAAAAAATATAGAGAATTCAAACTTTGAGTTCACGCCTCCATTCAGTCAAATTAACAATTCACATCTTAATACAGAATGAAGATGAATTTCTACTTAACTGAACAAATATTTCCATCTTCCTTGAGGTTGGGAGAATTCTTGTGGACAGCACCACTGGTTTGCCACCTGTATAAGTTAGATAAGATTATATAAAATGGCGTCTATCTCCTCTGTTACCATCCTTCATCGTGCCACAGCTGTCTGAGGGACTTCAGGTTGTGCCAGCTGGTGTCACTGTGTCATCGTACCTGCTGTTTCCCACTGTGCAGTAAATGTACCCTGCAGCAGACGGCGTGGCAACTCTCAACTGCTTTAATTGATGCTGGTCATCAGATAAAATGTCTCTTTCTGTGCAGCAAAGGGGCTGTTAGGGGAAGGAGAAGGTTAGTCATAAGCAGCCTCTGCCAGAGAAATATGACGATCTACCCTGAGAGATCATTAAAGCGCCGAAAAGTGACTCTATAGCTCCAGGTTTGAACGGCAGCTCAAGGAGAAAGGGAGGGAGAGAAGGATCAGCAGCAGCAGAGGAGACGGACGTGGATGTGTTTTGCAAGCAGAAAGAGAAGGGAGGATGAGTAATGCGTGGTCAGTCATCTTAAACGGACGTTTCCTAATGAGACGGTGCGGCTACAGACCTTTCAGCTTGTCTTATCTCTACAGGGTCCAATGCTTCAGCTTCTGTTTTATAAAGAAGTCTTTTATTTTGGACAACAGCCTCAATCTCAACTGGTTCACAGTCCTTGCATTGTCTCAGTGGTTGAGCTTTCATACGTGTTGCAGTAGGAATACCAGACAGTATAAACACCCTCAATATGAGTGTGTAAAATGTCCTTAGGTCATCTGTGTATGCAGCTTGCTACGACCCATAGCTGAGTTGTACTGTTGGGTTTGTTCTGTGTTCTGTTCTTACCACAGTTCTTTTTTCTCAATGGATATTTCTTTTGAGCCGCTTCAGTTTCAGCGCCCTGCTGTCGTTGCTTTCCGTGGCACTTATTGAAAAGATCAGTTACCTCTTGTGTTTTCATTGCTGTTTGTTTGACCTTTAACGGGATTACACAAAAACTACTGAACTGATTTTCTTGAAACTTGTTGGGGGGGGTATAGGCCGAGGAAGAATACATTAACTTTTGGAGCTGGCTCCATTAAGTCAGATTCCGGAATTTATTTTCATTTTCTTTAACCTTTTTCTCAAAGAATTACTCATTGATATTTGGGGGACTAATGAGTCTGTGTAATTTAGGACCGTTGATCCTTGGCAGAGGAGTTTGTCTGTCTGTAGGATTATGAAAAAACTACTGAACATGTTTTCTTTAAACTTAGAGGGGTATGGGCCAAACAAGAAGTCAACTAAAATTTCGGCACAGATCCGTTTTAAAGGGGCAAATGCAGAAATCACTCTCTTTACCCATTGAGAGATAGGTCAAGTCAAATGTTCTCAAACTATGTTCACTAAGAGACCCGTCTTTCTGTTCTGTATCCTGTTCTGAGATCTTTTGTTTCAGAATTGATGCCATTTCACCACTGAGACTGTTTAAGTTTATTATTTTAAACAGTTTTTACTTCCTACCGTCTTATCCTTATCCTCCTTCCTTTATCACATCCACATCCCTCCACCACCGCGCTCACATTCACTTAGCGAGGAGATGAGCCTGTGGCATGAGCTACCGATGCCTGCTGGCCCGCGGCTGCCTAACAAGCCCTGATTCATGTTAATGGTACGCTAATGGTGATGAATGCCCCTCTGAAGAAGATGAAGAGGAATGAGAGAGGATCAGGGGAGAAATCCTTCTCCTCCTCTTCCGCCCTCAGACCTCTCTGCAGTGTGCCGTCGTCTCCCGCGGCTCAGAGACATTTCAGGCAAGCAAAGCATTACAGCTGTCCATCACCCGGGGAGAGAGGCTTTAATTTAAGACAAGAGAGTCTCTGACATGATACGTCTGAGACACCAGCTGCTTTCGCCTTGATAGTATGATTTGTGTTTTAAGTGGTGTGACGATAAAAGCGTCATTTCTTGAATCCTGCTGGCACTATTATTATTTCAGGCTCCTTTCTGGGTCAGAGACTGTTATTGTGGGGTTTCATGATCATCATCAATCTTTTGTTTGTGTAATCCACTGCAGCAGAAACACAGAAGCCCTTTAGCAATGTGATGAATGTCTTCTTGTCAGAAGTGTTTCAGGGGAACTAGAAGAGTCCATTTAGGCCTCTGCTGCAAATCATTTGTCTGGGTTACTGTTCAAACGCAGCCTGGACTCCTGTGGCGCTATCGTTTAGAGGCAAGAATCGTTTTCTGTTGATGGTTACCGGAAACATTGTCAAATCAGAGAGATTCAGTGCTGCCTATCTGTAGATTAACCTGCAGGTCCTGAAACACAGAATTCAACAACGGGGGCAGATTTGTGATTTTCAAAATGCTCATGTCATCACATGAGCATTTTGTTTCTCTGCGTTTTGAACATTGTTGGAAACATTATGTCCATAAATGCAATGTTAAGGAAAGTGATAAAAAAAGATGAATGTATCAGATCCTCTCACTGAATTCACACCAATATTTAACAGATTCTTAACTGGCCTATGTCCCATTCCGCATTGGCTCATTGCTTTTTGTTTAATCCTGTTGACAAATACACAAACAGACACGGGTGAAAGCCTCATGTCCTTGGCGGAGATAATAAGCTTAATGACACTAATTTACTCAGTAGAACCGAAGGAGAACTGGAGTCAGGTCATGACTTTCAGTCAGTTTGCTCTCTTTAAAATTACAATAATTTCAACAATTGTTCATGTAAAATAAAATAGCAGTGACAGATCAGGGAAGAAAATCCTATAAAAAATCTTTTGTAACCATTTTAAAGGCAACGGTAGTTGTAGCTGAAGCTGCACTTTTGACCGCATGCCAAAATAAAATCCCTCATAACATTAGAATTGATCAGCGCTCTGGCAGTGATCCATGTGAAGCAGCCTCATAAGACACCAACTCTGCTCAGATCAATAACTTGGATCAGATTATGTTCTGTGGTCACCCACCAGTCCTGGCACATGGATCGTGTAAACGTGTGGTGCACCAGTGGTCAGAGTGAGCATGTGGCCGTGGTAGATAGAAAAACATATATCTTACTTATTGTTTTATGTTAACTTTAGCAAGTCAAACCTTTCTCTCACATCCTTTTTGTTTTCGATTCTTTCCCACTCAATACTTGAGCTGCACTTGCTTCCCTTGGCCAAGTGTTTCTGCGAGATCCCAAAGAGACGTGTAATAGTGCCGCGGTTAGATGCACAAAGCAGAAACACTGTGAGAAGAATAAAGCTATATCAGTGTGCCTTCATTCATCTCTCTGTCTGTCCCCGGGGCACGGATCGGCTTCAAATAACCACCGACCACGCAGCTGTTACTTAAATGTCATGGCACCACCAGGCCAGATGGTGATGAGAGAAACTGTCGGTAAATAATGCAAGTATATGAATTCAAATACCATTCGTTATAATCAGCGGAGGCCGTGGCATTTTAGAAGTGACTCGTTTCACAAGCGATGTATGAAAAAAACATTTCATGGATTATTCTGCACCCCCACGTTCTGTTCAAGTTATTGAGGGCATGGCGTGCAGCAAACCTCAACCATTAAACCTGTCACTCACACATCGCCTGTGATTTTCTCCCCCTCATGGAACATTATTAGCATGTCAGCTGGATTCCTTCAACAAATTTACAGCTTGTCCTGGACTTATACGTGCAGCAGTGGAGCGGAGCCGTGCAGAGGCAAAGCGTCGGAGGAAAAGCAATTCACCTGTGTGTTCGGGCGGCTACTCGCTGTTCGCGTCTCCATTAACTCTCATGTCAGCTGCAAAGTGGCAAAAGGGATGGGGTTCTTATCAGTGCACAAACATGCAGTCAAGCACAAGCAAGATTAATGAGGATAGCCCAATAAATGTTGCTGTCGTTGGATCCGTTTTCCAAAGGGCAGCGGTGGAGGAAGTGCAGAAAAGAAAAAATAAGCACTCAAGTAAAAGAAAAGTACCTCATTAACTTTTTTCAGAAGTAAGGGCTGGCTTTTAAATATACATAAAATATTAAAAGTAATGACTCAGTATAGCCTATTCCCTATGGCTGAGTCTCGGCACTGACGTCTTCTGATTTAAGGTGTTTCTTCACCAGTGATGCTGCAGCTACAGAAGCTCTTTGCTCTCATTGGAGGAGGCGGGGCTCATATTACCTGCCTGCCCTGATTGGATTATTGAGAACTTAAAAAGACTGATATTTGCAGTAAAGTTGAAAAGTACCTGAAAATAAATCTATAAAGTAAGATGCACAGAAAATGTTAAAGCTTACAGATACAGACGAAACAGAGCAGTACCCCTGGAAATCGTACTACAACGTAAGTGGGCAGTCATGGTTGCATCATTTGAAACTGACATATCTGTGGTTGTACATAAGGGAGACATAAATGAGAATTTAGACGGTCACTAAAGAAATATATTAACTTCAAACCACGGCAAAAACAGCTTAATTTCCCTCATTCTTTGTCCTTGTTCCATATTTTTATCTCACATTTATAGATTTTAAAAAAGGGTTGTCTTTCTTGTGGAGAAAAGGGACAGATGCTTTATTATAAATTAACATATGTGTAACATGTCAATGTTTTAGCACTAGATCTCGGATGTTGTTGGGTCAGTAGCAGCCGTGGATCATGTCGTGACTCGACATCAGTTTGTCAAAGTCATTAAACTCTACACAGGACTTTAGGTGGTTTGAGTTTTTCAAAGAAATCACTTCTCTTGACACGACGACGGTACTTGATATTAAGTGAAGCTCATTTACACCAAAGAAAAAGCACATTTAAAAAGGGGACTTGTGTTTACCATGGCTGACATGAGGACTGACAAGATATCAGCTTGATTGACAGGAAGGCACAGAGGCCCACACACACTCCCCCCCCCCCCCCCCCCCCCTCGACAAGATATCAGCTTGATTGACAGGAAGGCACAGAGGCCCCCCCCATTTAGATGCTATGTTCATTTCCTTATCATGAGAATGTAGAGCGGAGGCAACAGTTATTTCCCCGGTAGCTTCGAGAGTTTTCACCTCTCTCCACATTTATATTTCTCGTCACAAAATATTGAAAACCATGAATTATTAATTTGTGTATTCATACTTTCAAAAATAAAAAATCAATTTACAAGGTTGAGATCCTGGCTCGCAACTGCCAGGGTGTGTGAGCTGATTTCATTTACTCCCTGACCTGTCAACCTGCAGATGATGCAGACGGTGCGTCTCCACTTCCTCCCACTATACAGAAATTAAGCCAAAATGTAATGGAAAGAAAAGAAAAGACCTTTTTAGCTTTTAACTTTTACCTTGTTTACCTTGAGGCAAAGTAAAGGAAAGTGTTTGTTGCTGCAGGTGAGGACGCTCACTCACTCACTCACGGTTTAATTCTGAGAACAGACCCTGCCACCTTAACCCACAGGTTTATTTAACCCCACTCACAACTAAGTAAACTTGTCACTCACAGAGAGGTTAAGGTCAAGGCCTTGTGCACAGAAACAAATTGGACGAGAGCGCTGAGGGAAGTGATGGTTCCTCTCGACACGTCTCACTCTCGTGTTCGCTCTGTCTGCAGCTTTACAAAGCACGTCAGTCATCCACGCAGGTCTCACGCCCGTGTTTTCTGCCAGATAGTCAGCTGCTCTTCTACAAACATAAAAGCCTTTCCTCTTCCCCGTCAAAGGGAAATCAGCTTACAAGGCTTCAGCTGACGATGCTTTTCGTGTTGTTTTTATGATGTGAAGAGGTCGTTCACATCTGCCTTTGATTGGACAGACTGTGTACGTGTGCACCTATAAAATCTGCTGATAGAAACCTGGAAAAACAAGACCCCACTAGTCCAAAAAAAAAAATGCTGGTGCAAGCATTACAGAGCCTTTTTGTTTTTGAAATGATCAAATATAGCTTATTGACTTCCTGCGCACCAGCTGCGGGAGGATTTCTCTGCATCTGTTCTCTTCGTCTTCTCGTGTCAGACAGCGACAGTGTCACTCCGTTTAGCTCAGCTGCCTCGTGGAGCTTAAACCTCCTCTCAGGGGAGAAGCCCTACTTCTCCCCCCCCCCCCCCCCCCCCCCCCCCCGCGCTATCTCTGGGTCGGCTCAGTCTGACTCTGCCGGCTGTCGGGAGCAGACGTCTCCACTCTGTCAGCTGCTGTAATACTCTGATCAAAGTTTGGCAAGAATAGCATCGTCACCCGTAGCAAATCTGCTTAGACCAAAGTGCAACAGAGGGAAAGTTGGATCATGTGGAAAAGGCTCCGAGGCTCCGTGAGGAAATTCATTATCCTATTCAGCGAAGTGTGAGTTTTAACAGGATGAAGAGGAAGGAGCACATCATTTGTTGTTCATGCCCAGAACTTAGTGGGGAATTCAAAGACAAATGCATCTGAGGCAACTGAGAGATGGTTCACGTGTCCTCACAAGAGAGCTGCTCTCAGACAGGCACCAGATGACATGCAACAGACACCCCCAAATAACGGCGTATTGTTGTGTTGTAATTTCCATTTTCTTCCATCTTCACTTTGAACTGCTGTGACCTCCGTGTCAGATATGAATCAGTCTGAGAGGAGCTCCACCTGACACGTGCATTCACAGAGAAGGAGGCCACCTGCCAGCCTATCACAAACAAGCAAACCGCTACAGCTGACCTGGCTCGTGTTGTGTTTGGAGTCGTGCCCCATTTTTTTTCTTCTCAGCAACAACAAAGGCAACATCAGAAGTAGCCTCACATACCTCCGCCTGTGACAACTTGTCTCTGCAATGTCAGGAAGCAGCCGCCAGCTGCTGTCTGCCCGGCTTTTATCTTCCTTCTCCTCTGATACAGATCCCTCAGTCTTTGTCTTTCACTGTCACTGTCTGTCTCTCCATCTTGCTGCCTCTCGGCACCCTCTCTGTCTCTGTCACATCTCTCCCTCCATCACATCTGTCTCTGTGCCGTCATATTGTCGTCTCTTACTCCTACAGCTGAGCAGGCAGTGTGAGTGTCAGCCGAACGTTTGGCGCATAAGCTTTTTTAGATTTTATATTTTAGAGCAAGTAGCAGCCAGTTATTTTCCATAGTTAATATTTAGAGGGAGCTCGACTGGGAGGTTTTATTAATCCTTTAAACTGACATTTGAATTCATCAGAGAACAGAAAGTAAAGGAGCTCTTTGGGAAATAGGAATAGGGCGACTTGATTCGATTAGGCTTTTTCATTAGGCTAAAAGATGAAGCCCAGTTCCTACAGCCATGGCCACTGAGGATATTAAGTATTTATCTGCTTGATTTAACCTATAATATTCTTGAGATGGTTGGGAGGCCATGTCCGCCTCGACTGGGAGCTTGAAGTCACTGTACGCCCACCGACACCTGCAACCTGCACCCAGTCGGATCATGATTTACTAAAGGAACCTCATGCTGTAATGAAGAAGACTATTGAGTCGCCCTCTGCTGGTCATTCTAGAGAATACCAATTTCTGGCATTTTAGCTTTGGCTTCACTTTCCGGACCCAGAGTCTACATCCATTTTTATAAACAGCGTTTGATGCTACCTATAGTTTCAAGACAGACACAGTACCATACACTGACGCTTATAGAAAAACTGAAAAGTGTAAAAAGCAGCAGCAGCAGTGTTTTGAATATTCTCGACATTTCCGAGTATGTAAATGCAAAATATTTACAAAGTTAGCTTTTCGTTGCAGGACTGTTAACAGAAAGGACACTTTTTCCCAGCTTCGATGTGAGCTACCTGCGTGCAAGACAGATTTCCAGCTCTGCAACTGCAGTAACTGCACATAATAACACAATGTAGACAGAAACAACTTCATTTGAAACATTTGAAAACTTTGTAAAAGCAGAGTTTCAGCTCCATAATAATCGAGAAATCCTCCAAACTAAAAGAGAACATGTCATTTGTTCCCTACAGAACAGCAAGAAGTGATCTGCAGCAGTGGTTCCCAAAGCTGGTATTAAACAAGAAATTTATTCAACATTCACTCATTCAAGTATAATCAAATTTGACTGTGTTGATATATTTTTGCTGAGGAGTGTGCTATAAACAGCCGGATGGTCTATTTACGAGCTCTGGTTCATCACCGCTAATCGCAGCATACGGAGAGAATCTTTTAAAGGCCAGTTTTAGCTCGGGGAGGATTTGTTGATTGATTTCCTGTGCGAGGGGAAAAAGTAGTTGAACAACAACTGTCTATCATAAAGAGCACATATGCTAATATTTCAGTCAGTGTCACCTCATACTAACAAAACTTTTCTTGAGAAAGATGCACACGATTTAATGAGAAGCCACAACAGCAGTCGGCCTCGCTGAGCAACATGTGAATGATGGGAAACGCTCACCAAAAAGTTGAATTATGTATGGAGCAATTAGCCACATGCAAAATGTTCTTCAGTAACGTCTCACCCCCTCAGTTGGCACAAATGTTGAAGAGCAACGGAGATGCAAATACAAACGACCCAACTCGATCTATTTCTTTCCAGTTTTCTCAGAATAGCAGAGGCTTCGGTCGGACCTTTCTCCGAACGCTCCTCTAAACTCGAGAGGTTGTGTTTTCATGTTGCTGTTTGTCTGTTTTTCGAGAAAAATGTCTGAGCCAGCTTTCTTGAGCTTGGTGGAAGGGTGTAGATTTGGATTTTTATGAAAGGATGAAATTGTAGTATATATTGTGATAAAGTGGCCTGGGTTATATGTGCTCTCGATTGCTCTTCTAGTTTCCTGAATAAATAAGTTCGGAGCTCGGATCTCCTGATGTTTCTGACCCTCATTAATTCCAGATCACATCAAAACGCAAATGTGATTCAGAATTGATTTGAAGAGAATCGACATAAATTTGATAGAGGGCAACAGAGGCGTGTACAGGTCTCTTTAGTATTAAGATTATAAAGAATGCACATAGGGCCTACTGTGTATGCACATACATTATAGCAAAGTTGTGAAGTTGAAGTGCAAACCTCTTCTATGCTATTACGAATTATCCCCTCGAAAATTGTGAAAATCTCGCAATGTTAAAGAAAGTGGAGGGGAAAATCCTGATCAAGTTCTGCCCCCAAAACTGATTGGTTTTGTTTGGTGACCACCTGTTCAGGAGTCTTCGTGTCATCCTGCTTACAAACAGAGAAAACATGACGTCCATCCCTGGAAGAAATAACTCCCACACACTTATCATTTCTCTCATGTGCAGGGCAGCAGTGTCAACACTATGCCTATCTCATCTCTTGTTAATTAATGGGAGACTTTGGCTGGAGGTGACCCCCCCCCCCCCCCCCCCCCCGGTGAGATCCCTTCACAAACACAGAGTCATCACCACCATTAATTAGAAAAAAAACGGGAAGCTGTCGGAGGGGGAATCGCCTCTTGAGCAGGACCACTCTGGAAATTAGGAGGATTGATGACCAGGAAATCAGAAATCCAATGTGGGGTAATTCACTTAAGGAACAATTAACCTGTGCTGAGATGAGGATTATTATTTCAGCAGCAGGAGATGTTGCAGGCGTCCTTCTGCACTGATGGATCATTCATTAGCAGTGGACGCTGGGTCAGGGGCTGTGGAAGTTCACAGTCTTCGTCCCTGTGTCCAAACGGGCCGGAGCCTTGATTAAACCGACTCCGATGGGTTTTCATTACACTAACGCTCTCACTCTATTTCTCTCTTGCTGTTAGTCCTTGTAGCGCTCTGTCCTTTCCTGTGTTATTTTCCTGTCTGCACTCATTTTCATCTAAATGCTGTCGTCGTTCTCACTTTAATCCTCCTCTTTATTCCTGTCATTAGATTTAATGCTGCGTCTCGTCCTTGTCAAGTCCCAGACAAGCTTTTCTTATTCCTGATGTGCTCTCCGTGCCCACCCCCCCTCTTGTCCCCTAACTCGAGTTGTTTTTTTTACAGCTTTTCATTCTCCGTAATGTCTTTCTTCTTTTTTGCTTGCTTTTCTAACAGCCACATGTCTTTTGTCTCCGTGCTGTCACCAGGCGTGGCTGACCGAGATCCATGAATATGCCCAACAGGACGTGGTGCTCATGCTGCTCGGAAACAAGGCAAGGCATTATGGGAAATATTTGTGACTGTGGGTACACACTGTACATGAAATACAAGGACGAGTGACATGACAGCTCCCTATACGTGAAGCCAAATCGTCTAGTGGATGGGACATGGACCAAACTTAAGTCAAAATAAATGTTTCAGTGTTCATTTTTGCAGTAAATTTGGATTTAGTTAGTTATTTGTTATTTTGCGTTTGTGTTTGTTTGTGGTTCTACATCAGATGTGGTTCTTCCTTCTCCCCGTCTCTCCAGGCGGATGCCACTCACAACAGGGTGGTGAAGAGAGAAGATGGAGAGCGGCTTGCTAAGGTGAGGAATTGAGAAGTTAGGCGCCTACAGCCTCCGCGCCCTAGTGACCACAGCTATAATAATCTGTAACCGTGCAGCATAGACAATTTAAAAAAGCGACTTTGAATTACGGTGAAATCCAAGACCTCCTGACAGCAGGAGAAAAACGATTTTTATTAATGTGCCGGACTGTTGCTACACAGCCCACAAAACAAACAGCAAACAGCTGAGTGATCGTCTACAGAAGTGGGAGCAATAAAGTGCCACTGAGTAACTAAAGGGAAAGAAAGAGCATCAGTTATCATCAGCGAGACAAACTCCTCTGCAGAGGAAAAGCAGCGAGACGAATCACCTCAGAGCTGAATTCATTTATCGACATAAACAATTTCAGAGCTCGAACTTTTCCTATGTTTCTGTGAAGTTCTCCTGTAACTGTCACCGCTCTGACACTGCAGGAGTTCGGAGTTCCCTTCATGGAGACCAGCGCCAGGTCGGGTCTCAACGTCGAGCTGGCGTTCACTGCTGTGGCTCGGTGAGTATCATCCTGTCGGCAGGTATTGTTTGTTGGTCCAATCACGACATGTTTTGGAATTTAAATCCACTGAATATAATAAGACACTACTTTTCTATCATTAGGAAACATTAGAAAGCAGGGTTTCCACCCTGCTGTTCTTTCCCTGCAAACGTTTCATCAACTTCGTGGGTTGACGGCAGGTTTACACGACAGCCTCTCTCGGTTGAAATGATGTGCAGGTTGCACCTAAACCACAAATCATTCAAACCCCCATCTAAATTCTTCAAATGTCGCTTCTTTTTTTTATTTATTTATCGGCACCATGGTCTCAAACGTGCACTGAATTTCAGACAGGAGTTGGATCACGGTTGGCCTCCAAACTAGTTGTCAAAAAGTCCTGCACTCATACATAAAGTGATATTCAAGGTGAGCGCAGAGAAACATTCCTCCTGCAGCGGAGGAATATGAAAACAGTCCTCTAGTCTCAAACATTGGACGCACATGATTCTGCACAGCTAAGGTCAAACTTCCAGGTAAAGTAATATTCATAGAGTTAAAACTGAGCATTTGTTTTGCTTATGGGGGGGGTGACTCCTTTGTGTTAAGTCTCATCTTACCCTCTTCCTGTGTCTCAGGGAGCTGAAGCACCGGTCCCTGAAGGATCCCAGTGAGAAGTTCAAGCTGCAGGAGTACGTCAACCAGGAGATGAAGGGCACTGGGTGCTGCAGATCTTAAAGCCTGCTGCACTCACTCTCTGGATATGTGTGTTGGTGTGGTGTGTTGGTGTGTGTGTGTATCACTCATCTTCATAAAGTGTGTGTTTATGCCTGACATGATCAGAGATGAGGAGTCAGCTCCAGCGAGGTATTAACCTGTTTGATTCTCTACTGTCAAACCTCTCAGTTCTCACAGCGTCAGTCTGTTGTCCTGTCCTCCTCCACCTCGTATGTCCTGCATTATCTTTGACCCCCCGATACGTAGAATGTGACACCTTGCCAACATCTCTGCATCAACACGTGTAGTGATTTTATTGTGAAGAAGATTTAATTAAACTTTTTGCGGAGACAAGGAAAATGTATTTTAAAGCCTTTTTTGTTGTTGTTTCTCGCATCCACTTCAAATTTCAGTGAAAACTATTTTGAATGTTCTCTTCTTGTTCCATGAACGGATGAATGTCCATATAACAGATGTCTAGTGATTTGTCTTCTGTCCATAGGTTCAGTGTTCACGTCTGGATTTTAAGCTCCGTGGAGCCAGGTTTAGCTCACCAGCATAAACTCAGTCTAAGTATTTCCATGATTCAGCTGTGGATATCCGGGATTATGTATAACTTCAACAGAATATAAGCAAATCAATGTTTTTGTATTCAAAAGATACTGAGTATAGCATCATTAGCTTGTTTTAGTAGATATAGATTCATGCTAAATGCGAATATTAAAAAGTGGTTCAAGCGGATCTACAGAAACATGACAGTGCATGGGTTACACGACCTACAACAGTTTTCATTATCGCAATATTTTCTATGATGGAGGATCAGTTCTGAGTCTCGACAAGCTCTTATTCAACCGTTCTTCTTGATAATGCAATGTTTTGTTTTGTAAATGTTCTAAAACAGATGGTCAAACACCTTATGTGTAAATACTTATCACATTTATTTCTGCACGTTAGAAAAAAAGTAGATAGAAAAGTAGCACTTTAGGTGAATAACAGGCGTGAGTGGGTTTTGGGTATAAAGACCTGGAGTCTGTTGACAATGTTGCCTGAAGTATTGTATATGATGTATAATTCTGTTTTTATTTCAATGTTTTAGTTGTAGCCGGTGGAAATGTTACTAGACTGCTTTAATAATTCCTGCTTTAGTTTGGCATTCATTCATATACACCGATTAAATACATAGTGCCACAGTCTTTTCACCCTTATCATCTGTTAACAGTATTTATCCTATTCATAAAGTATCATAAGCCTCTTTAGACATAAAATTCAAATATACAGTATTTACTTAACATGGTTTTACTACTTTTCAATGTGCAGCTTCTTTCTTGTAACTGAAAATAAACATTAAAAACAGGTTATGTGGCTTCGAGCCTTTTTAATCATGAGCAGATTTCAGATTCACTGACACAAATCCTCCTCTTACATTTGAATGAATGGATCGCTGCTCAAAAACATCTTCAGGCCTTTCTTTTCAGTCATTGTATAAAATATATTTAACACACACACCTGGTTTACGTCACAGAGGTCTTTTGCGTGTACAGAGTGTGGTGGCTGTGGGTTGAATCACACGTTTACAATTCCTTTGTCTCCCTCTAGTGGATAAATATCCTTGACATGAAATAATCTTAATTTGAGGAATGGGAATTCAAGCCAAATAAAATAAAATAAACCATTTACATGCAGTTGATTGAATGTGTATTAAAAGTAAAAAATGTTTAGTTGTACCTGCAATGCCTGGCATCATAACCTTGAAAGTTGCGGATAGCAAATTAGACAAACAAATAAATATAACTGAATAAATATTATACTCATACATGGAAATAAAACATGAGTAACAGTATTATTTCTTCTTACTGACATATTTCGTTCCTGTGTCCGATTGTTTTAAGTCGGCCTATACCTGACCTGAATGGCACAGTTTGTACACTTGGTTGAAATTCAAGACAATGACTCGTATTATTATAAGACTGGAAAACACCACATTTAAATCTCTTCCAAGTCTGAGCAGCAACAGTTTTCACTCTTACACCAAAGGCAAACATGCATTGACACATACCTCAGTTAGGACCCATACAGGTCAGGATGACTGTCCCCTTTCAAGTGTGTGACTTACATGTAATGACAAATGAGATTTAGGCCAATTCCGCTCAGATTCAGACTCACTAAGAAACGGGTTGAATGTAAGTGAAACGAAGCAGGACGACGCGTTTGAGTAAAAGCCGTAATTGTGGGAATGATAATCGCACTGTCACCCTGAATTTTACAAGACCTAATTAAGAGATGTCAAGTACAAATATCTCTCTCCGGCCCTTTTCTTCATCAGGCTCCACTTCTTGCTCCTCATCCTGCACCAAAAGATCCTCAAACACCACAAGACTCATGGTTTGTGTTTAAAATAGGCCTCAACTGCAGAGAGAAGATACAAAACAGTCAGCAACTCAGAGAGAAAAACCCTAAATAACGACTTGTCTTTTTTTTCATTTTACCTGCATACTCCTGAGGCAGCATTGGTCTGTTGATAACCGTTTGAAATCCAACCAGCCAGTCTTTCTGATTCTCTTCAGTCTCGCACGCAAAGAGGAAATTCCTCTCCGGGGTCACGATGGTGATTCCAAACTGCCAGTGGTAGCCCTGAGTGTTAGCAGGGAGCTCAGGCAGCAGACTGTAGCCGTTCTCCTTACTGCCAACGAACACCTCGCCTCGCGCATAAGCGTCCTGAGAGCACAGGGAGAAACTGATTTAAACACAACATTTAAAAAGAATACAAACACACATCACATTGTTTTGATATGTTGTTCACCACAGACCAAATGTTGTTTTGGAGTTTTGGGGTATTAGGCTGTTTCTAAAAAAATAAAATGTAACGGTCACAGTGTGCAACAGCGGCAGTGTCAGATACCAGTGGATCTTTGAAGTACATGAGCCTCCTGTCGTCCAGAGTAAACCACCTCTTCTTGAAGCCCTCCGTGTGCTGTGGGACAGGCACAGAGCTACAAATGAAAAAGTTCCTTCGGCTTGCATGCTTCACCGCAGATATCACGAGTGCTACACATTTCTCTGTTGTGGTAGACCTCACCTTTGGACCAGTCTTCTCCATGTAACCCTCCATTATGTAGTTCCTGGTTAGCTTCGGCAACAACTGGAGAAACACCAAGCAAATACCTCACTGATTAAACGCTGTGGATTTTAACAGCGTGTGTGCTTATCTGAGGAGTTGTGACCACACAGCTTCAGAAAAGTCTCATATTTTATTTATTCAATTTATACAGAAATTAAGTTAATAAACGCTTGGTATGATTTTTTGATTGCACAATTTAATCCCCAAGCTTTCTGAAACTCATAAACTATTCAAACCACTCGATGTCGGTGTCCTCGGTGGCCGCTATGTACCCTGTGTGTATGTGCCCGTATTGGTGCAAGTGCATGTACTCACAACAGACAGGGGAGCCACAGGAAAAGCCACCTGCAGGTAGTGAAACCTGGCTGCTCGGATGGCGTTGAACCAGTCCACCATTTCCTTCGAGACAGAACATCAGGAAGGGCAGTTGAACCCATGTCCTCTCCGTTTTATTTATCATAAGACATTTATCGGTCTCTAATGATCACTTATCATAGTTGTGTAGGTGATGACTTTTCTACAAATACAACACACGTCAATACACACGGATTTGTAATGACAAACCATTTCCACCAGATGGACACACACACACACACACACACACACACACACACACACACACACACACACACACACACACACACACACACACACACACACACACACACACACACACACACACACACACACACACACACACACACACACACACACACGACACGCTTGCCTAGACCCACTCCTGCTCTTTATTTCCAGTCTCAACTTCCCCACAGACATTCAGTACCACTCACCTTTCCATCCTCATGGTAAACAAACACATTCCTGGTGCTGTTGTCCTTCAGATAGGTTATCTGCAGGCCATGAGCTGTGCCGATTTTAGACGGCTGGAAAGTGGCATTCACGCTATTTATCTTCATTATCGCTTTGGGCTCCCTGGCCTGCAACAAGGAAATGCATATTTAAGAGAGAAGATAGTCAACGACAAAGTCTTATCTCTTTATGTCCTGAAAATGACCTACATTGAAAAAGATCAATAATGTGGTAGATCAAAAAGATGTTGAAAATACCCTGGTGCTTTCAGATAGTAAAAAGCACATTTGGAAAACATGCAGATCTTGAAATTGTGGAAACAGAAAGATCTCCAAGAAAAATGTTGATGTAGAATAACTAGAATAAATAAAGTGAGATCAGTGCTTCAGCTTCAGAGGAGAAACGGAGAGGGAACACTCACATCGTGCTTGTTGAAGTACTTCAGAACACCCTCCCGTTCGGACAGGATGAATTTTCGGCTGAGGTACTGTCCATTGTCTCTGCCTCGTTTCCATAGGAACCCCTCTCTGTATCCTGAGGGTCCCATTTCATCGACATGGGATGAAAATATAGAGATGACACAGCAGACTTTTACAAAAATATTAAGATAAGACAAACATGAATGTTTTTGAAATAAAATCACAAATAATGAAAAGAGGAGAATAAAACTATAATATTAATAATAAGCACTGGCATATTATCACCTTATAAACTATGTGTGATAGGGTGAACGGGTTAGAAAACAGTTGCTCATATACACATCCAAAAACATTGTCATTTATTTAGAGATGAGTTTCTGGCCACTTGATGGATTTAGCTCTCCACTTCTCTCACTGGTCACTGGGCCATCTTTACCATTAGGTGCTGGGAAGGCAGGCGTACATTGGCTTCATCAGAGCTTTTACCTCAGATGCTGTGTAGAGCTGCAGGGAGGGTTTTTTTTTAAGTAAAAGTACTGATAAGTGCTTCTTTAATGATATAATCAAGGACGGCGACAACGTATTGCTGCATGTGTGTTGTTTATGCAGTGGTTATTACAAACTCATCCAGTAAAAATCTTTTTTTTACTTTTCATTATGCATCACAGACTACTGAGGGATCTTTCACTTAGTAACCAGAAACTATGCTGCTGCTGGAAATCCCTGAAAGCCCCTACGTTACAAAGTCCTGTAACACGTGTGTGTATAAGTGTATGTGCACACTTTTAGCTTATGTGGTCACTGCTCCAAGCAGCTCAGCACGGGTGGAAGGAAGTGCTTCTGCTTTTACTACACATCAATAATTCACCTCCTTCTGATAAGCTTCCTCTGCGAGTGTTAACATCACTGAAACAAACGCTGTGTCTTGCGCACACACACACATGAACACAGTATATCAAATCATCCAGCACAGCACCTTCATTTTCATGACTTGTAGTTTTTCTAACAATCTGCAGAGTCTGTCTCTCTTTCTCTCTCACACACACACACACACACACACACACCCCTTGTTGGCCTGATCCTGACACCAGCTTCTCTACCAACACAAACAGCCTTGCAGAAAGAAGTGCACTCTCATTGACCTTGACACACACTTTGCATTCTCACACCGACTGTATTGTAGTCATGATCTGAACGTTTATTCAGTTTTGATGTCCAAATGTCACATTGTCTTCAGGAGATGTTGAGCTGATTTTATACGAACACTTGTTTGAAGCCACGGAGCCTAATTTTAAACATAGTTCCATAGCTTTCATCATTCCAGCAAGACTGTGACACTGCAATATCCACGAATAACAACTGCTGCAAGAAAACGTAGAGCATCAAGATACTTTTTCATAGTTTTTATACTTTCCTGGGGTGATTTTTGCCTTGTTACATTTCTCGTTCCGTTTTGTTCAGCTGTGGTCTCAGTTCCACAATTGTAATAGTGGTGTTACTCTCGAAAAAGGTAAACAGATAAAGAACAAACCTTGGTGCTTCCCATATAAACACCACTTGTTTCCATGGGATAACATGCAAATCAGCAAATACACGTAGAAACATCTGATAAACCACCTCCCCTGCAAGTAACTGAACAAGATAAGGAACTCAACCGAAACTGTCTCGGTCAGATGTTGATATAATATCAAGCTTTAAGTGCAATCCCATAAAAAGCAGAGAATAGAGAAAATTTGAGAAGAACAAATGCAAGAACTTTATATCTGAATTATCACTTTCCTCAGGAAAATGGACCTGAAATTGGACAATTTAACAGTTTGCTTGTCCACCTGCAGTTTACACATTCTATGTACTGTATAACATTATCATGGTGTGGTGTGGGCCACAGGCAGCAGTACTGGCTTTATACATTTTGGGGTCAGACTGTTCACCCATCAGAACACAGCAGAGGAGGACATTCCCTGTAACTACAGGATGTAAAGTATTTGCAAACACACGGGAGAGCAAAGTCACTTTCAGACCACGGCCTTTGTCTTCCTTACGATCGCTGCTGGTGTTTTTCTTTTTCCTGCTTTCCTTATGAGCAATGTTATATAGGATATTTGGACACAAGAGACACCATTCTTCCTCCATGGCAGAGGCACCCACATGCTCCTTGGCCCAGCACAACACAAGAGGCCTTTGACGGAGAGGGAGGGAGACGGAGGGAGACGGAGGACGAGCTCGACAGTCATGAGACTCTGATAACAGAGCTTTATCTTCTCTACCTTAATGTGAGATAGTGCTTGTTTTACTTTTAGCATGTTGGTATCATCTGTGGCATGAGAAAACACAAGAGATTTACTTTCTCTGATTTCTTGCATTCGTCTTACTGCTTCGTTTTTACAAAAAAATAGAAAACAAATCATTGTGTTTGAGAACACCCAGGTGATATTTCATCTCTGAAATGCAACGTAAAGGCACGTCTTAATGTGCCTGATGAGGTCTTGACAACAATAACCAAGAGTTTCTGTGAGTAAAAGGAAACTGTGCTGATTTCTAACCTTACAATCTATTTCCTCGCCTCCATGAATACTAATTAGTAAACCTGACTGAGTGGCTCCAACAATGACCTTTTCTTCACATGTATCAAGACACTCCCAATTATTGCTCTCGCAAGAGAGAGAGGGGGAGGGGGGGGTTAACTGATTTAATTTTGCACAACTTCCTGTTTCCGGCTCAGATGTTACAGAGAGAAACAGACAATAAAAGCTGATAGAGAGCGTGGTCAGGGGCCATCGTGTTTTATCAGCACAACATTGAGACGTTTCTAACAGCTTCACATTTCCTCTTTAACAGAGCTAAAGACTAGTAAGTGGCAATTAAACGATGAAATTCGCGAAAACCAAATCTGTGATGAGGGACAAAATGTTACTAATGATGTTAAATTTCATTTAATAATTGGTTTACAATTTCATGAGTGTTATGGACACTCAAAAGGCAGCATTTTTATCATATTGGTCCACTTATAATAACATAATGTCCACTTATAATAACATCATGTTGTGTAGTAAACTCTGAGAAGAAGTCAGCTTAGCCAATTACAACATTATTTCCCACAGTCAACCGGGTGACAAAAGGGTGAGATATTTTGCCGTTAGGCAGAAACAAGGGTAGATGTACAGATGACAACTGTGGCAATGTGGAGCAGAAAGAAATGAGGACACACACGGTGGCAAAGTACATTTTGTCATCCCCTGGTGACCGGCCCTCGTTGTCTCTGCAGCTATCCCAGCAATAACAACAGGCGTGCAATCTGACTGGCTGGATAACTGGGCTGGGCAATGGTGGTTATAATAGCAATGGTGCATACTGTGCAATCAGTTGCTTGGCATTACTCCCTTTGACAGGATCATGGCATTACCAGACCAAACAGCACATTCTACAACACACACACCGAACCCCAGCAGATACCAATGCAGCTGTTTTTCACAGGTCAAACTTGAGGAGGAACTTCGGATACTCACGCAATCATAAAATGCTCCATATCTTTGGAGGAATTGTCTTTCATTGATGATTAATGAATAAATTGTCAACAACAGTGCAGCTTGTGGGACTACAATTAATGGGATGTTGTTTACAGACACATTAAAAGTATTGTTTGAGTTTAGTGTAGTTTACTTTGTAGATTGACTATTGGCTGAGAAGATAAACATCAGTCTCCTTTTATGTTAAAGCTGAAGTTGGTTAGCATAGCTTAGCATAAAGACTGGAAGCAGATGAATACTGCTAACCTCCTCTGTTTAAGACGCAGATATTCCTTCCAACACATCGAAACTCTAACTTGATGCTCATTAACTTGGAGGATCTGAATTTGTTTTGAAATGTAATGAAAACATTTTCAGGTTTTAAATGTAGTTTAATGCAGCAAAGTGGGACGTGAGTGGAGACCTCCTCCTCCTCCTTCACTCATGACCTCGGATGTGATCGGCTGTTTTGAGAATGTTGACAATGACAAATGGATGATGCTGTTTTCAGTCAGTATTCAGTCAATGCTGAACAGAAGGTGCTGTGCAAGACACAGACAATTACTTGTTTTCCTGAGTAAGCCATAGCATTGTGTGTTTGGGTGCTTGACCGTGCAGACACGCATATATTCCTTACCTGCAGAGTAGGGCTCCTGCCTCTCCACAGACAGGAACTCCTTCCTCTCGTACTTGGCTCGAATCCATTGGTCCCGGAGGAGCCTGCAGAACAGTTGTTGTTGGACACTTAAGAGTTTGACGATCACCTGCTTCTTGAGCTGATTTGTTGGAAAACATCTCATTAATTTGCACAGAAGTCGAGCCGCCGAGCTACATTTCATGCAAACTCTGAACAAAAAGCGATCACGTATTATTTGGCTTGGTCTCTCTTGTCCCCCGTCTTTGATTATTCTGATCATACAGCTCATGCTCCTCTTTTATATCTCATATCTATCTTTATCATCTTTATTTACTCCAGACCTTTCACGTAGTATTCACACAAGCATCTTCAGAATGTTTCGAACTAAGATAACTCGTTTCAACTTCTTTAATCTGCATCACTCTCTAATGAGGTAGCTTTGTTTAGCTCCAAGCCCTTCATGGATTTCTCTTTTTCTCTCTAAAAAAGAATTGATCAACACTGTTTCAAGAAAAACTTCACAGTTGCATGTTGTTAATTATATCACAAGAGAGTTCAGGAGAAACCATCCTACTGAACTGTTCCCTCCTGCATGTTAGAACTACATTTGTATCATGGAGGAGTTTCTTCATGCCAGCAGAGGTACCAAACCTCCCCATTTCTCCATTTGTGGAACAAAATAACCACAATACATTGACTGAGGTTTGAAATGTTGCTGACACTGCAAAACGTCAGGACTGGACTGACAGTCGTAACATTTTTTACTGTAGAAATGAACAAATTGGGAATTAAGTCCTGTAGCACAAACAACATGAACTACTTGTATCCATTTGAACCTTCATCTTGGTGTCATGTGTCTTTCAAAGATAAAAGTTTCTGTAGTATCCACCTGAGCAGCAGATGTTTACTCATCCATCTTTTAGAGGTGACCACCTGTAGAGAAGTGGAAGCAGCTCCTCAATCAGATATTTAAGGAGGGTGGAGGACCACATCACTTACATGCAGTCTTTGTGTTTGGGTTGGTAAAAGAAGGCAGGAACTATCTGCTCATATTTGGCCTTGGCAGCGTTGTTACCAGCAGAGTCCATGAACTGCAGAGGTGAGAGACAAACACATCAGATGTGCACTTATGGTGCAAAATGGCTGGCGAGTGCATGAATACACATTTGTCTAATGAGGGCGGGTTGCAAACTCACACACAAAGAGAGAAATAGAGAGAGCGAGTGAGATTTCGTCTTCACAGTTACATTGACTTTGAATTCATTTCCTGGAGACTTGCTCAAATCTTAGCCATGGCTACTACTTCCCTAACCTAATAGTTACCAAAGGAAAGGTACTTTCCTTCAGATTTTATTGATTTACTTCATGGAAACTCACTTTTTGTACCCAGATTATAACAGATGTATGTCCCCACGACATTAGCAATACCTACCTGCCCTGTGTTTATAATCACAGGGCTGAGAAGCAGTGGATCACACATGCACACTCACAAATGAAGAAAGAAAAAGTTTCAAGATTCAAAAAGGGGAAGCACAGAGAGAATGATGACAAAACCAATTTCCTTGCGCCTATTCAGCATTAGCATGACATGAACCTGTGACTTTAGGTCTGAAAGTCATAGTATTCAGCAGCACAAACACATATTCAGAGATATTAGTTACATCTGCCAGCTGCTGGCTCATGGCTTTCAGGCCGTAGTGAATTGAGACTTGTCTTGTTCTTCCGCTGCAGCGACAGGCAGAGAGTGACGCTCACAGCGGAACAGGGTGGGGTGGTCGAGGCCAAAGGCTGCAGAAGTTACTTCAAGCCAAGTTTTAGATTAAAATCAATGCCTGCTCTTCTCTTACAAAACAACTGGGCAGTGTGTGTATGAATAAAATCCTTCAGACGTTATAGTTCTCACCTCCACCTCTGAGGAGCTCCAGGGATCCAGCAGGAGAGACTTCACCTTGCTGATCTGAGCAATGTTTCTATGGAGGCCTGAGCAGCTGTGACACACGAACACACCCAGGGTATAGGACGCCCACTCCGGGTCTGCCAAGCAACATACAGACTAGTTTGTAGATGCATAAAACACATTGCAGATATTGCACTGGGGAAAAGATTTCCACGTGTCACATTCATGTTCATATTAGTGCACAAAGGTTTACACTGAACTTGATGGTAAAACAGTCTAATTCCTCAGAGTGATGATATCCTAGCTCAGCTCCACAGATGATCAATATTAACCCTTTCAAACGCCGGCATTAATATATCTATTTTGGAAGTACATATATTCCATCTGGACAAATTCACAGGTATATCATGTGTCTGTTAAATAATGTTTGCAATATGTTACCAAGTTATGCTTCAGCGCTCGTGACACTTCTCTGTTCTGAGAAAGGTCTGAACATTAAAAGTTAAATCATTACTTTGAAGGGACACAAGTGTGGGAAAAGTGCAGCATAGCAAACATCGGCTCCATAGATCAATAGAACGAGATACAGTAAACTAATCCATTTCAATTCAGGCCTGTCAAGAAAAACAGAAACGCAACGTGTGAAACGCTGCACACACATGCACGCACAGCTCTCAGGATCTCATGCTCAGAATCATCACGCTGATGCAAAGTGAGATTACAGCTGCCGTTGTGGTTACTTTTTAAGTGAGTCAGAGAACTAGGGCAGTGTGAAGCGGGCTATCAGTGAGCTGCAGGCCTTTAACCGCTAATGACGACTGAAGGGAAACGGTCTCAGCTCAGGGCCAAAATAGCACGATGAGAAAGAAAATACTTCCTTGTGCATAATCTCAAATATGCACACAAGCATCTGTACGGCAGAGAAAAGCATGATGTGGTTAGACACTATGTTGTGTGTGTTATATATGATCCAGACAGTCAGCAGATAGAGGGTGAACACCCAGTTTGGAAGAGAATTTGAACAGGGTTAGTCTCTGTCTTCAAGATATGAACAAATCCTTCACAGAGATCTGCATGACTAGAACTGAACAGAGCTGAAATTAATTTTTACTGAGGTTCGATTGGACGCTCTTGTGTATTCATGTGGTCATCACGTTTCACACTGGAACTCAAATTACTCAAAATATGTATTTATCAGTAAACGTGGGCCAAATAACAACAAACAAGAGAGAACAAGCCTTATTTAACAAGCCACACCTGTTTGCGTGCAAGTAAGTGCAGATATGACAAGAGCAAACCAAGGTGTGAGCATGAGGGGACGCGCAATATGTCCATGCTGAAGGAAATCAGCCAACAGTTCAATCCACATTTGAACCCTGAATCTTTCCACCAAGTTGAAGTGAGAAACACTTACAGCTCAGCGAGGGTTTGTTATGGGTTGAAAGGGGGGGGGGGGTTACACATTAGTTAGATCACTCTCCCGTGTGAGGACCGTGTCAACTGTTGACCCTGCTGAGACCACATCGGGACTATCTGAGGAGAGAATTCGAATCGCCTTGCACCAGAGGCAGTTTACAGTTCATAACACCCCACAGTGGAAGACAAATGAATGTCCAGCATCCGTTAACTCCCCATCCCCCAGCATACCTGCAGCTCCGCAGTCGGCACACTCTCCATTCCCAGGTTTCCCCAAAAGCTGGTTCATTCGCCATCTGTTATTTTCTGGGTCCGAAGCCATGATGACACAGACTTTGCTGTTTAAAAAAAAAACTCCTTAGCGGCTAAAAACCCCGAACTCTCGCGGATCGAAAGTTTCAACATAAAACAGATTTTAAAATACCGGCCGGACGGGCTGGACTCTGCGGGCACAGTGCGCCATGACGCGCCGGAACACCGTGGAGTGGAGGGTGGGTGTGCGAGCAGAGGGGCATGGTCAGTGTGATGTCGGTGCTCCAGTCAGTACTTCGTTTAACCCTGCTCTCCGTGGTGTGTGACCGGAGTGAGACACCCAGTGGAGGATCGCGCTCCCTACTCTCCAGACACCGAACACGCACACGTGTAGTGCACACGCAAAAACACAACAAGCCACAGAACAAACTCTGAAGAGACATTTGAGAATTTATACAATAGATAAATGAATACAAAATATTGTATAGTTTTTAATAATAGTATTATAAATCTGTCTTAAAGTCAATCAAGCTGCAACGCATTGCACACACATATAGATATTAGTTCCCTTAATGTGCCCGTTTTTTACTTTGTCAAGATCCATGAATTACTTCTTGGGAAAACAATAAAAATGTTGAATAATGCCAGATATGATCCAAATCATTCAATCCCTGTTCACTTCATGTTTCGTGGAAATCCATTCAGTTGTTTCTGTGTAATCTTGCTTAAAAACAAACAAACCAATGAAAAGGACAGTGATGACAACATAACCTCCTTCGCAGTGGTAACAATTGCAGACACGTTAAATGTTTGTGTTCTTTAAAGACTGTGTAAAGCTGCGTTGAGCAGAGCAAAGGCAAAGCCAAGAGAGTTGAGGCCGAATCTCCCCCTGGCTGTTACAGACTGATCTCACACACTGTACATGTTTCAGAACCTTTATTTGTCAAAATATCAAAAAAAAAATTCAGAACATGGTAAAAAGAAGAAACACTTTAAAAAGAGACCATACTAGGCCTGACACAACATTGTGCCAACCTTTCAGAATAAACACAAAACAAAAAGAAAAATCCACTTCCCACATGCAGGCAGATGTATTGGCTACAAATCAGATGAACCTATTTCTGGTAAGTCCACAATATCAGTCAAAGCAGGAGGGTGACCCCTTGGAATCTGGAGGCAGGAAACCTGTCTTATCTCGAGGAGTTAGAGCTGGAGCGGGAGCGGTGGCGCCTGCGACCAGGGGATCTGGAGCGAGAGCGGCGGCGTGCTGGGGACCGCCTCCTCGGTGAGCGGGACCTGCAAGAACACAGGAAGAAAACATTTGTGGTTTGAAAGCAAGAAGAACAAAATACAATGAAGAAACACCACACACAGTGCAGTAGTGTAGTAGTGTAAGTACAGGCAGACATTTCACTGACTGAAAGAAATCACTCGTTGAATAAAGTTCACGAGATTGGGAGACTGACCTTCTCCTCATGCGTGGAGGGCTGCGACGCCACATAGGTGGTGGTGGGGGCATTCTGCGAGGGGGAGAGGGTCTACGAGGTGGAGGGCGGACTCGCTGAGTCAGCACGGCAGATGCAGAGATTTCCTGTCCGTCAATCTGACCTGTAGATTACAAAAGTCATCGAAATGAATACTCAAAGTAATTTTGTGAGACAGAAGCACAGAAACAAACACTCCAGCCCACCTCCGTCCATGTGTTTCAGGGCCTTTTGGGTGTCCTCGGGGGTCTCAAACTCCACGTAGGCGTAGCCCCTGGACAAGTGTGGGTGGAGCCTATCCACTGGCATGTCAACCATTTTTATTTTCCCATAAGTGGAAAAGATCTCCTGGATGTGGTCCTGTGCAAAAAACGGTAGACGGATACATATTACAAGTGTGGAAACAAAACATCCTTGATTATCTGTGGAGGAATATTGTTATTTTGGACGAGCAAAATAATCCACATCATGCTGTGAAATAGACAGTTGAACACAATGTTCATATTATTAAACCATAATCGCGCATTTTAAACTTATTCTTTCCATCATTTTCACTTACCGAGGTAATGTATTAATTTGAAATCATATTCAATCCTTTAGAAAACCTTGAAATAAAGAGTGGCAGCTTGAAAGCAGCAGAGTTTTTTTTTTGCTGACCTTGGTGACGTTCCTGGTCAGCCGGCCCAGGTGAAGTTTAGTTGGTTTGGGGCTCGGGCTTCTTTTCTTTCTTTCCTTATCATCGCCCCTCTTCTGTGTTTTGGACCTGCAGAATCACAAATCAAAAACAGATTAACGTCACAGCAATTCAAACGAACAATGTAACTAATATTGCAAAAACTCTGTGCGCCTGCATTCGATGAAGTGATTTACTCTGAGCGTGAGCGGCGGCGGTTGTCGTGCCGTCTGCGGCTGGGGCTCGGGGAGCCAGAGGAGCTGGAAGACGAGGAGGAGCGAGAGCTAGAGGAACCAGAGCGACTGGTACCAGATGAGCTGGACCCACTTGAGGAGCCTGAACTGGAACCAGAGCTGCTGCTTGATGCAGAGCTCGATCTGGTCATATTCAAAACATAGATAAACTTTAGTACAAAATATATAAAGTCAAGAACAATGTTTTCCCAGACCTAGTTACAAATGTGTGTTTTAGAGAACAAACCTGTGGCTGCTGGTACCACTCGATGCACTGCGTCGTTTCCTTACTTTGTCCCGTCCTCTCTCCTTGTCTCCTTCCTTTCTTTCACTCTTGTCTTTACCTCTGTCTTTAGTTTTCTCCTCATCTTTCCGCTTTGTGGGTGATGGTGCCCTGAAGCCAGAGAAAACATGTGAGTGAGATCATATGAACGGTGAAGGATGTAGGGCTGCAACAGTCAATCATATTTCATTGTCAATCAATCTGAAAATAGTCTTTGAGTTACTACTTGGTCAGAGCTACAGAACAAAAGCCCAAAATATTAAAACTACAACGATACAAAACAAGCAAATCCTCACTTTTAAGAAGATGTAACCCACAATAAACAACAACCGATGTTGGGATGATAAATAACTAAATAATTGATTGATAACCAAAATGTTTGGCCACTAAACTTCTGTGAATTGATATTACTTCGGGAACAAAACAAAGTAAAAACGTTTCTCCTCCATCGCATGACCAGCTGTGTGCTTGTGTCAATAAATCGCATTTAAGCCAAACGGGGAGAGCGAACGGCCGAAGAAACTTAAAAGGTAAAGTTCTTGTTGCAGGTGAAAACAGAGAGTTACATCATTTAAACCACTGAGACGTCGCACGTATATTAACGTTACGACCAGCAGCAGAAACGCGCCGCCATTGATTTCCATTCTAGACCAGAAGCAGGCTGCCTGGTCACCGTTTGTCGACAACCTCTCCTCTAATAAGATGTTCACGGTATTGGAAAAGATGGCGCGTGTTTCCAATTTGTGAAAACCGACATAATCCAAATAACGTGAGCTTCGTTTTCATCATTTTAAAAGACTGAACTTACATTTCGTTCAAACGAGGGAATCCGCTTCAAACACCGACGGCGCGTTAGTCGCTCGGTGATGACGAAAGAGCGGACGTGACGTCGGAACCGGAGCGCCGTTTGTTTGTATTAGTTCATATCGATAAAATAAAAGAGAAATGTGGCGTTTCTGCGCGTGTGGTTGCACCGTAGCTGCGCGAGGTTGACATGTATCATCACGACACTTGAATTGTGTCGTGATTTAAACCGGACAGGAAACAATAATCCACCGCACCAAGGTAAACGCATCACTTTATAGACCGATCATAGTGTTAGCTGTTGTTAGCCAGCTCAGCTCACGTCCGTTACCTGACGTGGGCGGGACGGGGGAGACGGGGGGGCTATATATTTATATAGTGTGTATTAACGTGTAGCACAGGATATACCAGTGTTAGCTAGTGGCGCCGAGCATTGTTTAGTTTGTTCCACTTTAAAGTAAAACTAGTTGCAGATGGTGGCAGATTTGGAAAAAAAACCCCCAGTAGAAATACATATTTTCATTTGTTGTTTCATTATATTTTAATCTTATATCATTTGTGTTCTCCTTTGAGAGACCATGGGCCGGCTGGATGACGCCGCCAAGCACAAAGTGGTGGAGCTGAGGAAAGCTGGTCTGAGTTTCCGTAAGATCAAAGCTGTGCTGGAGCTGGAGAACATCAAGGTGTCGGCCCAGGCCATCTACCTGTTCCTGAGGGAGTTCCAAGGGAGGCCCCCGGGGAGGGTCAGGCCTGTGGAGGGTGGAAGCAGCACAACAAATGTAGCACACGTGCAAGCTCGAGCTGCGACGATGCAAGATAGCTGGAGTAACATTCATCTCCAAAACCTACTACGGGAGGCATCTCACCACACTGGCTTCACAGCAGCTGCGGACTTTGCCAAACAAACTTCCACAAATCCAGAGGCTTGTGGAAAGCCACCTGGGCACGGGGAGTCGAGCGGCGGCAGCAGGTCAGAACAGCAACGCGTGGGAGATAAGGAAGAAAATGACATCCAGATTGTTAGCGTCACCTCCCTTGCACAGAGCAGCCAACAGAGAGGTCCCCAGTGCACTGCAGCACAGGCAGTGATGGGCAATGTGTCTTCCACACCAACAAGCGCTGGAGCCTTCATGAGGAAGAGAGTCACACCTTCTCCATCCACCAACGCAATTCTGGCAGCCCGAAAGAGGCTTTTGGATAAAGCGCTGTCACAGAGGATGAAGGTACCTACCTAAACCTAGGTTCCCTCATGTGTCTTTTGTAATTATTGTTTACAGTCGCACAAAGCTGTGTAGTTCACCAAATACTATAACTATCAAATTATCTCTTAAGCTGTTTTCAGACATGACCTCCGGGTAAAGTCTAACTTGCATAAATTGTGTTTCAAGTCATTCCACCAGGTGACATCATCGCTCAGAAGAGATCACACGAGTGTCCAGGGGTCAAATATGAGTAGTGCAACACCTCAGCTGCCTGAAACATATGATCTGACCACTGAAAAGGTGAGAAAAGCACCAACGTCAAACACCATAACTGATCTCAGATCCGAAGTGTGTTCCAGCTCTTGAATAAAAGTATACTGTCATTAACTTTGAGTCTTTTTGCTTCTACGCCTGTAGCTGGTTCCAGGTAGTACTGTATTCCAGCATAGATCTGTCATAGTGGATGTTTATACCTGAATAAGGGAAACCAACTTAAGATTGCATTATAACTTTAGTAATTTCTTTTGCATGTTGAACAGACTGTTATGGAGGGTCAGTCTGGAGGAAGTGGTGCCCCCAAGCGTTTTCTGCCTCAGAGACCAGGTCTGTCTGTCCGTTCTCCTCACCCTCCGCCTCGGGTTGGCATTCGTCTTCCTAATCGCCTGGGAGCACCTTTCACATCCTCAGCTCCCGGGGGTTCCATCATCCGCCTACAGACCAGTGGTGGCCAAGGTGCTACTCATAGTGAGCAAAACCTACAGCAGGCAGCTCAGGACACGGGGGGGAAAGGTGGTCTGCAGGATCAAATTCAGACTCTGGGTTCTGAGGTGCGTGGCCTGGGCCTGGCAGTGAAGATGCTTGTGGAGCAGCAGTGCCGCCTGGAGAGGGAGCAGGTGCAGCAGACCCACATTCAGAAGCAGATTCTCAGCACTCTGCAGAGCCTCACCCCCAAACTGGGACAGTGTAGCAGTTCTCAACAGCAGCACAACAAAACCCCATCACCCTCTGCTTTGCCAACAGCTTCTGCATCTACCTCCTTCAGCCAAGACAACTTCAGCTTTAGTCGGGGCACGTACACACAGTGCAGCCAGACCCAGCCAAGCTATAACTCTTTAGAGAGTTTAGACAATGTAGAGGCCTTTAAACTGCCAGGACTGAGCCCTACAAGTATGAATGGGTTTCCGCCATGTAGCAATGCTGAGAACCTTCCACTTACTCACACCCCCCCTCAAACGCAACCATATGCAGCTGCATACACACAGCAAACCAGTCAAAATCTCATGCCACCCTACACACAATCCTACGCCCCTACATTCACCCAGTCACATTCTCAGAGTTTCAGAATATCAGAGAGCAAGTCCTCTGATTTCCCGAGCAGCTGCTCAGCGAGGACCCTCCAGGACTGCAGCATTTCCACGCAGCCGCTGGAGAACTCAAGTCACGCTGGACAAGATCAGCAGCTCAATATTATCAAAGTGGAGGGGCCGTGAAGGGCCTCTGATTCAACAATGGTTTTGGACAATAAGGGCTTGGATTTGCTTTTTAAGAGTCACTTCAGTGTAGTAATTTAAGACACACATGTTTTTACAATAAGCATAGTTGTAGCATTTCCAAAGTACATTTTAAGAGAATACACACAGCAATAGAATGAGGGGATTACAATGCTTTAGGGAAAATGTGGACATGATTTGTCTTTATTATGATTTTAGATCATTTCAAAATGATGTGCAGGCACGTTTTTGTAAAAACCCTTGTTTATTTTGTATTAACCTATTTTGTATCAGTAGGACTGACATGAGCTGTTACTGTTCATACCTCTATGCTCGTTGATTGAAAAAAGAATAAAGAGCTGGTTATGATTGAAGGCACACAGTAGTATGTGAGTGTTTCATTAAATCATATTTCATTATATATTAATCATAGCTTTAATACATGTTATAAAGAGATTAGCATGTTGACAGTGTACAACTCAAGCTTACTTGACTAATCAATAATTGTTTAATTGCTGATGTCTGCTGATAGCACAGAGCTTGTGCATTGCAGGGGTGAGGGCGAAGCCCACAACTGGTGTCAGATCCAGTTCATCCTCTGTAACTCCAGGTGGAGGAGTGAAACGAAAGTGCTGGAGGAGGGAGGTGAAGAAGAGGAAGAGCTCCATCCTGGCCAGACTCTGTCCTATGCAATTTCTTGAGCCTGAAAAAAAAAAAAAAAAACATGAAGCAATGTTGCATTCACAAGCAAACATGTTCTGTGATTTCGTAGTTCAATTAAACAAAATCATAGGTACCTGCAGAGAATGGTAAAAATCCATCTCTCTGTTTAAAATTCCCGTCCTCATCTAGGAAATGGCCTGGGTTAGGCAGAATGTGCAACCAAAGGCACAGCGTTGGCAATTCTCTGTGTTTCATGGATGACAGCATCAATGTATGGCAAGTCCTTTCTATCCTCCACTCGGGGCTGACGGCTTCCTATCACCCTGGCCAGCTCCATCTGGACCCGATCTGGGATGTGAACATTTTTAAAGTGAGAAAAAACAATCTTACCTGGATCCGCACCAACATTTCCCTTCACCGAGTTTCAGGGTGATCTGTTTAGCAGTTTGAGTAATTTTATGAACAAACCGAGACCAAAACAAACTCCCTGGCGAAGGTCACAATTTTCTCACAGAGAATGAGTCATGTCCAATAAGTAAGTGTAGGAATTATAAACCAAGTCTATTCAAACAAGACTTAAATACCCCTCTGTAACTAAATGTTACCTTCCTTACCTTGTATTTCTGGGTACTTGGCCATGATCAGTTCATCTGTGAGTCCACATGAACGTTTGTTCTGAATTTGACCAAAATTACCTCAATCTCAAATCTCAGATCTTTTGAGACAATCTCACAGAGCAGATGTCCTCCCAGGGTTCAAGATGCTACTGGTGAGGTGTGACCCCCCCCAAAAAATAAGAGACATTGACCTGATGGCAAATATTTACACAAGTCTACTCCTGCTGCCAATTTTAAAATGTGGATAAATACAAAGGAAACATGACGAATGAGCCTCTGTGTGGATGTTATATTCATGTGGGTTTTGTTTTAAAAATGTGAACTTTTTTCCTAAAACCAGGTTTATCATTGACTCGCTGGGATCTTTCTGCCACTCAAAGACACTCTCCAGTTTCCCAAATTGAACAGACAAGCCCACAGGTTTTTATTTCAGAAAAACAGCAGCCTTCAGATTTGTAATGTAAATGAATCTTTGCAGAGGGCCTGCGTGGCTGGACGTTAGCCTTGGATAGGCAGCCGCTCCCTTTTCCCGTGGTCAACAACAACCGAAACTTTATATCCAGCTTTGTTCGCATTCACAGTCGGTGAACAAAGACATCAAAGAAATTGTCAGAGCAACTTCTCCAACCTCTACACTACGTAATTTGATTCTTACTTCTAAAATGAACGTTATTGTTGTGACCGCACACCATCCTGAAGACTTAAATTAAACTGCAGCCTCTCCAAAGGAACCGTGCTGCAAGTTAACGATTAGCCGTCCCTGGTTAATCAGACACAAATGTATTCAAGCATTCCATCTCTTCAATTTACTCTTTTACAGCTCTGCTCCGTCACGTTTCCAGCCAAACCTGAGCCAATCAGGAGCAGCTTAAACTTGACTGATTCACTCCACGGTTGTTCACTTCAGTTCCACGATGTGACAATCAACTCATGAGAAAAAAATCCTTTTGTCAGCTGATGAAAGCAGCTTAAACTATATTTCCCCTTTATGAAATTATTATTTATTTCTTTATTTGTTAACATCAAAACATTTGGACAAAACTAGTCTATATATTGTTATTTCAATTTATATTATCCAGAAGAAAAAAAGACGTAGGCACTAAAATAAAAGATCAAAGCAAATAACTGACTCTGATTTTAACCATTTGCTGGCAAATCATCTCTGACTAACTGTAATGCACAAAAGAAAAGTATATCAGTTTGTAAAAAAGAAATCCCCAGTTGCTGAAAAACAGTAATACGCTCTTGTCATCTCTTACTATATATCAAATTTCTATCAATCTATAACAATAAAATAACAGGCTAGTCTGCATTCCCATCTTTAATTTGTTCATCATCCTCTCAAAAAATAGAAGAAAAACTATTTATCCAAATGACAAAGGCTGTTATAATCTAGTGCTCTGGCCGTCTCCCTCACTGGCGACGAGCCGCACACAGCTCGTGAGGTGAAGGGCTGAGGGTGAAGCCCACAGCCGGCGTCAGATCCAGTTCATCCTCCGTGACTCCGGGTGGAGGAGTGAAGCGAAAGCGCTGAAGGAGGGAGGCGAAGAAGATGAAGAGCTCCATCTTTGCCAGACTCTCTCCGAGACACATTCTGCGACCTGGAAGAACAGTGTTCAAGTGTAAATTAGTTCTGATCTATAAAGGCAAATGAAAACGTGTGACGAAGCTGGTGTACCTGCAGAGAAGGGCATGAAGGCGTCTCTCTTCATGAATTTACCCTCACTGTCCAGGAAGTGGGAAGGGTTGAAAGTGTGCGGGGTCTCCCATTCACTCTCGTCAGCCAGGACAGAGGTAAGAAGAGGAAACACAATGGTCCCCTGTCATGAAACGGGGGGAAAAGCACGTAAAGCCTGAGAATGAAGGCATTTTACAGGGTTCAGAGGTGGAACACCCAGCAAACACGAATGTATATGTATTGACCCGAATGTGAGTTACTGACCGCTTTGATAAAGTAGCCCTGGAAGGTGACGTCTCGGCTGGTTTTGTGAGGAATGGACATGGGGATAAGGTTGGCCAGTCTCTGCGTCTCATGGACGACGGCGTTGGTGTACGGCAGGTTCTTCCTGTCCTCCACTTGAACCTGACGGCCTCTGATCACCCTGTTCAGCTCCTCCTGGACTTTGTCTGAATGCACATGAAACTGATATTAAAATTTGACACACGTGGGACGCTACTTTAATTTTGTTTTTGACCCCAGTCATTTATCTGGACCGGACTGTTTCCTATCACCCAAATCAACTCCTTCTGCCCCTGGTCTGGCGTCACGAGATGAGTAATATCAAAGCATGTTTGAAGTGCTCACATATTCGGCTTCTAGTGTTTTTCCCTGTCCTTTATTGTGTCATGTAGAAGATATTTCTTTTAATTGGTATAAAAATAAAGCCACCACAGAATAATATTCACTCTTAAGGCACAATTCAAATTAGAAGTTAATGTCTTTAGACAGCTACTACACAAAAAAAAAACAAGAATTCCGATTACAAGGATGGTTTAACACACAAATAAGTTCCGTTGGGAACTCATTTCAAGGCACCCACAGGTATAAACATACACACTTCATCTTACCTTGTAATTGTGGATATTTGGCCATAAGCAGCAAACCCCATCTGAGTGTACTTGCAGAGGTGTCGGTGCCAGCAGTAAACAAGTTTGTTATCATGCAAAATAAGTTTTTCTCATTGTAGTGAGTGTCCGTAACACAAGAGTCCTGAGAGAAAGAAAAGCCACAGAACATTATAAAATATTCGTGGGCCACAATCTTATTCTTTATCTAATAAAAAACATGAATTATTTTGGAAAATGCACTCCTACCTCTTCTTTCTTTTCCCGAACCATAAAACAGTCCACGAGCCCCCTGCAGCAGTTCGGGTTCAGCGTCTCTCTCAGTTGCTTGTTTAATTCTTCGATATCCCTGATGTTCGATTGCAAATTTTGTAATAAGACCTGCCGGCTTCTTATCCAACCGAACAACCTGGGAAACATGTTGTAAATCTGTGGCACAACAGCAAATAGACAACAGAGATGATTTCAGACAGTTTTCAACAAATGTGTTGTGGTTTGTTAAACACATTGAACAGCAACATTCGTTCCACGGGCCACATGAGTGTTAAAGCTCATGAAAGAAATGGAATAGAAGTGAGTAAATTTAAGGGGGTTCCTTCTTGGCCCATCCATTTTCCTTTTACCAAGTTTCAATAAAATCAGTCATTGTGTTTTTGCATAATCCTGTGAACAGACGTCCTTGGCAGGGATGATACAATAAAGAGAGCTTATTAATTGTAGTACATACATATTTTACTTTTCAACACTTCGACTACTTCTAGTTTGTCATTTATGTATTCATGTTGTCCCAAAGCAACTACAAACTGATGCTAGAAGTTATTTGTATCCTACATTATTTGAGAGAATTCTCCTTTTTAGCAATGTCCCGATGGGTCAACTTGCACACAAGATCACATCTGTCATCACTGCTGACGAACACATCCCCTTTAATCAGAACTGATTTTAAAAAACAAACATGAGGTTTACCTGGATTGAAGCGGTGCCTGAGTATCGAAGGGTTTCATTCAGTCTTTTCACCAGGTTTTGAAACAGAGGGTCGTTATATTCAAATCTGCTCCCGAACACGACGGAGGAGATGATGTTGGACGTTGCATAATTTAATGGGTTTGCTGTATCAAATGGTTTCCCTACCGAAGACAGAAACGTAAAATACGTTACATCCAAGCCACTTGTTGTTTTGGCACATCAGAACCTTTTGTCAGGTTTTTACATTAACTCAATACCTTTGTGCTCCTCGAACATCTGGATCAGGAACTGACACTCCTTCACTATTGTATCCTCAATTACTCTTCTGCCCATCCCGAAGTCTCTCAGGGTGGAGAGGGTGAAACGTCTCATCTCTTTCCACGACTCTCCGTTTGAAAAAATGATTCCTTTCAAATCAAATCAAACATATGGTCATCCAGAATTTCTACTGATTTGGCTTTTATGCCTATCGGGAAAAAGAAATAAGAAAGTGTTGACCTTACCATGACCTTGATTCATTTCATAAAATATGGGGGGGATGTATCGGTCTCCAAACTCCTCTGAGAAGTTGACCAGAGCCTCTTTGACCGCCTTGTATCCAGACAGCACCACCACTTTTTTGGGTCCAAAGTAAACGGTGAACACCGAGCCATATTTCTTTGAAAGCTGAAATAACACAAAAAACAAAGTCCCACATAGATGACCTGTGTCGGTGGACAAACTGTAGCATGTGGATGTTGCCTGAATAATGAGATGACCTGTGTATATAAGGTGCTGTTTGCCTTATGAACAACACTATGTGGCACACCTTAGCTGTCTTTGAGAAGAGTGTTGACCTTACTAAGAATTGGTATTGTCAGGCACGTGCACAGACATTTTGGGGGGCAGGTGCTCAAACCAAAAAAAAACGGCACCCATCGCCAAAATTATTTATGAAATTAAAAATAATAATAATAAACCCAACTTATATATTTATTTTTGTTAACAAACTAACTCAAATTATCAAATTGAATAAATAAATGAATAACAGGCAAAAACAGACAAAACAAGGCCATATTGTATTGGCAAATAATGTACCAAATAATTAAAAAATATTCTAACTTAAAACTTATCAAAACTCTTGTAAATGAGATAAATCAATGTTGTGCATACTAATCAAGAGTGACTTACATAATCTCTATAAAGCTGACAACACAGCACACACACATTTTCTTTTACTGTTTTCTGACAGAGTTGAAGCATAAGCAGCATTACACTAATAATATACCACAATATACCTCGTGTAGCTCAACTTAAGACCTACCTTTCATACTCTTACGATTTTAAATGAAACAAAACTAGTGAACTTGTCTAATTTGTTGAACAGTAAAACTGCCTTTAAATGATCTGTCTGCCTGCCTGCCTGTCTGTCTGCCTGCCTGCCTGTCTGTCTGTCTGCCTGTCTGTCTGCCTGTCTGTCTGCCTGCCTGTCTGTCTGCCTGTCTGTCTGTCTGCCTGTCTGTCTGTCTGTCTGTCTGTCTGTCTGTCTGCCTGTCTGTCTGTCTGTCTGTCTGTCTGTCTGCCTGTCTGCCTGCCTGTATCTCTCTCCCTCTCTCTCTTCATTAAACATGACACACGTCAGTAAACAGCTGGACAAGGCTCTGAAATCACGGATTTCGTGAGTTTTTTGTTTGTTTATTTTTTAGGAAACGTCGGACCAGTTGCGACGTCATGTTTTCAGCAGCGCTAATGTTGTGGCAAATTCCCCCCCCGCCCTTACACCAGTAAGTTCACTAAGGAGACTGACAAGTTTATTTCGTTTTATTTCCTTGTATTCTTGTTGGGTAAAACACAAGAATGAAAAAGTGAATTACAAATCAAAACACAAGCTCGTGTATTCAAGCAAACGAATGGATGAGCTGGAGCAGGAGGCATCATCTCACCTCACACAGGGTCCTGTAGGGTCTCTTGAGATCCAGCTGCAACACGTTGCCGAGCAGGGGCAGAGGCCTCGGCCCCGGGGGACCCTTCCCCGCTTTGTCCGGTCTGAAGCTGCTGGAGACGAGGCAGATGACGAGGAGCACAACAGCAGCGCCCAGCAGAGCGGTGGGGCTGGAGACGAGGGAGAAGACCAAGTCATCCACACCAGGCCATTACTGCGTGTGAAGTGGCAACGCTGCTCTCTGCTCAGGAACTTGAAATACAGTGCGAGGTGTGGTGTTACTCTCTTACCTCCGCCTCCTCCACCTCCTCCCTCAACAGATCAGGGAAGCCGTGGTTGAGAGGCTGCGGTCAAGACTGCAGCCAGTGTCGCGGAAGTGAGCGACTATTCATCGAGGCAGAGACAGACCATAATCGATTCATGTTTTCTGCTTCGTTCATTGTCTCATGGTCCGGTTGACCTGTATGCGTCCGACAAGTTGCAGAATATATTTGACATGGAGCCAAAAATGTTTATTTTTGTAGAAAAGAAGAAAACAAATGGAAATATTACAATATTTATTGAGTTGAACCTGACATCTATTTGAAACAGAACTAGTTAAGTTGGAGTGTGTGTGTTTGTGTTGTGTGAGTGTGAGCATGTGTTTCTACATGTTCACCAGTGACAGTAGCCAAGAAGTAGTTCAGCGTGATGCGTTTGTGGCTGTATATTTTTCTGAAAGTCGTTTCGCTCCTCATCCAAGGTGAAATGTGAGAGGTTACAGGTGTTTAACCTCTGCGGGCGTTTGTGCACAGATGAACAACTCCTGCAGATACCCTGACCTAGGTAACTAAGAATCTTCACAGATATGTTCTACAAGTCCTAAAGCGTCTCAAGCTGCTACGGCAGTTGAAAGCTGTCATCAACTGTTACCTCCAACAAGGTTACATTTTACTGATAAACTTAAGTCAATATAAATGAGTCCGTTAGACAGAAGCTGCAATACATGTTTGACAATGATCCACAAATGTCCAGTTCTTATGTTAATACAACAAAAAGAGAAATGAACAATGTGATTTTCTTGGAGTTGAACATCTCTGTTCTCTGGTGGCGTGTGTTGAGAAAACAGATTCAGAAAAGTGTGAAGTCTGTGCTGGTGGAAAAACAGGTCCTGACTCAGATGTTTGCTTCCATGTGCATAGAGCATTATTTAATTTAAAAAGAATTGCGACACAAATACAGTTGACAAGGTCAGTTCCATGGTACAGTACATTACACAGATGTAAATTCCCCTTTTAAATACAACACACTGTATTTCAGCACTCAAGTTTTTCAGTATCAGCAGTACAAACGTTCCCATGTTTGTGTATCTACGTATCCGACGCTGCAGTTGACTCAATTCATACAGTGTAAAGAGACAATGAATTGTGCAAATACACACAAGCAAACATAACAAAAGTAAAAAATGAAGAGCTTCAAACCTTTTAGGATCAATGGAATGTCAATCTCTACTTCTTTTGTTTCTACACACATCGGACGAGTGACATGAAGAAAGTGCAGAAAATCATAAAAAGTTGGTAACAAAACTGATTAACTGTCGAGTGCTTCTTGCTTTCAGTGTGTGACGCGGAAATACATTCATCTCACTTCTGGTCGATTTGTCTTCAAGAGAAGGAATCTGCTCACGAGTCTCAGCTCATCCGATTGTTGATCCGTCTCAGAGAACAACATTGATCTTTAACACGGATGGCAAGCAGGAAATAAAAACAATAACAATTATGTGTTCCTCATCATTACACGTGAGGAAACCCTAACAATCCTATGGAAGTAGAAACAAGGCCGTGGAAATGTGACGGAGGGGCACATTCTGATCTCGATGAAAGAGAAACAAACACTGCGCTGATTATTCTTCCTCAGGGACAAGGCATCCGTTAGTGTGCAGGGGGCTGTGTTCGCCTTCACCATCCATACAACTGCTCAGCCTTTTTATTGCATTCCCTAAAAGGAGCAGCTACATGCTAAATGTGACACAGCAGTAGAGCTCGTCCGCTGCACAGGGACAATCTCTCCATTCTCATATCGTAGCACTGGTTTACTTTAGTCTGGGTAAAATAAGGAATAATGAGTTGTCATTCTCTCGCTTCCTCACACACAAACGCATTAATTTACACACAAAAACATAGTGTGTATACACACACACACACACACACCCACACACGTACCATATGAAATGCATAGCTGCGGGAAAAAAAAGAAAAAAAGTTCAAAAACGCCTCATAGGTCGTTGCAGTCTTGCTCTTGTTGGTCCAAATCGATCACATGCGGTCTGATACAACTTGAGGTCAATTCCTCCTGTTTTACTGCGACACCGTTGGCGGCAGCATCATCATCGCCTGCGTCATACAGCGATTCTCTCTAAATAGCTTCTGCGTCATTTGGAATGGCTGAGACCTAAACTGATGCTGTAACGTGTTTGGCAGCGAAAACAGAATCATCGGTTCATAAAAGAGGCATATGATATGTACTCAGACTGGACTAAATGTATTCCTCTGCAGAAAGGACGGTCTTCCAGTGTTCTTCATCTTCATCAGCATCATGCGCTCGGTAAGTTGTATTTTATGCATGCATTCGTTAATGAGCCCCCCCCCCAAAAAAACAGTCTTTAAAAGAGTAACTTTGAATGACTAACTGGTTTTAGTACCATGAACACGCCACATTATTTACATTGTTTTATATTGAGCAATATAATTAATTACACAAACCCTCATTAGTTAGATAAGGCGTAATGGTGTGTTACATTTTCAATAACATATCAGATAAGAGTGGTTCACTCTCTCGTGGTGACTCACGATCACCAAAACGTGCAAAGTCTCTGAAATAAAATCCTAAAATAAAAATCATAAACAATGAGTGGCGTCAATGACCTTTGACCTCACTAAAAAAGGTGCATCAGAGTTCATCACGTGGAATAAACAACATTCCCATTTCCTACTTTCCCATCACACAACAACAATAACGGCGGCATGAATGAGCCAATAAAGACACATCAACAGGATACAGTATTAGAAATGATGAAGGTGACGATAAGGGACTGGCCCAGTGAGTGTCTACGTGTGTGTATGTGTTGTTGGTCATATTAAAATGGAGCAGGAGATAAATCCTTCTCTGCTCCAGCAGTATGCACAACTGCCGTGTAACTGTAAGTCCATCTACACACACACACAGAAACCCACACACCCACTCACACATACATTCACACAGAGTAAAATGGACGATGGATGGACGGACTCCTCTTCCACCTACTTCTTCCCGCTCTCTATGCAGTGCTGGAACTGGGCAAAGCTGAGGAACACCTGCTCCAGGGATATCTGGCTCACGCAGTAATCTTCAATGCGGTATTTCTCTTTGGCTGCCTCCAAAGTGCCAAACACCTGAGTGGGAGCAGAGGACATGGAGAGAGAGTGAGAGTGAGAGTGAGAGAGAGAGAGAGAGAGAGAGAGAGGACGTGGAAAAGTGGGATGTGAATATATCTCCTGGGCTACCCACCAACTCACAATGAAACAAACAATGAAAATAAAATGATGTAGGTCTTTTCCCATGCGCGTATCTAACTTATCAAGATGTTTTGGGCATTTTGGAGAATGTAACATGATCATCTGAGCATGTGATTAGTGTAAAGCCCCTCCTCCACTGGTAAAAAATCCCACTAATACCCACTAACATCTGGCCTTTGTCTAAAATGAGAATAGAGATTACAGGCAATTAACTCCCGGATCGAATGACTCTGCAGTAGACCAGGGTTTGAATCGGCTCTGGCTCCGATTGGCAGAGATGGTAACCTGACCCCCGGGTAAACAACATATATGGCGAGAGGTGAGAGAGAGCGCCGCATTCTGAACGTTGAGCGTGAAGAATCGAGAGGAAAAAAAAAAAGAGAGATAGCGGCAAACCGCTCTACTGGAGTCAACCTGTGTCTACCTGCCAGTGTAAAGGTGGTACAAAGTGTGTCAATTTACCCACCATGCAACACTGGTCAATTACAGATTTAAAAAAAAATCTGTGTTCAGTTTTACAAATCTCAGCTCATCAAGACAAAAACATGCTGAGGTGGACTTGACCAAATAAGAACAGTCATAGCTGAGGTAACTGAAAGTTGCAGTAAATTAGTTTGTCCACTAGAGGGTGATCGGACATAGCACAAGTGCAGGGATGGATTTTTGTTTAATAAAAACACATAAGCATGCAGCTCTGTGACAGTACCTGGGCCCAGCTTAGTGTTTTGTCAGTCAAGTGGTAGTGCACCATCCCCTGGTGTGCATCCTTTAGTTGACTTCCTGTGGGAGGAAATTCACATGTTTAGATATTAACCATGATTGATGCAGAAAAAAATATCCAAATCCCTAAAACACAAGTTAGAAGTGGTTGTATTTGAATCAAAAATGTTATTCTTATGATTATCATTCTAAGTGTGACTCTGTGTCTCTGACCTGGAAAAGTGCTTTCAATGAATTCTTTAAACAGATGCAGGTCACTGTCCTCCACCTCAGCCTCCACGTGCACTTTAGCCAGCAGAGTGTAGCCACTGCCAAACTTGCTCTTCAGGTGTTGGGGACTCCCGAGACATTTCATCTGGCCGTTGACCATCACCGCCAGCCTGGTGCACAGGGCCTCGCACTCCTCCATACTGGTGAGAGGACAGTAGTTGTTTGAGTTTCATATATGAGGATGTAGCAATAGAACTTTGTTAAACTGGTAATCAGTGGTATCAGTGGTAATAAAAACGTTTCCTTCTGAAATGTAATTAGAGACTAAATGCAGAAAATAAGAATACTCCAGTGTAATGAAAGAACCACAAAATTGTACTTAAATACAGTACTAGGGTAACAATTACGTTCTACCACTCCTGAACCAAATACAATACAATCTAAATCTCACCTATGAGAAGTGATGACTATGGCCTTGCCAGACTCTCGTGTGCGTGTAACAGAATCCCACAGCAGCCTCCTGGCCACAGGGTCCATCCCAGTCGAGGGTTCGTCCAGGAAGATGACCGGAGGCCCACCAATCAGAGCCATGCCCGCACTCAGCTTCCGCTTGTTACCACCACTGCATGTTGATGGTGAGATGATGTTTTACACACACAGCATGAAGCCTTATCCAGGATAACATGTACCGCGTGGCACAGAACACATGACTCACCTGTAGCTGCGGACCAGTTTATCAGCGTGAGGCTCCAGCAGCAGGGACCTAAGGACGTTCTCCACACAGCCGGACACATACTTCTCTGGTATTCCTCTGAGCCTGGCATACATACTCAGAGTTTCTCTTCCTGTCATGTGGTCCAACACGGCGTCAAACTGGGGACAGTAACCGATGCGCTGCTGCACCTGCAATACAGAGATAAAAGTTTACCTTCAAATATCTGCACTTTGAAAGCAACACTTTCGACCGAGTGAATGTAAACCCCTCTGCTCATACCTTTTTAATGTCCCTCAAAATGCTGTATCCATCAATGTAAGCGTCCCCGGAGGTAACGCTCTCGTCACCCGTCAGCATCTTAAAGGTCGTGGTCTTCCCTGCTCCATTGAAGCCCAGGAGGCCAAAACACTCGCCTTTTCCAACAGCTAGAGACAGACGGTCCACAGCCAGAAGATTTGTCCCGCTGCTGTACACCTGAGAGGAAGAGATAACCACCATGTCATACCTCACAGAGTCACATGCATCCAGAGTAAAGCCGGTTTCCACAGTGAGGCACTTTGTCCCGGAGTTTCGAAAAGAAAAATCGGTGCTACGTACCTTGCTGAGCTCCTGCAGAACAAGGGGGCTGCCGACCATAGACTCTATTATCGGCTGGCACTCCAGGACCCTCTTCCTCTCATCGGCCACGTCTCTGTCCTCTGGAAAGAGCGCTGCATCTAGAAGTAACTGAGGGACAAACACATAGAAGTAAGATGAAAATGTACCTTGAAAAATATAAAAAAACAAGACATTGCATTTTCCTCTAAACCCCCGTCTTACAAGAAAAGGGGCTTTCAGATGATGATCCACATCTTTTGGCAGCATATGTCCACACATCTTGCCATCTTTAACTAGACAGCCACTCAGAGAGCACACCTCCTCCAACAGTCTCCCTTTGGAACCACATTTAAATTCACTAGATCTGGATTTGTAATTAAAGGATCACCCAATTGCACACACTCATAAATATCAGACACCTAAACATGCCTTTTTTTTTCATAAAGATCCATTAATTATTCTCAGAGAATCTATTAAAATATGTTCACGCAATGATAAAGATCTGGATCCACACCAAAATTCAGTGGCATCTTTCCTGACCCAAACCACATCCTTCCAACATACAACTGCTAACTAACTAAACAAACAAACAAACAAACAAACACACACAGAAGAAAACATGAACTCCTTGGACGACGTAACAAAGGACAATAGTATATACAGTATAAATATGCTGTAGCATACAGGGGGTGGACTCATGAAGGAGATTAGGCACGATTAGTTCAATTACACAACAAGTGGAGACTGTGAAATTTAATCTTCAACCTTATGACCTGGAATTCAGCCTATTATGATTTAAAATGTCTATTTCATGAAGTTTTTTTAACGTTTAACCATATCTGCATGACCAGACACCATTTACTATGTGGTTCTACAATCACTACTCCAGTTGTCTTCAGGGATTTGGCTCTGCTCAGTCTGAATGTAATCATGTACACTAAAAAATAACATCCCAGGAGAAATCCAACACTGTGCAGTGCTCCCGCGATTCATCTACCTGTTTGCGTCGTCTGCCCAGGGAGGAGACAATTCTCCAGAGTGTGCGGCCAAACTGCAGCTCGATGGTAAACAGCAGAATAAAGAAGACCACTCCCTGAATCGAAAAGGCCACGAGGAAGCGTCCCACACCAGGCTCCGACATGGAGAAGTAGTTTGTCTGGTATGTGACGTCTAAAACCAGAGGAAACGTTAAGTTATGTCAAATAGATTACGAGCATAATCATGCAGAATCTATGCAAAAGACCTTTTTTTGGTAATACAACAGATTTTGTTATCATCTGAAGAAACATCTTAATTATACTTACTGAAGTATTGGCAGAGTCCCTCGCTAACAAGGTTGGATGTACAAAAAGAGAGTAATTCGTAGTTCTGGTAGAACTGGCTGAAGGACATTCCGAGGCAGTAGTTTGGGAAGATCAGGAACACCTTATCCAGTAAGCATGACAGATGCTGCAGCTTCAACTCTGGAGGAAGAATTCATGATGGAGCAATCAACAGGAATGACCAGGAATCTTTTCTTTTTTTTACCTATTCTTCTCCTTATATTTCCACTCTTTTAACCTGTGGAGTCAGATGTCTCCTCAGTGTCATTTCAAAAACTCAACTTCTCTCCACACAGGCCTCGAGAACATGATCCCTCACTGGCTTCATATCCACATATACTGCAGGTTGTATTAGAGGAGGGAAACCGTGTTGTTTCCCTTTCCACTCGAGATGTAATTAGCTAAATAAAGCCTTTACTTTCCCAACCCTTAAATCCACCCCGAGTATAAGCAGTCGATTTTTAATGGAAATTACATTTGAAAAAGTAAGGGTCCTATTTAATGTGAGGGCTATAAATGTTAACATTCACAACATTAGCGGCGCGACCTACAGAGTATTGATTATGGATTATAGGATTATAGATTATGAGTTGTACATGCGAGGCTTGCACGTTTGTTTATAGTGCATCTTTTGGCACCTTCTGAGTTAGTCATCCGAAAGCATTGCTTACTTAGCTTAGTTTATTTATATGAGTTTTTAAGAGCTCATCTAATGTGTCACAGAGGAAATAAATTCCTGTTAACGAAAGTGTCTCGCACTATTTTTACTGCAGAAAAGGACAGAGGGCCAAATAATCTCTGACGCTGCCAACAATCACTGTTATCACCGCTCAGGCAGGAGCGCAAGTAGAGAGTCTGAAATATGGTAAGAGCCAGAGAAAATCCTTCAGACCAATTTTTGAGTTCGAGTGAACCTGTGAGTGACAGATAGGAGAAAAGAAGAACTGGCTGCACCTGAAAAGATATTTGGACAAAGTACAGAATAATGAGGATTTTCTTTTTTTTGGGACTCAATCTGATTAACCGCCGTCAAAAGGTGACATTGTGCCCACTAAGGCACTGAGACACTTTGTCAGTGTCTACCTATTTTGGAAAGCAGTGTCTCCTCTCACCTGGGATGGCCATGATGTTGACAGCCAGGAAGGTGGCCGTGCCGGAGATCATGTTGAAGATGGTCAGGCGAGTGTAGGCAGTGGCAGCAGTGGAGAAGAAAAAGCTGAGCAGGTACATAAGAGGCACCACACCCCAGCCGTAGAGCAGCAGCAACAGCAACACATCCACCAGGTGGTTATCCTCGACGAAGGCCTTGACTGCAAACGCCCGGAATACCACCTGAAGACCACAAAACAAGTCAAGACACGAGCGAGGACAATTCAAGCATCAGTTCTATGCAGACTGTATTTTTAACCAGGACAAATCTCCCTGGCCTCCAACTAGTCAGTCTCAGTATACTAATACCCGCAAGTCATCAGATGTCAAAACTCACCAACATGAGGAGACAGGGCAGCAGGTAGTTGAACAGGTCCCACAGCAGCGCCGAAAACCAGAAGTTTGACAGGTAGACGCCGCTGACCTGCTGCACGTGCTTGGACTTAATAGCGGACTCTGTGACGAGCAGCAGGGCGAAGGTGCTGGAGAGGGAGGCCATGCCGTACATCAGGTTGATGGCGATGGCAAAGCCCGTCTTACCCCTACAGGCAGGAAGGAAAAATAAAGATGGTTAGGACAGAGAAGAAAGGAAGAGGTGGAAACTGGTTGATGATTAACTTTCCTGTCGTGAATCTAACCTTGTCTGGCCTTATGGACATTGATGTGTTGAAAAATCTGTCTCCTAGCTCTTTTCTCCCCACACCTAGTTAATGCATGCAAGGCCAGCCCAGCACGCCACTCGCCGAGAGCGAGTCCCTGTGGCGTACAGTCTACGCTAAGGAAATGGCATGGCTCAGAGGGCGTAATATAAAGTCATGGCTTTTAAATGCAACAATGGCTGAAACTCTTGGCAGGCGACCATTAACACTCATTAACCTCTTCCTGCAAGAAACCATGTCCGACAGATGAAATCATACCCTACCTGGTGGAGACAATAGTTTTGATATCAGGCTAATTGTTCACCACGCCCTTGTACTCACTCTGTCAGCCGGCCCTGGGCGATCTCCGACAGGTTGAGTGGCATGGGGTAATTTCCCGTCTCTATGGAAGCATTTGGCCCTGCTATAAGTTTGAACAGAGCGTTGTCCACCATCATGAGAGCCGTGGCAGGTGTGTGGTAGCCCTCGTTGTTGAAGTAGGCCGTTGCTTCAGTAAACTGGCTGCTGAGGCCACGGAAGGCAGCACCCACCACACAGCGCTCATTAAAGCTGCCTCCCTCCTCCTCTGCCTGGGTCAGGATGTAATCAGTGAAGTCTGAAGGGAGCGGAACAGAAAGAGGACACGTGGTCAGTAAACACTCAACCGAGCAGACGAGCCATGTCTCGGTCTCGCTCGGCTCACCAGTGATGTTGATGAGTTGGCCTAGCTGGGCGGGGAGCTGTGAAGTGTATGCGTTTGCCAGAGCAGAAGCCAAGGGACTCGCCCCGGGCTGCAGAGCCAGAGGGACCCTGGTGGGACCGTAGCGGCTGAGTGCCAGCCTCAGCTGAGGGGCGTTCTTGTGACTGGGGAAAGTGCGTGCCACGACTAAGGCCACGACAGTGAAGACCAAAGGAACCAGGAACTGAGCCACCATCACCTTCCAGTTTCTCCAGCTGTACAGCGCCCTCTTCAGGAACATGGCATAGAACTGTTGCAGGTGGAGTCTGACCTGGGGGCAGGGGAGAAAAAAGGGAAAGTGAAATGTGAGCAATGTGAACAATATCAAAAAAATAAATAATAGCATTTCGTTCCTCTTTATCTCACCCCCGTGTTGAGCTTGATGTTGGAGCAGTCCTCTGAGATGAGAGTGCCGCTGTCCGTGAAGTCGGTGACATCGGTCATGCCGCTGATGCTGCTGGCGTCGTCTGTGGTCCAGTCATTGGACCGTCTCTCATGTTGGTACTGAAGGGCGGGCAGCTGGATAGCCTGGATGTCCAAACTGGAATCTACCAGCTTTCCCACTCTGAGCACGTAAAGAAAAAAAAAGTGCGATTATGCACTGACAAACAGAAAACAGCATTAAAAGGTGAATTGATTATGAAGTCTGCAGTTTTGACAGCAACTGACTAGAAAAACTGTTTATGTATATACACATGAATAAGGATTGATTTATTAGTACTTATTTTCTTTTGTGTAACGAGAAACACCAGCTGTGCAAATCCATTCCCTCTGTTTATTTTTTAGTAAAAGAAGAAAAGCAAACCGGGGCTGCTTTCAAATAATTAAATTATCATTGAGACCATCCCATCCAAGGCCATTCCAACTATATTAGACACACTCGTCATGCCAGATACACTGTGCCTTTGTGAGCCTAGTTGCAAACATCTACACATCTTTAATTCTAAGGAATGAAAAAACTAAATATGAATAAACTGAGCTATACAACATCATATTTCCGTGGCAACTGCCTGCAAAGACAAATTTGCAGCTTACTCTTGTTGGTCATTAGACATTGGAACAATAAAAACACTTTAAATGGTGGAAATGCTACTATCTGAAAGTCACGTTCTTGGCTGCAATGTACTGAACTCCAGAAGGGAGCTAAAAAGTTGAAACAGCAGCTTTCTCTGTGTGTCATGTTTGATGTTTGCTGTGTAGCGTAAATGGCCAGAACACGGCGATAGCCTCTCAGTGTGATCTGTAAATAATGAGGCCTGTTGCGATGCTATACAAGCGGCGTGCAGCATCAGCCGTCTGCAGTGGCTGCGCTTGTGTGCACGTTGCCACAGATACGCATGTCGAGTCGACGGGGAAGCAGAAATAACTGCTCATTAAGCAGCAGGCAGCTGGAACTGAGATGTGTAAACAAAAAAAAATGCAAATTGTTCCATTTTACACAAGGATGGTTACCCCACAGTTGTGGAGCCATGACAGTTAAAGCTCTACCTCCATCTCTCTCAAGTCTTACCCTGGGCACTGAGAAAAACAGCTGATTAAATCGCAGATTTCAGGTCAGTCCATGGCTGATATTACTGTGTCAGGCAGTAGGACAGTTACTCCCATTGTCAGATTCTACTGATAAAAGAAAGTTAGCATCATGACCCCCCCTCCATGTGCTATTTCTCCTACCTGAGGAAAACTTCTTCCATGGTGGTGACAGAGGCTCCGTAGCTGGCGATGCCCAGTTCCTCTCTGTTCATCTCCAGCTCAGCGAACAGCAGCTCAAAACTGAGGAGTCATTAACAAAAGGGTAAATCAGGATAACACATTACACACAGTGAAGTAAAGGTTGTCGCTCAGCAAAGCTATTGATGAATCTAACGCTGCCAAAATTCATTGAATAATCATATCATAATAAAATACCAAACAGTAAAAAGAGAGAGAAAGAGAAAAGCCACTGGGAGGTAGGAAATACATACGGATGTGAGTTTATATTCTTTAATAAATTTCCTGATTCATTCTGGGACATTCTCAAGTGCACTGTCTCCTTTCACAGAAGCCAGAGTCATTATCCTTTAGTCATATGGTTCAGCAGAGGTGATTTCTGATTAGTGCTATTTCGAACCATTAGGCCACTTCACACTTTCCACTGTGTTTTTGTGAGTATTCAACAGAGGAACAAAGACCAGACTGACTCACCTGCTGGTGCTTTCTTTGGGCAAAATGTAAGAGAGCTCGGCTCCGGCGCTGCTCTCCAGCGTGGCGTTTGGAACATACATGTGGACAAGGCGGGTGATCTCGGACACGTTACAAAGAGCATCCTTTACTATCACCATGTGGTAGCCAGCACCTGGTGAGCAGAGGAAAGGAATAAGCCTGTGTAATAACAGCAATCATAGCAATCACGTGTTTCCACTTCATAACTAGATTTTCAATTCTCATGAGCAAGAATGACATCTGATAATATACATTAGGTCACCATGTCTTTTGACAACCATTCTACACATCTATCAACTCTGAGAAGGACATGGTCCGCAGCCATTTCGACATCACCCTCCTCTTACCATATTTGTTCTTAAGGAAGAGCGGTGACCCGCAGCACTGCAGCTCTCCTCCTGCCATGATGATGATTCGGTCACCGAGCAGGTCAGCCTCGTCCATGAAGTGCGTGGTGAGCAGAATGGTGCGACCCCGCTTCTCCCCTTGCAGGAGGTCCCAGGTGGCACGTCGAGCTGAGGGGTCCATACCTGATGTGGGCTCATCTAACATTACAACCTAGAGATGGGTAAAGATAAGAGGAGTTGATTGAGGTGGAGAGATATGACAAAATGAATGACGCTGAATAATGCTTGTTATATTCGTTTTACCTTGGAGTCTCCAATGAGGGCAATGCCAATAGAGAGTTTTCTCTTCATGCCACCAGAGAGGGTCTTGGAGTGAGCGTGCCGCTTGTCCTCAAGGTTCAGGATACGGAGGATTCTGTCCACCTCGTCTGGAATCTTGTCTTTGGAGTAGCCTTTCAACTAGATACAAGAACAAATAGACTAAACTACCAGCATTTACCACGCTCTAAAAATGGGAAAGTTTAGTATTTAGAAGAACTGAAAAGTTACAATAAGCTGATAGAATAATCCACTGTAGTAGGACACCAAGACGGAACTTGCATGGAGTTTTGTCTCTACAAAAAAAAACATTAAATAAATGTATAATTTGGAAATTATGTGTCAACCACAAAAGGATTTAGCTGAATGAATGTGTAGTGACACAAAAGTCTAATAAAGTGGTTTGAGAATTTGGACCCCACTGTAAATGTATAGTAGGTGTGCATGTTTGTGTAGTAGTTTTATGTATACGAGCATCACTGTGTGAGTACCTGTGCGAAGAAAAGCAGGTGCTCTCTGACTGTGAGGTTATCAAATAGTACGTCGTGCTGGGGACAAAGTCCCAAACTACGGCGGATCAGAGACATGTCCTGACAGATGTCGTAACCGTTGATGTAGGCCCTGCCACTGGTGGGAGGAAAAAGACCTGCAAACACAAGCATAAATACGGGTTCATATCAAATAGGCGGCATCTATTCTTATCTGTGTGAGAATTGCTTTGTTCTATATCCTGCTCACCTGTCAGCATGGACAGCGTCGTCGTCTTTCCAGCACCATTGTGTCCCAGCAGCACCGAGATCTGTCCTTCAAACATGTTCAGCGTCAGATCCCGCACTGCTGTACGTGTCTTGTTGCCCACTCTGAATTCCTATCGAGGGAACAAAGCCAAAACCTTTATATGCACATCCTAAGAGGAAATAAAGGTACCATCATTGCTGCAATAGATTTGTTGTCATGACTGTCTATGCCACCTGCACCAATCTAAGCAAGGGGGTCATGCTGACTCTCTGGGCCAGAGTTTTCTTTTTTGCTGCTCACCTTAACAAGGTGTTTGATCTTGATCCCAGAGACTAATCCAGCTGGTTCCTCCTCTATAAACTCTCCTTTCAGAGCCTTTTCTGCATCCTCCTCTTCCTCTTTCTCATTCACGAGAGCCATGCGAGGGCTGCTGCACCAGTAGGAAGGCTGCCGATGTGGAGATCGAGAGTAATTGAGGGAGAGGCAGAGGAAAGATGAGGGATAGAATAAAGGTCTAAGTTAAAAATTGTATCATAATATCAGCGTATATTTCCAACACATTGGTGCATTTTATTTTGCACACTGCGTATTTCTCACAATATGAATGAAGTAAGGTAATTACAGGATGCTACAAGGGAGGCAGAGGAACTAGACCAGGCATAGAAACACTAGACAGAGAGAATGGGCCGACATTAACATTGTTAACGTGCACTCCACGCTACACAGGAATGTTTCCGGACTGAACCGCCCTCCCTGCTGCACTTCCTAAAAACCACAGCTAATCCTCCACTTTCGTGAGAAGCTGTAGAAACAGCATCTCATGCCCACAAACACACAATGGACACCGAGTAAAGTGCGTCAGAATCTAATCCACACCCTGCTAGCAGTCTCTTAAATTCCCGAATCCTGGGAAATAGGGTAGAAAGTGTTTATTTTTGTGTACGTGTAAAAGGCAGGCCATTTTGTGATTGTCCACAGTTCTTATAAAGATAAACATTTGTTTTGGCTGAAAAGACTCGGACATTTCCTGTTATTCTACTTGGCTGAACCCAACGATTTACTCTGGCCGATAAGCTGCGACCTCTCGGTTTCAATCCCCTGCGCTGTCACTACATCGCAGACGGTTTTTTTTCTCTCACCGCAGGAATCTCTTTAATCTACGGCAGACTAAACGGGAGACATCAGCCTTGACCTTACAACTACCTGATGCTGTCATAGGAGCTGAATGGATCAGGTTTCATTAAATAAAAGGGAAAAAAGAATGATACAAATCTAAATTTCTTCTGTTAGATTTGGAAAAATAAATTCATCATTTGATAACAAAGTCTCTGAGCCGAAAATAAATGAAATCCTGGGATGCCAAAGGTTAACAACGTTTCAACTACACCTCTCGACCAAACCCATTAAATGCGAGTAAATTCCTAGTTAAATACAAACTATCCAATCTCACAAGTTTAACTAATAAATTAAATGGGAAAGGTGATTAAGGTGATATTTTGTTCGCACACGACTTCCTTCTTTTTCGTTGCACCTCTCAATTTTACTTCTCATGTTTGAATCAGTGACTGACTCTGCTGTAAAGACGAAAGCCACTGGGACACTGGGACACACGCAATGTGGTTCAATGACCTTCTGCTTGCAATTATCTGAAGAATCCATATCTGTTTTTATTGCATTATCTGTCAATGCTTACACTAATGCATCTGTATTTGGTTACATCCTCAGTTAATGTATGTGTGTGCATGCATGCGTGAGCGGCTTAGTGCACAGCCTACCAGTACAAAGAAGTAGGATGGCAGAGGCACTCCATACTCCCCAGGAAAAACTGCTTCCACGTACCAGGCTACCAGCCCATAAAGCACAGAGTCGAACAGCAGCAAGGCCATAACCTGAGCCATGGAGAAGTTGTCGTCCACCGTGACAGAGTCAAACATGTTAGACCACTGGATTCCTGTGCCTGTGGAGGACGAGAAAGACAAGATTAACCTCAAAGATAACTCAGTTTTAAAAAGACTTAGAGGAACAAAGAATCGCTCCATATTTACAGGCTGTAGTTTGAAAAACGAGAGAAAGTCTCACCTTTGCCTTCGAATATTCCAATGAGCTGAGCACCCATGGCCATGGCCACGTTGGAGATAAGGCAGGCTGACACCTTCTGGGCATGGCTCAGTAAATCGTAGCGTGGCCACAGGAACAAATAAGGCAAGTAGCTCAGAAAATAAATGAAGCCGCCCGCTGCTGCTGCCACGTTGGCTAAAGAGAGACACAAAAAGAAAGAAACACTGGATAATGGGATGATGATAAGTAGCGAGATCCATGTAGCAATAAAGAAGATTGATGTTTGACCAAGAAACAAGCTCTTGTCTTGTCTGTTTGCTGTCACACATGTCACACAGATGAAGAATGAAGAAGATGAGCACCACACATGGATTTGTAGAGCTGAGAGGTACATTTCTATGTGAGAAAAGCCATTTCTGCTGTAAAATCAATTTCTCTGATTGACAGACAGATTCTGTGAGAGCTGCTGAGAGGACAAAGGAAGGATGGGGGATAATTTTGGGAAAGGTGCTGTAGATGAGTAGGAGGAGAGATTTTGAAAGGCTTTTTTACTTCCATTTCTGTGCAGCATGAAGGAGTTACTTGTGGCGGACAACGTGACATTTTGAGTCTTTCTGGACCATTGATCAAGAGCCATTATCTGTTTCTAAAGAGTAGAGTGGGGTGGGAGACAGCTGCACACACAAAAACAGCCAGAAAGAAATAGTCCACTGAAGGCACTTAAGGATGCTTTCTGTTGGTTTGGCCTATTTTCTGTAAAAGCCCTTCTTTCCTCTTCCATCATCATATATAAGAAAAACAGAGTCGGGCTTCATTAATAACGATCTTTGGGTTTTTAGCAACTTCATATTTCTTTGTGAAGTGTCACAGAGAAAAGATTATTATTAAGTGGATTCTTTTGCTTCTTTAGTCCACTCAGTTTAACAGTACTGATTCAATTATTTACAGTTGGACAATTAATCAGGCTAAAAATAGCGAGCTAGACGGAGACAGCAGGAAAAAGAAAGGAAGTTTCAAGTTTCAGTTTACACCCATGTCTGAACAGATGCATGTATTATATGTGGTGAAGACAGTAAGATGGGATTTAATAAAAAGGGTAGTAAGTATTTTTATTTTATTATTTTATATGAATTCCTGAATTAAGCAAAAATCTATAAAAAAAGCTCCTTAAGGCAAAGTGAACATTTGTGCCAAATTTGAATGAAGTTGTGAGGTCACAGTGACCTTGACCTTTGACCACCAAAGTCAAATCAGTTCATCACTGAGCCAAGGTGAACAAAAGGAAGGCCAGACCACCAGCACTCATAATGCCTCCGGCTATGTCTGTCGCCAGCTCCCATTCATAAAAATGACACTAGAGGGACTCAGCCACATTATATCTAAGCAATAAAGGAAAACAGCCTGGGCACAAATAACCTTATAATTAATGGAGAGAGAAATTAAACACCTCATTGTAAAACTTAAGCTTTTCTGTTCTGCTCTGCCCCTATGGACCAAAAGGCTTTTAAAGCTTAATCATAACCAATTACAATTGTACGTAAGTTCACAAAATAAACTTGCTGTTGCCACTTAAGCCCTTGACTGTTTTGCAAGAGACTAGCAAGCAAGAGTAAACTCTGGAAGAGTAAAATGCACAAAGAAGGAGAGGAATTGTGATAACGATGAGAAGGAGGTAGAAACCGCTAAGAAGTGCAAATAATTTGCTAACAATGCATTTCTCTTCACCAAGACATGGCACCTTACTAAATGTGCTGCCTGGATTAGCGAACATTGATCAAATATATACCCACACATAGAGGGACATTATGTAATAATATTAACCCTGAGGAGTCTTGGGCTATTTGGGCCATTTTTTAATTTTGCCTTTATGTATCACATTAAAAAAAGCCTTTCCTATTTTTGGTATATTTTTCCAGCAACAAATTGCCTATATCATCAGACAATACTTTTTTCGCTTTGACATAGTATATCAATACATAGGACCCAAAAACAAACAAGAAACTTCAACCTGATTTAAGAGGATTAATAATAATAATAATAATAATAATTAGCTTATAACTTTGCTTTTTTTATAGCTTAAGAGCCTTTTGTTGCTGCTTTTATGCTTTGGATCAGAGAAAAGCTGAAAACCAAAACGTTGACCCACATCTGAGAGACCACGCACTGTTGCACGCACTGAACATTTCAGCCTGCTGCTCCTGCAGTTAAACAGTGGAATGAAAAAGGCATTTGACCACACATACAGTGCAAAGCACAAAGACGTGAGGAAAGCGTGGGCGGACACAGAAACACACACCTCGTGAGAAGAAGGCACTGATCATGAAGCTGAAGTTGATGGTGGCCACAGTGAAGACGAGCAGGAAGACAAAGACCAGCGTGGGGTCACTGTAGCTCAGCACTGCGCCGTTCGGGCTCACCTGAAAGGACACATTCAGATCCAGCGCTCAGTTATCACTCACATGTTTACTGCCTCTGAACCAAGACATTAAGTAATTGTACTGAAGCCGATATTTCCCTTTCAGAGACATATTCATTTATGTTTGTCGACATAGGCCAATATGAACTTTTAACAGAATAAACAATGCAGAAAAGATGTGCATTTATGTTTACAACAAAAATGTTTATTAGTTTTGTACAACACAGTTTATGGTTCAACTGTAAACTATCCTGTATATCTTGTAAATCAATCTGTGATTACATTTCGTTGTCATAAGGACTTCGAAGGAATCACTGTAATAGGAATGTTTAGTCCCTAATATCAGTATCAGCCTCCAAAAATCCTTATCAGTTGGACTCTGCTATGAATAACGACATTATATTACAGTTTCCTTTGCTTAAATAAGTGGCAATGGCATTACATGTTGGAAATATTGTGTTAAGTGATGACAATCTGTCACACAAACTCACCTTGATACAGATCAGCAAGGTAAAAAAAAAGACTGAAATGGAGAGGAAGAGGAAGAACATGAGGAACCAGGCGCTCCAGTGGAGCCAGTTGCTGAGACCCATCATCCTCATGTACTCCTGAAATGCACGAGACAAAGGATCAGTCTGGCTGGTTCTATTGCTAATTGTCAGAGCAGCCCACACAGAGACACGGAAACACACCTTGAGCTTCCTTTCCTTTTCCAGCACGACGGATCGTACAATGTTGAGGGATGTGTACGTGAAGCTGAGCACCATAAGTAGGGGCAGTTGGTTCTGAATGGCCAGAATGAAGACGTCATATATAAAGGCAGGATACGGAAACCGTGACAGGACCACTCTGACCTGTCGCAGCAGAGGGGCAGCAGCAGTGCTGTAAGAATGCATGATGGCTCTGTCCACTGCATGCTGCACCGCAAGAAAGCCCTCTCGATTATAACCTAAACAAAATAAAAGAGCAGTTATTCAATTTGTAGAAACTGTATCAGGGTTCCAAGGATTTTCTCGTGGAGCAAACCCACTTTCTATGTGACCTTGTTCCACAAAATCCCATATTCTCTCTAGAGGTCAACACTAAAATAGGTAAAAGCCCTTGATGCAGAAAAGTGGAGCTGCAGTGGTGAGTTACGATGCATGTGGAAGTTGGACATTCATATTCATGAGATCCAAAAAGCTTGTTGGTGTATATTGTGCTGCTGTGACGACTTCATCTTGCATTCACCTTTGGCACTTCATTAAAGCCGTTTTCAAACATGACCTGCGGCTAGAATCTGGACAATTGGCCACAGAGATATTTGGATTTCTTCTTTTTTGCGTCTGTCAGGCGTGTTCGCGGTGAATCCAGCGGGGGATCCCCTGCTGTGCTCACACATACTAGGAGGCCAGGGAGAAAAAATCCTCAGAAACTGCAGAGCGTCTCACTCCAACATTTGCGTTCACACAAGCACCTTCTCCGGAGAAAATATGGAGGAACTGCAGATTTGAGTGCTTCTCTAAAAGCAGCTTATGAGAAAGATTTGCAGGGCTTCTTGGGGACAACAGAGCAGTGTCGCCTCTTATCCCCGGTTAATCATAATCACATAATTTAAACCTGACTTATCCACTGCATTTGAGGATTAAGTTTAAGAGCATGTAATGTCACCTGAACGGTGCCTGACACCTAACAAATGGCTCACAAATGATGCAAGGCCATGCTGTAACCTGATCCTGCCAAAGATGGTTGCCCTGGAAACACAGCCTGAAGAGAGGGCTAAGAGAGATAGTGGGAAATTAAGAGCTTTTCATAAATCACAGTCTCTGTCCAAGCATAAAAATATAATGTTTAGGACTAATGCTTATTTGAAAGAAATATGAGGCTTGTATATATTGAACATTTAAATTTGGACTTGGTGCCTTTCAACGCAGAAAAGGGAGAGAGAAAAAGTGAGAAAGACAGACAAAGAAAAGCAGAAGATAAGGAAGGTCAAAGAGAAGATGGGTGGGGGGGGGGGGGGGTCCTACCTGGTGTGCCCCCATCCTTGTCATGCTGCTCTCTTGGCCCTGGCATTAGAAAAAGGGGAAAGAGACGGTGTGTGTGCCAGTCCAGGTCACTGTTCGGGTTCAACTCCGACTTCTCCTTGATTGGGGCATTGCGAGGGGTGAAGGAGAACCGCAGGTGGTAGCGCACCTGTGTGTGAGAGAGAGCAAAAAGAGGACATTTTCAGACATGACCTGCGGGTAAAATCTAGAGAATTGGCGATGGAGATTAACTGCAGTTTGCCTTTCACACATGCACAACACAGCGGGAGATTCTCTACACAGACACATTCACAACAGCCACAAATCCTCTGCATTATTCGGGCGAGAGGTGAGGCAGCTGGGAGCAGCAGGCGGAGAAAGTCTTCTTGTTGAAGAGCGGACAATTGTGGAGGTTAGAGGATTTAAATCAGGATGCCTTCTGGGTGCCTTATATTGGGGGTTTACTGGGCATGTCCAATTGGGAGGTGACCACCCGTTAGAGCCAGAACTCGCTGGTGGGACTACATATCCCATCTGGCCTGGGAACATCTCAGGAAGAGCTGGAAAGGATGTCTGGGAGAGGGATGTCCTACTTAGACAGCTGCCTCAGTCACCTGATCTGGAATAAGCGTAAGACGATATATACTTGGCTTGTCTTTAACATTGAAATAAATAATAAATGTTTTATCACAGTGTATCTCAGTTTCAGTGTATGATCGCAGTCATACTGACTTGTATCCAAATGATAACAAAGAGTCAAAGACTTTGGCTCCTCTTTTTTCTCAGCTTTGATTATTAAAGCTGTGATAAGTGGTTGACTGATCTATATACGACTTGAACAAACAGAAGAGTGAGGAAAAATGATTTGCTTTTGTTTGATGTTTTATTATTGTTCTCTCACCCTTTGTCTTTTCATGGTTACGGTTCATACGTCCCTCAACAAAGACGATGAGGCTGAATTTAATTGAACCGCAAGGAGAGAGACACAAACAGGGAGATGCTTCCCCTTTGAAAGTGGGGGTATCTCCATCCTGCTGTGAGCTGTGGCAGTGTGAAGCCTTCAAACCTATTAAGTCGGTCAGATTCCCCTCACACCCAGATAAAGCTTTTCCCATGTGGGATCACACTGGATAAACCCATGAATTCATCTGTCCTCCGTTATTCCTGCTACGCTGGAGGAAAGGTTTCAACTCTAATTTCATTCTACTTCATGTATATTGAAAGCAGATAATCCCGTCATATTTTCTTTGACAAGGTTTGGTCTAAGAATTTCCCTCTATAGCTAAGGCACCAGCTGAATGTACATTTAAACAAATGGAGTTTCAGAAAACACGTTGTCTGAATCAGTATTAGTTGTCACACATTCTGAACGTACGCAGTATGAAGTTATGCTTTTGTTAAAATAAAATTCAAAAAATACAGATAAGGTGAATGTACCAACAGTTAGACAGTGTCTCTGAAGCACTCACTAGACAACAACACAGACAATGTGCTGCAACTGCGCCCACACCTGCACTGGGAAAATGGACAAGTGTGTGTGTCAGTGTGTGTTTTACCTTTAAAGGCAGAGGTTCATCGCCATGGAAAGCGTGCTCGAACACCACCGCAGCCAGCAGCTCCTCTGACCGAGGGTCATGCCTCACATACTGGTCCAAATGCTCCTCTGTTTCAAAGCCATGCACTGGAAAAGAAACACACAAACAGATATTAAGAACATTGTATTAGTCGTGATGTGCTTTTTATCTCAAATACATCTGTTTTCATGCCTGTGTCTCACTGCCCTGCCTTGGTGCTAGTTATTCTCAGACAGTCAGGAAGTTGGTCGAGGAAAACATCCTGCCTTCATAATACATTTTTTGTCAATGTTATCATTAAAACAGGTCAAATCTTGAGGAAAAATTGAACTGAACAGCGCCACATACTTGCTTTCTTTGACACAGATGCTAGCTCTTATAAAAAAGGGAAGAGATACCTCCAAGGCTGAAACACAAAGAAGACACTGTGACAAAAAAATCCACCTGAAAAAAACCCTAACCGACCAAAGAGAGCAGGACAATAATAGCTCATATCTTTTTTGCAGTTTCTAAAGCCCTGAATTTCTCAATGTCAGTTTTTATTCTACTTATCAAGCACACATGAGGCTATTGATTCTGAGTCTGGCAGAGCACAACATTTTTAGACATTGGTCCCAGGGTTAAATCTGGGTCAGTCACATAAAACAAACACTTGAAATATGAAACACACAGAGAGAAACAGGTAAAAGACAAACACCTGTTAAACACACCAGGCACTCGACACACTGCTCTTAACTTCACCAGCTCGTAATTCCCGGACTGTAGTTGTATCTCGCAGTTGGGGTTACATAGGCTGTTTTCAGACGTGAATGTTCAAACCCAATTTCCTGGGGGATATTCCAGAGTTTGCGTTTCACATAGGAAGTACTACGTTGACATGTACGTCTGCGTCTTCTACATATATGGCACCATTTTCCATCCTGAGCGATTTGCAGTTTTCCTGCTGTATCATCACGTGCTCAGGCCTACATTATCTGTACATTAGGGGGTCATTTGCGTTTATATATACACGCAAATGACAGCCCCAATGTACCAGAGTTCAATTCATGTCTGAAAGCAGCTGTAGAAAAACTGTGGATAAGCTTATTAAGAAAAAATAGCTCATAATTGAATTTGTTATTTGTGTTTAGGTAAAAAAAAACACGACACATAAACAGAATTATAATTCGTTGTTGGCTGGATGTGGCATCTACATGTGTATGAGTGATTTCCATGGAGAAGCCCTTACTTTAGTCAAAACGCATATTCTGGTGGGTTGCTGTATATGCATAAAACCTAGCCTCAATTCCCCTCCACCTTTCCCTGTGAGCGCGGAGACGGGCTAAATTATTCATTAATGGCTGAACTGGGATCTCATGCGGCTGTGTACAGGACAACCTACAGCCACTCAGATCTGTCTACCTGCTGCCTCGAATCTGTCGTCAGGCCCACCCAGCTGCCGTTTGTGCATCTTTCCGATGGGTAAAATATGTAAACAGCCAGTGTGAACACCTGTCAGTCAAACTGTCCGCATTATTTATCTGGGTTGCTGGTCGTGCAGAGAGGGCGTGTGTGTTTCAGTTAGTAAGAAAGATAAAGAGTGTACTCTCATGCTACAATGGGCTGCGTGCCTCCTCTTCGTCCCTCTCGATACAGTGTAACACAAGAGAAGGGCGTGCTCTATTTAATCTCCTGTGGGTTGTTTCTAGAGGAACCAGTATTCCCAGTTCTGCCCTGAATTAAAAGTGGTGTGTGTCCAGGCTCAGGTATATCTTTCACTGGTTATAATGGTGTAGAAACAGCTCCCATCGTGTATGCAGATCCACATGCTTTTTTGTTCGAGTCATGATTTGTTTCGTACCAACAGCAGGACACCATTGTCTTCCAAGAATCAATATTCTTGGTGAATGTTAGAAGATCAATATTCCTCCGACGACCTGTAAATATAAGGCCACAGCCTGTTGGAGGAGCAGAGCCTCAAGACTGAAATCAGGAGGAAATAGATCCACACTAAACCCCTGACATTGTGTTTCAACATTTTGGTTTTTCCATCAGATAAAACAACAATAATGTAGAGTTTATACCGCCACCAAGGCCCAATAGTCACCTTAAATTATATCAAGCTACACCAAATTGCACACACATATAGATATTAGTCCCCAGAAGGCCGGATTTATTTTCATCAAAATATATGAATATTCCCTGGAAAATTTGTGAAAATGTCAGTCCAAGAAAAGAAAACACCCTCTCGCACAATGTTTGAGGAAGTCAATAAAAAACATTCCAAGATCCTCCCCAATTTACTATGTTATTCCCAGAGCCATACCTCAACCTTCCACCAAGTTTTGTGATAATCTGTCCCAGTCGATTTTTTGTAATCTTGTTACAAACAAAACAAACTAATAAACCAACAGGGGTAAAAACCTGTGCTCCTTAGTGGAGGTAAAAACTATGTTTACAAGCTTTAGATGTGTTGTTAAGCAGACTTTTGTTAGCTTCACATGAAAAAAGACCAGCGGTGAGAGCAGTATCGACTGTTGAATAAAAACTATTTTATTCCCACACAGTCGCATGTGAACTGAACCCGTCGCCCATTTCCTTCCCGACTATGACCCACCTGAGGAGAGAGACAGTCTGACTCGCACGTTCTCCGCCACCTGGCGCACCACACTGGAGTTACCGGGCACGTAGGCCAGCTGCAAGGGCTGCAAGAATATGGGGAGTGCGTCGACAGCGTAGCTCTCATAGACCGTGGCATTCGGGTAATCCTCAAAAGGCACTTTCTGACGCAGCACGATGAGGATGCCAGAGAACAGCAAGGGCAGGAGTATCTCCACCAGAGTTACCAGGATTTGACGTTTCTGGGAAATAAAGAGATTATCAGTCATTTTTTAAATTAAATTTTGAAGGGGATATTAGGGGACATGTTGTTTTATCAATGAACATGAAGAGCAGATAGAGAAGATACTGAGATTAATGAACCATGTCATGCTTGACAGATCACTTCTAAAACACTAGAAACCTGCGTAAAAAAGAAAAAAATGTGAGAACCTCATTTGAAACACACAGCTAAGAAGAATGCAGCACTCAAAAGTAAACACAACTCCATTTCAAAACTGTTAATATGCTTTGAAAATGCTAACTACAAATCATGTTTAGCCGAGACGGAGCATCAATTTATTCTTTTCACACACCACCCTGAGTCCAAACTAGACGGTGGAAATAAAGCCTAATTTATATGGCGGCCTCTTCCTATCGACTGATTGGAGAACAAAGTGACTTGGACAGTTTCAGGACATCACACAGTCAATCTCAGAGGGGAGCCAATATCAGACCCTCTCCTTACAGCGCTAAATCAAAGTTAAGAGAGAAATAAATAAACCCCAAGACACATTCCCTCTGCATGCACATGTATAATATAAAGTATTTTAATGCATAAATAGATTTGACATTATGATAACATTTGCATAATGCTCTTTTGTGTACAGCTGCGTCTTGAGCAAATCTGTGAGGGGGAAATGAACACGTGGTCAGTCGAGTTTTTTGGTCAGATATTGCCTGATTTAAATGAAAGTGTTTCTATTTTTATTTATTTTAAAGCTGTTTGTGTTCAGACAACAAGGACCCAGACTTTTTTTTCTTAATTTTCACAAAAATGACACGTCTGCACTCTTTCAAAGTAAGGAATCATGATTTATATTGTTCTGACACATGATTTATAGACCAGTATCACTTACTATAAGCCTCTGAAGTCATTACGTGTCACGGTGCTGCTGACTCCCCTGAGTCAGCGCTGTAACTCAGAAGAGTCATGGTGCTGCTGATGCCAGTGGGACCGGCTCCATGTGGAATATAACGCTTCAGGGACTTAACACTGGGGTAATTGTCTCAAATGCTGCCATACATTTACATTCACTCATCTGGCAGACAATCCTAAAGCAGCTTACAACTGGGGAACTGTAAAGCTTCAGCAGTGTAGAAGAGAGAGCTTGTTAAATCTGCTAATTCTATTGAAGAATTACATTTAAAAGAGATCTCTGTGTTCTCGTAAAAGATTTATTTTGGGGCATAGATATTTTTCTTAATCACATATAGTCCACATGCTTACATTTTGTTCAAGTAAGGCTAGAGGCCACTGTTGAACAAAGAACAAGCACATCAAAAAAATAATTCCTGAACCCGATCTGCACCAAACTTCTATGGATCTTTACACTGATCCATACCGAATACTTTCCCAAAGTTTCGTGGTAATTCATCAAGTAGCTTTTGTGTTATCTTGTAAACAAACCAACAAACAAACAAGGGTGAAAACATAACCTCTCTGGCAGAGTTAACAATACTTGTAATAATAATTTGCAAAGCACTGAAATATCATTAGTTATCTGCTTCTAAATATGACAGGACACAACCAAATCCCATAATGGCCTTGTGATGTAGAGTAAGGTCTTTGTATTAGTGACATGTTTTAACAGACCTAAATTACAGTGTCCTGTACATAAGATGTGATAGTGCATTACATTCTGAATAAAGATTAGGTGAATAACATGTACCCTGAGTCTCTGTTCTGCTGCCAAGATGGTGAATAAACACCAACAGTTTTTTGTTTTTTTCTGCCCGGCCCTAATGGAGTCTCTGGACTACCACAACTGTGCAGCAGCGGGTTGCCAAAGAGTAATGGCGTAACAGCCTCCTCACACAAACATGTTATGCAGCCGATAACCAATTCCATTTCTGGATCGTTGTGAAACCATCAGCTGATATTAACGCTACGCAAGCAGCCATGTAGAGCAATACACAGCAAGAAATGTGCCAAGACTCCAAGCCCATGAAAATCAGGCAATGTTGACTGTATGAAATTCTTTCCCATCTACTGTAAACTGAGACAGAACCTGAGTCTGATGATATTATGGTCCATGAACTTTATATTTGTGCAATAATTGCGTAATCTGCTATTGTAAGACAGCCTGTCTTTCCTGTTGGTTATGATCAGGTGTGTGTAACCTGCTTCACCGCTTACCCTACAAGATAAAACACACACACAACACTGACCCATGAATCAAAAAACTACATAAAAGAAAACTATTCTTGTAATAATACCTGTCTCGTGATATATGTCACAACATTAAATAAATAGAGCAACCAAGTAACTAATGGTACAAATAATGATTTCCCCGAGGCAGCCATATATGGTGAGGAAAAGCATGTGATGGCCACTAACATGCTGACCAAGCTAGAGCCTGAGATACAACAACTCAGTGGAGACACAGTGGGGTCAGCTAGTTGTCGCTGGGTAATATCATTCATTTGTAGAAAACAAAACGTTAAGTCAGATCACTGTATTTATGATGGCACATGAGCCAATACCTTACTTAATACTGTCATAAGGAACTCCGCTATGTAAACACAGCTGCATCTGACAATTCACAGTCGCAAATATTGTCACCACCTAATAAGGACACGCGAGCTGACTTTCAGACGTGCACTGAACTTTGGAGATCCTCCGGAAATTCACCAGAGGAGCTGTATGTTTGAACGCAGGTGTTCGAAAGCCTCCGATGTGAGAACACAGCAGGTGATCCCCTCTGCAGGATTCACCGCAAGCAGGCGGGCACATTGATGACGTTTCTAACATGCGACAGACGCAAAAACTAAAAGAATGTAAGGACCGACGCCGGTGTCGATGTGCTGTAAACAACAACCAACAGAATTGGTAAGTTCAGTCCAGCCTCTCTCTGCTGCACCACCCCTCACCTGAATCCTGCGGAGGCTTCTGTGTTGTTGTGAACGCATCTGAGCGAATAATCTCCCGCTGCGTTGTGCATGTGTGAGTCCCTACCTAATTCTCTGGACATCCTCCAGAGTTCATGTCTGAAAACTGCTATGCAGCATGGGTGTGGGTGCAACTTCTTCAAACTCACCTGCTGAAGATAGTTTTTCCACACCAGCAGTCCAAATTGTCTCGCGATAGCCATTTTGGATCAGTGCGCAGGGCTCGGTCCCGTCAGACCTCTACAGTAGTTGGAGACAGACAGAGAATTACATTTTGAGCTTCAGGTAAAATATAAATACATTCAATCTTTAAAACGTTTACAAAAAGTTTAAGTTGAGTTTTTGAAACAGCTTCTGCTCAACTGTGTCAGTTTTTGATGTTGGTTTCTATTCAACAAGAAAAAGGGAGAAGTGAAATTGGGCCATCAGCAGGATCACAATGAGAAAAAGAAAATGTTTTTAATCACGAGCTTATGACAGAGATTTAATTCTGACAAAACAAGAACACATGGCCTGGGGTGGGGGGGGCAGCTATGGAGGTGACATCAGCATCTGCAGGAAAAGACAGCAAGGAACAAGAAAACAAATGCAAATGAGAGACTAACAAAACAACTAGTTGACATCCACATGTTGGACCAGTTGGACAAGCAAAGCTTTTAGTTTTAGATTTTAGTCGAAGCTACACGAGAAATGCTTCATATGGCAAACACATGTAATATGAGCGATTCCATGTACTGATAAACACATACATCTAGAAGAGAGGATGATCAATAACATGAAGCCAGATTACCCCAATGTCTCCATCTCGGGTGACTCACATTTGACAAAACAGCTCACAATCCATGAATACAACACTAGTAAATAATTCAGAAACCTGTTTGCTTCATACATAGAGATCAAATCTATTTTATTAATTGAATTAATATTTGCTTAATGAATCCTTTGAAAGGTTATTTTATATAAAAAGGAGCAGTGCATCAAAGTATAAACCATGTCACTTCCTGTCGCCAGCAGGAGGCGCTGTGTCGATGAGTCAATATTGACATATGGATCTGATCAGGCCGGTCTTGTGATCGTGTGAAAGAGGTTTGAGGCTGATTGGACAATGCACAGAGGACTCTTTTTTGGCGAATCATCAACATTTGACGCCACGCCACAGTCAAACCATGTGGCGAAAACTCAAAAATCAAGGTAGTTTTAATCTCCATCTTGGAGATTAGGCTAGGCCTTGAAAACATGATTCGTTTGCCTGAAAAACAATAATAATCACATCAGTTTCAATAGGGCCCGAGCACCGACAGTCCTGGCCTGATGACATCTACACAGAAATCAGTCTTGAGGACCTTCGGACAAACTTTGACATGGTTGTGGTCAATAGACGAGGAGGAATACAAGTGTAAGACGTGCAAAAAACAAGACATTTCCTGTTGCCGCGAGGGGGCGCTGTGATTTTAAGTCACGGTTTCTATGTAGATGTCAACAGGCCGCGACTCTAGTCATACATATCCAGTTTGGATTTGATTGGGCCACGTATGTCTGAGAAGCAACAACCTCGTGTTTTGATGGCGAGTGATCGAGATCTTTTGAAGTTGATCTGATCAAAGCTCTCGGAGGTTTTCGTTAAAATACACAAGGTGTAAAATGGCCATTATGTTGCAGTTGTCCTTATTGCTCCTTGATACTTTTTTGTACTTTCTGGTCACGCTACACGTGTTTCACGATTTTCCTGAAGATATGTGAAAGCAAATTTAGGGGCTTTTCCTTAGGTGGCGCTGTTGAGCCATTTTGCCACGCCCATTTCAAATTACTGCAGAATACCAACTAGTTTTTGGGGTCTTTGAATTTTCTGCGAAGTTTCATGAGTTTTTGAGCAAGAAAAAGCCCCCAAAGAAAAGAAGAAGAAGAAGAACAACCTTCTCACTGTCGGGGCTCGGGCCCTAATTACAGACGTGAGAGTTCCGCCTCTCTCGTGTCTGATTGGACCCGCACAGCCCTGTGGACCCCTCAGATTGGACAAGCGACCTGCCCTTCAAACCCCCGCGGAGTCTGATGAATGCTAATAATGGAAGGACAAAGCTCGTTGTTTCCCCAAATAATAACCCGCTGACGGCCAAATACCTGCGAGGGAACGGACCCGGTGACGGTTCGTCTTCAGCTTCCTTTAAAAAGAATGGTCCAGACACGTGAACTTCACCAAGCTGCGCTCCTGTCGAGGTGAAAAGCACTTCCTCCTTTTTCTGTCTCAGACCCGCATCGAAAGCATCACTGCGGGGGCTTCTTCCCTTCACCGACACCGCCGAGGCTCGGCCCGGCTCGGCATGAGTGACCCGGCAGGACGTGTAGTCTGCGGCCCGGGTCCGGGTGTCTGGTGCTGCTCTCCTTCGGTCCGCTCCGGTGCCTGCTAGCGGGGCGACATTGCAGCAGCTGCCCGTGAACGCATCGCAAAATGTAGGGACAACCGTCAACAAAACACACCACGTGATCTCACTGGACCTGGCCTGTCACGTGATCGCACCAGCTGGAATTCATTGCCACATCTGCAAGAGAACTACAGTATATTTCATACATATGTCACTCTATTTATATCATAACAGGCCCGCTTGTTTTGTTTCCTGCTAAACGTGTCATTTTGCATATTAGTGTACAATTGTAATTTTCATTACATATCACATGTATTCATTGTGTGTGTGTGTGTGTGTGCTAATATGAAAATATCCTGCCTCAGACATATACTTATTAAAATAGATGTTTTTCATCACCACATTTGTTTAATAGATCCCTGACAAAAATGATTTTATTGGTTTTCGTTTGTTATTTATATTATAGGGAAAGAATGTTGGCAAAATTATTGTTGTATTTTTTTTTATTAGTGTAATTTACCTCAACATATTCTTCAAATATCATTTAATTCATCAGCTTAGTCTCAGGTTGTGTGTGTGTGATTTTCATTTGTCATATTGGATCCGATTTGAGAAATTGACTATAAAAATACATTGCATATCTATGTACATATTATATTGTATACTATTGTGAATTTATAGCCATTTTCATAACTATCTTTATATATATATATATATATATATATATACACACACAGTTCAGTCAAGTAACTTCTCTGCTAAACACACGCTCATACTCACATTAAAAACAATCTGCTTGTAGGTTGTTTTTTTTAATCATAATCTGGAAACAGATATTTTCAATACTCTTTATATATTAATGCCAAAATTTAACAAACTCAACCCCACTTCCATCAATCAGGAAACAATTCAGAGTAAATTAAACTGTCTGTGTGGTGGCCATTGCATGGAAAATGACACCAAAGAAACTTGCATGATGGCTTTTTTTATTTCAACTCAATACAAAAATGACATTCACATCACGTGAGGAAATACTGTATTGTAGAAAAACACGCTTCACATAGAAAACTGCCTTTTTGGAATGAAGCAATAACAATTTCAAGTAGTAGTGGCATATTCTTCTTCTTTTTATACATATGGTACTATGTACATTTATAAAACACAGGCGATAACCAGTATTGAGCAACAGTTTAAAATGTATTTAGTGAGTAATAATCACTGAGTCAATGTGTACTCTGCCATCAAGATATAACTTTCCTTTAGTGACTGAACATCCACTTCTCTCCAAGGAGCCAAATCCAATCCAAAGTATTGATTGTTCATGCTTAAAAAAAAAAAAAAAAAGTTACATTTCATTGAATTGCTCCCCTTCTGTTATGATAAAAGTGCTAAACCCAGTTCAACTCATCAGCATGTAAAGAGTTTCATATTCCATTGGGTTCCTCAATACATCTTATGAATAGTAGACTGCAGCACCAAACACTTGGAGGTTGAGGTCCGTACAATACTTATTCTGATGGTGAATCTTGGCTCGTTCCAGTACATTTTACTGAACATACAGTGTCAGTATTTCCATAGTTAACATCCTTAGGTTGGTCTGGTGTTCCTGACAACGGTACAGTGCCGTTAAGGTAATATTGTTAAAAAATATCAATAACAGCACATCAGGTGTATTTGTACAAGACTACAGAAAATGCAGATGACTAAAAGACTAATTTCACAGCTGTTTCTTTTTGAGTAGATGGCCCTGAAAACACAAAATGACACAACCACAGTACCTTCGGCAAACACAAATAGAACTTAGTACAAAACTGAACAAGTACTAATACAGTAAAAAAAAAAAAAAAGTTGTAGGTATCAGGTAGACATTTTCATCAACAAAGACGATGACAGAGTAGTCGCGTATTGATGGCCTTCACCAAATACGACACATTATTTTCCTGACAGTGCATACCAGAGACTACGGTAACCAAAAATTGTCACAATGACATGACAGCTTGGCTTTCCAAAACATGATTTTAACAATAAAAACTTTACCCAAACAAGTCTGTGACATGACATGTTTTGAGTTTTGTTGCAGAAGGCTGTAAAATAAAAAAAAAATGGCAACCAATGTACCAGGGTCCTGAGGAAAATGAAGTTATGTTCCAGTGGTTTAAGAGCTGACTGTGAGCCTAGGTTCATGGGAGGTATTCTAACAACTGTAAACAAGGAAATGAAATGTATTGTAAAATAACAGCAAGTTTCTAGGTAATTCATATTTATATAATGGTTTTCCCTTACTTGTCTTAAACTCAAAAGTTGACAGGACCAGTGCAGACTGAGAGGAGAGAGGATCAACGTCGAGAACTAATGGAAAGTGCTGGAGGAGAAAATAACCAGCGTCTATAGGCTCAGAAACCCCACACTGTTAGAATACCTGTCCTCTTCCCTGTCCTCATCCTCCTCTCTTTCAATCTCGCCTCCGCTATGAGCCGCAGAGTTCTTCCTCTTCACTTGTTTGCTGGACGTTCCCCGGGGCCTTTGCATGGGCACCAAAAGATGGAAGCCTGGTTGGGCGTTGGCAGAGGCTGCACCCAAGGAAGGCATATAGGTCTTAAACGTGCAAGGCACAAGGGGGGTGGAGGAGCAGGTGGATGAGGGGCTAACGCTCTGGACAGAAGAGTAGCCTGAACTGTGATGGTCTGTAGAGGAGGAGAGGGGTTCCTGGCCTTGGGAATCTGTTTTCACCTCCTTTTCCACTTCACAGAAACTGTCTTCATCACTGGACAGGGCTCTGCAGAGCTCGACTTTGTCATCTGCGTCGTTCAGAGGGAGCAGTTTGATGGATATCATTGAACCTATTGAAAGATAATGACAGTGAGACATTCTGATAAAAAAAAAAATTAGAGACTGTAATTTAGTCTGTGCAGCTACTGTCACTGATCCACATTTATTCATAATGCTTGCGTACAGTTATAGCTTAAATTTATGCACTCGCTTACTATGCCGGACATTGCAACTGCTGAGTCATCTTTAGTTGCATACTCCCAGAGGACTGACTCATGCATTCTTCCCCTCTATGTATGGATAACCTCATTAATATACTTTACAGAATAACACCTTTGAGAATTTACTGGTAATCACACATCAATAAATGTGCACAGCCAGTTTCTTCCTTTTTCCCCCCCAACACTCACAATCACCATCTTTCTCGCCCACGCCTTCTTCCTCCTGGTCCCCCTCATAACCCGAACAGGAAGTGTCCAAGCTCCAGTCCAGAATGTCGCCGACCAGCTTCTCCTCCTGACTGGATAGCTCAGCCGTGGGCGTGGCCACAAAGCTGGCTCTGTGGGTCTGCATGCCGTCATCGCGTCTCCTTGGGAGAGAGTGGACAAGCAGTGGGTTACAGTGAGTCACCGATGCGTCTCACAGATGGCACAAACAAACACCTTCTGGACAAGACAGTGTTTCTCACATAGCACAGGAGACTTGGCACCAATATGGAAGTGCTAAAGGAGCAAGAGGAGACGTGGGGTCTGGGCAGGGGTCACTTTTCAGTTCAATAGTGAGTAGCTTTGAGCCTTAAATAGTAAGGTTCTACTAGTTTTATATAAAGCTGGGAACCTATGATACGAATATAGTAAAAAATATGACCAGGTGTTTTATCTGGGATTTTGTAATAGTCATCCTGCCACGTAGAGTGGCTTCATCAGAGATGATTTCTGCTCATGCCCTTATTGGAAAAACTATTCAGCGGCCCGGTGCCTTTACAAAACAGTGAAAGCCCAGTAAGGCTGAAATGCTCACAACAGGACTATATAATCAAACATAATCATAAAATATTTAACGACAAACATAAAATGTCCAAGGGGCCATCAGGTGCTCTGCATTATGCAGTAAGTGTAGTGTCATAGCTGTCCTCCACTGCGTCACCATTTAGATCATATTCAAATGCCGTAATACACCACTCAGCTCTAATGGGTTATAATGGGGAACCTGCGTGTCCGGGACTGGCTTACCTCTTGCTGGTGCTGGATGGAGAAGCAAGGAAGGTGTGGAGGTCTGCTGGTTGACCAGTCGGGCTGGGAGGCTCCATCTGAGGCGCCACCTCAGGAATTTCCAGGATCTGACACAGTTCTTTATAATCCATCACCTTGTGAAGGCCATGAAATAAAATCAATGACCAGTTACATTCACACAAGCATTGGAGACTTGCAGTGCCACATTTTGTTTTTAGAAAATTTAATATAGGAGGAGCTTTCCTATGCCTGTTAGAGAGAAAAGTAAAAGCACCTTTTCTTTGCTGATGTGCTGGTAGAGTTCGTCTTCAAACCGTTGCTTGACTCCAGTCAGAGACACGTGTCTGTAGTCTTTGGGAACATCTGGACTGAAACTGAGGAGGGAGGCAGAAAAAGAGAGAAAATGACTGAGTTTGATCCACTTTGCTTCCTGCCTATCTATAATCAACTCTTGGAAGCAAATCTTGTTACTTGTCCATTTGAGGATTAGTTTGTCGATACAACGCTCACCTATCAAAGTGACTCACTCTGAGGCACATTTCTGTGACTCAGTTGGAGATTTACACACACAGACACACACTACAGATGCCTCCTGCTGTCCTTTATGATTCTGCAGCTCTCTAGGCTTCATATTTGCTTTAAAACACCACTGGCTGTGCATTTTCTTCACCACCAGTAATCCTATATCTAATCAATGGCTATATAAGCGAGCAGGAAACGGCCATGGCACCAATCAATTTATGTTATCTCCTCTTGGACCTTTTCTATAGCTTCAATAAAAAATACATACATTTCCCATTATAAAATGGAGTTTAAGTAAGTGCTACACAGTAAGTTGAATCAATGAGACTAATAATCAATACTTCTTGAAAGAAGTCCAAGCATTTGTTTCTGTTCTTGTGTTGTTTCCACGATGGAAACCATAGATTATTAAATGGAGCTGAAGTCATTACTGGACCAAGTTTCAATAATAACCAACACCAGGCTTATGACATGACTTTTGAAAAATTGCAACTTGCTGTGAAAGGCTTCAGTTATGTGATTACAGAATCAGATTTTTTAAAATGCCAAACAAGACTGCTTTCAGATACCAGATGTGGAATTTGCATTGCTGTACAACATTCCCAATAATTTGAATCTTCTTTGTCCTCCCTTTGTCAGCCTGTATTTGATTATGCAAAGAATTATAAAAAATATGTATAAAAATGTATATTTTCTAACTAACCAGTCTGAGAAGCTAAAAATCGTTTCATTGAAACTGTTTTAGAAATGTGTAGCCAGTTATTATGGGTAATGAGTTGATCTCATTGTAATCTTTATAAAAAGGGGTAAAAGCAACCAAAAGATTGGAAACCAGGGTTGAGCCATGTTAGCAACACACTTTTTCATTTTTGTTGAATACTTAATTTGATCATCATCCTTCCATTGTTGTTAGGGCAAGAACCTACATACAGAATCAATGTAAAATACAAAGAGGCCAAAACAATGTTCCTTAGCAACAATGAGCCAAATGATTATCTGCAGGGGTTTAACCTCCACTTCAGTACACAAGTAGCAGCTAATGGACCTGTTATTTACTAGCTTACTAGCTAAGTTAATAGCTCCTGTGTAGAGGTTGTTGTTTGGTCTAATGCTGTTCTGGGAAAATGTGCATAGTCTGTGTTTAACACTTTTCAGCTTTTAGAAAGGGAGATAATGCTATGGTTTAGCAGCAAGTTTGCTTCCTATGATGTCCCAAAAGAGCATCACAATGCACCAATCAGACCCAATTTAACATGTAGCGACACCGCAGATGCCAAACAAACTGAACCTATTCAAGGGATTAATTTAGAAAACTGATTTATGTGGTTGCTGTGAAACTCTAGTTAATTTCAGGGTAAAATTCAAATGGGTTTCGCAAGAGCAGGTATCATTTCTACGTTTTCTCTCCCAGGGTGATGGGGGGAAATAATTTATTCATGGCTGATCACTTGTATTCATGTTAAAGAAACTGTTTAAGTGCTCGGTCTGTGTAGTTGCAGACATGTCTATGTGTGAATATTTTGACCTGGGAGACTGGGTGAGTGTGGAGGATAAAGGAGGAGGATGAGAAGACAAATTGCTTGGCTACCAATCCACACGCTGTGAGAACTCACCACTTGACATAGAGCAGCACAGAAAGAGAGACAAGGTCTTGCTTGGAGAAGCCTGTGTAGTCAGCCAACTGGCCCGGCCAGACTGGAGCTGCAAGGAGGGAGACCACAGACATACGTTAAGGTGAAAATAAACTTTACACTTAACTAAAGTTGTAAATTTGCTTTGTTTTTGTATTATGTGACAGTGTTTAAAATGTGACTCTATGCATCTTTTCAATCTGGCAGGTTGTCTATGTGTGTCAATGAGTGTTATTACCATAGTGATGTAGTGCCCGTGTGAGAAAGAGTGCAGCACAGGCCAGTTTGGCGGGTTGCGGTGTGGCGAGAGCAGAGTAGAGCAGAGACAGCTCACAGATGTAGCCGAAGAGGTGAGTGGTCCTCCTCTCCAGAGGGAGCAGAGACAGGAGCACCTCCCCATAGTCCAGCAGTGTGGGGCTCTAAGAAAATAAAAGAAATGACCATTTCATTTCTGTACATTAAAGACTCTTCCAAAATATCACAAGAGTTCAATTTGTTGTACTCACTCGGATCTTTCCCCCCAGCACAGAGATGACCTCTCCCATCATTCGAACCAGGTCCTCATATTTGTAGGTGTTGTCAGTGAGCCAAACAGCCTCACGTATGGTCAGGATTTCTTTACTCATGTAGCTGTAAGAACAACAACAAAATGGTGTCATAAAAGCACAAAAAACTTGTAATCTCCAAAGAAATTGCTTTTAATAAAATCAAAATACACATCTGGATAGTCATCACCCCACAACAATAATTACAAGATGGACATGAGAGGGGATGTTCTCACCGTGTACAGACTACCATGCAGGCGATGCCTAACAACTGAAGGCGAGCCTTCGGGACCGAGCGGAGAGACAAGTAGCGGTCAACACATCCCACAGTGACATGAAGTGTGAGGCTGGAGAAGTCCTTCATGGTGGTCACCTCCACGAGCCAGTCCACCAGGATGTACCTACAGAGGCAGAAAGAAACAGACATATGTAGAAATTGAAGATCATGTGCAGATCATTGAAGACCACACCCAAAAGAATTCAAAAATGACACTGAAATTATTTAAGTCTTTGGTCCTTGTGTTTAAGATTATCTGAGGTAAAATCTAACCACAACCACCAATAAGGAGCAGACAGTATTTGATATTATAAATCAGTTATGATGGCCAAATCCTCGGTGAAAGGTTTTTCAGGCTTACGGGGAAAGGTTTCGTTTTACTTATTGAGAAACCTTGTGCTAGTGTTCCGTTTCATCTACTTCTTGGTAACATCATTAAAGAAATGCAAGATGATCCAAACAGGGTGAGTCATCACAATGACTAATTTAATTGTTTGCAGATATTAATCCCCAACAGACTGATCATGGCAGCGTTTCTGTTCCGGTCTACCTCATGGTGTCCTTGATGCCTCGTCTGAGGATGGCCTGTGAGCAGCGCTGTGATGCCAGGTTAGACGAACTAAAGAGCTGGGCCACCAAGTCAGAGCAGGCCTTTGCCTCCAAACCCAGTGGGTTCCCAGTACCGCACACTTTGGCCAAGGAAAACTGGGGAAAGATAAAGACATGGTGTTTAATAAATAGTTCAGAAGGGTTTAAAGTGGCTTGATATCTGGTTGACTCCATTTAACAATTGAACAATAAGGTTGATTGACTGAGCAAGTGTTTGCTACTTTAATTACAGAGCTTGTGACTATGATGAGTCAGTCTTTGTGATTCTGTGCAGCAACAGCTTTTCAATGCTGAGGAGGGAAAAAATATGTCAACAACTGTCAAGACCTCTTGACTCTGCATTATACTGCTTCACTAAGAACAACTTTCAACTCTGGAAAATTGTCAGAATGGAAAATTAAATAGATTATGAGGGAAAAAAACATGACAGCTGAAAAGCTGTCAAAGGACAAACACCCCACTGTCTTTTGTCTTATTACAGTGAACCAAGGAAGAACAACAGCTTGAGAATGACAGGGAAGGCCATTCAGTGACTGAATATATAATAATAATAATAATAATAACTATTTATATAGCTCCTTTCAAGAACAAAAGTCACAAAGTGCTTCACACACACTACAAAAACAAAGAGTACACACAATATGCACAATAACACACCTGTGCCTCCCAGCATCCTTTGCCAGCATAGTCCCTGAGGGTTCGGACACACTGGAGGTACCGGCCTGGATCTGCCATCTGAAATTCAAATATGAAAAACCCATTTAATCTCCTGCTTTGGGCCACATTTGTCAAATGAAAAGCCTGAAAAAGCTTTTTGCAGGTATTCAATAAAACACTTATTGGTTCAGTGAAACCTTAGGCATTTCATTTTAATACAAGTTTCAAATACTATAGACTAATGAGCCTACATCTGAGTTTGTAATGGAAAAAGTTCAATCAATAAGGTCAATGTTTCGAAGAGTGTGTCTGAGGAGAATACTAAAGAGGAGATTGAGACTCACAGCTGCTTTACGGTTGTGCTCCCACAACAGGTAGGAGCTCTGAAGACAGCCAGCCTGCGAAGACTCCTCCAGCATAGATATGGCCTCTGAGTGTTTTTCACCCTCCTGAAAAAAGTTAAAAGGATACCAATGTCAATTTTATTTATATAGCACATTTCAAACAAATTGGTTGACCAAAGTGCTTTACGGGTGTAATACCAGATGGAAGATCTTGCATATCAGACAAAATGTTTTGATCCAGCACATTTAACAAGGCAGTTAGTCTCACATTGTCTCAACTACAAATGAATGTGTCAAGATCCTGGAAAACAAATTAGGGTTCCATTTAAGCTGCATGAATTAATTGGTTGCACTTAAAAAGACAAAGCCCACCAGTGTATGAGGAAATCAACAGGGAATCTAGGGCAACAGTTGCATAATATGATGACTGGAGAAAAAACACTCCACTTTTCTACTGCTAATAACTAGTAGGACAGTCTAGTGGCAGCAGTACAAAGCTCTAATCTTTGATAGAGGATGATAGAAACTGGGCTGACCACACCCAGACAATCCGATTCAGTCTCACTTTCATACTCACTTCAAACAGCTGCAAAACCCTCGCCAAACAGTGCAACAATGGGCCCCTCTTCTCCTGTGGGGACAAGAGAAAACACATCAACCACTTGAAATGATTTAATATCTTCTTCATGTGAACTCCAGCAGTTAGGGTAAGTTAGATCATGGCAGCTTTTTATGCCAGTAAAAGCAACGAGAGACGATCACCATTGTTTTAGAGCACAGTTTGGTTCTGTGACCAAAAAAAAAACTAAACGAATCTGAAAACAACAGGGTTTGTGGGATGACCTCTGAGAAAAAGAGCAGGAAGAGAATTGTATCTTAATGGTCAGAAGAGAGAAAGTATCAGTGAAATGTTCCATAGGGTTAGTTATTTAGTGTAATTTCTGCATACTGGCTTCAGAACCGATCAAAAAAAAAAAAAGTATGTTCATCTGCCCTTTTATGTTGGCAGAAGCAAAACTTACTACGTTGGTTTCACACTCAGCCTTGAGACGGTCAAACACCATGGCCTTGCAGCAGCTGCCGGTGGGCGACCACGGAGGACGGATGAACACCCAGATGAAGGGATCTGCTGTGGGAGGGCACAGGCTCTCTGCCAGGCTGAAGAAGTGGGAGGCCTTACGACCACACACATCTGCTCGGCCCTCATCACTCAGCAACGCTGATGGAGAGAAAGAGGGCACGAGTGAGGTGCTGTGATAACTGAGTTTTCATCAAGAGGGTTTTAGATCTAATTTCATTTGAATTACATTCATTTTATTTAAACCAGGCTCTCATGCAAGGTATTACAGAAACATAGCAAAAGAAGGAAATGGTTGAACTTACGTCCTTCATTATACAAATACGCAATGCCTAGTTTCACAGCAGCCTCGAAATTCCCTTTCTCAGCAGCTCTGAAGGAGGAGACAATTTATATTAAAAAAGCAATTCAGAAGAAACACATTAGTGAGTTTTATTATTATTCAATTTAACAGAACTGACTGTACCTTTCGAATAGCCATAAGGTATTGGGGGATGGCCACGTGTCCCTGAAACTGACCCTGGCCCAGACACTGGAGTGGTTGTCAACAATGTCTCGCAACTGGGAGTGAACCTGGGGCAAAAGAAGACAATTAGTCCTTGAACAAAGAAGACCAACTGATCCATTAGGGTCAAGTGGTCACAAGATGTGGAGCCAGGAAAAAAATCTGTGATGGCAAGACACAAACACACACGTGCTAGAGGTTGTGTAGGAGTGTTAAAGTGTGTGCAGTTTGTGTACTCACCGCCCTGACAGACAGCAGGTCCTCGGCAGAGAGGCACTGGAGCACACAGAGGAGAACCTCCTCAGGCAGAGACAGCAAAGTCAGGGCTGGAGTTCGCTTACTCACCCGCTTCCGTGCTGGTACCGAGTAGCATTTTGAGCAACGGCAGTGAACTGAAGCAAGGAGGAGGAATATTAGGTGTTAAAAAAAAGCATATATTATAAAACAGGCAGTTTGCTAAGGACAGTTGAAGTGTGTACACACACACACACACACACACACACACACACACACACACACAAATTACCCAAAAAGCATTTCACATCTACGTGCAGGGCTGGCAAACTAATTCTCACGTTAATGTCAAACTAATATTTGCAGTTCATCTAAAAAGCAGGCCAGTGGTGAGTGAGCAGATAACAAGGCACAGCGAGGTGAAGGTTATGGCTCCACATTCAAATGTCTCCAGGCTGCTCCGGACCAACCCTCTGCTCGAATGGGAAATTGTATAAACCGGGTGAAAGGTGAAAACCTCAGACGAGTGCAAAATAAGGTCAGAACATCTTCTTAGATGTTGTTGTGGGTGATAATAGCTTCTTAATGTCGGTGAGCTGAGGATCTGACAGGGAGAAGTCGCATCGAGTGAGCGCCCAAATTTCCCTCCTGTGGTTCGAACCCTCAAGTTAAGTTTCCCCCCCCACCCCGACTTCTATCAAGATCGGCCTCCTGTTCTCGTTTCTCATTCACACAAACGCTTAACGTGACCTCGACAGACGCGTTTAAAGCGAACACGATCGACATGAGCCTCCGTTTTAAACTGGGGTAACTTCAGGGGGGCAATCTGTGGCTACATCGGTTAGCGCTGGTGCTAGCAGCTAGTTACCAGAGCTAACCCTTGTTATGCTTAAGACTATTGTAGCACTCGCGCACAAACACACATGAAGCCAGTAGCGTATTTTTGACAGTGGGGAAGGTACGTTTTGAGTGGATTTAAGTCACTTACCGCCCGCTTTCATTTCAAGTGCAGTGGAGTCTCCTCGAGCAGCGACGCCTGTAACGTTAGCAGGAACAAACGAGGAGCTATTTAAACGTCGAGGCTATCGTCGATATCACACTTTAACAGACGTGCTCGCGACTCCAGCTTGTGTTGTGACGAGGCCGCGCTACAGTGTGGCTCCGTGTGTCTGCTGTGGAGCAGAAGTTGACTAATGTCCGACCGTAAAGTTTCTTTTTACCTTGAATTCAAATGCTCGCACGCTTACTCACTTGTTGGACACGCCCCCGCTGCTGCTCTAGCACCGCCCGCGCTCAAGGTTTAAACTCCAGATTCAATCTGATTGGCCGAGCGCGCTGACGCCCACCGGCTGCCCCATGGCCCCGCGATTGGCCGGCGCGGGCAGCCGTGGCAGCGATTGGTCATATTTTATAAACTGTGAAGCGTCGACGGATCATTGGACAACGCGACGGCATTTCGAAGTACGCGCTCGCCAGGGGAGTGCGTGCGATTGGTCGACCCGGTTACGAAGCGCGTGCGAAGGAACCACCCATTTTACTGCGGATTGTGGGAGGTGTAGTCGAACAGGAAGTGCGTGTTTAAAGGTACCACGTTTAAAGGGACACGCGCACAATCAGATCAGCACCAGCACAACTACAACAGTGAGCAAGAGAAAGCACTTTGAAATCCAAATCAATCAATCACATTGGATTTATTTAGTCCATATTCACAAATCACAATTTGTCTCATAGGGCTTAACAAGGTGCGACATCATCTGTTCTTCACCCTCAACAAGAGTAAGGAAACACTACCAAAACAAAAACCTATTAACATGGGGGAATAAAAACACAGAAACCTCAGAGAGAGACACATGTGAGGGATCCCTCTCCCAGGATGGACACAAGTGCAATAGATGCCACGTGTAACTGAGAACATCAACAAAATAAATGTCTGATAGAGGTGAAGGGAGCCGCAACGACAAATGAATCGAGGAGTTGTTGTCAGTCTGTCAAGCAGTCTTGTTGTAATCATAGTCCACGATCAGCTGCCACCATGATCAGGATCCACCATGACCCACAATCCATCATCGTGATCCACCACGACTATCACTTGGTAAAGGTGAACAAGAGAATGCTGATGATGGTTGATAATTTAATTGATTGTTTCCTCCTAAGCCGTAAATCATTCCACTCAAGCATAATGGTTGTAAATAACCGGGGCCATAGCCGATCATCATTATAATTGCCACTCAACTCTATCAATTTCTGGTTATTTCAAATAAATCCATATGCGCATACATTCTACTGATTATGTATATACATTTAAAAAAGTCTTAAAATATATTTGGGTGAGCTTTTAAATGTGTGATCAAAGAAAAGCATTTTCATATTATTTAATTATGAAAAAATAATACATTTTATTATCATTATTTTCTAGTTTCTAGTGTTTGTAATATTTTTATACTGTTCATATATATATATGTATGTGCTTGCACTAACACACAAAATAAATTTATTGTATGTGTATACCTACTTGGCAATAAACCCTGATTCTGAGTCGGATTCTATTATTACATGTTTTTTGTTTTAAATAATTGGTTATGTCTCATCTCTTGTAGCGTAATTGTAAATTAAAAAAATGCTCAATTAGCTTTAGTCTTAGTTCATTATGTGTAATTATGTATGACAATCATTTGCATAAGATCTTGTCAGTGAAACCCGAGTTTGAAAAAGAATTAGAAAGAAAGAAAAATCTGCTGAATGCACTGAATGCATTTGCCACACTTGAGTAAATTACATTATGATTAAGACCATGGCATTGGATCCCCAGTGTGAGAGGATAGACCCCCACTCACTCTGCTGAATAGGGTCCTCTTAATTGCTGGTCTTTAGGAGAAGGTCATAAAGGAGCTGAGTAAACCACCATACTGTAAGTGATCATTTGTCCTTTTCAGACCTTCTATTGATCACCTGCTCTCCCAATCATCACCTACAAGAGCTATGTGAACATTACGTCTACCTTTCAATAGTTGTCTTTTTTATATATCTTATCCAGTTTTTTACACCCAATACAAATTAATACAGGGCAAGTCAATTCAGAGATTCAGGCCTTTTCTTCTTCTATAACTTAGACGTGTGATGGTGAAGAAAGAAAATCAATTTTCTGATGTTTTTCTCTGCACCAAGTAAGGTGTGTGTTTCTTGCTGTATGTCATAATATGATCAAATTATCTGGCAGCCGGGTGACCTCAGATGGGGCAGGGGGCTGTGACATCCTCACCTCGACGCATTCACTGTTTCCATAGAAACCTCCCAACCACCATTTTGTCAGTAAAACACAAAGAGTCCAGCAATGGCTATAAGGGGAAAGAGAGTGGTTGGCGCGTATAGCCTAAATTGAAAGTAATTATAGCATTTAAGCTGTACTGAGTGCACAAACACTGTGAAGTCCAAGTCGATCATTTTTGTCTGCCAAGCATCCGGTATTTCACCGATGAGCTGCGCCGTTATAAAACCTCCCACAGGAAGTCATTGAGTTTGTTTTGAGAAGTAGCTGAGAGAGTGATGACTTCCCTCCTGAGCAGTTTACTTCATAAGAACTGCCTCTGATGTGGGAAGGTATTAATTAATGAAACAGACATTAGAACATAGTATAAATAGTTCTGATTTGACCACAAGGGTTCAAATCTAGTCATGAATCAGCTACCTCTGGTCCAAATGTTAGAAATAACTCTAAAAACGATTACATTTCAGAGGAAGAAAGAAGAAATAAAAGAAGAAAAGCATGACAGTGTATATAACAGATAGTCAAATAAGAATTAAGAATAAAAAGACCAAGTAATATGAGTAATATCACATGAAAATAGTTATAGAAAAGTTGACCCAAAGATAGGCTTTTTTACTTGATTGTTTTTGTGTATTTTATCATTTGCTATCTTTGAATTTAAATGACATTGTATTATTTAGCCGCTTGTTGTGATGTTATGATGCATGGCCTACTATCTTAAACCATAATTTCACTCAGTGGAGATCATACCTCTGTCAAGGTCTAGCAGTCACCTTATAAAACCACGTTTAAATTCACTAGATCCACATTTTTATTTGGATCTGCACCAAATTGCAAACACACTAATACATATCATGAATTATTCCCTGAGAAAACAGTGAAACAGATCCTTTCTCACAGTGTTAAAGGTTGTGAAGAATATTTCCTGGATCCATCCCCAGATCAAGATCTGCCCCAAAATTCAATGGTTCTTCCTTGACCTATCCCACATCCTTCCACCAAGTTCCATGACAATGCTTCCAGTGGTTATTGTGTAATCCTGCAAACTAAGGCTACATTCAGACTTCAAAAACCGATACAGGTCGGAGGCATGTGACCTTGACGTTACTCTAGAGCAACATACGTCACAATACTACGCAGGCGGGAGTCACTCTGTTGATACAACCATGGCAGGCAGCAGCAGCAGAGGTTGTTAGTGGATAAACAGTGAGGTGTTAGACCTTATAAGTATTTAAGGGTTTACACTGAGATCCAAAGAAGGACGAGGCTTTGTGGTAAAAGACCAATGAGCTCAGCCCAGACAATTCATTAAGTCAATAAAAATGTGCACATCAGATTATGTGATGACTGAAACGTTGATATGTGAGATTGAAAGAAACAGAGCGACAGCAGAGGAAAAATTAAGAGAAGACAGGAAGTGATTGGGATGAATCATGGGGGATTAAAGAAAATGTTTGCTTTATAATGTCATCCAGAAATAATCAGTGTTATTCGTGATTTAATACCATCGCTTCTCATCTCAGTAGTTTTTATTAAGATACCAACGTGACTGTTCTTAATTTCCTTTCGTTCGTAATTTAATTTGACTGTCTATCCAGACATGTGTAACAGTTGTTTGAGCATAACGGTGACTCCATCTTACAGTGAAGGTTTCATTTGGAGCCAACAGCAGTCAGTGGCTAATCAAACACGCTGAGCCGTCTTCTGCACAGATGCTATTGATCAGGAGTTTGAGTGAAAAAATAAATAGTGTTATTTCAACCACACTGCAGATGGTTTGAATCCAGACCAAATGACGTCACGTTTGTCTGCGTTTTAAACTGGTGCCAGTTTTGTAGAGTAGTAATAAAAAATAAAAAAGGCCAAACAGCGCTGAATGCTTGTGACTGAAGCCAAGTCCTGGAGATTGAGAGGCGGATGAGTTGCTCCCATCTGGTTTCCTGTAAATCTCTGCTGACCCCAGCAATCCAACTGCCCACTTCCACACCATCTGCACTTTACCCCGCTGGCCTCCCCACCCTTCATCCAGACCCGAGCACTCTTCCCCCCCACACCCACAGTGGTTTCCCAGCACAGTCACTGATGAAAATTGTTTCTAGACATAAAATAAACTGGTGAACTGGGTTGTTTTTCCAGTTGCACAAACCTCTGATGCGGAATATCTTTATAATTTTTTCCAGTAGGGGGTGACATTCATTCTGCTTGGTAGCGACCAGTCTGTTTATCATAACAACCAAAGCATCCCACACGTCTCTGACCAAGTCATCCAAGCTGGCAGGGCAACACATGGCAATGTGTCTATATACAGCATCGAAATTTCAAGCACAGGGGAAGCTCAGGTGGTCTAGTCCAACAAGTTAATGTTCAATGTTAATGGTAGTACAGTGACAATTATAATAAAAGATCTGCATGCCTATTCATCTGTCTCCTGAATATTTAGCCGGATGGAGGTCTTTCCAGGTCTGGCGAGATAAGGCATCACTCCCAAAGTAAAGTAGTTACAAACTAGAGCTTCACAGACTGAGGTGTCCACATAACATTTATTTAATACAACAGTTAAAATTTACATGTAAGTAGAAATATTACAGTACAAATATAAAATACTCATATATACAGCACCAAATATTAGAGGGCGCACAAACGGACGTGTTTCATGTGTCACCCACTAGAGTGACGAACAGCATAGGCAAGACAACATGGCTGTCTACTGGGTGAGGGACATACTGTGTTTCCCCCGCAGCACAGAGGTAGATAATCCCTTTTATATTTTTCAGAAGGCAGAAGGGAAATCACTTCACATCTCTAAACAAACAGAAAAAAAGATCTGGTCACGTGCCATCAATTTTTTGTGATGAAACATTGGCACAAAAAAATAGCAGGTACAATAATGCCACCACAATGTACTACATGTGTACTTATACATGTGACAATTGCATTGACACTCGAGCCAAAGCGTGTGGGCGTCTTCCTTGTCTCGTTTTTTTTTTGCCGGCTCCGTTTCTCCCTCTCGTTTGTTCTCTCGGCCGTTGGATCACTGGGCTACAAAACATCTCTGAGAAAAGAAAAAACCACCAAGCACAGGGCTAATCAGCTCTAACAGAGGCCATATTACCTGAAGACAGAGGAGCAGTCACATCCACAGCTCCTCTGTCTATCTTCTTAAACACTGCACATTATTGATCTGGTTAATAATTGAACTTAGACATCGTGGAGCGTGGCGATCCCTCGGCCTGGAGGGAGCGGAAACAGACAGGGAGGCTGGGAGATAGAGAAGTGACACAGCCTGCGACGCAGTCATTGTGATAATCTAATGTATGGGGCTTCTGTTTGTCTCACTGTTCGCAGAATCTCACCACACCGAGCTTAAAGAAACCAAACTGATTTATACTCTTTATAAGGATTTCCTTTGTCGTCTACCTTAAAGAAAAGTGCTTGCAAATACAGGCCATCTATACATCTATGTTATGTCTTTTTTGATCATAGAGAAAAAGGCTCACTAAGGGCTAATGTGTCATTTTCACATGAAACCGCTCTGTTCAGGATCTCCCTACTCCCAGATAACAGTAAAAAGAACAAGCTCCCGGGTCGGCCTCTACACAACAACCTCGTTATTTCTTCATTCTCCCCATTGACTATACAGAGAATGGCTGATGATAAGTATACAGCAGGTCATAAGTGCACTCTAAAAAAAGGTGTGAGAGTGGACTGCTCCACTGCATGCCTATTGAAGCAGGCAGGCAATTGCAGCCTTATAATTGCCAAGCTGGCCTTCATGACAGTTTTTGGCATCGTGTGTTAACTGCTAACACTGAATGCATAGACACATTTGACACAACAACAAGCGCCACCAGTCTGGTGGTCAGAATCAATGAAACAGTGATCGATCATTATTCTCAAGAGTGCGTGAACGGTCCTTCACATGGAGACTACCGGCACTGACTCCTCTCAGACTCAATACATTCTGTACATCGCACCGTCTCCTTCCAGGATTTGCGTTTAAATCACACATTACATTCACTGACAGAAACCAGCATGTTTTACGATAAAATGCCATTGTGTGTCTCATCCTGTGAGACCGCACGTCAACAGAGAGCACCTATTCACAGATGGGGAGCCGAGCGCGGCTACATTCACCGCCTCTCTCTGAAAGAAAAAGCGTAGGAAAGGGAAACCCCCAGAGTCACTGTGAGCACAAACGTGATTCGGTATTCAAAAGGAGAAAAGGCTTGTACCATATTTTTAGACTAACAAAGGGATTTGCAGCTGACTCATTGAATTATGATAAATTTTCTTTGGCGCAGAGAGAAAAAACTAACAAATGACAGTGGGGCTTCCAAGTGTGTGTGTGTGTGTCATCATTTCTGTGTCAAAAGGCTATAGACATTTTCTCCTGGGCTATATCGTGATGGAGATAGGAGATGGATTAAAGAAGAAATTGGGGATGGAGTAAATGAGATGGATGGAGAGAGTGCTGTTGGGGTACAGAGAGACAGGGGGGAAATTCTCAGGAGTTCAGATGGAAAAAGGGAAATGCGACAGAGCCTTTTTCCATGAGTGCTTGCTCAAGGCACTAAGCGGGAGGGGCCATATGGGAGCAGGATCAGCCAAAGTGTCCCTACAGTGGCATGTCCCCTCAGGCAGTGTCCTTCAATAATCCTTGTCTGCCCTATGTGGAGTCGGGGTGCCCCACGTAGACACGAGCCTGGCAGGAGGGCAAACAGTCACTCAGTGCCACGCACATGTGGAGCTGAAGCTACAAAAGGCCTTTCAGAGTACGTTGCTTTAATAAAAGTTTATCTAGCTTGGCATGGACGTGGCCATTATTGTGCAATTTTTTTTTGTTTCCTTCGCAGTGAGGTTCGAGGTTCGAGGTCCGACAGTCTTTCAGTTTCAAGCATAATCTTTACTTGAGCACAGACAAAAAGAACTTCCACTTCCCCAGTAGGTCCTCCGGCCTCTCCAGCTCATCGTCCACGCAGATGCCAGTAAGATCCTGCTGGACTCAAGTTCCACTCTCCCATTGCGTAAAAAAAGCCCCCAACACATTGCTGCGGTGTCACAGGACGAGTGAATGACGCTGGCCCCTGACGCGGGTGAGCTGCTCTTTCGGCTGGGTATCAAGTTGCCGTCTTTGGCCCACTTCTGGCCTCTTGGAGAGTCACCTGTCCTCGCCGGAGGAATGTTGCGACTGACGTGCCTAGTGACGCCAGCACTGACTCCAGCAGCAGCTCTGCATAGCGTGTTGGGTGTCGGCGCGAGCTCCCACTGTGACTGCTACCGCATATGTGAGTAAGGATTGCAAGGGCCATGTATCTGTGCGTGTAAATATGCACGCAGTGTGCACTGCATATTTGTGTGTGTCTCCTCTGAGGTTGTTTTGACACTGGACACCTGCTGTCTGATGATAAAAGAGCGTGTGAGGCATTGGTGATCCCTCATTGCCGAGCCAGAATGGTCCAAACCTTACAGACTAAACAGATCCTCAGCGCCCTGTCTATCTGTCCTTCCACTTTGAATGATTTCTCAGTCCAACTTCTCTCCAGTATGAGCTGAGCCAAACTCTGTAAAAAGGAATAGAGGGGATTTGTGACAGGGTGGAGGTGAAGTGGCTGCTTCTCAAGCCAACCCATGAGCTCCCAGCGTTGGGTATGTCTCTGCTTTCGAGCTCCTATAACTGTTTTCCCCATGTGCTTCACAGGGGACACTGCTCAGAGGTGAATGACCCTCCTTCTTTCTTTTTCCTCCTCTTTTTCTTGTGGGCAGTCCAACAGGCAGTGGCCATCAGCAACAACAGAAGACCCATGACAAGTAGCACCACAGACACCACTTTAGTCTGAGGCAGGTCATTGTAGGTGTAAGTCACCCCCGTTCCTGCCACACCGATCACCAGAGAGATGATTCCAAAGGGAAAGATGCAGCGGTACCAGGACTTTTCCATGCCTCCAGTGGCCTGGGACAGACGCTCCAGAGAGGACAGCACGTCCGGGACTTTGGCACCCCCGCCCTCCAGGGCCTGGACTGTCCTGCCCGGAGCCGGTCTGGGGCTGAGGTTGGCATGCCAGGTGGCCCGTTGTACAGCCCATCTCGATGGTGTGGGCTGGTGGATCCGGAGACCCGGCTGCAGCGTTGGCCTCTTGGATTACGTTTGCAGTCTGGCCTGGAGAAAACAGACAGAGAAAGGCAGGGAAAGAGAGAGAGTGGAGGAGAAGGAGGTCTACGTGAAACCGGAGAAATGACTGGAGCGGGAATGGCTGGAGTGTGTCAGATGAAGTCAGCGCGGAAATCCACTCACACTTTCCCCTTCTCTCCCTCCCTCTCTGGCTGCTTCTCTGTACGCTGCCTGCTGGCTCTCTGGCAGCACATTGTACACTCTGCTGAATGTAGTGATGGGGGATATATAAAGGAACAGAGGGGGTGGAGCTTGGGAAGAAAAATGGGGAAGTCCAAGCGCTACCGATTGGTCTTCTACTGGGTGACGTCTGACACTGAAGCACAGAGAATAGAGGTTGATCAAAGGGGTTGATGAAGCACAGGAAGGGGGAGGGGAGTAAAATGCTCCCTCTTGTCTTCATCTCCCCATCACTGCCTCTCAATTGCTATTTTTTGTTTTCCTCCCGTATAAAAGCCTCCCCCGGGGGACACAGAAACCTGCTGCGGCTTGGAAATGAGGGGATAAAGGGGGATCCCTCAATATTTCAGACTGGAATGCAGTTTTTCCTGGACATTTAATGAGAGGAGGAGGAGGCGCCTCACCCTGCACTGCAACTTCACATATGTGTCACATCCATATGGCAGTTACACAGGAACTGTTGCACCACATCAAGTCAACAGAAACAGAAATCCTTGAACCACCCACCCACTTTTTACTTTCACGCGCTGAAGACACTGGTTTGTATAGGAGAATAATGCATATATGCTGTCTCTGTAATAAAACTGTAAATACACTAATGAGTACCCCCCCCCCCCCACGTGACAGAAAGACACTTGTGTAAAAATACACAAATGGCACCCACACATTTCCCACCCACACACATATACACACACACACACACACACGGTGCCAGTCCTTCCTGAATGGAAAGCGATCAAGTTAATCCCCCCGATAGGATTGAAGAAAATCAATCATGAAAGCTCGTTCTCCCTGAACTCACTAATCTTACTCCTCTACATCTGAAAAGACACGCCGGGGAAAGATAAATGTGTGTACACAGCTGAATGTCTGTTTTTATCTGCAGGCATTAGCAGATTTACTATGGCAACACTTCCTTTTCTCAAAACTTATTCGTACATTGAAAATTGGTTTTAAAAAAATATATTTTTATTTATAATTTATAAAACATTGACATGACTTCATTTTGGCAACGGGTTTTTTCCCTAATGATAAAGTGAAAGGATTGTTCCTCTATAATGGCCACAAGGCACACATTACCATTTCAAGAGCTAACTAGTGTTCTCATTTAAATGCCTAACATGCCTCCGTTGGAACCGGACAAGTGCTCTTTAGTTAAGACTTTGCCTTCTCAGAAAAGACAACTTGACCGAGGAAGCTGGCTTAGAGCGGCTGAGTGGTGGTGGGGTCAAATAATAAACCCAAACCGCAGTCTAACTGATGACCAGTCAGTAACAGAGCTGTAGATGAGCAGAAGAGGGAAAGTGAGGAATGTTTTTGTGAAGGTTTGAACCAAGAGAAAAGAGATGTTAGAGCACATTAGACGTGAGAGAAGTGGATTCTTGGAGGCACTGTTCTGTTTCTGTGGATTTGTACTTGGGAATCCAGTGTTGTGGTAAATGAAAGCAGGAAGGTCTGTGTATGAGAAGGCAGAGCGTTTTCATTGTTGATGTTCTCTGTGTGAGAGTGTGTTTGACATACAGCAGCACTGTCAGGGAAACGAAATCGAAGAGTCTCCCACGGAAAGTAGAATTTCAGCCGAACTGCCATGATGACAAAACAAGGCGTGGGAATAATGGGACAGAGGCGTGAGACATGGGTAACCTGGGCAGGGCCAGGCCACGGGGATGGGAGGGGAAAGGCTCTGTTGGTGACAGCCAGAGCCAGGCAGAAGCTGATGCATGCAGGTCACAGGAAGGCTGAGTTGCGTAGGCGCAACTCCCTCTGGGACCTGTGTGTAGTGTTGACGTGATCTCAGGGATGCATCCCTGCCTCCTTTACTTCGCTCACACACACTGATCCAACACTGAAGGGACATACAGTCCTGTAGAGAGCAATTGGCTGCAATTCACCAATGGTGAAACAGTGTTTAGATACTGGAGGCCTTGCGAAGACACATTTAAGCCTGGAGCCGCTGTTTGAATTATTGTCCTCCTGCAGGCACAGACAATGTCAGGCTGAAATAGTCCTCTTTTTTATAATCTGCTTTTTATTCCTCCCTTCAGGGAAACAGGTCATTTCCAGCTTGCAGCATGCAGAGAGCCAGGCCCCGAAGCACATTGTCTCTGTGAGTCCAACAGCTTTTGGTGTGCGTGTCCCCGAGTTTGTGTGCACATGAGGGCTGGTGCAGCAGGGCTCAAACACCCACGTCCTGCTGTGTGAACCCAGCGCCACCTGTCACCCAGTCTGGCACAAGTCTGCGCCATCCACACGTCATCTGTCGGCACGAGTCTTTTCAAGCTCTCCAAGCCCTGCAGCATCTCACATACACCCTCACATCACACGACTACCAATTTTCACACATCACAGGGATGTAGTGCGGGCCCCATATGTACTATCTTATCATTCACGTATGCCAGATCGAAAGATCAGCATGGAAATCAAATGTATCATATGGTGAGGTGCAGGTCCGTCTTGTGGCAAATAGACAGTATCTAATGAAAACTAGTCCCATTTCCTCGTGTGATTCTAGGTCACAAATTGGATCCAACTGAGGATTCATTAATTGATTATGATTTAATAGTAATGACAACACAAGTGGTTGATATCAGTCACCTGCCTGTGTGACCTCCTCTGTCAGTTGACTGCCCCCTGCTGGCAATGGCTGTTCAGGTAAATGAAAGGACTCAATGTTTACAGGCTGAAAACATTATCTTGTTTCTAGCTAAAATAACCATTTGAAAACAAATTTGTCACAATACGGAAACCAGGGCTTTGTTTTGAGCTCAACTCAAACATGAATGTATTTGGGTATGTACATGATTTTAATAGGACAGGGACAAAATTGTACGTACACTACTTCACAGTCAGACAAGGAAAGATAATAAACTATTAGAGTCTTCAAACATTCAAGTTATTAGATAGAATGAGACACTGAATAAATAGAGCAAATTACATTTCTTGACAATAATGACAGACATTTTTTAATTCCCGTATAAAAATGATCTTGAATTATCAACCACTGTTTATTCTAAAGCAAACCAAAATACTGGTTCTGCAATGAATCTTATTTTAGTGAAGTATAAATATGATATGATATGAAAAATAAGATGTGATCTATACAAGTGTGCTGTGTTCTAGTTTTATTGACAGCGTCAGAGTGGCATGACCCAACTGGTATTGCACTGGGCTGTATTATACTCAGAGGTGTGTATTATACATCTGTCTCTTATGTACACAGTTGGGAATGGACAGAGTACCTCATGCACTGGTAACTCAGTGTATTACTGTATGTTCTGTGGTCAGTCAGGCTCACAGTCCAGGACTGTGGCAGGGAAACGCTCCCCTCCTTCACCCAGCAGGGAGTACATGCCTCTCAGCACACTGGCGCTGGGACATCCAGGTCCTGGTGCTATAGATAAGAGCTGAGGGGACAGAGTGTCCGACAGAGCCTGAAACAGAGAAGAAAAGTCTCTTGCATTATTTCTTAGGCTTCATTGACTCCAAGATGAGCACAATCAAGTATCCGATGTACTTATAGTTTATAAAGGTGGATTGATAACACAACTCTGACCTGCTCAAGGTTCATCTCCTGCTGCAGCAGTGCCACCCGCATCCTCAGCTTCTCCACCTCTCGCAGCTCTGCCTCCGTGGTGTAGGTTATCGTCAGGGGGAGACAACCTCCCTCCGGCCACCATCGATCCCGTGTTTCCAACTCTGACGAAAAATACAGTTATTTTTAGAGAGTGCGCGTGAGCAACCGTACCCTAAAACGTTTTCCTGCTTGCCTCAGCTTTAAATAGCCGGGCCCTCGCCTAGCCACGTCAGGATAGACAGCTTTAAAAGCCCATAGTCGCGGGGAGGGGGAATCTGTCGAGGCCAAGGAAAGTACTGATCTGGCGCTGAGGTTTCACTGCAGCTCTGTTTTCATTTTCCATATGCCGGGATGTGGAGAGGCTGCATTAGCTCATTAGCACGCTACATCCATCACAATAAATAACTGGTGAACGTAAACAAAACTCCTTTCCTGAAGGTGATACAGTCATTTGAGTGGTGCGAATGGAACAGTATCAGTGGGGGTAGCGGAAATTATACCATCTGTACAGAGAGCGAGTAATCATTCACAACACTGCTGAGTCAAACGCAGGGTCGTGATTTCTCCAGCAGTTTCCTCTTTGTTATTTTAGTGTGTTATTTGGAATAAATCCCGCTAATAATGTTCTTGATTTGGCTCATGGACGTCTTCGCCTAGCAAAAGTTACGTTGACATATAATCTGTTGGAACTTGTTTTTCCTAGAACCTGCATAGAAGTACATAAAGCAATAATAATAAATAAAATAAATGATATCGCAGCAGAAGCAGGGGTGTTTTAGTTGAACTGCTATGTGTTTGTGGTCACTGTTATTGTAACAATTACAGGAATATTTCAAATGGTCAATCCAGGGCACTGAGCTCCAGCAGCAGAGGGAAAGGCTCAACACTCATATATCAGTTTAAATAGCTCTCATAAATTCACTTCCTGCCAACTCCCTGTGCAGTTTCTTCCCAAATTATCATCTTCTCACCCACATAAATCATAAATCTAATCAATTTCTCATCATTCCTCGACTCCTTATTTTATCTCCATGCTTGTGTGATTCTGTTCAGGCCAATTACCGTTTACTACGGTGGCTACTGGGGTTGGTTTGGCCAGAAGCTCATTCGTCCGGCAGTGACGTGTGAGGTCGAACCCTCGATGAGTCAGCTTGTCGGCCGTAGCCCCGGTCTGATCTGTGCTGCCACACGGCGAATCCTCGGGGAACTAGAGGGATCGAAGGAACATGGTCAGTGATGAGACACTGGATATTCTAAATTATATATATATCTGCAGAAATATATAATTAAATACATAAATGAAAAAATAAACACTTTGTTATGAATAAGGCAATGTCTGCATTTCTACATTGATATATTTATAACTGTATTTATTTATTTGTTTCTGTATTTCTATATGTATATATTTACTTCTACATTTATGGATTTCTACGTTTATCAATTTGTTCATTTATTACATTTATTTATTAATTACTGTACTTCTACATTTATTTATTTTGTGTCCATCTGTAAATTAGGAAGGCAGGTGAGTAGGCAGGTAATTATTTATTTATTCATTTATACTTATGTCATTTGTGTCCATAATTTCCAGGCTGATAAGAGAATGTGCTATATTCAAATTTGTTCAGAAACATACTGATTTCTAATAGCTGGGTATTGGTGATCAGCAGGTGTGGAACTGAGTGCTCAACATTACGCAGCATGGAAAACATGTCTCAGGCCCTTTGTGATGGGCTGTACTAGAAAAAGGAAGGATACCGTATCTCTCATCCTCTCCATGAAGTGACTCCTCCCAGGCACAGGATTCCTCTGTAGGGCAACAACTTTGTCCCACAGCCTAAAGATCACACGGAGAAGAAAACTTAGGGCCAAACTAAAACTGTGGAGTAAAGAGTAGTATTCTCATAAAATCCACAGATCGAATTTAGCCAACCTGTTTTGCTTGTTCCTTAAAGATTTCCATTTTGTGATCTGCTCAGACGTTTTTCTGCCAAATGCAAACAGAAGGATTATAGCGGAGCACCTGTTTCGTCTGTGACCGACAAAGCACCATTATTAAAGTCCCCCCGTGTGAAAACATACCCATCCTTTCGAGGCAAACTATGAGCCGCAGTCTCGTGTGCGTGTGGAAAAGGCAATGTGTTATTTGAAGGAGGTGCGGAGATAGCTGCAGCTTTGCCCGGGTCACCACCACTCAGCACGCCGCTTTTAATAGTCCTGTTTTTAGAGTGCGAGGTTGAGAGGCGAGTTCCCGAGGCTGAATCGGCCCGCTGCGATTTCCTCGCTGCCTGGTGATGCACAACCTCGGCTGACGAGACAGGACGCTTCTGGATTGTGCTTCTATTGTTTGTCTTGATTGTGGGCTTTCCAGGATTGTTGTTGGCTGAGGGCCTGGAGCCTTGTGTGGAGGAAACTGATGATCCAGGTTTTTTGTGCTCTTTTCTGTCAAGACTGACCAATTTAGAGGTCGATCTGACGGTTGTTCGACCTCCTTTAAACAACGCAGACGACTCAGCTACATCTTTTGAGTTGCCTGGTTCTTTCAGAGGTCGAGCTGGCTTGTTTCCGTCTGGGATCTTTGCTCCTGAGCCGGTGCGGATCCTCAGAGCTTTCTCCAGAGCTTGCTCAAGCAGTTGTATATCTTCCTTCTCCCCTGGTGAGGTATCTGTGTCTGAGGACCATAGAAACACCCGGTTATAGTTTAGTTATTTAACCTTTGTTTAACCAGTAAGTCTCTTGAGATGCATAATTTCTGATGCAATCAAAAGCATCTGCATGGAGTAGTTAACATTCAGTCATTTAAGGGCACAGAGTGAATGTAGAGAATTCACGGATAGCACAATTAAATAGGACGTGGGAGGCACTCAAGAGACAAGTGTGACCGTGTGCTGTCATCTTTTCTACGAGGCTACGTTAACCAAACATAGTGTCACATGTGTTGCATTTTTCTTGGTGGAGACTTTGAGACTTGTTTTCCCTTTTTGTTTTTATTGTTGTTGTTTACCTGTAGCTGCAGCATCGGAATGTTCTGACTCCTCAAAGCTCGAGTTGTGTTGTGGTGCTCTGTGGAAAAAGAATTCATGTGACTACAGACTCAAAATAACCAAGAGGCCCACATTAAGCAAACGTAGGCATCAGTAGCAGTAGCAGCAACATAATATATGTAATATATGCACAAACATATGTGTTAATAGGCAAGTACTGATATCCTCATTTAAAGTAAATAAAAATAATTGTTTTCGCACCACACACAGGGGACTGGTATGTCTTTCTCAAGCTCGGGTCGTGGGAGTCTGAGGGTCCTGCGTAGTATCGGATCATTTCCTGGGAGTGCATTTTTCTGGACAGTGGCTTCAGATGTTTTATCTGGGATCTGCTGGATCCACTCTCCCAGTTTAACCCAAGGGCTTACAGGCTGTTACAGGCTGTTACAGGCTGTTACAGGCTGTTACATGTTGTTAAAGGCTGAAAGGAGTAAGAAGTAACTTGAGCCCCCTTATGCTACTATCACAGGGATCACATTACATTTCACCTTCCACATCTGTTCTAGCTGTTCTTTCAGCCCTTGGTACGTCTGATATATATATATAGAAGGAAGGATTGATGCTATAGAGATTCACTACAAATTTAATTGATGAATAAAAACTATTATTTACTTTTTCCAAAACATCCTCACATTAGTTTTACTGGATTTTTTTTGTTGCTGTTGGTTAAGCATGTGTTAACATGTCGCAGCATCGAACAGGGAGTTTTTCAAAAGAGTTGCACTTCCTGTGACGAACCAAAAGGCGCTGCTGGGATTCGAACCCAGGATCTCCTGTTTACTAGACAGGCGCTTTAACCAACTAAGCCACAGCACCAGTTATCCAGGTGGCACGACAGATCATATTATGTATTTAACCTCATTAGGGCCCATAGCACTGTATTGGCTTGATGTGAAAATATTTTCTTTATTTTTTTTTCCGTGTAAATGAGAAGTGTTAGGTCAAATCAAACAGTGTGGTGGATGACTCAAATGCAAAGTACTAGTGTAGTGTAGTATAGTGTAGTGTAGTACTCACAAACTGTGTAATAGTTCCCTGTAGAGTTGAATACTGTCGTGGATCCTGGTTTGTTCCGCTTTGCAGGACTTGATCGCCTGTTCAACCACAGGCAGCACTGACATGGTGACAGACACGATCGACCGACTGTCGAAAGTTTCGACTTAAACACCGATTCAACGACTGTACAACATAAAGAAACCACAGGGTCGTGCGGAAGTGGGTGAAACACGTGGTCCGTCTGTGTATTTCCATAGAAACGACGAGGTGACGCGAGATGTTTCGTGTTGACCCGCGAAGTCAAAAGTAACGGATGCGGAAGTCACGTTTCTTCCTCGGTGTTAGAATAGAGCAAAACAACATTAATGTTTTACATTGTAAGTATCGCTGTGACGCTGCTCTAACTTTCGAATTAAATGTCGCAATGGTTTTAAACAACCTGCACGCGCACAAACAATAAACGTTTTAGATTTATTTACAATAGCAGAGGTCTCGCGAGAGGTGCCACAGCTGCCTCGTGTACACCATACTATGATAAAGAAGTCGATTTGTACAGCAATATGTATTGATACTACTACTACCACTACTACTACTAATAGTAATAATAACGATAACAACAATAATTTTGATACTATTACTACTAATAATAATAATAACAATAATAATAATATTGATAGTATTACTACCACTTCAACAACAACTAATAATAATAGTAAAATAATATTGATACTACTACTACTACTACTACTACCACTACTACTATTAATAATACCAACAGTAATAATAACAACAACAATAATAAGAATATCATGTTTCAAATTGCAATGGCACAATGACCACTATGAGAACACTTACTCTTTTTGCCCTCTGTTTGGGAATCTCTCCATGTACTGCTCTCATGAATGTGACCTAGTCTATCTATAAACCACAAGTGTTGAGTGATGACCCGTAAGAGCTTTGTGGATCATTTCACATCGTCCATTAAACTGAGTAAACATGTTGCCAAGTCAAGTAGACTGTTTACAGTGTGGTGCAACTGCCTGTGAGTGAAGCTTAAAAAAAGGAAAGAATATGACTAGTTTGGGGCTAATTTGCTGTTGTTTAACTGCTTTGTGTAGCTTAGTGTAACATGTAGATCTAAAACAACAGATGCCTATTGCTATATCCAAAAAAGATCTTCCGCTATTTAGTGTTTTTGATGCAATATTTGAAAGTTGTCAAATGTGGTTTTTCAAGGCTCTTATCCACAAATGGACTAACTAGCATCTGAGAGGATATTGCTTCAATTTTATCAACCAAGAGCGAGAGTATTGAATCCCCTAGTACTCCATCCTCTCATTGAATTGCATCAGTGGCACACAAGGCTCTTACCAAAGCAATATAATGTAATGGCAACAGCTTGGCAGCCCCATTGGAGGGAAGTGAATCATCCTGTTAGCTCATCTACCCCCCCCCCCCCCACACACACACACACACACACACACACACACACCAGCCTCCTGTGGCACAGTGGGGGTGGTGGGTGGGGGCAACCAAGCATCTGACAATGCAGGCTGTGATTGTCTGACACACGCGCACACACACACACACACACACACACACACACTCTTTATCTATGCATTTACACAAACAATACACTCACAGATATACCTACAAACACTGCATTCAGTCAAACACTAATGGACCAATCAGCTGAGCAACACAAACAACCACCTCGTTCATAAATCAGGAGCAGCCTGCATGAATCATTTGTACACAGGACACCTGCTAAACTCATTATGAAACCATGATCTGTGGTGTACATGCACAACATGTTTGTAAAGAAGGAAGCATGTGTTGTTTGTCCAGAGAGGGCCAGAGCAGCATGTCATGATTCAACGCTGGAGAGAAAGGTATGATTCAGTTTGAGCAAGTTCTAGTGAAGCTCTACTCGAGAAAAAGTGTGATATATGGCAAATTTAGTAGGTAAACATACTGAGAACGAGCCTAACGAGTTGGCTCCTCAGTGGTGCCTCTGTTTCTAAAGACCTGCATGATGCAGTCGTATAATTCTGTATATTTGTAAAAATTGCATTGACATACACACAATGCTTTAAATGAGCAAAACAATGAATCTATTTTAATTCAACAGCCTATTTGACAATGTTGTGCTTGGGTAGCCCTCTGAAAAGGAGGAAAGAAAAGAAAGAATGGTCTCTTTATATCAATGCTTTGTTAAATACTTATTCAAAAACTATGATAACAGAGAAAATTAAATAATTACACTAATGTTGTGATGTGGTTTTCTAATAATGACAACTTTGTAATAATTCCAGTCGGGCCTCAGAGAGCAACAGCGGCCGGGTGATGTTAAAAGGTAATTTATTTGGCAGCAAAGATTTAGAAACATATCTTGTGGGAGAAATTAGGGTTTTGTAATTGGAGAAGCTGTGTTTTTGTTAATTGCAGGAGCTCATTTTAGGAATATGCTGATAAGTTAGCAAATGGTGCACTTAAAAAAGAAAAATCAGTATCGGTTCCACTTGGCAAAGGAGAAGGAAAAGCAATAATCAAGAAGAAAGGAATGGAGATATGGCAGAAAAGGTGGGAGGAGGACGAGAAAGGACAGAGATATAGAAACACAAAAGACTCAGTCATCACAAAGAACTTCATAGAAAGGAACAGAAATGAGGAAGTCCTTATAACAAGACTAAGACTAGATCACACAGGACTAAATGACACCTTGTTTATAATGGGGATGAGGAACAGGGACAAATGTAATAATAGTAGTAAGAAGAAGAAGTGTCTGAAGGAAAGGTATTGCAGGTCGTTCCTTCCTGCAGCAGTAAGACTATACAACCAGCTCTGCTCCTAGTAAAAACACCACAGTTATTATGGGCTGCCCTTTAACAATTTAAAGGTTCAGTGTGTAGAATTTAGTGGCATCTAGTGGTGAAGTTGCATGTTGCAGCTGAATACCCCTCACCTCGCCCCCTCCCCTTCAAAACATGAGAGATAACCTGTGGTAGCCTTCAGTTGTCATAAAAACTCAAAAGGTGTTTATTTTGTCCAGTCTGGACTACCGTAAAAACAAACATGGCAGCCTCCGTAGAGAGGACCCTCTTATATTCCAACCCTGATGTAAATATAAAGTATTTAAGCATACAGGGCCCATTCTAGGGTAAAGAAAACAACAACTTGGACAATTTAGATGAAACGCACTAGTGAAAACATCACTAGGATTATTTTATATTCAATTTCTGCCAATAGATCCCTTTCACCTAAATCTTACACGCTGGACCTTTTAAGTCTCAACTGTGCAATATTCACTGTGCTATATTCAATATAAACAGGTCATGTGCAATCCATTCACTGTACATATCCTCACACTGCATATATTTCTTCCTGTCGTACTAGTTTAATTACCTTCATATGTTTCTATATATCTATATATATTTTGTACATTCCTTACACTTAAGTATTGCATGTTACTTATCACTTGCCGGCGTCTTTTTGACTATTGCTGATGTAATACTGCAAATTTCACCATTCTGGGACTAAAAGGACTTATTATCTTATCTTATTAAGAAGAAGAGGAACAGGTCAAGAGCACAAGTACAGAGAATGACGCAGATTGAGAAACGCATCGACTCCGTGTTGTTGTGAACACAGCGTGACTCCATGCTGCTCTCTGTTGTGTAAGAGGTGCAAACTTTTGTGCTGGTGTATATGGTTTTTGTTTGCCTCCTCAGCACTTTTCTGCAGGGGGAACCAGCGCCTGACCGCGGCCGGGCCGACAGGAGGCGCAGTCGGACGGGACAGATCCGCTTCCAGCCCGTGAGTCGTGGACGGACCGTGTCGGTGTGAAGGTGAGTTGCGCTCAATGTCAACACGGCAGCTAAAAACCTCCCGGTGTGGCGACGCAGAAACCGAACTGGACGGACGAGCGGCCGCGTCGCCGCTGTGACAAAGTGTGACGCCGCCCGTCAGACCTCAGTCGAGTTTGCTAGCTCGTTGCGACGCCTAGCCAGCCGCTAGCTAACTTGGCTAGTAAAGTTAGCTGTGACGCGACAGTGTTGTTATTGATCAGAAACAAGGAGCTGCGCTTTTGGTTAAATTCAGTAGCGACCCAAGCGCAGATCTCCGACCAGCTACACCCACCACTTGGTGTTTGGAGGGCCCGAGCTGCTCTGCGTGATGTGTTTGTTGTGCTGCTGCACTTTAAACAGTGATCGGCTTTGAATCTTGAATCTCACGCTGCCTTGTGTCCCTTTCAGAGTAAAGGAGGTGGAAGGCTTCAAGCAACTCAACCAAGTGACAGAAGGAAACTTTCTTTTGATCATCATCATCATCATCATCATCATCATCATCAGCTGCAGTGAATAGGAGTGGGGTGACATCAGCTCCCCCCCCCCCACACCTTTCTCTTTAGATTGCTGCTTCCTCCTGGGTAAGGGTCCACAGAGACTGGGTTGGAATATAAGCAACTTTTCTTTCTGTTATTTGTGACATTAAGGGGAAAGTTCACCCAAACGTGGAGGTTTACTCATTATCGACTCGCCACTATGCTGATGGAGGGGTTTAAGTCCACAAAACACGCTTGGAGTTTCAGGAGTAAACAGCGTTGCAGCCAAATCCAATGCAATTGAAGTAACTGGTGACCGATTCTTTAAAACCTTAAATAAACAACAGAAAATGCCTCCATACTACTCCTGTGGTGTGATCTAAGTGTCTGTAAACCCCGACATTCATATTCTACTCCAAAAGACGTCATTTACACCATGTTTTTAGCCTAATCGCATCTGTTATCCTGCCCTGAAGCCACGTTTGCGCCTGTACCGCGGACATTTTGTGAATTTTCATTTTTGGGTGAACTATGCCTTTTTTAAATTGTGATTTCTCTCAAAAGGAAATATTTAAAGAATTGTGGCAGTTTCTTTTTCTTCAAAACATAACTTTACATTATGTTCTGTAGCCTTTTTCCATGAGTGTAATTCTTACTGTGATTCATTTCATACATGTGTTGTTATTGCTTTGATGTACAAAACCTGTGCAGTAGTCTGTGCCTCTACAACCACAGAGACTTGTTTATTCTGGCAAAGAGTTGATATAGTCATGGCCACTTTTAGACAGCAGTAAACAAAGGAAACTAGGATACATTATGCAATCTTACACAAGGTACAATTGTATACTTTAAACCGAACTGTACCAATGTAGTAAAGTGTATATATATATATTTCAGATTATATCGCATATGTAGAGTAAAAAAATTATGAAACTTATATATATCTGATGCCATTATTTTTTTTATGTGATACTGCTACATTGATGTCTTTCACTAAGAACACACCACTAATGTCAGCACAGAGTATGGAGACAAAGAGTGTGTCCAATGGAGCGGGGCCTGTGTATGAAGACAAAGAGGACAGCCTCAGGTAAATGCCGTGTTACCGTCTATCGTAGGACAATGTGGAATAACATTACAGAAGAATCAGGTTGTTTCTGTCAAACACATGTTATAGCTCCTATTATTGTTTTATTTCCCTCTCCCCAGTCCTGAAGATCTGTCTGAGGTGCTGGCAGCGGGGACCAAAGAGGTCCACGAAAAGGCGGAGAACACCCAGTTTGTGAAGGATTTCCTGAGGGGACGAATCCGCAAAGAGCTCTTCAAGGTCAGTTTGGAAAAAATGTGGAAGTGTAAAGATAAATTATGAAAGTAAAAGAGAAAACAAAGAACAATTTAAAAGGAGAAAAGCAAAATATCAAGCTTTTCTTTCCTGACTCTCCAGCTTGGAGCCGTGGCTCTTTACTACACCTACAAGGCCATGGAGGAGGAGATCGAAAGGAACAAGGATCACCCCCACTTTGCCCCGCTTTATTTTCCTGCAGAGTTGAATCGTCATGAAGCTCTGGCCCGTGACCTTGAGTATTTTTATGGTCCAGAATGGCAGAGCAAGGTCAGCTGCTCCCAGGCCACCCAGCACTATGTGGACCGTATCCACCAAGTGGGACAGGAAGACCCAGTGCTGCTGGTGTCCCACGCCTACACCCGATACATGGGGGACCTGTCCGGGGGCCAGGTGCTGAAGAAAGTCGCGCAGAGGGCCTTAAAGCTTCCTCCCACAGGAGAGGGCCTGGAGTTCTATCAGTTTGATGCCATCCATAGTGCCAAAGCTTTCAAGCAGCTGTACCGCAGCCGAATGAACGAGCTGGAACTAGACACAGAAACGAAGAAGAGGCTCGTGGGGGAGGCCGTGAAAGCCTTCAACTTCAACATGGAGGTGAGAGGCAGTGCAGGAGGAAAGTAGGTCAAGAAAATAGAAAAGCTATGTTTGGAATTACTGGTGGGTGATTTGTTCCCAGGTGGTGATGGTGACGTGGTTAAACTAGCTCTCAGGAATCAGGCAGCAGGAGCCCAAACATTAGCACGTGATGATGATACTTTGAGTTTGCAACTACATTGATAACAATACATATACATGTGCGTTTGTGCTGGTAGGTGTTCGAGGAGTTAGAAGAGATGGGGAAAACCATCCAGGAGGATGTTTTAGATGCTGGCTTGCCTGTCCACGGAGCAACGGGTGGTGACATCAGCAAATGTCCCTACTATGCTGCCAAAATGAGTAGGTTTTTATACTTCTCTTTGTATGAATTACGTTGCTATGAGGAACTGTTGGGAGGTTGTTGTTGTTAAGGATTGTTTTCTCTTTTTGTGCTTCCAGCGGCGTCGAGCGGAACGGCATATGCCTGTCAACTCGCCATGGCCGTACTCCGACACCCAACAGGACAGGTTCTGTTTGCGACTTGGATTGCTGCTCTGGCTGGATTCGCTGCATGGTATCTGATGTGATCCCGCCTCCAGCCTGTCATTTTGCTGCTGAGAGAGAGAGAGGGGGAGGAGAAACATTGAGGGAAAGGCGAATAAGGAGATTGAGACCATTTCATAGTTTAGTACAAATATTCTTTAGGGGTCCAAGCTAATTTAATATTGCACATTGCTAAAGAGGGAAGCTGACAGGAAAATACTTGGATCTTTGGAGGATTTATTGGACTATTAGCACATCAACTCCATCCATCTCTCATGCTATGCCTTAATGTGTTGCTTCTCCACTTCCTTTGGACTATCCCTCCATTTAATGTCCCTTCAGAGTATCTGGTCATACCTCAAAACCTTCTGGAGCTGCTTGCTGATTTGAGCACAGAAGCACATTGTGTGAATAGTTCGATTCAATTTTACATGAAATTACTTTTTGATGCGACCCATTTATGAACTGTAACTGGCTATACAGCTGACAATGATGCACCTATTAATGCTAAAACATACTATGCAGAGGCTGTGCATAGAAAAGCACAAATTTGATTGAAAAATTTGAAATTAAGTTTGGTTAAAATGCAACAGTGCTTTTTAAAAATGCATTGTGTAAAGGTCCCCGTACACATTGATGCCGGTTCCAATCATAATATGAAAATACAATACACTGTTACACAAGTTCTGTCCTTTTTTTTATAAATCCATTCTCACATTTCATTATTCAAACTTGGCCTCAAGAAAGTTAGTACAAGTGCACAGACATACACACAAGCTGTTTTTCAAGATATAGCACACCTACACTTTGACAAGTGCATGTTTTATTAAAAAATATTTCAGATAGTTGAATGTCTACTGATGCATGTTGAAATGATTTAATCCTCTGCTTTGGTTTTTTTAACCTATATTAGGATTAAGGTGTAAACAGAGACAGTTTCTCTGTTTGAGAAGGAAATTCTCTTCTTCTAATATTAATGGTTTATCTACATTCTTCTTATAGACCTGTAGTGTATCTACTTGACGGTTAATTATGTAAGAGGTAGGTCTTTTAACAGCTCATCTACCATCTCTACAACTGTGTACCCATCATCCATATTGTGTTGTGTATGACTTTGAAAGAAGTTTTCTCCTGTTAGTACAAAACGTTTGCGTCGCTTGTACTGTATGCAGTGTAATTCATTTCAATTTTCACCCTGACACATTCATGCCATTTTATTGAATTTGCTTTGTCTTTTCCAAGCTTTCTGGACTTGTTGCACACAGAGTACCAAAGGAGATGTGTTGATAATAACGTTTAAACCAGGACGCTGTGCTCTCAACGCATACTGCATGTGACTATGCAGTATTCTTTCATTAGCAGAGCTCATTCAGGACAACAGCTGGAGTGCAGCTGTTTGGTCACAGCCATGGAAACCTAAGTAATGATACTGATGTGTTATGTGTTCTAGTTTCTCAGGTTGATGCTGCAGGAAGATGACAATATAGTATGTTGGGTATGGACTGCCTGATATACCCCTGTGGTGTCCATGTTTAATTCATTTTCATGCCAGTGTTTTGTGTCAAAATGCTAAGTGTTTATTGAAGTACAGAAGGGACACGTACTTGAAAACTTGTGTTATATGGGGAGGACTAATTTGTGTTGATTTTGAATTCTCTTGCATTTTCATTAACCCCAGTTCTTACATCCCTTTGTGTGTCTAACTGAACAGAGCTTTATTAGTAACTGGCGAGATAGAGTAACCTTCATCGTATGAGAGGGAAAATCCAGTTGTATGTTGTGCTGCCGACGGTGAAATGAAAACTTTTCTGTTCATGCTGAAATAAAGTTGATTCACTTGGTCTGATGTTTTCGATCACGTCCTTATAAAACACCTTGTTAGCTTCACACTACAAACCCTGTGAGGGGGAAATGTTTTTTAAGAGAAGATTCCAGATTCATTCACTACACTGGCACTCAGTAGAGCTCAACAGAGCCTGATAGGTTCCTCTCTGATCCATGCAGCTTCCTTCTACCAAGTTTTGTGGTTATTGGTCCAGTAGTTTATTGCATAATCCTGTTGACTAACAAATCAGAGGTGAAAACATAACCTCCTTGGCAGAGTTAATAAAACTTCCACACATTTATCAAGGATATGTCACCAACATTAATAATTATAATCAAATAGTGTGACATTTGTATCCCTCTGTCAGTCCATCACTTTGATTCAGATTACAATATTTCCAAAGCTGTTCGACTGCAGGGGAGGACATTTTGTCGAGACATTCCTGAAAGATGTACTCGTCACCATAAGGCATTGACATGTGTATGCTGAAAAGAAATATGCAAATGTCTGCCGGATGGTCTTCTGTATAATTTGGCACAGACCACTGACAATATGGTACAGACATTCCCACTCACAGGAGATGTCTGTGCCGTCTGGTCGAAATTTCAGTATCATTCATGACAAAATGCTTTACAACTAATCAGCAGTAATTGTACAGAAGTATTAACAAACTGCAGTCACAAATGTATTTGTCCCTTTAAATAGCGGATTGAGATCACACTTCATATTCTGGAAACCAGTTATTGACCCTGTGGACCGTGTTATATAAAGCAGAACATAATAGGAAAATAAGTGACCTCATTAACTTCTCCACACAGGATCACTGAGGATAATATCACATTTATTCAAAAATAAAAATGCAGGTTTATTAGGTGCACATGTGCAATGCAATGCAATCTGATACAATCTTCCTGCAAAAAGAAATTCTACACGTTGTTTGTAATGTTGGATTAGTTGTGTTTTGTATTGCATATGAATGAGGTTGAAACGTATCTTTACAAATATGATAAATATAACAGTTTTAAGTACTATCACAGAAAACAGGCTTTTATCCAGACCACAGCTTTATTATAGCTGTACAGTATATCTCTTCTATATGACACATGGTTGTGTGTGTGTGATCTATAGCTGTCTATGTATAAATGTAATTACAGTTCAAAACTCCCAAGCGATGCCGGAGTTAAAGGAGCGACAGATGAGGGTGAGTGTCAGGAAAGTGACATTTCCATTTTTTAATCCTCCAGCAGAGAGAGAGAGAGAAATACCCAGTGGAGACACTCCCACACTTAAAACACAGAAGTAAACATGTAGCCTGATGACGTTGGACCTGTGATGTGCGACATTGCTGAGAATTAAAGTGGAAATGGGTGAAAACACAAGAAAAACATACGAATGGACAAAGGCATCAGTGCGATTTAATCCCAAATAAAACCTTTTGACTATTCTTATTCTTTGTCAATACAATAATTATTTGTTTGTGCACATGGATTCTGTAACCACCATCGTATTTTTCTTTTCTTATGGCAATCAGCAGAAAACCCACACGCACAGACTCGCATTATAAATGGCCAGTCTTTGTAATCAGAGTAGCCTCCGTGGACATTGGACAGAGAGGTGAGTGCCGGCTTCATCCCCTCATGGGAGGATCACCTGGGCAGATCAAAAGAGAAGGTAATCCTCTTGTTTATGCACTGCAGGGTGTGATAGGTGGGTCCTTACTGATCCATCCAGAACCCTCATAGTCCTCATCCACCACCCACTGCTTCTCAAGCCCCTGTCCCCTTTTCCATGATGCGTCTGTCTTTGCTTTACACTGTCGTCATCCTCTCCGCCCGCTGACCTGCAGGTGGAGTCTCTCAATTCCAGGATCTTTTACCTTGAAGAAAAGAAAAAGGAAATTGTTGGAGATTTGTGTATAAAAACTTCAAAACTTTATCTCTCCATTGTCTCAACTTTGAAAATCTTTTAACACAGCTATATATCTTTGTGTCATTTTCAGCCCATAAAGAAGAGTTTATAACCATTAACTTTACCTAAGGAGCAAACATCTGTCTTTAAACCTGAAAGAAGCAATGATCTGACATTTATCAAGATAACTATCGATATTTTTTGTTTTGGGCCACATTGCCCAGCCCTACTTAAACCCGATCTCAGTAAAGGTAATCAGCAACTGGCAGGTAAGAGAAAAAGTGAATTAGAGTGTTACCTCTTACCTGTAGTGGTGTTAGTGACGCCGTTCACCGTCCCCTCCACATCTGTCTCGTCCTCAGCATAGCTCATTAGCAGAGCTCGCTGTCTGTCGGTCAGTGTCCTGCACAGGAAAACCACTTCTGTTTACTTGTTGATGTTCATTGTGATTTGGAAAACTCTCTTTTATTAATAATAAGTTATACAAATAGATGAACAAGATGTGTGTTTGTCTTACTTGGGTACTTTTATTTTGACATGGACATAGTGTTCACCATAGCCGTAGCCGGTGACACGGGCGATTCCCTTCCCTGCAAGTCGGATCCTCTGGTCTGTCTGGATTCCTGCAGGGATCTGATGATGGGAGAAATCAAATTAAAACCATTGAGCCACTTCTTTGCATTATGTGTCTGACGTTTCCCCAGAGAATGTACGAGGCTGCTTACTGATAAGTTGAGGGTTTCATAAAGGCCCTGTGTTCTGGCCGTGCCGCCCAAAACGGCTTGTGCCACAGAGACATAAAGGTCAGAGTGAAGGTCTGCACCGTCCCTCCTGAACACTGGACTTTTCTGGACCTGGACACCAAACCAGAGCATAAAGAAGGATTTCAAAAAGCAGGACACCTCAGGTTGTTGAGTTTAATGGCTCAGACAGCTCAGTGTCTCCTACATGTCCACACGCAGACATACAACACAATCCTATTAACAAGGAAAGCATGCACTGCGTGGAGAGCTCTTTCTGGAGATACTCACCTTAAACGTGATGAAGATCTCCTTCTTACCAACTGGCATTCTGACTGTCTGACCATTCTCCACTCCTTAAAGCAAAAACAAGAGTCAGGTGGTGCACATAAGCTACATAAGATGATGACTTTCCTTTCTCAAGCAGTGCATGGGTGAACATTTTCAGTTTCTCATTAATATTCATGATTACTTGGTGAAATAAGAATGCAGAGCACTGAGCATGTTCATCTGGAGAACTACAAACATTTTCTTCCATTATTTCTATTCAAGCATAATGAATCTACAGCTGTATTTAATATGGATTTATAAAATTATATTCGGGTATATCAGCCAAAAGAAAGGCAGTTGAAAGCAACTGACCTGCAGGCACAGGAACCGTCACAGTCTGCTTCTGCTTGGTCTGTCCGGCCCCACGGCAGGAATGACAGGGAGTGGAAATGACTGTGCCTTTGCCTCCACAGCGGCGACATGTGGAGCGCATCACGAACGGACCCGTATTCACCGTCTCCTGCAGGTGGGGGACGATACACGTGTTTGGTAATGCGACACATATGTGAACACTTTTACGAGTGGCAGCGTATCAGAGCTCTCACCATGCCGGACCCGTTGCAGTAGTGGCAGTGCTGGACCTTGGTGCCTGGTTCGTGGCCCTTACCATCACAGCGCTGACAGGCTGCGTCCATTTGAACAGATATCTCTTTGTTGACTCCCTTTGCTGCCTGAGTGAAGGTCAGCTCCATGATGTACTGTGCCAAGAGAACAAGAGAGAGTTAGAAATTCATTAATCTGCACAAACAGATAAAAAAAAAATACCAAATTTGAATCAGGTGAGCTCTAAAACGCAAAATCAAGTGCTCTCCTTGACTTTAGGCCTATTTTCCAGTGTCCCGCTAACCTCCTGTGGCTGATCGAACATGGCATTGAAGTCACCAAACCCTCGTGCTCCTGAGAATTCCCCAAAGATCTTGCGGAAGAGCTCCTCTGGATCCACGCTGCTGGCCTGTCCACTCCAGTGGTGATGCCCTCCACCAGCCTGACCGGCGTCAAAGCCCGCTGAGCCGTACGTGTCGTACTGCTTCCTCTTTGTTTCATCACTGAGGATCTGAAACACGGGGACAAGGTTTAAACAGTGCATCGCAAAAGGAAACACATCACTGCGAGAACCAATAAAGACTGAGAACAAACCTCGTAAGCTTCAGCCAGCTGAGCAAATTTTTCCTTGGCTTGTGGGTCCTCTTTGTTGGTGTCAGGGTGGTACTTTTTGGCCATCTGAGGAACAACAAACACACCGTCAACTACTGTGAAGACTGGTCAGCTGAGAACCAGCGCAAAGTGTGGACATGGGTCGGGCAGGAACGGACCTGGTAGTAGGCTTTCTTGATCTCTTTCTGGGTTGCTGTGCGAGGAACCTCCAGGATCTGGTAGAAGTCCTGCTTGCTGCTCGCAGGAGCACTCGTGTGAAAGTAGTGTGGGCAAACTGCATGGGGGGATTTGAGACCTGAAACGTATTATAAAAGAGTAAATGGTAAGATAGTTACATGTAGAGGAATGAAGCAGGATGGTGCAGGACAGCAAATAACAAAGATGGGTGGTTAGTTTTTCCCTTTTCAGTTCACTGTTATTAGTATTTTGCATTTGAATATCTGCATCTTACTTTCAGATATTATTGCTGCTGTGTCTTGCGCCATCATTGTTGTCATTACGATTTAATTGAAAAGTGTCTTCCTGTTGTTGTTGTTGTTTGTATGTCCTGTCAGTTCTAACAAACACCTTTAACCACAGAATAGAGGAGCAGAGCTGTTTAATTGTGACTTGATAACAGTCAACACATTGAAATGTTGTTGTTCAGCATGTCTGCATTGTTTTTGTTTTTACTGTTGGGGAATTTGCTGGATGCCTGGATACTAGTAACATGTTTATTGGGTTATGGTAAACAGAATAGAATATAAGTGAGTAAATAGCAATAGTAAAAACAAATGTTAGCCATGTCTGTCTGACAGGTCAAATTCAACCTGATGACTGCAGATCACAAGTTAGCAACAGCTGGTCTCTCGTGATCTGCTCGAGCATGAAGCTAAAACGTTTGAGTTACAAAGTCTTCGGGTCTTTAAAGCTAATTTTTTTTAATGTCTTAAACTGCGTCACATGGATAAACTTGTAGAAAACTAGCCTAGCCTAGCCTAGGCCATATGGCTAATGCACCACTCACCTGACAGCCCTCTCAATGTCACGGCTTTCCCTGCAGCGCCGCACGCCACGCCGCCCAGCCGCCACACTGTGTCCGCACCCACAGTGGAAACACCGCGGACTCCACCATGACCGGCGCCCACCGCGGCCCCGGCGGCCCGGCGGCGGCCAGAGGACACGAAGACTGTGACCCAGCGTGAGGAGCAGCGAGCAGCCGCCATCATTTCTTCACCCACAGACCGCCGCTACGCGCCTACTGCGCATGTCCGGAAAAGAGTGGGCGGCACCGGCAGCAACAAAGATGTTCAATTTGACTCAAGATGGTGCCCTCTGAACGAAACGTGTTTGTCTGAAATCACTGGCGCTGTTTTGTTTTGTTCTGGTTTCATTAATTATGAAAATCAGGTGTCAGCAGAAAAAAGACACGAGGGAATAAAGTATTGATACAACAAGAGTAAAGTTAGATGTTAGATATAGATATTTAAATACATGTATTAGATATAAATATGATTAAGAAGAGGAACATTTGCTTTGTTGTAATTAATTAGAGATAGAGAATAAATAAATAATTTTAGGATATAAGCAGCAAAGACCAACCATGCATTCTCGTTATATGTCGACGTAATTCACATAAATTTAAGGTATTTTCTCATATTATCACAACTTATTATATTACATCGTAATTGAATAATTCTTTATGCATGAATTAAATTCGTGATGAAAACTTGTTTTTATAGCTGACTGTAAACACAGAAAAAGAAATTGCTTCTGTATCTAAATGCTCTCACTGAAAGCTGTTAAATTGGAAAACCCTAAAAAGCTTTGCAAATGTATTTGTGTTTGTATATCGTTATATCTTTTTAATTTAATTGTATTTTTTATTTGATTTCCTCTCAATCTATTTGTTCACGATTTGTGGCCTGTTGTTCATTAAAGTTCCTTAAATTCAAAGAACAGTGAGAAACGACAGCGGATGTTATTTTATTATTTTATTTTAAAAGAGGAACAGAACCAGAAACAAGTGAACATGGGGTCGTGCTTAACAACGCGCAAAAAGGATGCGCACGTTTTATGTACCAGGGCAGCACTTGGCAGTGCAGGGGGAGAGAAAAGCAGAAATCCGCCCAGCCGGACTGCTCCGGTGACCAAAGCGAGCAGACAGGCGGCTGGGCGAGCTGTCAGCTGATCCCAGTGCAGACAGCGGAGCATTGACACTCTCACACACACACACCCGGAAGGCTCGACAGTCAGTGTGAGAGGGCAGCATGAACCGCTTTAAGACCTCCAAATTCAAAAACACCACTCCGAAAATTGCCAAGAAAGATGTGAGTAGCTCCCGAGCGTCTGGGTCGAGCCCGTTGTTTCACATGTTCCCTCCTAGCTAACGTTAGCACTGGTTATTAGCAGCTGTGCTACTTCGGCGTGTTTGTGCCTGCAAGGGATGTTGAACTTCCTGCATCTGGAGGAGAGACGCACAGGGGGAGATCTGAAGCGGAGTCTGAAGAAAAACCAGGAGCCGTGTGTCTGCACAGATCTGCTTCCTCTGATCAGGCAACGAGGCCAAACCATAACCGTCCCATTATGCCACAGATCACTGGGTTTGCTCCTCAGCGGTCTTGTTATCCTGCAGAGTTTCTGATTGGACACTTCTGCCTCTCTGCGCAGATTTCCTGTGTCACTCAATGAAAAAATTTAAAAAAACATTTGAATGTGACAGTATGCAGAAGCCTCTCTGTCAGTGATGGCTCTCCTGCTGGCTGCAAGAGGCAGCTTGTCTTCTTACACACACACACACACACACACACACACACACACACACACACAGATAGATGGATAGATGGATGTGCTTTATTGATCCCAAATTGGGAAAGGATTGTGTTACAGCACCATGTCCAGGGCATTGCACATAGAGCGAGCAAGCGTGCAAAAGTGCAGTAGTTGTTTGCAAAGGTAAAGGTTGGAACATGACTAAAATAGTTAAATATAAGATGTGCAAAATAAATCAGGGAGTTTTGGTGTGGACAGAAACTATAGGGCCCATGGTCTGCCGTTAAAAAAACAATCATCCTCACCCTGGGTCCATTTGTGGGAAGTTGCCTGCAGCTCTATCCTCGCTCAGGTGAACTATGTACCCCCCCCCCCCCCCCCCCCCCCCACACACACACACCCCCCGCCTTGTTTTTACCAAGGCAGTAAAATGTTTGGCATGTACATTCAGAGACACTGGATGGACTTGGTATGTCTCTCTCTCTCTCCAATCTCCAATCTCCCACACAGGATCAGCAGCATGTGGTGCTTTGCTTGTTGTGAATGTCAAACTGGCCCTTTCACACAACAGACCAGTTACTGTGGCTGCTCCAGTCCAAAGAGAAAATGTGGGCGTAGGTGTAAAGGTTGTGAGAAGAGGTTTACATGGATTTAGAGATATGACAATTATTGATTATTATTGATAACAGCTTCAAATTTCCACATGGTGAGAGATAAGTCACAGGGATTGATTTATTTTGACATCTTTTCCTGAGGCTGACCCTAAGGCGTCTGTTATTTAGCAGGATTCCTCAAAACTACGGAACTGATTATCACATAACTGTGTCGAAGGATGTTGTATTGGTCAGGGATGAACCCAATTGTTTGTTTTTTCACTTTCTTTACATTGCTAGATGGTGTTTTTTCAATATTTTCCTTGATTTCTAAGACAATGACTCATGAATCTTGATGAAAACAATCAGGCATGTTTAGGGGACTGACGTATTATTCAATTTGGTGCAGATCCAAATAAAAGCCCGGATTTGGTGAATTTAAATGTGGTTTCATAAAGGGAATTGGTCGAGATGTGAACTCTATTTCCTTCTAGTAACCAAAACGGATTTCCCAGGAACGATGGACCTTTTGTAAAAGATGGTGGCCTTAATATTGTCCATGCAGGAGAAGATGCTCCTTCCTCCAATTCATCCTCTTGTTAATTGGACTCTTCAGGCCAAACGTCTGTCAGGGTTTGTCTCGTAACAGTTTTCTGAGGAGCCGCGTAGGAGAATTTGTTGGAGCATGTTGTGCGGACACTCTGTCTTCCTGCTGCTCTTGCCTTGTTCGTGTTATGAAAGAGGCTTTGAGAGTTTCTGTGCTGTGCAACTCGGGGGGTGCCCTCCCACTTCCTCAACACTCTTTCAGAGGAGCGTGTGTGCGTGTGCGTGTGCGTGTGCGTGTGCGTGTGTGTGTGTGTGTGCGTGTGCGTGCGTGTGCGTTCGCGTGCCCTCAACTAGATCCTCCCTGTTTATGTCATTCTTTTATTCTGTGTGCGCTCTTAATAAAAACTGATAAGCCAGACATGTTTTTCTCTTGGGTTTTTCAGTGCAGCTTGCTGGTGTTCTCCTGTTTGCACGTGTCACGTCCGCACTCGTGATTCTCCTCATCTGTCGAGTTGCATTTTATACACTGTGGTCTGATGAGTTGATTATTTTACCCTCTGTGGTGTCGTCTGATCCTAATGATCTGTTTCTGCGTCATCTGCCCTGCTTTCTGACTTGTGTGCGGTCTGTGTCTTCAACTCCAGGAGTGGATCAACAATGTCCACGGCGGTTCCTTCTCCTGCCAGGGGAACCACATCAAAGCCAGCTCCAAGCTTGTGGCCTTCAACGCCGATCAGGCTGGTAAGGCTATAAAAGAGTGGTCAGCGGTTTGCTCCAGGAGAAGGAATCCACCGTCTGTAGTTTGAGCCAAGTGCCTTCAGTGGCAGGGAAAGATTTTGGAACATTATTTTGAAGTGTCTGTGTTTTGTTTGTGTGATGTTTCCTGTGTCTCCAGGTGGAGGTTTGCTGGGCCTGTCTTCAGTCAAACCTGGTTCAGATGGCCAATGGACAGTCGCTCAGATTTCCTGCCATTCTGGTAGTTGTTCTTCACGTTTTTATCAGCACACTATTTTCTGGCAGGACACTGAGTCACATGACCTTGAAATTACCCTACAGCCTACACAGCTGTGATCCAGATCTAATTGTTATTTCCCCCTTTCCCAGATTTAATAACTGATATGGACTTTTCTCCTTTCGATGAGAATCTGCTGGCAACATGCTCCGGAGATGAAATGGTGAGCTCATCGGTGGAGTCTTTTACTTTCTGTCTTTAACCTTTTCCTTCCTGCCTTTTCTCTTTCTTAGTATCGATCTAAACTTAAACTGAAGTGCACTGTCCATCCTCTATGGCTTTGTGGTTCCTGGAAGGAATTGAAATGCAATATAAACCTTCTCAGTTTATGATGACTCCCCGGCTCTCGGCACGTTATTCTCAGCCCCAGGTGCCCAGAGAATGCACCCACCTGTGAAATATGTATCCGGGGATTTATTTTACTGACACATACAGTTTCACTTCATCTGCTCCCATCAGCTAGAAATCCAAACCTGATCTGGATGTCGATCCCTCTGGCTACTCCAGCATGCTACTTTCAGTGTCTTCATTTTGCTCGACTCAGAGTGAAGAGTTGGAGGAGATTGGTTTAAAAACCCAAACCTTTTTCTCATCTCTTGGAGTGATGCTGCATCCTGACATCTTAGCTACCTGCTGTACCCATCCTTTTTGATCCCGGCTTGCACAACTTCAGCAGAACTAATCAAAATCTTGGTTACACAAGTCTGATTTGTCGGATGTGGCTGTAAAAAAACCCTGAGTTTACTGATCACAAGCATTTCATTTTATGTCCAAAAGAGCAGGAATTCACTGAAGTGTGAGGAATATTTCCATCATGAGTTATAAGCTTTTATGAAATGTAAGTGCACATCATTTTGTTTATTTCCCACTGTGTGTTTACAGGTGAAGCTGTGGCGTCTGTGTGATCCAGAGCTGGAGCAGCCCAGCAGCCCAGAGCTGACCCTGCATCCAGGGCAGGGCAGGCTGGAGCTGGTGCACTTCCACCCCACCTCCTCTGGCTTACTGGCTGTCGGCACTGCCAAGTCTCCTCTGATTTGGGACACCAGCCGCAAGGACGCACCCTTAGCAGGTAGCTAGCTGGCGGCACGAGCTGCGCACGCTCACACACATTTGGTCGTGAGCACTGATTTGAAACACACGTCACAAGCAAATTCTGTCTTTGTCGCACATCCTGCACTGTCTGTTACATTTAACGTTTTAGTATCTGTCAGTTAGTCATTAAGTTTTGTTGTGGCCTGTTTTGTTTCTGTGTTTAACCAAAATATATATTTAAAGTCGAGTGAAGTGGTTGGTTTCCTCTTCTTTTTTTTTTTTTCTTTGGGGACTGTCTGACTGACACTGCCTACGTTTTACAGCCCTGTGGCTCTGTCTAAGTGCTGGAGCAGCAGAGGTAATGTTTTGGTTTGCAGTCCTGGTCCCAGTCTCCCCAGACTGGCCTCAGGATGTTGTCACTATCCTCTGGCCTCCCCCCCCCCCCCCCCCCCACCCCACCCCTACAAACACTGCAAGCACCCCTCCATCCCATGACAGCTGGCCTGGCTGCTGCTACTGCTCACTGCTAAAGAAACTTTTTGTGAGCTGCCCCCCCCCCCCAACACTGTCTTACATCACTCCCATTCCACATTCATATGCGGTTAAGGAAAAAGATCTGAACGATGAAAAAAGTATTATTTGAATAAGTGCATCTGTGTTAAAAAAATGTTTTTATCTCTACTAATTAAGTTCATGTCACATCACTCTGTCTGTGTCTTACCCTGTGCACCTCATCTCCTTTCAGCTGGTGCAACTGGACAATTCACTCAAGTGTTGCTGTGCTCACTTAAGGCACCGCAAGCTAATGTGTGTCACGCTCTCAGTCTCTCTCATATGCTTTAACTGTAAAGACGTATGATCCATTCCTTGATGTGTATCACCCCCATCGTCGGTGTGTTATTACGTGTTTTCAGGTTTTTATGTGCTTTTTCTACGGCTTCATCTCCTCCCTGCCCTGTCAATCTGTGCTAACTGTTTGTGTTACCATGTTTTTTATTCATTTTGTCCCTGTCTAACATGATCTTTGCGTCTCTAGTCCTTCTCCTGTCTCCTCTCTAACGTTGACATGTGCGTCTGCAGTTCTGGAGCAGCACGGTGACCACCTGCAGAGTCTGAGCTGGAAACGGGACGGCTCTCTGCTGGCCTCCTCCTGCAAGGTGAGGGCAACTCACACTGCAGCTGATGCATCGCAAAGGCATGAAGCTGCATTTAGTTTCACTCCCTCACCAACTTCGTATGTGAATATCACAAGGTTTGACCACTAGATGCCGCCATTGGCTCACTTTCGGTGCAGCGCGCCTCACATTAGAACTCTGCAGCTCCTTATCTGTTTATATGAGGTTTATTTCCTCCAAATGTCAACAGAGGTGATGCTCGTAAAAGAGGGTGGAGGTCACATCATACATTTGATTAGGAATAAGTGAGCAGTTGTTTACAAGGAAAAAAACAGAATAAAGTTGGAAAGTCTGATGACGTAAAATACCTCAGAGCCTCAGAGTTTGTTTTAATATGGTAATAGTGATGACAAAGCAGTTAAATAAATCCTGGCTGAGGTTGATAGAGAGCCTGTGGAGATTGGAAACTGTTTTAACTTGGCAATGATGACACTAATAAGAGAACACGCCCGAGTGTGAAGGATACGTCTGTCATGGCTTTTGTTTTGTACTGACCCCACCTGACCGTAAATGTCTATCCACAGTACGCAGCCCTGTATACCCTCTTAAACCGAACTGTCCCTTGATGCAAGCTTAAGTCACATCAGGCACCGAAGAACCAAATTGTTTTGACGTGCACAGTAGTTATGTGGCGTACGAGAAAAAGCTAAAGAAGAGGAGAAAGTCTCCTTGGGTTTTTATGCGTCCATATGGCTGTACTCATTGGTGTCATCAGGAAATAATCACAGAGCTTGAAGGCCTTTCCATTAAGTTGTTAGTGCGTTGTGTAGGAGGAGGAAGGAGGGAGGTGGTGTGGGTTTAATAGTAGGGGGCAGAGAAAGAAGGGGTTTATGAGTTGACATTGTTTCATGAATATATTTGGTTTTATAGGAGATTAACAGAACCATCTGACTCCTTTTTTAAAGTACACATAGACTGATGTTAAAATGAGACAGCGGACCCCGGTGTTTACGAAAGATACAATCTGATGAACTAACTGGTGTTTGAGACCAAATAAACGTTGACACAAATGTGCACATTTAACAGGCGTGATTGTCAGGCCAATCACCCTTGTTTGTCTTCGCTCTGACAAGTAACAAATTACTCCGCCCATCACAGGCTACCTCCAAATTATGACAATTACTCTGACAGGGTAATGCACCACATCAACCTCGGCCTCAGTGCAGCCTGACAGAACAAGGCACCTGAAAGGAAAGGGAGCGTGGGGGGGGATGTGAACCAAGAAGAGGCTCTTACCCATTTGGGCTCTGGTGTCATTTAACCCAAAAGACCCTGTTCAATCTCTTCAATCCAGCTTATTAAAGCAAATAGGGCCTGCAGACATGTGGGTCCAATCCCCCCCAGCCCTCCTGTAGAGTAAACATTGGGGGGTGCAGGGCCGGGATGGGGGAAGATGAAGGGGAGACCACCGCCCCAAAGAGCAGGAGTCATGACGGGCCTCATTCGGACCCAGAGACATGTATATTTATGACACACTTGGAGGGAGAAAGGCGCCATTCAGTTTGGCGAAGGGGAATCCACAGGTACTGTGAGCTGGGATGGAGGAAAGTCTGTGTTTATCCAAATGACCGGCGGACCTGGGTGGTGTGCTGTTCAAAAATGGGGTGCCGCTGGATTTATGGTCCACAGTCCACCTTTTAAATTGAAAAATCACCGGCTCCTTATAACCGTGCTCAGGCTGTAGAAGTGAGATTCAATAAACGATGAAGGCATCCCATAGTCTCAAATTCACGATCGCAACAGGCTCAGCGCTGGCAACCATGGGAGATTAGGAATGGGAGGGTGTCGGCCCAGTGTGTTTGATGAGTGAAGAGAGCATCAGTGGCCGAAGATTCCCACCGACTGTGTGTGTTTACACACAAGTGCAAGTTGTGTGCGGCAGACGAGCAGTGAAAACTCATTAACAGCAGCTTGAGAATGAAGCTCCGTCACTTTGATTAAACAGCTGCTGACACACACACACACACACACACACACACATATATGTACACACATCTCCTGCTCGTCCATCTGTGCATTTATGAGTCGGTGTGGTGTGTGTGAGTGTTTGAGTGTGTGTTTGTATGGGCTATTGTCATAGGCTTTAGTGTGTGTGTGTGTTTGCTCGAGTGGGTTTGTGGGGTTGCTTAGGGGACACATCTGTATGTGAGTGGTTCTTCATTTGTGTGATCGCCTGCCTCTCCTCTCTCATATGCTGTTGTTTGTATGACACTATTTAGGGTAAAATGCCAATAAATAAAGTTAATATGGGAATTGTTTACTTGTATATGCATAAATGTACGGGAGAAATGTGTGTTTATCTATTCTAAGGTGTGTTAAGGCCAGAGAATTTAGTGATGGGTTGAATAGGATTGTATGCACATGTGTCTCATGCTTAGGTCATTTTTGCAAAAGGTGGGTTCTTATGCCCAGGCCAATGTGGTGGGAAAACGTGTGTGTGTGTGTACGTGTTCCCACATCGCTCTTTGAGCCTTTGGCTTAGGCCCAGGTCGCAGAGGCCTGAAGACAAAACCCTGGGGCATCATATTCGTGGGTGGGCTACACACATACTCGATACAGACACAGATGGAGAGGCAGGGAAAAAAACAGCACATCAGGAAAAATCTGCGTTTGCTGTTCTAACTAATAAATAGCAAATAAATCCCCTTTGAACTGCTGAGAGGAGCAGAACCAAGAGAAGCTGAAACTGGATTTAGCCTGATTGAAGTGTGTGTGTGTGTGTGTGTGTGTGTGTGTGTGTGTGTGTGTGTGTGTGTGTGTGTGTGTGTGTGTGTGTGTGTGTGTGTGTGTGTGTGTGTGTGTGTGTGTGTGTGTGTGTGTCACTGTCAGCCTCCTGATTCCCTTTGACATATATTTGTTAAGTGTGTATGCCAGGTTCAGTCTAGGCCCTTTTACTTATTACCTGCTATCAGCCCCCTGTGTCGGCCTGCTGCCGTATTGAGTGACACGGTTGCAGACACGCATGTCCCAGTCACAGCCTGATCCCATTAGGGTCCATTTCCTCTGATTCATGAAGGAGCCTCCCTGATTGGCTGCCGTGATTGATGCCGAATGCGTGTTCGAGCCGACCGGGGTCAAGGCGCTAAGGGCGCGGAGAGGTCGCGATGAATCAGTGAGATCACGCTGATAAACGAGGAAACCTCAGAGAACCTGTGTTGTTCTCTATCAGAATCACTGTGGTGGAGGGATTCTAATGTTTTCTATTAAATGTTCATATTTCAGTTTCTATGAAGTAATTCTTCCTTTTCCTCTGTTCTTTGTGAGAACCTTGAATATTGACCTTGCTTCCTCTCTTGAACCTCCTTTGTACACCAAAGTCACACTCCTCACAAATTACAGTAAACCACAGACTTGCCTCACAGCCCTTATTACTTAACGTCGCATGCCGTCCATACAAGGAACCAAGCTGTGATTTAAAACAAAAGGGTTTTGAGTTCCAACAGCCGAAAGCTGATTTATGATGCGTAATTCGTCAAATGAATCCGTTCCAGGTTCTTTCAGCTCTGTCATCTTTCTTCTCTCTCTTTGTGTCTGTAGGACAAGATGTTGCGAGTTTTTGATCCCAGAGCCCAGCTGACACCTGTTCAGGTAAGTTCTCCGATAAAGGCTTCACCAAACTGTCAAAACACCCAATACTACTTCTACACTACTACTATCTGCTCCGAAATCCAATGCACCTTTCCAGCTTAGAAAAACATTTATTGTGCAGTGCCCATTCCAAACCTGCCCAAACTGTGAAAGTGACTTGCAGACATTAAGCCGCGTCAAGTAAAGACCGGCTGCAGGACTCGGCCCGCAGAACCCTGAAGGTGCTGGAGAACGGGTTGTCTGGAGAGCTCCTTGTTTTTAGCACGCTGTTGTTGTCAACGCTACATTTAGTGATAAACATGTTGATGTTAACCCGGAGAGCTCACCGCTGGCCCCTTTCAGTGAGTCATCTCCAGCTGATTTATGGATTCAGGCGCTGCTGCTCTCTTCCCACGGGTACCCATCCCACCAGTGCGACCATGAACCTCTCCACTCACACCACTCCTTTTTTTTTTTTCCTTCTTTCACCAATGGCAACCCGGACTGAGCCAAAAAGGCCTCGGTCTCAAGCAGCAGCAGCAGTGAGAAAGAGTGATGGGACATTTGTGTGTGGAGGGAGGATGAGGATGAAGTGTTGTGATGAGGATGTTGTGAGAGACTGGTCAGCGTGGAGCAGATATCCTCACACATCTCGACGGTGGACCTCCCAGGGGGTTTTGATGACGGAGATGCTCAGGCTGCCTCAGGCCGTGGGCTCTCTCAAGGAATCCTGCAGAAGCACTACATGCTGCAGCAGATTAATTGCATTCACTCTGAATGGATCGCTTTATTACACTACTCTCTGTGTATAGGCTCCGGGGTGTTGCTCTGTATGTGTTTTGAGTCTTTCCACACCTTTTGTGAAAGGTGTACTGTTTCAGACGTATGTGATGTCACTCTGAGTCTGACGGGCGCGGAGCCAGCGGAGAAGAAAAAACATCATGCGGATTATTTTCTTTGCGGCACACTTACAACTGTCTTTTTACACAACGGGGGTGTGAGTACAGAGCATGTGTGTCTGTGTTTGTTGAACTAACATGAGTCAGCTGGCTCCTCTCCCGTGTTGGATGGTTACATCAGGTGTATTTGTGTTAAAGTACTTTTTAATGCACAGCAGCTTTTCAGCAGCTTATTTGAATTGTCAGCCTCTCACTACACATCACAGCTTTTTAACACTGCCTGAATAATCACTGTTCCAGGTCTGTGTTTAGAAAATGATTTCAAGTAAGTTGGATTTAACTGCCCTGAAGTTCCTTTTGAATCACTTAGTGCAGCCAAAGGGCCTTATTAGTTTAGACTGAATTAGCATTGGGTTGTCTGAATGTCTGAAATGGCGTCTCCAGTCAGAGCCCAATGGTTACTGGTGGCGGTGGGATGAGCTGCTGGGACATTCCGGCCAAGTCGATGGCATTTTTGACTTCATTTTGATGGTCGACAGCGGTGAACAACAGACCATCTCTGGGAGAAAGGGAAAATTTGATGTGACTAAGGTCTTAAGTTAGATTTGAAACGAGGAATTTGTTTTTTGTTTTAGCTTTTTTGGTATGTGCATTAGACAAGTGGTCCCCCATCCCTGAGCCTCTTGTGGTTGCATGAAACTAAGTACATATACTCAAGTACAACTTAAGTACACTTTAAGGTACTTTTACTTTTACTATGCAACTTTATTCTTTCATTTAACTATAATTCAGAGGGAAATATTGTACTTTTTACTCCACTACTTTTATTTTGCTGCTATATTTACTTACAAACACATTCAAAATAAAATGCTACTGTTAATAAGTATACGTTCTTGTTTTCGTTTTCTCTCTCTCTCTCTCTCTCTCTCTCTCTCTCTCTCTCTCTCTCTCTCTCTCTCTCTCTCTCTCTCTTTTTTCTTTCTTCTTGTCTTCCACTTTCTCATTAATCCTCCTGGTCTCGCTGGCACGGAGACTAAGTCAGAGGAGAGCAGAAGCCTGACTCAGCACACTGGCCTCCTTTGCAACGCCGCACATGGCTTCACCGCCTCCAACCGAAGAAGAGCCGAGGCCCAGATCAAAGTTATGAGAGGGTTGCTCTTCCCGTTCTGGCTTTGTGCTCTCTTGCTTTCTTGTTCTCCCCTCCTGACTCTCAAATACGCAAGGTCCTGCTGTGGGAGGCTGCAGTTTGAAGTGGGTAGAGCCTCGGCCCTGACAGTTTTCATGTGCGTCTCTAACGCTCCGTCTCCCTGGAGAATGAGAGCACACCGCCACTCCTATTAACGCTCCATCTGCTGAAGGAGGGTTTACCGGGTGTAGTCTGTGAAGTTTAAACACACTCATGACAACTTGAAGGCAGTAATTTGGATGCATGGTAGAGTGTGTTACTCTAATTCCTACATGTACCCGCTAAGCAATGTTTAACACCATAAAACACAACATATCACAACATTTGACTGGTTTAAAGGCGACTGGTGTTGTTGATGTGAGGCAGAATTCAATCACTTTCTCCACTTTGCTTAGCTTGTTGTTGTAGATGTGATGTGATACCAGGGAAAGACCAGTGTGGCCACAAAAGTAAATAGAGATGGGCAAGGAAGTGTCCAAACTATTTGAATATGTAACCTCACTGGGAGGTCCGGTCAGTTGAAGTCATCAAGAAAAGCCACAAGTGCTCACTGAAAAGATTTCTGGTGAAGGATATCTCATGAATGCTGCGGAGCATTAGAGTGAAGTGTAATTTCCCTATTTTGAAGTGGAAAGAGTTTGAATTGTAGTAACTAACAGAGTGAGAGAGTGTATATCCTAAATAACATGTGTATTTGCATGTAATACATGTTTTGATTTGTAAAGTCAATCTACAGGTCTATCAAACAATCATATAGGTTTTACAGGACATATTCCCTTTTTAAGGATAGGTGGAATTATGCTCAGTTTAATAACTGTCAACTACTTTCTAAGACTGCTATCATTTGAAAATATGCACCGTTATCCCCAGGAAGACAAGACATAGTGTTGCATTAGGTTGTACTTTTGAAAAGTGCTGCAAATTGTTGGGTGATAAATGAGTAAAAAAATAAAAAGACAAATGTGTGTGAAGGTCGAATTGTGAAAGTTCATTAAGTTACAAAGCTGGTTTTGCCGTAATGGGTCAAACAGAGCGGCTCCATTTGAAAAGATTCTCTGAATACAGTCGAGATGGCGAATCTCTCTTTTGCAAAATGTTAGGGACACAACTGGTGCCACAGTTGTCGCCCTAATCAAAATCAGTTAGCTGATGAGTTTGGACCCAGCTCCTGTGTCCACGGGTGTCCTGGTTCCACCCATGGCAGCGTAGTGCCGTGGGGCTGGCTCATCCCTGTGGCTGGCACTGAGCTGAGTTCTCCCCTAGACAGGTGGGGTAAAAATAGGCTCTAATTACAGCCCTGCTCTCACTGTATTTTTATGGGAAATAAGACTGTGCAGGGTAATTAAGGTCCTGGACAGGAGGAGCAGTATATACTACATCTGTAATCAGTGTGTGTGTGTGTGTGTGTGTGTGTGTGTGTGTGTGTGTGTGTGTGTGTGTGTGTGTGTGTGTGTGTGTGTGTGTGTGTGTGTGTGTGTGTGTGTGTGTGTGTGTGTGTGTGTGTGTACAGACAAGCATACAGACGGTTGTATTTAGATAGTTGGCTCAGATGGGAGAGAGTGTGCACATGTGGCATCCCTGTCCCAGCACTGAAGGTTGGGTTGAATTTCAGATTAGAGTTTTGTTTTGTTGTCTGTTTTCTGCCTTTTCCTTCCCCAGTAAACATTTAAGCGAGTAAGTTTCATCTGCCTTTCAACTTTAATCTCTTCTTGGTTTAAAAATGACAGATTTGGACATGGGCCACTTATGTGAAAGCTGAGGAGAAAAAGTACTTGTTTAAGTTAAAAATAACGACGTTACAATTTTTTCCAGGTATAAATTACACACAGTGTACAGAGAGCAAGCGACTCGTCCAGTACCCAATATAAACATTCAATGTTAACGCAGCATTAAATCACTTTTTTGTTACCCTCTCCTGCTGCAGTGGGTTCTGCCCTCCCTGTCATAACATCCCAACACTGGCCTCTTGTTTTCAGATACGTTTCTTTCACATCTCTATGTAGTCGGGCCTCCACCCTGCTTTCCTGTACTGACTCCTCAGAAGACAATGAGAGAATGAGAAGAGGCACATTCACTGACCTGGTCCCAGTGGTGTTTTATGGATGTAAAGCCACGTGCCTTTGTGGACTTCTGCTGTCTCCTCTCTTTTCTCTTGTCTTATTGTGTCTTTTGATCTATCCCCAAAGTCTGTGTATTTGCTGAGTGTGTGGTTCTGTACGTAGTGTGTGTGTGTGTGTGTGTGTGTGTGTGTGTGTGTGTGTGTGTGTGTGTGTGTGTGTGTGTGTGTGTGTGTGTGTGTGTGTGTGTGTGTGTGTGTGTGTGTGTGTGTGTGTATACCATGTGTGCTTCAAATTACAGTGCTGAAAATACCCCTCATAGTTTTGGGCCAGTGCTGGCCGTAGAGCTGTCGATCTGTGGTCGGTGGAAGAGGAGGGAGACAGGAAAAGGGAAAAGTTTGCTGGACTTGGGGGCCAGATTCCTCAGCTCAAGCTTCTGCTGCTTTGGGTGAAATTAGAGAGGACCACGGGCTGGAGTGGGTTTGGACCTGAGGAGGGAACGCTGGGCAGGGCCAAGGAAAAGCACAGCGGTTTCCCTGCTATAGGTGGCTGCTTGCACCAGTCGTATCGTCTTTTATATCCTACCATAAATTACACAGACTGAACTCCCTGGTAGGTGTGTGTGTGTGTCCGTACTTGGATTTATCGTTACAGGCATAATAAACTACATTTTGTACATCTGTGTTATCTATGTGTCTTTGAATTCTTATAATTGGAAAAGTGTGTGTTTGGGAAGGGGAAGGTGGGGGTGTGTCCATACTCAGATTTCTCATTACGGGCAGAAATAACTACCAGCGGGCATGGTGAGCTTAGTGTGTGTGTGTGTACTGGCAGCACAATGAAGCTCTTTGAGTGGAGCAGAAGAGTTTAGTTTGTATCACAGATGTAAACCCAGGGGGTGAGCCATGAAGGAGAAGCATTGGGAGAGATGACGTGAAATGGAAGAAGGTCATTTTGGTGTTCGTGCCTCTATATTCTGACGCTTTGATACTGTTGCTCAGCCTCAGTCTTGTTAGTCCATTTACAAGAAACAAGGAACTGAGCTGAGTTGAACTGACTTTAGTATGTTTTCCTCTACGTGGAACAGGTGTCACAGTCTATAATAATAACCCAACTGACGTATTGGGTGAGGATTATATTTGTGACAGGGAGGTTGAAATTATCCATATGTTTACAAAGATGCAAAAAGAAGCAGCGGTGAGATATCGTGTACTATGTTCAGGCCTCATTTTCAATACTAAAATTTAATTATCTTGCCTCAGACACATACGTATTCAAACACTTGTGTTTTATAACCACATTTGTTAAAGACATCCCTGACAAAAAGGATTTTATAGGTTTAGATTTGTTGTTCATATAATAAAAAAACAATATTGGAAAAAATATTGTTGTATAGTTTTTATTATTCTGATACTTTACCTCAAAATATTCTTCAAATATCTTTTAATTCATCATCCATTTTGTGTATGTGTGTGGGGGGGGGGAAGCAGTTCCCCCATGGTTCAAAAGATTATCACATAAAATATGCATCAGTTGTAGATACAGATGTGGAAATTCCGCTGTCGGTATGAAAAAATGTTTGGTGTTTTACCAACAAATGATTTCTTCTCACAGAAAGTCGGTTCTTAATAGCAGAGAGCGATATTTTGATTCCTCCCACAGAATGAAGCTTGTTAAGTGATTGGGGAATGTCTAATACCAACACCGCAGACATACGCAGTCAACATCGTGAAATGTGAAACATAGTGTCTATAAAGAACGGGAGCTCACTCCAAGAAAATGTCAGAGGCTTACTCGACACTGAGCCCCGAACTCCAGATGCACAAGCTGCATAATTTAACCTTAAACCAAGCCAAACATGCTTCTGTGTTTTAAAAAAACGGTTCCTCTGCGTAGCCAATAAAGGCCACGATGCTCCGGCAGGAATGAGACCACTTGTGAAAACGTGATTTAAGGGCTTTAATGGATTAAACAAAAAAAAAGTGGTCCTGCTAAATATGTGTTCAACATCAGCTTCTCTTTTCAAATGTAAACACGTCAAAGCAGAAATATCCCTCCGTGCACACAGTGACATTCTTTACATAGCAGTTTCAGCTCCCCTGTGGATGTGTGACGGCATGAAGCACATGCCGCAGCACTGCAGTGCAAGACGACGTGCCAGCGAAACTTTACGAGTATCGACTGGGAGGCGTATTTTTGCTTTTATTTTCTTCATTGCAACACACATCGCATCCTCCACTGCTTCTAGAAAAGGCCTGATCCACAGAAAGGGCACCTGGCAAGAAACGTGTCTTTGATTGTACCAAGGTCAAGCTGCCAATTAGGAGGATGATCCCCCCTCTAACCAGTGTAATCCCTCTGACCTTTGACCTTCTCGGGGGTGATAGAAATGCACCTTCAGAGCTTGGTTTGACATTTAAGTCCATGTCATGCATTTATTCATACAGCGTGTTAACATAACTCAGATGACATCATTTTTTGACAATCTCTTTAGGTTTCGTCCAAAGCTAAGTGGACACACGTCTCCTTCTGTCTCTCCTTGCCTTCTCCCACACCTCTGTCCTCGCCCTCTTTCCCAATCACCCCCATGCACACTGCTTTGTGCCTGTTTCTTTCTCCATTGGACCCTGCAGGGATCAGGACCCTGGTAATAGCCAGTGGTTAACTCAGCCCAGATGTTCTCCCGGTTTCTTCTCCTTTATTTCTCCATCTTTCAGCTCCCTGTGTTACTGGCCTCCCCACTGCCAGAGCTGGTTAAAGTTTGAGAGGATCTGGCAAGGCTGACAGTTGTCTCTCCTAATGAGGGAGCAGGAGGTTTTGCTGCACACTAGACAGCTCAGCAAAACAGTGGTGTATAATCTGGATATTGCATTCGCTGAACTGTCTGAATGATGAAGGATCCACCAGTGTTTGAATCACTTAGCTCGTCTGTGTGCGTTTTCTTTGGAAATAGAGATAATCTTGGTTTGGGTTGATGTCTTGATGTCATGATGTTATGTTTTGTGTGTCGAGGTATAAAAAGAATTGTGGCTTAGTGAATGTTCATTGTGGTTCCTGGAGAAGGAACTGAGGGGGTCGAGAAATCCAGGGATCGGGTTTTGAAGAAGATCTAATGTTTTAAAGGGTTTTAGCGGCTTTAGCTTATGGGCAGATTGTGTGTGTGTGTGTGTACTCATTTGTGTTAATTCTTTAGGACCTTTTTCCAGCATAAAAACTGACCTTGTTTGAAGTTTGCCTTTAGGGACAAATTTCTGAATTTAAACTAGCAAATTGGGGGCGACTCGTTCAATTGGGGACAAAAGTCATGTCCCCAATTGGGGAAAAAGCTGAATTTGGGGTCAGTGGTTAAGGTTGAAATGAGGGTTAGGTTTTGGGTCAGGCTGACAATGTTTGTATGTGTGTGTGGGGTGGTGTGTGTGTGTTATAGGACTGGCGCTGAAATGATTTCTTCCTTGCAGGAAAGGGGGTAAGAGTGGATGCCAGCTGGCAGCGACTGAGCTCTTTGCACATGTGTTGTTTGTGAACAGAGGCCTCATTAGTGAGCCTGGTGCTCTGGAACTCCAGTGTTCCAACTAATTAAGGATCTATGCAAACATGTGGACGACACCTGGAACCATAAATAGATCTCGGATTTGTTTTTTCTCCTGCTATATACCGAGAGTGAAGATTCATTGTTGTAGGAATTAGACTCTTCTTCAGATGTCAGTCACTGTCCGATCACGATCATGATTTATCAGTGAAAGGATCATTTTTACTTGATAAATGATGTAAGTTGTTATGGGAATCATTTCTTCTGAAGTGATGGCATCATCCTTTTTGAATGTGAGAGATAGATGCAAGAAATGAATCGTAACCATAAATGAATCATAGCACCGACAGTCAGCACTTTCAATTCAGCATCTCACAGCTCCCATGTCAGTTTTCCCTCTTTTTCTCTGCTTCCCCTTTTCAGGAACTACAACGTGGCTGTAACCACCATCTGCACTACATTGCTTATATTATCCATTTTATTCTACACAGCAAATAGTTGCTTGGCCAAAGTCCGACACTCCTGGAGTTATTACAAGAGCAGGAGGATTCAGCCTGCTCTTGGTCTCTCTCAGCCAGAACAGCAGAACGAGGTGTGAATTGGTTTATTTTCGAATCTTTTGCACCTTATGTTCTTTTACAAATGAACAATTACTACTGGTTTAGTGTGTGGTTTTGGGGCATGCAAGTACTCAACAAAGCCAGCAGGTGCTGTTTGTGTGTGACTTGCTGTGTGCAAGAAGTTCACCTGTTTGTCAGATGAGATCTACATATAAATTCATGTACAGAGTGAGAACAAGACCAGAGACACGGCTGAGACCAACCTCGGAGTGCTCCGAGGGAAATAAAGTGCACTTCGGCTCCAGCCGTGGTTAAGCTACAGCTGACCTTAGCTCGACCAAACACTGGTGTTATTTCAATCATCCTGGACGGCCTGTGCCCTTCAGCCCTGGTCTCCTCCTCCATATGCAAGCTTGATCATACTGGATGGTTTTCTAGTTTCCATTACTTCAGAAGTCTTTAGCAACTATAATGAAGAGGAATAGCCAAAGCACTTGGCTATATGCTCGGATTCCCATTGTTAAGTGTAATTTAAAACTAATTATTCTGTAAAGAAATTAAGTAGTTCTATTATAATTGGAGATAATTGGCAAAAAAGCAGATCAAACCTCAAAAAGCAAAATCAAATCTTTCAAATTCTACACATAAATCACTGGTGGCATCTAATTGAGAGAGAACAAATGGAAGCATTGTTGATATAATAATCAGAACGATTAGAAAGAAGTACAGTTTAATAAGGGGTCAGTCTATTTCAAAGCACCTTGACTATTTCAACACATTGGTGATTCAAACTTGTACTTTATGAACCCTGAAGTAAATGTTGGTTTTAACACACCAAGTCCAATTTAGACAGCCCCAATGAAAATGATTGCCCCCACAATGTCTCGCAGGGGTTATTACATAGGAATCCACTGCAGTACAGCTGCTGTTTACCACAGGCTATGACAATGGGACACAGGTGTGCATACCTGCATTGGTGCTAAATGTTTTTCCTGCCAAAGAAAAGGAGCAGTGCTCTATAACATAATGAGTTACTAACAGGGGAAGCAGTTGATCATAGGGGCGCTGAAATCTGGTTCGCACATGTCTTTTTTAAATGCCACATCCTTTTCACAACAAAAGCCTGCTCAGCTCATCTTTTACTAATTGAGCTTCTTAGAACAACAGGTCCCGCCACAATTTGTGGTTTGATGCAAGAGCTGAATAGAAGTTCACCCAAAGTGAAGCTGTTGAGTGTCGGGGTAACGTTAGCATTGGAGGGCGGCGGCAGGCGATTGAGCTGTTTGTTAGTTCAGTGTAGATGAGGTGATTAATCATGCTGTCAGTCAGCTACACCATGCTCTGCTGCTGCACATACAGTAAGTCAGGGGTCAGCACATGGGCTGCGCGCACTCAATTGATACCTAGAGTGTAAGAGATGGAAGGCTCAGCACTGGCTGCATGTTGCACACTTGAGTTATCTCATTGCACGTCTATGTCCCTCAGGAGAAACCTGTTTGTGTAATTAAAATCAGACCAAACCTGTTTTTCCTCTACTAAATGTAGTATTCATCTCAAGTAGTTGATACAAAAGTTCACACTTTGATTACAGCAAACAAATAGTAAATTAAGAATGGATTGTAAAACAAAGGAACAGCCTGCAGGGTGAGGGATTCCGTGATTATACGCAATCGACATGAACACGACATGCCTCGCACACATGCTTATCCCAACTCGCACAATTCATGCTTCTCCACAACTGTGTGGGGGTACTTTGAAGATGTGAAGCCTCTGTGATGTGGTTTCAGGGAGGCAGCAAAGTCAGCCAGCTGTATCCATTGCCAGCTATGAAAGAGCTGGCTTGAAGGGCTGGGTCAGGCCATAGGGACTGAGGGGGCTTCGTGTTGTCTCCTATAGTTTGAACATGGGTGTTGAGTTGAGTTGTGTTTTGTTGTGTGCTCCTGCTGGGTCTACCACACCCTGTCTTCATAAAAATCCTTCCAAAGAGCCATCCCTTTGTTTTCATGGAGCAGGTCTGGCGTGCAGATTCTCCTCAGTCCTGAGTATCAGAACTCTTGCTGTCGTCAGCAGTATCATTCTATCCTCTGTCATTTGTGCCTTGTGCCATGGTCGATCTCTGCTTGGATTTAAAGGACCAAGCCACTCTGTGCATCTGGAGAATATCCATTGCTTGAACCTCAACCACAAGAACCATCAAAAGCTCTAGAGATCACAAATGAAGCACTTGAAATCTCCTCTGGCTCTCCGGTGCTTCCCTTGGACTGAAATGTAGATTCTGGCAATTCAGCGGTCCTGTTAATCATGTAGTTCCAGGAAGCAACTAGCTCAGTATGGCGCTCTGATCCAAGTTGAGTCTCTAGCAACCTCGGTATATGTTTTCACTGGGGAGGGGGGCTGCCAATCGGAACTGTGCAGTTTGGACCAGTCCTTCATAAGTGCGGTGCAATCGGGTCCAACCTATTGTCCCCCAGGCCCCAGAGATGCGTGACCACAGCCCAGGCTGGCATGTTACTGACCGACTGGATCTCTGACAGTGGCCACACGCAGCAATTAGCACCATGGCTCAATAATCATAGTCTTTACTACTTCAGTGTTTTGTTTCACTTAACAAAGTAGTTAAACTGTTTTGTTCGCCCTGGTTTGACCAAAAATCACAACACAACGTCTGCCTTGCTTCACCCGAAAACTAGTTTTCAAAAACATTCATGAGGAGTGGTTGGAAAACATTTTATGACGTCCTGATATGATTTATTACTAAGACAACAAAGCATCATGTGATTGAGGCATCATTTACTTCCCATAATTCCACCATTAGTTGACCTGGCCCTGTTTGTGGGTTCTTTGAGTCTGAAAATGTATCTCGATCTATCATCCAAAAAAAGCTAAATAAAAAAACAATGGATCCTTGTCTTGATCTGTTGAGCAAATAATCATGTGTGGATTACATGAAACCTGTAGTGTCAGACAGGGAAATGATTTTTACACCTGCCGCTTACAAATTCCTCAACAAACACGAACGCCGGATGAGATTACTTCACCACCACCAAATTGCAGTTGGCAGGACACACAGTGCTTGCAGTGTTTGTAATTAGATTTTTGGCCATTCACTTGCATGGATCATTTCCACTGTGACCTGACACATCCTGGAAAGGTCTGCTTTTAAAAAGATTCCTTTACAATTGACAAACCATCAATTGTTGTGCCATACTGTCCTGTGTCATAGCTGTGTTGGTAAAATGCAAACTGTGTGACTGGTCCTTATTCTGGCAAGTATTCAATGAAGTGAGGAAGGTATCTAAAGAGACCTTACCTATGCATTGGAGTTTTAAATAAACAAAATGTGGTACTTAAATAGCCTTTATTTAAGGAAAGTGTACGATCTTGAATGAAGATAGAAAAGAAACTGGAACCAACAGCATAGCGGCAGTGGACGTATGGTAGCACAGTGCCAGCTCTTGAAAGCCTACACTGGGGAGGAAGCTGGGCCTCTTGCACTGCAGCCACCGGAGCGCTTGTACATAACCTCCATTTTCCTGCCTGTATTTTTAGCCCCGGACAAACAACATCTTATTCTCAAAAACATGCCCAGACCTCCTTTTGAGCCTGTACTGCATTTTCGTTCTTTTAACTTTCCCCCTTTCCCATCTACCCCCCCCCCCCCCCCCCCCCCCCCCATTTTGATTTATTTATCCATCGGGTAGAATGATTTCTGGGGCCAGTATTTTTTCCTGCCCTCTTAAAACACAGGGTGATGTCTTTGTGGCGGGCAGTCGGCCTCTCACTAAGTCTCCGTGGAGCATAGAAGCTGAGCCAGCCTTCTGTACTGTTGGCCAGAAATGTTATTTTTTTCCTAAAGATTGAGCTGGTCGAAAATCTACAAATCTATAACTTTTTTGAAGTTGTTTCATTGTATAAAAAGATAAATTGCTTTATTTATTTATTATTATTTATTATTTTATTTATAGCAGAAAATGTATAGATAGAAAATGTATCTCTAACTATACAGTATATTTAAATAGTGTAATAAATAAAATTCTCTGGTTCCAACTTTACAATCTAAAATCTGCTGCCTCTCTTAGTCCTATGTGATGCAAACCTAAATACCTTTGGACTTTCAGACTCATCTGGCGAAAAACATAGGATTTATCTGATACAGGATATATAGTATTGGGAGAGTGTGCTGGATGAAATTAAGGAAATTTCCCTGTATGATCAATGTGCCTTGTGTGTATGTGTGTAAGTCGAGAGTGAAGAAACAGTTTTTCACTGTTCACCTCTGGATTTCTTTTCCACCTCCACGTCTTACCTTTATCCCTCCAGGCTTGTTCCGATTAAGAAAGAAGAGTATGAAGGTAGAAAAGCAGAATAACCAGACCCTTCTGGTTATTCCACTCTAGTGGGACACTATATTTAACTGGGGATCAATCCAATTTGTGTCACTGGACCGTCCCCAAGAGCAGCAGCTTGCTTGCCTGGTGTCTGCCAGTGTGGACGTGGCCCGGTGGCTGTGCTCATTGTCTCGTTGGCTTGTTTTTCCTGTACAGTGATTTTCATTTGCTGACACAAAGGAAATGAGATGGGGGGGGGGGGGAGAGAATGACTGCAGGCAAGGCAAATATGAAAATTGGATGATGACAGTAACAGTCTGTGAGCTCAATCAATAAAAGTCATTTTTAGGTGAAATCTTCAGCCTCTTGTATTTGTAGTTTAATAGTTTAATCTACAGAATGACGTTTTCTCTATTAACATATTACTTATTAGATTCTTGATATTACAGCTGGATCCAAGGGTTTAGTCCATGTTGTCATTTGTACTCCCTGCCCAGCTTCTGACCTTGCACATGAATTTTCAGGATCTTAATCTCCAGGAAGGAAGAGAGCAGAGAAGTCTGGAAATATAAGAGAATGGTTTGTGGCTTCTGGACTCTTTGAAGAGATGAGTGAAATGTTAGATGGTTCCAATTAATGGATAAAAAAAAAAAGTGGCAATAGGCAGCAGAGGAAATGAAAGAATAAATGGCTAGTTTGATTTCCATCTTCTACCCCCCGTCTCCCCCAAAAGTTCCCCCCCTTCCATCTTATTTTTCAAACCCTGTCTGCTTCTGTAAAGTCTGTTAGATTCAAAATAGTGAACCCTGAGTCAGAAACGCGATGTAAATGGTCTGTGAAGGCAGAACAGGATGAAGAAAACCCAGTAATTGCTGAAAAGACTAATTAACTGTGGATGAAAAGACTAAGAGGGAGTCTGTTTCAGGAGTGATGAAAGCTTACATGGCAACAGTTATTGATTATAAGAGGGGCAATCAAAGGGGACAAAATGATGAAGAGACTGGAAAGATGAAGAGGAGGGAAAATGAGGAGCAGGTTGATCCCAGCAGCTTAGCTTAGCATAAAGACTGGAAACATGGGGTAACAGCTAACATGGCCCTGTCTAACCACAACTTGTTTTAATCTATATGGATTCATTTCTGCAGAAGGCAAAACTGTGTTTGTAAATTATATAAAGTTTATATACTATAAATACATACATACACATACTCTATAAAGCTGGAAGATAAATCTTAGCTTCCTCCCACTTACTAGAAATGAAGCCAAATGATCCTGGATACAAACGCTGCCATCTTGTTCATTTGTCTGCAAATGGAGCCATGTTAGCGAGGTAGCGTCAATACACATGCTCGACCAATGGCGAGTCAGTCTAGTCTGTCAATCATGATGTTCCCCCCTGTTTTTATAGCATTAAATATCTAAACAAACACAAACTAACTGGAAAAATGGGCACTTCAGCAGCAAATTGACCCATTGACCCAGTTTGACCCATGTCCCATCCATTAACATGGAGGAGTCAGGGTAAACTACATTGCAGCCAGCCAGCAGGTGGCGATCGAGACACACTGGCTTCACTTTTTGGCAGCCGTCATGTTGCCCATCTTCATAGCAGCAGAATGTAAACACACATAATCAAACTGGAAGATCTGCCATTGTAGTATATTATAAGATTGGAGGAAAATAAGCTTCTGTTATGAAAATAAGCACTTGATCTTCCAGCTCACTACATTAACTTCTGCACCACTGACACTCATTGTTGAATACTTGAACCCCTATTGAGCTGATCCACTGAGCAGTGGAAAGGACGACAGAAAGAGAGCTAGAGAGAGATCCAGGGATTGTGATAGTTCCCATATGTGCACACAGACACCTGATATTCGTCCCGGTGGGTGAATCAACATTCTCCGTGAGTGACACAGATGTGCGCTCCGTCTGTTGAAGTGCACAGATTAAATAGCTGAGGGAGAAGGACAGAAGGCGATGGAGTGATCCTCATTTGTTTATATTGGGAGAGGATATTTAATAGACCCATAAAACCATAATTGGCGAGACTGCTGACTGGCACTTTTCTGCGTCTACGTCAATGTCAGCAGAGTTAAAGCTGAGTCTAAACCCTGTCTGCTATCATTTTTAGTTTCAATAGTCATATAGCCAGTTACCTTTTTTTTTTTGTGTCTTTGTCTCTTAATAGCTGTTTATCCCATTCCGCTCCTGTCACTGTTTAACAGTCGGAAAAATGTGTTTCTTACATCTTCGTGCATACACCTGTGCTGGTAATACTGTTTTCCCAGATGTGATGTCATTTCCTCTCCTTCCAGTTATTTTTGTGTAGCAGCCAGTCATTCGAGCAGGGGTAACCGATTCTTTACACCTCCCGTGCGTATTTTGTCAAGTCATGAACCGTTTCCCTCTTTTCTGTGTCCTTCTGTGTGAATTCCATCAGGTCGGATTCTCTGTTCTGCTGCTAAAGATAACATTTGTCTCTTTTTTCTTTTTAGCCTCTTTTCTCTCTGTTTTTTAAGTTGAGACATGATCGATTTTTAGCATGCCGGTAGGGTTCAGCTGTGAGGAGGGTGCAGGGGGGGGGCCTCTGTGTGAATGGGATTTGAGTTAAATTTATGTCTGCAGAGGAGAGATACTGTTTGGCAACATCTATATACACACACACACACAAGGTCCAGATGTTGTGTCCTCTGGCTGCCCTGCGGTGTCAGTAGTTTCGTGTTGCTCCCTTCCTTAAACTGAAAACTGTTTATTGGGAAAGAGCGAGCAGAGACCCAGCACAGACCCTTAATCCTCAGTTGCACTTGTATCGCTCCCGCTGCCAAATACCCGATGACATCTTTGTTAAAAGGCTCAAAGCTGCGCGTGCCTTCAGCTGCGGGTGAAGGATGACATCATGGCAGTGCGATCTATGGAGCATGTATGGCCATGTGCCGTGAGAGGTCTGTCAGGCCCCTTTGCTTGCCTTCAGCCCTGGAGCTGTCTGGCTCAGGCAGCAGTGCAGGCCTGGGGGATGTTGTAATGGCAAAAACTAAGCCCGTCTGCTTCAGAGTCGGTTCACAGAAAGGTGATATATTGTTTTTTTTTTAGTGTTCTTTTTTTATTGACCGCCTGAAGGGGAAATTTGTGTTCCTGTCCTCACCAGGTGTGATTTGAGGATGAACATGGGTGCATGGTGCATTGTGTACAATCCTAATTGCCTTTTTAGTCAAAATGGTGGCATCTCTCGTGGGATGCCAACTCTGGTCCAGATTCAAAACATCTAACTACTGGTTGAAATTTTTTGTTAAATTCTTATCAGACATACAGAATATGGTACAAACAAAGAATCCTATGGACTCTCATCATCCCTCTGACTTTACCTGTAGCGTCGTTTTTGTACCTCATTTATTTTTTATTTCAATTTCATGCACTAGCACTTGTAATTCCGTGGTATATTTGTACAATACAATGGCAATAGGTTTTCTATTCGTCCAGAAGAGATCCCCATTGTTTATGACCACAGTCCTGCAAAAGCCACGGCATTCACATCAGCTTCAGTTGTACTTTGAGTTTAGTTCAAAATGGCAAATAGCATGGTAGCATCATCACGGTGCAGGGTGAAAATGTTAGCACACAGCTGTGCCCAAGCAGTATATGGCAAAAGTAATGCTGCAGAGATTAGGCCGTTTACACACGTGTAATATGAACACAATTGGAATCTGCTGCTGTGAATCAGACGCCACTTGTTTCTCCTAAAAGCAGTGGCAGTGCCAAACAGACTGCGGGCAGATTAAAATAGTCTGCGCACAGATTGTTCCTAGTTTGGTCAGAGTGCCAGTTGTGCATCGTCTTGCCCCTGCAAGGAAATCAGCCAGTGCTGGTGATGAACAGCTCCGTGGCAATGAATTCGCTCCATGTCTGTTTATAATGTGCTGGCTTTAGTCTATCTTTCTCCGTTCCCCGCTCTTTTCTGATCGATTGCTTTTTTGGAGGTCTCAGTTTACTCTGGATCTCTCCCGTACATCTGGCCTATTTTTCAACAGAGAGAGACTTGCATGGACTTATCAAGGAAAATATGAGGTCAGTTACCTGCACGAGGCATACCGACTGACTGCCGGCTGAAAAATGATCCTCAGGCACGACTTAAGTGTTTATTCAACCCAGGACTTATTATCAACTCTGTCAGTGCTTTGGTAGCGTAACTTTAAAAACGTGTTTGAGAGCCAGGTCAGTGCAGTGTTTGCTAATCCCTCTTAGTGGGTAAAGTCATTTGGGAGCACACCAGGAGCCAGAAAACATCTGTATAACATACAGTTGTTATTAGATAAAACACTGTTATGGACAAAGACGTATCATCAGTGAAAAAAGGGCTAGAAGTGCACATCTGAGCGTTTCCTTTTTAAAAAATGTGTGTTCCTGGGGGCTCCTCAACCTACCGTCCTGGAGCAGTGTCAAGTCACCTCATAGCTCACAACGATAAATTCAGTTCGAACCACCAGTTTTTCCAATAAGCATCCATTCATCTGACTGTTGACGATTTATTGTTCATTCCTGCTTCTCTGACAGGGATGTTCCAGCTCACACGTCTGAGCCGAACAGTTTGCAAAAAGTCTAACATTTTGGGACATATACTTGTTTTCTCTCCAGCCTACAGTTAGACAAGATTTATATGCATTCACCTCATGTAGCTTATGCAGACCAGAGGTATGTGAGGCAAATGCTCAGACCAGCATAGCTTTACAAAACTGGCTTATTTGTTATCTATCCTCCCCAAAAATGATACGAGAAGAGTCGTACCAGTATCATGTTTGTGCGTTAAGAGCATAGATTGTATAAATAAAGATGGACGACATGAAATCTCCCCAAAGGTGAATCCAAAGTGTCTCAATCGCCACCTAGTTGACTCTATAAATCCCTCCCTCCAAACTAAAAAGTCAAAGTACACGTCATCTTATTTTCTCTCAGGGATGGTTTCTGTCATTGTAGGTAGTGTTAGTGTTCATTTTCCTGGTAAGTTCGGTTTTAATTAGTATCTGTGATACCCCCATGGCTCCATCCCCGATCTGTACACTGCGCAGACTCTGATGGGCCAAGATGCACAATTTGAGTCCAGGGCATTTTGCATTTATTTCTGGATAGCACAAGGATGTGAAGACGCATTGTCCATCCACCGTCAGGAGGTGATAAGCCTAGCACTAGATAAAGTGTGGCTCACCCCAGAATTAAAAAGTTGGCCTACAAATTCCTCTGTTGCTCACTGATTTGTATCTTGTGTATTTAATTTGTACAGAACCACAAATGATCAAGTGGTCACTCATTGTCTTGGGAGAGGCACATACGACGCAGCCCATATGAGGACATGATTGTTGAGATTCTGCATGTGCTGAGTCACTGCCTCAAGTGGTTGCTCAAGAAATGACTCATCCTAGAATCTGCAACTCGTTTCTAAATACTGTATCTTTATCTGCTCAATAGATGTGATTACAGCACCCTCACGGGAAAGGGAGTGAATGTTTTTAATTCCCCTTTATTTAAAATCAATAAAACAAACTGCAGTTCACCACCCTTATCCTCCACTTTCTCCCAAAAACTCTTGCAGCTTCCACAGACCCCTGACATGTGTGTGACATTTATTGTCCACATGTACTCGAGTAAGAAGCGCCCTGCAGAGGAGTTGGGAAGAGCAAGCACAGATCAAACATTAGATTTAGACAGTTTTAAGACATTTATGTAAAGTGATGTCAGAGGAGACACAAGGAAGTGGGATTTGTATTAGAATTGATAGGGCCCACATGTGTTGCCCTTCATGCGTTTACTTTACAAACTGGATTAAATATTCTGCGTCCAGTTGTAGTTTTGCCAAGCACTCAGTGGACATTGACGTTATGTTAATGGGGGTTAATGGAGGTTGTACTGTTCAGTATTCTCCCTCGTGTTCTGAGGTGCAACATGGCAGCTCAAGTTGTCCCCAGTTGTTTTTCAATTTGTCATCTGCAGACATTTATCAGTGACACGAGAATTAGGTCGGCACGCTCCGTGGAAAGGTTTTGAGTGTCAAGTCGCAGAAAACCAACTCTGTCTCCTTTCCATGCGCAGACGCGAGGCCACGCGCCGTTGGGTTGAGGTGGCCATAAAAATGACAACAGTAATTTGGGGAGACACAGGGAGCTTGGGGGCCGTCAGCTCCTGTTCCACGGAAACTTCATTGTTGACCCCCGTGCCTTCTGGGAAAGCTCGGTGTAACTCTAGTATTTAGTAGACAGATAACAGGGGGCTCAGTAACTGACTGCGGCTGTGAGACGTTACGAGTACTTAGGACCTGACAGATAAGCTCCAAGTGGCAAGATTTTTATGCTTTTTTAGTTGCATTTATGGCTCAACTCAATGGCAGCCCAGTGTTGCATACAATACATTCAATGCCCAATTAACTCACATTCCAACTTCTCTTCAGCATGTTTTCTTTACCGACATTCTCTTGTTTTTAAGCCATTACCACTGACAACATGTGTCGTTTGGATTCGGGGACCACCTATCAAACCAAGCCTGGCAGCGCTGTTTTGACACGTGTTACTGGGGTAACAAAGACTCCATGAACACACAGGCAGATGCGGTGTCACAGCTCAGTAATGTAAGCTGCACAAGTCATCTTGTCTGCTACATCAACAAAAACAAGCGCTCCTTTCATGGGACAAGTCCTGTTCCGTTCCACCACAGGGATCTGTCAGTGGCACCTGAGAATAGTCTGTCTTCCTTCCTCTCTCTTTTTTTTTCCTCCCTCAAATCATTCACTCATCACCCACCCCCCACCCCTCTCGTTATCTAGACCTCAAGGTTATGTTTGAATTTAGGAGTTCAATAAGTAAGATGTGTTTGATTTGTCTCATTGAGTCAAATTGTTTGCCTCATTTCTCTTAGAGTGCCAAGAGTCTTCAGAGCAACAAGGATTCCCGCATCCTGTGGGCCAAAGACTGACTTTTTACTGACCACCAGCTTTGATATGGTGAGGTTATGTTTTCATTGCTATTTGTTTGTTTGCAGAATTACTCAAAAAAACTACTGAACCGATTTCCACAAATTTGTTGTCGAAGCATTGGGGCATGACCCGAGGATGAACCCATGAAATTTAGGAAAAGATCTGCATAAACGAGCGGATCCAGGACTTTCTTAAACATGTTGAGATAGAGTTTTAGCCTTGGTAGAGGTAAGCGTTCTGCGAATACCCTTCCAGTTAAGCTGTGTTTTTTACACCTTGTGGGAAACAAGTTTATAAATGTGTAATTAAATCACTATCCGGCACTGTTAATAATCGAATGAATGTACACACTTTAAATCCGTTGTTTTGCATTTTCTTTTGATATGACAATGTAAGTAAGTGTATATTACCATCAAACACCCTTACTTTGTATTTTATTTCTAATCTGTGGACGATTTCTGTGTCTGCCTCTGTTACATCTCGTGTTGTTGTGGGTGAAGAGCCGGAGCCGAGAGGTGAGGCTTTGGGACAGCAGGAAGCTGAGCTCTTCTGTCGGCTCTGCGTCACTCGGCACATCCAGCGGGTGAGTACAGCATCCGTGTGCAACACCTAAACTGACTGACCCAGTCATGACTCTGACAGTTTCACTTTAATGTTTGTCAGTAAGTCGTGTGTTTAAGTACAAAGGGCACCTTTGTGTGACTTGACATGCTTAGCATACAGTATATGTGTGTGGTATGTGGATAGTGTGTGGCAGTTGCCCATGTGGAATGATGTATGGAGGGCCTCCGCACATTGTGAAGCTTCCTCGCGGCTGTGTGTCTGAACGGGCAGGCAGACCTCCCAGGGCTGTGACGCTGTCCGTCCACATTTCTGCCATTTCCTGGGTCAGAGCCACACACAGAGACTCCTTTCCTCTGTGTGCTCTGTGTCTCTATGTCCATAACCACCGTGAAGGGTCAGGCTACAGCAGAAGACACACTGACACTGCTCCCCTCAGCTCACCGCCTGTCATTTCTCCTCCTGACCTTCTCTATTCGCCTATTTTTCCAAACACGACTGCCAAGGACTGGAGGAGAGCAGGAGCGTGGCCGTGCTCCAGAGAGGAGAGGAAGGGAAGGATGGAGAGAGAGAGAGAGAGAGAGAGAGAGAGAGAGAGAGAGAGAGAGAGAGAGAGAGAGAGAGCGAGAGCGCAAACGGGATTGGAGTGAGGGCTCCTTTGTCAGATCCAGCTCATCCATTTTATTATAAACAGGTTAGCGGGCCAAGTCACTGAAAACCAGACCTGACCAGACTTTGCAGCATGCTGTGTCAGTAAGTTTATTATCAAAAATATCACTGAGCTAAAAGAGGGAGAGTAGCACGTTCATTCTGCCTCTTCTGTGGTAACGTGCAACCCAGACTTCACATGTGTTCCACTCCACAGGTATTTCAGAGTCTGTACTGTACATGCCCGTGTTTGGTTGCAGCAGCAACAAGTTAGAAGGTGTATACAAGGTCGATTTTTGTAAATAATGAGTTTAGGAAAGCAGTCATTGTTTTCCCTTCCCTTTGGAATGTGTGTGTGAGTGAGAGAGAGAGACATTTAAGAGTTGACACAGCAGGGTCCCAAATAACAACCTCCGCTCTCCCTCCTCCCTCCTCCCTCCTCCCTCATGCTCGCCACTCATCTCCATTTCCTCCACTTCCTCTTTCATTTGAGTGAGACAGATAGTTGCCTGTCTGAGTGCCTCTTTGGAATCCACCGTATTGTTTGGTGCCAGCCTGCTTTTCTTGGAAATGCAGGATATCTGATGCCGCTGATGCCACTTTGTTTTTTTGAATTCCTTATCCCGAAGACAAATATGTTTTTTGTGATATTCATAATAGATGTCTGGAAAAATCCCCAAAACACACAAGCTGTATGTGTCTCTCTAAAACCCACAGTGTCACAAGTTAATTTCACCAGGAGGGTTGTCTCCCTGCAGTGCCTTCGCTTGCAGACAGAGGAATGTTGAAGTTTAATTAAGAGCCTGATTCCAGTGTTTTGTAGGTGTGATGACGGCCCAACTCGAATTTAATGCATAATGAGTTTGAGGATTTACTTCTAAATTGTCCTGCTCATCTGGGGACAAGCTGTTAAAGCATTCCTGACGCCTTCTTACTCAGCCACCGTCTGGTTTTCTATGAGGCTGTCTGCACAATTCTCAAATCCACAGAATATCTCATCATCTTGGAATTATGAAATGCATTTTCATTAGCTTTGAATTTGATTTCCTGTATTTTGATACTTTGAACGTACAATAATTGCCTGGGTGTGTGCTGCTGACCCGTCTGCAATATGTCCCGTATTAAATCACTTCCATCATGCTATCATATGCCGGGATGGCGTGTCAGAGTTATGACTACCAAGGCCGCATCCTGTCCAGATGCTTGCGGACCAGCATTGATATAAAACAGGTAACAGTCACATGACAGATGAGACCTTGCCCTTTACTGCCATGCTTTATTTTCCCCATACCGTCTCATTTCTTACATCTTCTTTGCTGCCTTCATCCCTCTCACATCTAACTCGTCTTCTTCCCCCAAATTATTTCCACATAACCATACGATTATCTTTTTGAAATTTAACATCAATGCTGCCATATCAAACTCTGGTATAGCAATTTAAGGATTCCTCCCCCATTCTCATCATGCTCTGTTTAATCTGCACCAAATAAACGGGACTCTTTATATTTAAACTTACTATACACAATCTCACCCACTTGCTTGTTGCATTTTGCTCTTTTTAAAAGTTGGTCCTTCCTGGACTTTACAGGCTGTTACAGCTGCTGCTGCTACAGGCTGAGGCAGCGTTCTTTGTCTGGTAATCTCTGGAGTGGGAAGCATCCAAAGCACTGTCAAAATTAAACAGGGCTTCCAGAGTTAAATTAAGGGGAAAATGTATTCACTACATCCTATTCATCTAAGCACTGGCCAAACATAGACTTCTAAAGCTAAATCACTCCTAGACGTAGTCTGCAATCAGCAATCGTAGATAACAGAAATGACTGACCTCTTTCTGGGTAAAGGGCAAGGTTTACTTACAGTATACTTACTCTATAACTTGTATCAGTGTTTTATTATGCATCTGGAGTTCTAGTCTGGGCCTTCCACTCACACTGGGCCTTCCCGATACTTTGCATCATTCAGCTCGTTCCCTTCAGCGGTGGGCCGCCCTCGAGTTATGTGTGTTCGGAGGGTTTTCTGTGAATAATTTAGTTTCAGCTCGGCAGTGAATGACCTAGCAGATATGAAGAAGACAAAATGCAGTAATCAAAAGGGGACCTTGTCTCCATTTATCTTTGCACTTGATAGATTAAACCAGGAGGGGCAGAGGAAGCTCAAAGTCAAACATCCATAGAAGGGCCTTTCGTCCCTGTCATTTTCTGCATATAAAGATGAATCTGTTCTTATTTTTTTGTCGTCCCTCGTCTGTTTTTAATTATAATGGCCGTGGTAAACATGGTGTGTAATTGGAGCAGCGGACTGGCTTGTATCAGGTTAGCTGTGCTCGTCCACAACATTCAGTAGGACTGTTTTCTTTGGAGTGTCACAACATAAAGAGGCCCCGGCGCATGAGCCAGTAAAATGGGGTTGTGGGTGGAATATAATTTGGATGGCGAATAATGGAGGGGAAATGTTTATTTTTCGGTTGGGTTTGAAATGGAGACTGAAAAATTGAGGCATGGAAAGGGGTGTTTTTAACTGTGTAAAGGTAGCTATTACTGCAGGCCTGTTTTCCATACAAGCGGCAGACACTGGAGAACAGCACGGATCTCTGTGTGCTGCTCTCTCACCTCAAACTCGTCCCTCTATAAAGCTAATTTATAATAATGAGTTTAACTGGGGCCTCTAAGCCAGCTGCAATCATTGAACTTTACTACTGGGCACGATTGCAACCAGCTTGCCGTGTAAATGTTTGAGACGTCAGAATAATTATCCGTACTCCCACGCATTAGCAGCCTCATACACAGATTCACCTCGCTCGCAGAGTTAATACGGCATGGTCATAATGATGCGCGCCTGTGTAGCTGCTTGTCATAGTGTTATAAAGCTGGCCGTGACTTCTCTGAGGGTCATTTGCTTAGGATTCAGCATGGCAAAAATGATAACTTAAGAGAAAGTCTTGATTTTAACCTTAACCTCTGTAATAGTGCACAGTTTCTACCAATGTTCTGCTCCTCTGCTCGAGCACTTGAACAAATGAACTCATCCACGCACACACACGCATCCTCCATTACCCCTAACGTTGGCGTACCTATTCAGCCCCGTCTTTCTTCTGCCATGAGGCTGATTGGAACAGATCACTCTGACCTGGTGCCTGCCCCCTCCCAGTATCCAGCCCACCAATTGGAGAAGACATAAGCTTGTCCCCGGAGAGCCGACCCCACTGTTTTCCCAACCCAGTCACAGGTTACACAAAAAACTGTCCCCCTGAGGCAAGCAACGCTGACAGATTGTGCTGTTGAGCTGAGCAAGGAAGGTTTAGCAGTGGATGGATGGGAGGGCCTCAGGTGTGAAGCACAGATTCACTACCTCTGTTGAGTCTCCACAATCTATTTCTGTGTGTTTTCCAGCCAGGGTCGTGCTTAAGAGCAGGGCCCAGTCATTGGGCGTAATTGAGCCAAACTCCCTTTAATCAGTTGGATTGAGAGGAGGCCTGTGCCTCAAAAGGGAACCAGCTTTTTACAAAACAGTCCCCCCTTTTCTCCCACCCCAGCCCAGGCACTCTAAAATCAGTCCCAGCTGAAGGCTTTCTTGTGGGGATTAGGTGCAGCTGCAGCCCTGCTAACCAAACCAGACCCAGAAAAATTGCCACAGAATGTCTGAACGATAGTTTGACCTCGCTCCTTTCGACAAAGTTCACTTTCTGAGAGAAAAAGGGAGCTTTGTTGTTTGGGTTCAGCTCAGAAACCTGTGTTCAAGGTGGAGAGAAAAACAGCAAAGCTACAATCTTAAGGTGATCTTCAGGGTCAAGTCTCTAGGGACGGCCTCGGGGGGATGGGACAGGGTTAAGATGTGACCGCACACGCTCTGTCAAAGAACCTGAACTCTGCGCCTTGACAGTTGAAACACGGCGTCTGGAATCTGTTAGTCATTTGGGGTTTCAGTTTGTGATTCAGTGGAGGGGGAGTTCGACCGGGAAAGGAGGATGAAAACGGAGAAGGAGGGAGCTCTGAAATTCCGTCCTATGTTTTTTTTTTTTTTTTTTTTTAAGATATCGCCTTAATAGCTTTTATGAACTTTTCACGGTAACTCATCGTGCAACCCCGACCTTCTTTTACTCCATAACACCTCATTGGAGAAATCATCTGCTTCTCTTTCAAGTCCTGTGATCAACTAAAAGATCAAATGTCCTATTATTCCTGGTCTCTATTAACATGTCAAGAATACAGCCATTGTCCTTCAGTGAGTCCTTTTTTTAGCCTCAGCTGGCCACGTATTAGACCTTTTGTCTTTCACTGTTTGCCCCCACTTGCACAGATGAAATGGTAACAGGGAGCTGAGCTTTTGAAGGTGCTGCTGTCTGGGATTCTAATTAAGTGTGGGGGGGGGGGGGGGGGGGGGGGCGGTTTAAGAGCGGAGCTTAATGGGGCCTTTCAGAACTGGTGAAATAGACATGCAAGTATGCAGAGCGTTTGGCAGCAGTTATTTAATATAATTCACAGAGGGTTTTGATTTCATCCCGCAGGTATGTGCTCAGCACTCCAGGGATCAGAAGGACCCTTTTGTGTGAACTTGCCACAGAAGGAAAAATAGGAAAAGTCTCTCCCTCCTACCTTCAGCTGCCTCTTTCCTTCCTCACTCCCTCCTTCTCTTCTTCCATTAACCTTTTACTTTTCTTTATTTTCCTTTAAGGTTGGAGAGAAGTTATCAAGGGATCTGCATTATGTGGCAGCTTAGAATTTCCTAATGATGTTTAGGTAACTGCACAAATGACTTGATTTGAAGGCCTTTTCTGGATCATCACTCTACTCTGTCTCGGTGTCAGACTTCACTTTCCATCCTTAAATACAGCAGTCGACGTGCACTTGCAGCTGCAGATTTTCGAGAACATCTGGAAAAATTTATTTTTCTTCCCCCTTTAATAAAAATGCACTGACAAAAACACTTGGGATCTTTGCCCTACCCAAAGCCTTCAAACTAGTTGCCATCCCAAGTCCATTTCAGCACTTTTCTCCCAGTTCTCTGGGGTAGATATCCAGTAGCTGAGTGACTGAGGAAGGCTGGGTTTGCGTAGGAGTTAAAGTGGAATCAGCACAGAAACATGCTGCTAATAAGCATCACTGCAAGGGAATAGTATTTGTGGGGGAGCCTCCAGTAGTAGTTTCTGAGAAAATGCATTTGTTTTACAGTAATCCTTCATTTTATTATATACTGTTTTCCAAGCTTTTATGTATGTCCCTGTCATGTCGTTCATTAAAATTTTCTGTACTCTATTTTTATTCATTTTGTCCTCCATGCCTCACTCTCTTTCTGTTCGTGTGTTCTTTTGTACCCCCTCTCTTTCCCTAACAACTCTCTTTCAACACACGTTTTTTTTTTTTTTTTAAATGAAACGCTTGGTCGTCCCTTTCACGAGACCCGGGAACCGAAGCGCAGCAGAGCTCCTGTTTTTAAATCATGCCTCCCTTCTGGACGCCAGTCACCTCCTGGATGCCTGCCACCCCTCTCTGCTGTGGTACAAAGAACGATTCGAGCGATGGAGAGAAGTGTGTTTCCCATTAGTAGATGGTTTCCTCTGCCTTGCACCCCGCCCACCCCGCCCCGCTGCCTGGCCTCTACTGCTGCCTCTGGGACTGCTGCAGATTGGCACCCAGTCACTGCACACCTCATTGCATTACAAAGAATATTGAGGGTACAAAGGGAGCAATATATAAAGTGCAATGTTGATGCACACTGACAAGCAGGAGTCGTTCATGTCCACATAATTCATATGAGTAGACTTTTATATATAAACATATATGGGTAATACACACGGGAAGGACCTAGATCATGATCTCTTCCTTGCTTTAAACTTCCTGTCAAAGGTTGATCTTAATCTTGTCCGTCACTTTCATAACTTTTACTTTTATCTTTGTTTCTTACTTTGCAAACCATAAACTCCTATTAATATAGACTCTTATCGCAGGTTTGTTTTGTTTTCATCATGTTGGTGTTGTCCTCTCCTAAAGATAGTTCCAGTTATTGCCGAGTTCAGCAGTGTCGTCTTGTTTCCTAAAAAAGTATACCAACTTTCTGATTTGGACAAAGGTAATTCAGTTTTTTCAGCCTAATGATGGCTTCCATCTTCCTACACCTAAACAGATGTCACACCTGTAATAGATTCACCTTCAGCCTTAACTTAATAGAGCATGAATTAATGATGAAGTGATACACACCCGTGCAGTCAATTATCTCAGCGTTTGATCACCGTTGCCATTGTTACATTTCGGATCCAGCCATACAGTCCAAAGACTTGCAGCCAATCCCAGTTGCCAATAGTGATGGCAAAGTTAATATCATAATATCTCAGACAATGACTTTTCATCATGCGTAGCTGGTCTGTGTATCATCGGCACAGCAGTCATGCACATCTGGAACTATAGCAAAACCGGCCTGACTTCCCTCATTGTTTAAATAGAGTTTGAGTGAGCTGTCTTTTCCTATCACTTAACAGAGAGAGCAGACAAGGTGTGTTGTCTGCTCATTGTATTCTCTTTTATGATTTCCATGATGGAAACCAGTGATCCTGTGGCCGTCCTTGGAAGGCCTGCTGTCTAAAAAGAAAACTCGAGGAAAGAAAGAAGGAAATTCTTTATTAAAGAAGCTTCCCGATTGGTTGGTGGCAGCCGGGAAACATTCTCCTCGCTGATGTCACTTCCCATGTGGGCCCTATTTGTCGGCCCACACTGTGGAAACATGTCAGCACCAGTGCGGCAGGAGTAATATGCCACGGTTAGTTTAATCGGAAAAGTGCTGAGGCATGCTGCTGCTGCTCGTGTGTGTGTGTGTGTGTGTGTGTGTGTGTGTGTGTGTGTGTGTGTGTGTGTGTGTGTGTGTGTGTGTGTGTGTGTGTGTGTGTGTGTGTGTGTGTGTGTGTGTGTGTGTGTGTGTGTGTGTGTGTGTGTAATTTCCCAGTGATGTAATGTTTTCATTGTGTTGATGCAGCAGACTGTATACAAACACATGTGTAGTGTTATATGTGTTTGTCTCCATGTGTGTATACGTGCATGTATGTTGGTGAGTAGTACATGGACAACAGAGAGGAAAAGAACAGCATCACCGCCAGATCTCTATGGAAATGTTATGACAACAAAAGCCTGCTCTGCACCTGCATGGCCCCTCTGCTTTTTCTGTCCAAAGCTGTGTGAGTCTCTGAAAGAGCACAGATTAAAAAATGGCATCAAAATGTAATTGGTGGGAGAGTTGAGGAGGTGGTGGTGGTGGTGGTGGCCAGGAAATAATTTCCCCATTGTGCAAAGTATCTTAGAGTGGGCGAAGAGAAGAAAAGGCTGAGGACCCTCAGGGGGAACTCCAGTTGGTCTTTAGTCTGTGTGCTCTTCAAGAATCCTCTGCGGACCTTTCGTCTCTAACATCCACTGAAGGTCCGCTGTGTGAGGCCAGCTGACATTATTTCAGCGAGGTCAATTAGTCAGCCAGCTATTGTATGGACGCTTTGTGTGAGGAGGGGGGGAATCAGGGGAGTGAGTTGGGGACAATTGGGAGGTAGAAGTGTAAGCCCTCTATTGTGCCTGAGCCATCTTTTGTCCAAAAGTTGTTTTCTATGGCAGAAAAAGATGATGAGGAAACCGGGATTCAAGTTTAACTTTAACGTGTCCTCAAAAGTAATTTAGCAACTTAATCTTCTTTGTTGCAGAATACTGTGACACATGTTAATTTGGGGTTTTAGGCTGAAGATGGACGTGCCAGTGTTTCTGCAAACACTGGTGGAGGCAAAGAGACCTCGATGGATGGTTGTGAAGAAGTGTTTTGCTGTGGAGTGCTGTCTCCCATAAAGTGTGTGAGGTTTCTCACCCGTAGCTCCCTAGTTACCAAAAAGTGGGTTCTGTCCCGGGCCATTATCCAGTGTATTGTGTTTTTGTGAACATTAGCCATTTCACGCCAATGTATGGACATTCTGCTTGTGTGGGTGGGTGTGTGTGTGTGTGTGCGTGTGTGTGATGAGGGCATGTAGGGCACAGGTGTCTCACACACAGCAGTCCAACCGTGAGCTGGAGGGGCTGCATTCCTACTAACAGTCACACACACAGACACACAAGCGCCTCTTCATACTTGCTGTCGCACTCACATTTACATGCCTGGACGGATCCGCCATTTCTTTACCTTTGTCAGCACACACAGACCATCACCAAACAGCATTCATCATCGCTCAGTGGGGTTTGACAGTCAGAGTGACATGGACGTAACCATCCATGTCTTTGTGTAGCCGTGCATTCAAGCAGAGCATAGGTGATACTTCATAAAACACATATGAATTCCACCCCTTTTTTCTTAGTTCAGTTTGGTTTAAATTCATTTTACCTTTGTGATGGATCACAGTGTCGCTCTCATTGATTGGAGGGACCAGCATAATGACTAACTAAATAAATAATAGTAAATGATCAGCCCCCTTTGAATTTCTGTTATCCTTCAACTCCAGGAACTGTACTTTGTCCCCTTTAAAATGGACATTGTGCTGCTGCTGTGTTGTGCGTACATATTTACTGTATCCTGCTGTTTTTCCTTTCCAGTGGGTTTCTTTATATACCGGCTGTGTAGATTGGGTCTTGGTGAGAGGGTAACTGCTCCACAAAGCACCTTAGACAAACATGTTTGTCCAAAGAAGCAGCTTGGAGAAAGAGGGAGGCCCAGTTTGCGGGGAAATATTTAAGGGACCACTTGTTCCTTGTGGAAAAAAAAGGACAAAAAAAAAAGGACTGAGCTGCTGGGCCTTTCTCTCTGACCTGCTTGGGCGGTGTGTGTGAGGGAAACAAACTTTTCATCAGCACTGGACTGAAGAAAACACGGGCATGATGGATGAATGGTGACAGAAATTTACACTCACGTGCCCCGATGAGGTGTTCTGTATTGTTCTCCACACATCCTGGCCATCATGGTCCATCCACGGTCCACTGCTGCTGTGAGCTGGCAGGCTGTGCACCTCTCCACGGTCAGCTACAAGCTAACGACTGTGCAGACTAACAGAGGCACAAATTCAATCATTCAAGCCATCTATTTCACTCATCACTGAGTGGTGAACGTCTGACCTTATCCAACCTTCTGCCCTTCAGAAATGATCCTCTGCTGCTCTGTTAGAGGAAGACATCATGTCCCTCCAGTGTTTTCTGGAGCAGTATTTGTCTTTTCTCTGAAACAGTGTTGGTCCATAGCTTTTTGTTTTTCACTCCAAACATTTTACTTTTTTATCTTATTTTTTACAAAATAGTTTTTACTGTCTTTCTCAACTGATATAGCAACTTCCCTAACCCCACCTGGAAAAACATTTCCAAGCTCTTTCAGAATCGTCTGCCTCATTTTATGCTTGTGTGCAAGTGGAACCTGAGCGTTTTTGTAGTGACAGAGATGATTTTACTTTTTTATGAAGCCATCTTTGCTCCATTTTGACCCTGCACCCCTCTCGTACCCAGCCTTTCAAGTTCTGGTAGTATTAAGGCAAGGGATTTTGTGCAACCAGTCATCTTACAATGTCTTACAGCCAAATTGCTGTATATACCTGTTATCCTTCAGAGGTTTTCAAACTGTGAGGTCCATGATAGTTGTCGTTAACATCCATACTCCTTCTCAGAGACATAACTCTGCCTCTTTTATTCCCGGAACACAGACATTTTCCACAACCCATTCATGTAGAGACAGTAAATGGGGGGTTGTTTGGCTGAGGGGGAGGCCACAGTGGCATGAGAACCCCTGAAGTACTCTGTCCTTTCGCCGCTTTTTGCTTTTCCTTTAACCAAGTATCTAAAAACATTCCTTTTCCTATTCGAAGCCACACGCCTTTGCTGTCACACTTGTTTTTCTTCCCTTCTCATCCTCTGTCACCTCTCTCTGTTTTGACCGTGCTGAAGAAGTGGATGCAAGACACTGAGACAGGGGTGGAACGCCACTGTTTGCCAACCACATGCTGCAAAAACCAAGATTGTTAAAAGACATATGGCCTTGGAATAACACACACGAACGCACACAAGCATCCCTCAACTAAAAATCCACAGTGATTTGGAGCAAGTCCCGTAAAAATATGGAAAGGAAGGGATGCTCAGGGAGACCGAAAGAGAGGCGGACCGAAAAAGAAAGGGACAGAGGGAAAGAGAGACAGACAGAAAGAGAAATGGGGGGAAAATGTGTTGGCTGCTGAGGCGGAGTTGGCACCGCATGTTCTGCTCGTGACCTTTAGTGGGTTTGTGTAAATTATATCCCTTACGAGGGAAAATATGTGGTGGTTGAACTGTAGAGACCCCCTCCTCCTATCTTAATTTCTGTCTGCTGTCGTTCACTCTTTTGCCCGGAGTTCTCCATCCATCTTTTTGACCCCCCCTTCCATGTCTTCTTGTGTCACTCATCAGGACTTCCTCCTTATCTTGCTCACGATATTCATTCCATTGTTTTATGAAGTTGTTTTCCCTCCATGGTCACACCATAATAACTGTCCTTATTTCATCCATTCATCACCTTGTCCTTCTCAACCCTCTACTTTCCAGCCCCCTCACTCCTCTCCTTACTCTTTCTCCCTCCCCACAGTTATGCTATTTTCTGCTGTGCCTGGAGGATTCATTTAGCTTGTGGTCACTTGGGAAGTGTTGGCTACATTAGCGGGGGGGGGGGGGGGGGGTCTGTTGAATCGCTACCTTCTGTTAGCCACAGTGGGCTTCATGCAGGCTGATTCAGACTTTCCACTGGGGTGAACCCATCGACATGGGGTGCCGACTGGGATGCACGGCCGCTGTGCCCACACCCCCCGCCCCAGGCCGCAGCCCGGGCTGGCAGGCACCCACACAGGCATGCGGCGTCAGCCTGCCCAGCGGGTGTCCCTGTTTGTGTTTGTCTTGTGTGGTGGCTAGTTTCTCACTGTGATGTAGTGACCATAGCACCACCCATCCCGACACACCACCCTCTCTCCAGTAAATGCCCTCTCCGACCCTGACCAACCCTGGGACAGTTTTCTGCTGTAAGTGGCCTTTGGCATCCGTCACTGGCACTGGACTGGTTCACAGGTCAGCTGTGGGTCCACATACGGTGTAGAGCTTAGGCGATACTTAAAGGGCCATACTGGTGGTTTTGTGTGTTTTAGCTGAAATACAAATTGTGTGTACTTAAAAGTACTTCCTATCATTTACCAAAACATACCGTAAATTTTTAGGCTGACTTGTTTTTTCCAGCATGAAAATTACCTTGCATAGAATTGATACTTGCAGATAACTAATAGTTTCTTGTGGCCATTTAGACCAATCGATTTTCATGTAAAAAAATCAGTAATTGTTGCTTCAATGCTTGTAAATTCAGCTGGAAATAGGTACACTTCTGAAAACACTTGGTAGTGCCTTGAACATGCTTATTATTCAAATGCTTTTCAGTGGCAGACTCTCAAATCCCTGCTCACAACTAAGGACTGGTAACTTTGGAACTTTGACAAACAATGACAAAAGCCTTGTCCACCACACTTTACCCCCATTTGCAGCTCCTGTTGCTGCCTTCAAACTTCGTGTACGACCATTTGACTGATTCAGTCGGGTGAGTTTTGTGTGCTTGTATGGCCACTGAGACATGGACGAGACAATGGACCAATCTCCGATGTTGCAGTCTGCCTCACCAGACCATACAGCTACAGTATGCCGTTCGTATGGCGTCAGTGCAAAAGTATAAATCTGCCCTAAGCCATCCAAAACAGGGGGTGATCTCTTCTTCTGCGGTTTCTTACAGTTATTCCCCCATGTTTTGGGACTTTGAATTATTTGCTGCCTGAGGAGGTTTGGACTGAGTTGGGAACCATTGTTAATGGGGTTCATGTACAGTATCACAATGCATATGATACTTGGACAGTTGTCTGTGTTTTCATTTTGAAAGATGACAGATGACAGTTTTCTGCTGTCATCATTTTTTTCACAAGCTCTGTTCACTTTGAACATATTTTGCAGAACCGTATTCTTGCTCTGAAAGAGGACCACGTAGACGAATATATCCAGGATTGTTTGTGTTTGTCTCTAATCAGCCCAAAACGTCCTGAACATGCAAACCAGCTTCCTAATTACCAGACAACAGCCAGTGAAAATCAGCCTTATCCTGGTCTGCTACCCATTTCCCAGCTCACCACTAATCAGCACCCAGACACTTGCAACTGTCCAGACCTTCCCTGCGGACAGGATTAGGAGATCAGCACTTTGTGCTGTTCGAGTTTAATGACTCAATCCAAAACACCCCCTTTCCTCTGTGTGTTATTAACCGTGAGGAACAAACAGGTGTTTGTTGGCCGGAAGTTGATGGTCCAGTCTTGTAGGGTTAGAGTTCACATGCAGGGGTCAGAGGTCAGGTGGCCTCAGCCCTGTGGCAGCAGGATGTTTGGGACACAATTAGTGTGACTGATGTGTATGACTGAAGTCAAGCTTTCTACGAGGACACATGCACATGCACAGATTGGTTTGACACATTTTAACTGGTTAACCTCATAACCATCAGCATATATTTGTAATGTATGAAAACTCTTCAGGGTAAGTACAATAAACTCCTAATCCACTTATACATGTAGGGAGGGGTTCCTCTCCACAGAGACAACATGAGCACCTACTGTGATGAAAAGGATTACAGACACGAACCGTGACTGTCACCACCCTCCACTCACCACACATGTAAGCACACACAGAGGATTCACCTCTAGTGTACGATTTAAATCCAACTACACATATAATAATATACACATATAACGCTGACCCTGTAGTTTCCTCACAGCTGCATTATTTTATTTCGACAATGTGAGGTACTCCTATTTGTGTCAGTAGATCTTTTAATTCAAGTGGGATTTTTTTTTTATTTCTCTTTACTTACCAGTACCCATAATATGCCCACCCACGTTACAGCATAGTTCAGCTCAGTTTGAGCTTTCACAGGAGCTCCAGCCACAAACAATGTGGAATCTGCAGATGTGTATACACAGCACGGACATGATGCAAGTAGAGTTTGAAAGTTAGCGCAGGATGTGTACACAGCAGCATTTGATGAATGTCTGCCGCTGTCTTAAGGGGGATGTATCAGGGGCCTGACCCCGAGTCTTCAGCTGGCTTGCTCCTTGTTTGTGTGCTACCTTGAAGTTATGTTATAAAGTTAGTTAAACATGTTTCGGCTGTTGCGTTTTGGAAGTGCTGCTGTATGTCTGAGAAATATGAGAAATGGAAGAAAGAAATTAAGTATTTTTGGTTTGGTTCATGTAAAATTAGTTCCAGTACGTAGTGCAGATGCCTTGCGTGTCTCCTTTTAAATATGTGCAGATCATGATCCAAAAGCTGTATTTTCCACTGTATGTTCATGGTGTTTTGGCCATTTTTTAGTTTTTTAAGATTTAGCTGTGGCTGCAATTCTACAACAGCAGGGAGCTGCTGCAGTTAAATTCATATACAGGAAATAATGCTTAATAACGCTGAACAGCATGCCCAGACTGAGCAGCTGCTTACTTGAGCTGAACTCAATGCTACATTACTTTTTATAGCCTGTCACACACAACCATAGATCCCTTATTTTAACCTTATTTGAAGTGCCAGTGTTTGTATGTGTTGACCGAATGTGTCCTTGCTGATGTGGTAAGATGGAATAATGCGATGAGTGAGTGTTGTTTTAATCAGTGCCTGATCAGACTCCAGATCTTCCTCCCCTGCTGCTGCCTCCCCTCGCCTTCATCTGGTACGTGTGAGGCCCCTTGCCGTGACAAATGAGCAAAAGCCATGACTTCATCATGATCATTTTAATGTTGCTGTGTCAAGTTGTGGGAGGTTAAGAATGGTTCATCCTTTGTTTCTATTCTCTTTCAAAGTCTATGTGCAAACTCATAGACTGTACATAAAGATGGATGGTGAGTATCCACCTCCTCTCACTATGCAGAAATGACGCCAAAATATCTTGGATACGAATGCTGCCATCTTGCGCATTTGAGTCCTAATTAAAACCAAACTTAAAAGGAAAAATGAACACTTGAACACATCAGTGTGATAAGAAGTAGCTGAAATGACAGGAACAATCTTTTAACTAACATGGAGGAGAAAAAGGGGTGTGACCTATACTGCAGCCAGCCACCAGGTGGCGATCAATATGCTTTGGCTTTACTTTTGGGGAGCTGTCATGTCGTCCATCTTTATAGACAGTCTATGGTGCAAACGCACAATCCACTCAAAACATTATTGGAATTTTGACTTTGTCTTAAACTTTGTCTTGATTTTCATTGCTGCCTAATGAGAATTTGACACAGAGCTCCCCTGTGTGTGTTTACCTGCAGTAAATATGTAGTGTAAACACTGCAGTGTGTGTTTTAGTTCCGCTCCCTGGTCTCTTTGTGGCCTCAGGCTGAGAGTTAAGGGTCATAAACATGGATGTTTTTTCACTTCTTTGCCAGTCTGTAAAAGTTACATTCAGTGCAGCAGTTGTGATTAAAAACTGCTTTCACATAACAAACAAACTGTAACCAGAGGATGATTTAAAAAAAATTGTCAGCTCCCCTTTACTGCCACTTGACTTGTTTTCTTGTTTCCTTTGCCTGGAGATGATGGAAACGTTGAGGTTTTGGAACCCTGACAAAAAAAGAAAGGATTGCATAAAGCCTGAAGCTTACCAGACCCCAGTGTGGCGACTGTAACTGTTGGTGACATTCACTGAAGTTCACTGAAGAGTTTTTTAATTGAAGTGTACACTTGCCTCCGGCGTTTGTAACTACGAGATCCATGAACAGCTGCTCAGGCCTTCATCACTTCTCGTCACAGCTGTTTTCTTGCAAAGATCGTGTGAGGGAAGAACCTTTCTCAGGGACTTTTGAAAGTTTCTTCACCACCACAGTACATCTCTGCATTTTGCTTTGAAATGTATCGCTCCGGTTGTTCACCTCAGAGAAATGACATGTAGAATTGTAATTGTTCTCATCAATGAGTTGTAACTTTAAGTCCAAATAGTTACAGCAATTTTTATTCAGACAAAGAACGGGCCAAGAAATTGCATCCTCCTGCCAGTAAGCATTTGTGAGAGCTATAAACTATTCGTGCGCGTGCTTATTCTGCAATAACTGGATGTGATTAGTTTAAATGACAGCCAGATACGCTTGAGCTAATAGCTTCATCTGCCTGTTTTATGGAGCTTATTTGGATTTGACAGACTGCACGCTTGATTATGGAAGCTTTTTTTACCAAAATGTGCAAGTACTTTGCCCCCACCTGCACCCATTCCATCCACAGCAACCTCCGCTCTGTCCACTGCAGCCTCCTCTCCTCTTCGTTAATACCACATTACTCGTTTGCTTATGCTTTTCTGAATAAATAAAACTCCCCCCACCCACTGTCCCTCCATTCCTTTCAAATGAGAAGCACTCTTGGGTTGCTTTCCAGGGGTGACAGGCGGTTCTGTTTAGGTGCTCTTTAATTCCACTGCTCTCTCTTGGACGTACACACACACATGCGCACACACACACACACACACACACACACACACACACACACACACACTCTCAACACCTCCCCATTTGCCCCCCCCCCGTACCTCTCGTTAGTACATTTCCAAAGACGGATAAGCTTTTTCGGTGCATGTGGCCGTGCTAGGGCTCAGCCAGTAACAGCACCTCCTCTCCTCCACCTCCCCAGCATTTCATCATTGCTCCACCTCTTAATTTATTTTAATTCTTTCCATCCTTTCCTTTTTATTTTACAGTGCTGGTTAGATAATCTCTATCCATTTTTGGGTTTCATCGTTTAGGTTTATATTTTTGCTTGGAGGCTTAACACCTTGTGCTTAATTGTGAAGAAGCTTGACTTTAGCAAACACTTACATGAATAAAAAAGCTATGACACATGAAATGAAAATGGAAAACTCTGAAATGGCATGTAATGGGCACTTTAACTAAATTTGACGTGTGACCCAATTGACTTGTCTCTTGGACTTGGATCACGTCAAGTCTCTCAGCAGACAGTGTGCCATTAAATTTAAAATCATCACAATGGAAAAAGTGTGTGGTTAAGACCCAGCATCTGTTTTTGTCTTTAAACAAAGTTTGCCATGACCAAATTTTCCATATACTACCCAAGGTTATCTACTCAAAAGGTTTTTCGAAAAATTGGACTCTCAACCATTAATAAATAATGGCAATTATTTGAGCAGAAATTATTTGTCAGTCATTCAATTCATTTGCAGCTTTTTAATAATTCGGAGTCATTTCCCGGCAAAAATGCGAAATAAGCAAAACTGACATTTGAAGACATCTCCTTGGGATCTGGGAAGTTGTGATGGGTAGTTATTTCGACATTTTATAGACTTAATCATAATCAATCATTTAAATGAATCTAGCTGTGATACATTTATAATGATGAGTTGAAGTTATAACACTTTGTAAAAGGTTTTTTCATTACTGGCACAACTGGACATACAAAGAAATGGATAAAGTGAGACAGATTAAAGGAAAGCAGCAGACTATTGGATAAGGTGTTCATATCTTTATATCAGAATGTGGACTCGGCCAGCCATCGGCTCTTATTCATACAACTTCAATACTCAATTGTTAACTTTTACATTACTTACCATGGCTTGCATTGTCATCTCCAGTGTCGGATAGAACTCAATACCTGCATTGGGGAAGTCATGCTGCCATTTGTATTTATACTGTACCGAATAGTACATGAAATGACTTGCATGTGTCTGCTAATGTGTGATGCCAAGAACTAACCAAAATCTAAATCTTCCTCGTGCTCTCGTTTCCTGTTTTTCTTTCTCTCTCACTTCTCATCCCTCCCCGTCATTGGTTTTAGTCAGAGCAGCATCTGGGCCACCTGCTGGCACTGACTGTCAGCTGTGTGGCACGAGAGGAACCGGTGGCATACCCCCCCCCCCCCCCCCCCCCCCCCAATCTGCTTTGGGAACTTCAGACAGATGTAGAGGGAGGGAAAGTGGGATGTGGGGCAGGCGTATCGGGGTGAGCGCTGTAGGGAAGCGAGCAGAGGCCAAAAACCGGAGCCAGAAAACCAGGTTCCAAAATCAAAGTGGTGTGTTTTCTTTCTACTCAGCCCTTTCTGCTCTTTTACTCTCTGGTGCTACAATTCTTTCTTATTTTAAATCCCAAGTGGTTGTTGAGAATGCTCAAGAATAATATGATTTCTGATGGGAGACATTTTAAAACGGTGGGTGTTGTTGGGACCAGCAAGTTTTAGAGATTTGGCGAGATAGAGGTATGCGCTATCCAAGTGTTGACTCGACACTGTTCCTATGAATGTGTTGCTCCTCCATCATTTGAAGCCACCATCATCTTTTCCTCACCATTCTTACAGCGATCTATTTCCATTGATACAGAAGAGCTGTAAATTAACCAATACCTTAACATTGCATTTAACAGCTTACTTTTTGTGCCATTTAAGGTTATTCACAGGACTTGAACTCCTTAAGTTTCAATAAAATCAACTAAGATGAGTGCTCCAAAACTTTTGACCATAGAGGACATTTTGCATGCCATGTTTTGTCAGGTTTATTACGACTTGAATGCGTCATCTTATGATTTTTTTGTGGAGTTAATTTCATGCCCTCAACTGCTGACTGTAAATACTCCTGGCTGAGGTTGGAGTGCTGGTTTGAGGTTACTGCGAGGTCAGCTGTGCTGTGTGGGCAGGACGGCTATTTGGAGGATGGAAAACAGAGGGACAGAAGAGAGAAAAGAGACAGAAAAAGTGATCTGAATAAAAGATTGAGAGGTGCAGAGGAGACACATCAACACATTGTCCTTGGCTGCCTCCTCGCAGGCCCCTGGCTTTGGAAACATTTTCGAAACAAAAAATACAGAGTGAGGGAGAAAACGCAAAGACAGGGGAGAAGGGAAGGAGTGAAAAAGGTGAAAGAGAAATATTTGCTCAGAAGTAAATTTGAGTAATAATCCGTTTGGATTTTTTTTTTTTTGGGGGGGGGGGGGGGGTGATAACTGGGGAAAAAGGTCCCTTGAAACAACAATAGGGGCCATTGAGCAGGGCAGGCTAAGTGTGAGTGTTAAAGTTGGCTCGCGTCCAGGGACCAGGTCTTTCTTAACGACAGGGGAAGAAAAGAGAGACTGTTTTATGGAAGGAAAGGAGCAGACGTACACACACACACACACATTCCCTCTGGTCTCCCTTTCCTTTTCTCATTCACATACATGAACATTTACAGATGCCTGGAGAACATGCATGAGTTCTTACAGCCAGAGGTTTTATCTGATGTCATCTATACGTATCGTATCTGTCCTTTTACGTGGGGCCATTCTATTATGCGCACATATGTTGGAAATTAAGTCACATTTATTGCCTTCCATCTTTATTTTTTTTTTATTTGGCAAAAGATGCTATAGCAGGCTAAACTACTCCACTCATTTCCCTTTAAAAAATGTGGGTGTGTGTGTGTGTGTCGGGTTAATGAACATTCAAGAATTCGGGACACATGGGGATTAAAATAGTGCAGGAAAGAGAAAGAAGTTAAAGCCTATTGACCTCCTGCGGGAGCACATTGTTTCTCCTGTTTATTTCACCAGGAAGTTTTCTCTCTCTGAGCAAATTGATATAATGGGGCCTGCATGACAGGAGTGCTGCTGTTTTATGTGTTTGTGTTGTTAGCATGGGACCTTGCACAACTGCTCCTGGCTGTTAGCCAGTGTACTGTATGTGTGTGTTTGTTTGTGGGAGTGGATGTGGGCGTGTGTGCGTGCATACTGCATTAATTCCCTACCACCAACCCACCTATAAAACACATGGGTGGTCAGCCTGTTTATTGTGTGGGTTTGCAAACAATGCTCGCCCATTAGGCTTAGACCAGTGAGTCATTCATAAATGGTTAAATTCACTTTCTACATTGACCTGACTGTTCTCAATCATTATCATTATTTCCATTTTGCCTCGAGCTGCCTGTCGTCAGGGAAGAAGTCCAAGTGACAGCACGCGTCTTTATACACTGGGGGCGTTTTGTTGTTTTGCTAAATATTTTTTGTCAAACTGTTGGTCATGAGCATTTTAACACAGAAAGCAAATCTTTTTATAAGGTCATTTTTTTCTGAGCTTTTGCAAAACAAACCAGTCGCTGTACACTGTACAGTAGCTTGTGTTGTACAACAACTCACCTCAGATCCACTTGCCTCTTTCTCTGCCTCCTCAGCGGCGCCTCTAGCATCCCCAGCAGGACTTGTACTATTGACATCTTAAAATATGTCCTGAACTTCAGCTCCTGTATAACACAATGCGTCTCTTTCTCTGTCTTGTAAAATGGGAAACGTTCTCTTGTTTTGTTGAGCAGGAGGACAATTCTTCCTCACTGGATGATACTTAAGTTTTCATTTTCCTAGAAGAATTTTCACAAATTTTCAACATGTTTGTTTGTGCCCACAGGGTGTACATTCACACTAACCAAGCTGGTTTTGATTGGTGCCAATAGTTTAATAGAGCTTGAAACATTTGTCTATTATTCAGCTTACAATTTGTTATAATCTGCATACCACTTGGTAATGTTACGCCCTACAGGGACGACAATGTTGGTCCCTCGGTCGTTTGGTTTACCACTTTGGCCCGGACTGAAATATCTCAAAAACTATTTGTGGAATTGCCATGATCAGTATTGAGCTCAAAGCACAGGCTCTCAGTGTAGCAAGCCTGGCTGTAGACTCTCTAGGAGTCTTGTTATTACACTGTAGAGACAACTGAGAGACATTTGGTGTCTGATATATGCTCAAGAGATTTGACACTGTATTCTATTGAAAGCTATTTCGCACAACAACAAAAGCACATGTCCAGTTTACACACACACACTACTGTCTACCCAGCATAATTACACCTGCATTTATACCGGGGCACCCTCCTTTTTAACTTTTCCGGACTCCCCCTCCCTGTGATCTCTCCCCTCACACCGTTGAGTGATGGCTTAGTTAATGGCAAACATTATTATACCCCTCTTGCCTGTCAATCTAATCCTTCCTCTCAAAGAAGAAATGTGGAAACTACCAAAAAAAAGAACATGGTCTGTTTTATTTTTGGATATTCATTTAATGATAATATCACTTTTTGTACAAATAAGTTCACATAATTAAAAAAACATTGAATGACAACAAACGCTTCCCAAAATAAACAGGGAAAAATTAACAATCACATCGAAAATACTTTTGGTTATCTTCAATGTATTCTATATTACAGACAAATATTCCAGTTGCATTCGTTGATGGTTTCTTGTGTGGATTCCCAAGGCATCTTGTGAGCACCAAACTCCTAATGGTGGAAATACTACAACAGTAACTTAACAGACATTCACAGATGTGTCTTTGGTGTGTTTGTCTATAGGCAGAGTTGTTCGGAGCTTAAAGTACTCCTTGGCATGCAGGCTCGTAAATGGGGTGACTGAAAGTAACCTGATGTCTGCAGGTCTTTGCACAAGCCCCAACATGTACCCAAATGTTATCAGATCAACACACTCTCTTCTTCCACTTTGCAAGTCTCATTGTCTTCTACACAGCAATATAAACACTCTGTTGTGCCTCTGGCCTTTCATAGTCTGGTTAGGTGCAAGGAAGCAAAACTGGGACTCTTCTTGCCAAGGAGAAATAGTGCTCAGCATTACGCCGAGCAGGCTATTTGTACTCAAGAGACACACAATACACAACCACTACTTGCTTTGCTTGTTGTGGGTCAGGTCGAATACTATGTTGTACGTGAATTGTGGTTGAGGGTGAAAAAACTGAGTTTCCCTTGAAGGGAATATAAAGAATAAATAAAGTCTTTTAAGTTATCTTTTCCTGTGGTGTTGTTGCACGAGTGTTAACTTTAATTGACGTGAGTTTTAAACTATAGGTATGATTCAGTGCAACAGTGAAACAGAATGGGTTCAGTCAACTGCTTCCCGGTGTGTACCTTTTGTAATCCTGCTTACCTTCTCCCTTTGTGGTGGTGAAGCAGGCTGAGGGCTTCAGAATGGAGAGGGGGGATTTAGTCTTGAGTCTGTCCAGACTCACATCTACTTAGACTGTCTGACATTCTGGGGCAAAGCCCTTTGATTGACTTTGCTGGTACCAAACGTGTTTTAATCTTCAAAGATTTTAATCTGCTGTTTTGTCTGTTAGTCACAAGAGGTGGGGGTGGAGGATATGACGGGATGTTAACACAATGTTGCACAATAAAAAATACAACAAAGACACGGGTATAAAAAAAAAAATACATACAAAAAACCCCAACAAAAAACAGGTTTTAGAGCCAAATAAAGTAACACAAGCACCAGCTATTTACTCTGCACATCTTAAGTTGGTCTAAAAGGTCATTCACAGCAAGCACTGATCTCTTTGGGGTTAGTACTGAGGAGTTACAACATGCAGCAGAAAGAATTGCTGATGGCGCTTAGCTGGATGATTGTTATGGGGAGAAGGCAGCAAAAACCCATTTCAGTGCACACTCCCTTATGAATAACATGGAGGGCATGGGGTCACTATGTCCCTTATCCCAAGTTTTCAGCCAAAGACAGCACATCATCAGTTCTAGCACCAGTAGCTTGAAAGCTGAGAGGTTGCCAGTCCAGCAGTGTGAGTGAAGAAATACCATTGAAGCAGAATGCAGCATGTAAATGGAGTAGAGGCAATTTCAATGCTTTTGATGTCCAAAAATGTTTTTGAATTGGTTTAATGTCTACTTAGACAAACAGAAAGCATTGAGTTAAATATATGTCCAGTTTCTCCTTTGCTGGTTGGCTTACTGTGTCCTCCACATTCACAGCAGTTGCTGCTCTCTGTGTTTCACCAGGGGGAAAACAGAGCTGAAGAATGAAAATCTCCTTTAAGTTAGAGTATTCAAAGCCACATGTCAAAAGTAGGAAGGCTTGTGTGAGGACATATTGTTATTTGATGTACAGTGATCCTGTAGTAGCAACACCTCATATTCCAGATTTCCATTTTGAACAGCAGGTTCAGGGATCATAGTTTGGGGCTGTTTTTGAGGCAGTGCCCCATTGTCCAAACCAGCCTTAACTCCATCCAACTGTAGCTGGGAAGGCTCACAGTCTAGCTCCAAGTGGCCCTTGGCCCTCTTTCTACGAAGATAGCATACTACTCCCAGTGCTACTGCTATCAGTACCAGCAATAGCAAGATGGCAACTGCAGGCACAATCATAGTAGTCAGTCTTGGGTCAGTAATCCGTGCATCAGGGCTGCTGCTGATTTCAGGGGCTGTATGGGCCTCAGTGCATACACTGTCTATGCCACTAGGTGCACCTAGTGGACTGGCACACACAGTGTAAGTGGAGTTGGGCCTCAGGCCTCTGAGTCTGTACTCTGGGAAGGATGCAGGCAGGCTGAGTTGAATTGGCCTGCGGTCTGGTCCAGAGAGATTGCGGTAGGTTAGGCGAATTCCACGGATGTAAGGACGCATTTCAATGTAGCGGTGAAGGTCCACCAGGATTGAAGTTGCTGTTACTTCATGTGAGCTAATATCTGCTTCATCTGCACTCACAGTTGCCATGGGGATTCGAGCTTCAGGTGGTGATGGTGGGTGATAGTTTTGGACTTCACAATACAAACCAGAAGTGCCATGTGGACAGGTACACTCTACCTGACCATGTTGGTCTATACGACAAGTACCCCCATTCAGACAGGTGTTAGAAGGACAAAAATGCTGATCCTCTCCTAGGTCCATGCTGCTGCTGCTGGGGGATGCAGGAACAGGGGGCAGGGGAGGGTCATAATCTTTGTCTGTGGGTTCATCACTAGCCCTAGGGATTGGAGCAGCTTCAGTAGTACTTGGAAAGGTGGTGACAATTGCAGGCTGGATAGTAGTAGTTTTGACAGTACTAGTGGCGACTGTAGTTGTGGTAGGACAGCCAAAATCCCTTTGGTCCAGTCTCTCCAATACCTTCCCAGCATTGATAGGTGGGAAATGGCAGCGTGTTTCCTCTGTTCTCTCAAGCTTGATGCTCTGGGCTCTAAGCCATTTTGGGAACCACGCTAAGTCACAAAGGCAGTTGAAGGGGTTCTCTGCCACTGTAAGCTTTCTGAGGTGGGGGAAGAGCTGGGAGAACTCTTCAGGGAGACCCTGCACACTCAGGCTGCTGATGTCCAACTCCTGAAGCTCACCAAGATTCTGCAGGTCCTGAACTTCAAGAGGACCCATCGGGTTATCTGCCAGACTAAGGTGAATCAGCCCTGTGGTCTCCTTTAGCACAGCAGGGAAGGAGTCAATTTGGTTTCCTGAAATGTCCAGTTCGTGGAGGTTCTTCAGACTACTAATGAGCTCCTTATCCAGGCTGGTAAGCCCCACACCACCCAGTTTGAGTGATTCCAGGTTTGGGGTCTGGAGGTCTGAGGGACCCAAGGTGTGTAAGACATTAAAGCGAAGGTCCAGCAGCAGCAGATGAGGCATTGAGAGAGCAGGCAGGGATGTCAACTGGTTGCCCTGTATTTTGAGTTCCAGCAAGTGCTGCAAGCTGTTAAAAGCTGCAGGGTGAATGGTCTTGATAAGGTTACTATACAAATAAAGACGCTCAAGCAGTACCATACCCTGGAAGCATTCCTCTGAAATGTGGGTGATCTGGTTGGATGACAAATCCAGGTTTTTCAAAGAGGTCAAAGGTTCAAACACCCTATCAGGAATTTCAGTCAGTTTATTTTGACTGAGGTCTAGCATTTCCAGGTTCTCCATACCATCAAAGTCCTTAGATGTCAAGCCTTCAATGCCATTGGCAAAGAGATAGAGACTATTTGTGAATGAGGGCACTCCTTTGGGAATGGTAGAGGAACGTCTCTGAAAACACAAGATGGACTCTGGTGGGGAACAGGTGCAGTCCTTTGGGCAGTCGCTGGACAAGATGCAATCAGGGATAATGAGGAGGAGTAGAAAGGGCACCAGTTGAGTCATATAGGCCTTCATGGTACAGACTCTGCCTCGCTCCATGCTCCTAAAAAAAGAGAACATATATATTGTTAGTAACTTACATTAGTCAGAGAAATATACAAGTTTTGACAGATTGTAAATTGGATAAAACAGTAATACACATAATATTACTATTTTCTGTCACTTTTGTGGAACATGTTTAGTTTTGGGAGCATCCTGCTGTTGCATCAAGAAATGAGATGGATTCACCACAATGTCATATTTCTTTCATATTTTCTCCCTATAAAGACTAGTTTCCAAACCAGCCTGGATCAGCCAGTGTGTGGTTCTACAGCTTGTGGTTCTTACGAGTATTTCATGGAGGGAGATTACTATCAAAGGTTTAATTATGCATAGCCAGTGATCAAAGGGGGTCTTTTGTCACAAGGCCTCTCAAACAATAGGGCTGCAGTCATGACCTCATGCTTCAGAGGAAAAATTGACATATTGGTATCCTGCCTCACTTTTCTGACTAAAAGGGTGCCACATTCTTCCTGCTATGATCTGTGTAACAGAGAGCACTGTGGGATTTTAATTCCATTATTTTCTTCTGTAATGATCCTACAGATGCAGAATGTGTGCGTGCGTGTCAGCAATATGCCACCGTTACTTACTGCACACGCTCTGTGGTTGTGGTGGGGGCACAGTTAACGACAGATTCCATAGATTATGAAACAAACACATATGAGCAAATTTATCTCGGTTTGGACGGTGCACCAAACTGAAAACCCAGCGTGGCTTTGTACGCTTTTCTGTCTCTCAAGCGCTACTGAAACAGTGAAAAGCTCTGCACACACTCTCTAAATGTTGCACCCTAAACACTGCTCTGGTCTCTCCAGTTTCATATAACCATACCGTGTCAGTTTTGTGTGGCTGTGTGTCTGCCGTGCTGCGCGTGGCCATGCATCTGTGGATGATTTACTGTGCAGCGTTCTAAACTTGGAGAGGAGCTCCTCTGAGAGCCTGGTGCTGCTTCATTGACCATGGAGCAATGCAGACAACACACTTATATGTCAATATGTATATAGACAGTCAAACAAGTGTCTTAAATACCATAAAATTAATGAAATGTAACGAAACTACATTTTCTGTTGCTGTCAATCCTATTTTACTAGAGTGTCAACATTGTACTTAAAATGGCTTAAAAGTAGGGAAGGGATGATGGAATGAGGAAGGTGAGAGGAATGGGGGAAGATAAAGAAGAAAGTAGTTACGGCACTTTATCATCCTCTGCTATCAACTCAAGTGAGACGGCCTTGGGGGGGAAGAGACATTGACCATTCCTCTTCTTTTGACAGCTTTTGGTTTTCTCTTATCTTACTCATCAGGGTTTTGTGCTTAATCCTTAACCAGAGGCACCGTGGTGTGCTTTGTCTGAATCCACAATAAAAAAAATTCTAGGTGTCCTGAAATTACTTCTGTTCATGTCATAGTTTAAGTTTAATGTATCTCCAAACCTGACTTTTTGAACATTTATGACACCCAACAGAAACAGAATGCTGGTGGGCTAATTGTAGGGCCTTAAATGGTGCAGTTGTTGATATCTGCACTGCGCAAATACCTGAATGATACGCCAAGTATGTGTGACTTACAATTTTACACCGATGCAGCACACACAGAGAGAACATTCTGTTCTTGCAGTGCTAAGGTTGTGGCCTGTTACCCCATAAATGTCAAAGAAATTGTAATGTTCTTTTCTTCTGAGCAGTAATTATATTTTTCTTATCAACTGTGCATATTATTACCTTTTCAGGGATTGAGGTAGTATGTAGAAGCACACTTAAGATCTCCTTCTACTTTAGCCTCTATGAATAAATAAAATGTTGCTGTATGTTTTTCGTTCACTCACAGGTGTCAGTGCCACAGAAATCCATTCAAGCCAGTAACAGTAGCATCAGAGACGACTCTCTCTCTGCTTCAGCTCTTTCCTTTCACTGTTTAATGAAACATTTTCTTTACAAAAAAAAATCCCTGCCTCGAATGTCACAACTTGGAGAGGAGATCAAGGGTTTTACTTTTGAGGGGGGGGATATCATCTCATCACGCCACGGCTATGGCATTTATTTTCCTTCTCTTTCAACATACTTTTCTTTCCGGTCCTCCTTGAAATTGCAACCTCCTTGGAAAGATTCCCTGATGTCTTATTTTCCCTTCTCCTGTGTATACACTAAAAGCCAAATTCTTTTAAAATAGTCACGCAGGAAAAAGTAGGCTTCATTACGGGACTCATGAATGATGGAGGTGCAGATGGAATTGAGAAAAGGAAGGACTGAAAGCAAGACTGCTGTGCTGCATGGGTGTACAGAACAAAATAAGGCAAACAAAGGGATCTCGTAAGATAAACAGGTGATGAAGGGGATTTAGAGATTCAAGAAACAGCTTGAGCTCTTACAGATGGTTTTAAGTTTTTATATCATGGCTGTGTGTGGGAAGCGGCATCTCAATTTTAATGCAGGATACTGTGTACGTGTGAGCGCACGTCTCTTTCTATGGTCGTGAAGAAAAACTATCTGTTTCTTAACTCAGAAAAATCCAGTCTCGTTCCTTTCGGTGATAAAGAAACCTACATTTGGTACAGTACATCAGGGCCAGAGAGGTATAAGGGTCCAGTGATAGAACATAAAACAACATCAAGGCACACATGAGAGGAGAGTGAGCTCTGCAGATAGAATGAAATATTTGTCTTAGAAGTTCAACGTGGAGTTTCTACCATAGCTCCCCGGGGCAGATTGTTTATTTGAGTATGCCTCATTCCAACCTAGGCCAGCACATCTGATAACCCAGTGGAGGAGAAACCGTTGATGGGGAGGGGTTCAGACGGTGCATGCTGCCAGATCGTAGATAAACCAGAGCTTGATAGGTTAGATTCTCCTGTTTTCTTGCTTTTTGGATTGCAAGTGACTTGTGCGGGTCTTATCAGTTTGTAAGATAAGGTGCAAACATGGCGTCACCACAGAGGGGATCCACAGTGTACTGTGGTGCTGTGTGACTCCTGACTTGTGTGGCTGCAACTTCAAAGTTTTGAAGTGAGTGGAGGTGGGCGGCCTGGAGAGAGAGATCATAGAAAGACAGGCTTGTCATCCTGCACAAGGAGCAGTACCCCCTCCCGTCTTGCCTTCCTCCTCCTTTCTTGAGTTGTAATTTCCTTTTCTCTCCCCTGCGTGCTTGTTGAGACATTCCTGAGACAGGCAGCAGCTGAGTTTGAAAAAGTAAACTGGTCCGTCTCATTGGCTTGGTATTCAGAGATTAACAGGAAGTTTTTCTGGGTATATAAACAGATTATATATTGGATGAATGATTCCACTGCTTATGAGTCGGGGAGTAAAAATGTCTTTGTGCCCAGTTCTGTTATGTAATAATTGTTCCTACATCTGTGTTTTCTTTATGCTCGAATCGAGGTTTGTGGGTTGTATTAGTATTGAAACATGTTGACTGATGCAGAATCACCCGAGCGTCAGAGAGAGTGATGTGAAAATACAAAGAAATGAGCGGAGACGGTCTTTTGCGCAACACTAAGTGAAATCCATGGTCAGCCCCTTGAAAAGAAATATTAAAGAGGCAATAGGAAGAAAGGATTTTTTTTCCTCTCTGTCAGCTCTCTTCTTATCCCACTTTTTGTTTTTTTTTTCCTTTTCAAGATGAAGAGGAAAAGAAAACACGAGCAGGGGAACAGCAGAGACAAAAGCAGGTTTCTGTCAGCGGGGGCGGAGGGGTGGAGAGGTGGATAAGACCTGGCTTTGGGAGGGTGAAGTGGGCTTCGGCAATTAAATCCCGGCAGGCCGAGCGTCAAGAGCCCTTATCTTCAGAGCTGAAGGCCAACACTGAGGGCCAGTGAAGGGTACAAGAGGGAGGAGAAATTGTGGTGTGTGTGTGTGTGTGTGTGTGGAGGAGCCGCAGGTCAGTGTGCACTTGCATAATTCAGCAGACCGAGCCAGAGACGAGGGGGGGGTCACAGTAAGGGGATAAGGCTGTACACTACAGAGTACATATTCTCATTAAAGAGGCCCCTTCTCGTCTGGGACTTTATCTTCTTAAGCAACTAGGCTTGCGAAACGTGCATTAAAGTATGATCTACAGTGTTGTAGGTCTGACGACTCGGTTCACGAGGGCACACTGCTAACATATATTACTCTAGCAGCTCCCTGTGCAGATTTACTGCAGCGGCTCAGGAACATTAATTCATATTGGCTGTAAATGATAACTTCGGGACCCAGAGAATTACTGGTGATGACGGCTGATGTGGCCCCTTTGACCCCCTCCTCTCTCCCATGTCCCCTTTTGCCCTCTCTGTGTTTGCCCCTTTTCCATCCGCAACCTCATGAGAAGACAAAGAACCAAAGGAGTGAGTCTTACAAACGCTACTTCCACCCCGTGTCTATGTCGGGCACCGTCCATGCCACAGATGGAGCCAGTTACCCCCAATCCAGCTGGATTATCCATCAACATTGACAAAGGGGGTCATTTGGAAAGGAAAAACAATAGTTGTGTGGAATATGTGAGGATAAAGAGATTACTTAAAGAGTGGAGCAGGAGGGAAAGCTCCATGTTTGTGCAGACAGCAGAAACATGCAAAGTATGTTTTTGAAAATGTCAGCGGTGCTAACGAAAGACTGTTGGTACGTGTATTTGTTTATGGCATGAGCTGATGTCGCTAATGTTTTACCTTTAGATATGCAAACAGAATGGATCCAAAGAAAGCAAAGCGTGTTTAGAGCTAGAACACGTGAATCAACGTTCTCATCCTTTCACTGGTTTTAATTGCATAGAATTTGTTCATTCAAGTATAGGTTCTAAAATATGAATTCTCTTAATTTTGAAGGTAGGATGTCTTCATTCTGAAAATAAATCTGAATAAACAAAAGCTTTTTCCTGTCGTAATTTTAAACTGTCACAGTAAATAATATGACAAAAGTTGCGACTGAGACAAACAGCAGTTTGGGTGTGCGTAAAATGTACGTAAAGTAAGAAACAGACTTTCCATACATAGAGACGATATCCCAAAATACACTCCACTAACAGTGCACTCACATCAAGGTCAATCAAGCAGGCGGAATACAAACACAGACAGGGGAGAGAAGAACATGCGGAATGATAGTTTTACTACATCTGTCACTTGCAATACTCATCTTGAAGCCACAATATCATTGCAATGCTTTGTAGTGGTATGACGTGGTATTAGTGGCCATGGTTGTTTTACAATGTGCTGTACAAACAAAGCTTTCCAACTGATTTCAGCCTCGCCACAAGGATCCACTCCGTATTACCCACATGCATCGTACACATCACCACCGCCTTTTCTGATTGATGCCAGAGTGTTGTAGTTTCAATTAACGCAAACAACCACTTAACCCGCGGGTTCCTTTCACGTTGCCTCTTTATTACAGACTTGACCTCTTTTTCCTTATGTCCTCTTCTCTTTCCATGCTCCCTACGTTGTGCATGTCTGGGTGAGTAGCAAAGCAGCTCATTAATGGTGTGAAAGGCAGCTCTTTCTACGTCAGGACTTATACCATTAGAGCCTGCAGCTGGAAGACTTAAAACAGAACATAATATACGGCCCGAGTGTGAATGGGCGGGTAATGGAATTGTAAAACCCACAAAAACTGTGTATATCCCAGGGATATGGGACAACTCTTTAATTACTGATTTTGTGATCCAAGTCAATAGTTACATTTTGGCGTTTCTGTTTACTTATCGTGTACTAAAGAGCTATGTTTGATCGTACAATATTAGCACAAAGCCGTAAGGAGGAACCTGAAAGCCATATCAATCATTGCTATGTCTAGTTCATCTTGTCAGATAGCATCAGTCTAAAGGCCCATGAACCAGTGACCGACTCCTTGAGGTCAGAGGTCAGCCTTGGATTAGTGTTTCCCTTGCTGCTCAGTATTCTGTATCCTCTGTTGTAACTGTGGCGCAGACAACACAGATAACAGGCGCTGTTAAACATGGGCCCACACCCAGCTCCAGTTTCAAAGACGTACACCTGAAGATAAATGGTCCTCATCTCCACAACAGGTGCTTTCTAGGCTCCTCCGGGGCAACATGAAACCCAAAACCTCTGGAGTGTGTCTAAGTAAATGATGCAACCTGTGCCAAAGCTGAAGCCTCAGCCGGTTGCAGACTCCAGCCTCAAGAGTACAGAGCAGGCGAGAGGAGAAAAGAAGCAGGCGGAGTTGGGCGGCCGGGCAGCAAAACCAGACCAGAGCTGGGCTCTGCAACAGCATGTCTGCTGTCTGGCTCGGCCTCCTCTGAGCATTAGAGCACAGAGGTCAAGCACTACGAGTTCCAAAAGGAAACATGGACAATTTCCTTTTTGTTTCATTGCTGAAGGATATGACGGATGGTGCTGTAAATGCTAGACTTGATTTTATTTTTATAAAGGCACTTTACAGGATGCCCTGCCCAAGGTACAATCTCTCTTCTTCTCTTGCTCTCTTTCTCTCAGCCCACAGATAGTTTACTATCATTTTTGTCTCAGCAGAGCGATGTCTCAACACTGATACACGCGTCTTTCATCAGTGCACCCAGCCCTGTGACCTACTGGGACTGATAATCAGTCGGGGTCAGAGTAATGTTTCCTTAATAGGAAAAAGATCTTCATCACAGAACTCTCACATTACAGAAACACAAAGGATTTCAGTGCTTGACTGACAACCTAGTCTTTCAGCAGTTTTCTTATTTCTCTGTGGTGTTTGAATCCACAGCTTTTGTCGGTGCCATGTGCAAAAAACAATGGCTCAGTCACAACCCAATGGCATAAAAACAACAAACAACAATTCTTACCCACTCTATGTCTCCGTTTCTCTCCTTGTCTATTCTGGAAGACACAGCAGTAAACCAGTTTTGTATGAGTCAGACGGCAGGCAGCCACACTGACTGACTGGCAGCCCGTTTTTGTTAGACAAACAGAGTCACACGCACTTAATGAGGTAACACTCGCACAATATCCATCTGCCTGTCTGCTCATCTGTCAGCACGTCTTCAATGTCTTTCCTCACCCTTTAAACATATTGACGTTACATTGTATCTACGGATACATTTATCTGAACTGACAATCGTCCACTTGCATTTCTGTAAAAGCACTGATGCTAAATTTCAACATACAGTCCAGCAGCTAACCTTTGACACATCACACAAGTATTTCTAAAACCCCCCCCTCTTGGCTGTGTCAATCGTGCGCCCTCTCCTCCCCTTGCTCTTCTGCTCACCTCTTTTCTTTCTCTCAGGTTTGTTCATGTAGCTGTTGAGAGTATGACTGGAATCTGACGAAGGTCTGTCTCCTCTGCCTGTCACAACAGTCCTGCAGGGTCTTGTGGCAACAGTGTTGCTGTCAAAGTGTTCATTAGGCTTGTGAAAGCTCAAGGCTAAAGAAAGGGGTCAGTAAGCAGAAACTCGGAGCAGAGCTAATTCTGACGGTTAAACAACGTGTTTACCTTGGTAGATTACAGTAGCACAGTATTGGAGACTTGGAGAGGACTTACACAAACTCACACTTCATTCGCTTGGAGCATATTTTTGACGAAGCAAATATTCAATGTTAAAACATTTGTAAGGTTGAAAACCTCTCAATGCACCCCAGGTGGCCTGCTGTGGTATAGGTCATAAAGCCTGCCTCCTCCATGTTAGCAAATGGGACATGGGCCACACTTGATACACAAAGTACGCATCACATGAATTAAAGGTAGCTCTCATCGTAAGTATTTTCATTTTTGTTATAATTTTGGTTCGAAAAACAGGTGAGATGTCATGATTGACTTGTGATTGGTCGGGGCGGGTTAATCGGCGGCTTGACAGAGACAAACTAATTCTGCTAAAGGCAAGAGGAATAACATTTCATCCAGTGAGCTTCAGAAAGGCTAAAGGAGACAGAGTGAAATAAGTTCAAATATTTATAGAGCACCTACTCTTGGTGTAAGGTGTAGTTGATGTCCTAAGTCTGAAATTTGTTTTGGCTTATTTCATTTAGCCACCTCACTTTCAGGGTCCCACTACTTCTGATGCTCTTGGTGGGGTTTTACTGCGACACCAGAAATGAGCATGGCTGTGATCGGATCACCTGAGACGCACTTTAATATCAAGTCTGACCAAAGCGATGTGCTTTTTATTGTGTGACATGTCAACATGTCGGCTGTGACAATGGTCATTAAAAGATGTGTGTTATGTCTGGTAGAGGAAGAAAGCAAGTCATTTATTGATAAGTGGATTGACAAATGATCTACACTTAAGTATGGTTTGAGTCACGTCCATATTCAGCTCGTGACATTGAGTGTTGTAAACCTCACACAAGTATCACAACCTTCATTTCAAGAGCTGCTTTTCAGCCTCCTTCCTCCTATACCGTTTTTACTGTCATTCTGCCCTGCAGGCTTTTCTCCCTAAAAAATAACAAAAAAATAAAAAACACCTCAGACATGTGCCTCACACACGGGATAAATCTGGGCCGTAGATCACTGGTACAGATAAGGTTGTCACTTTGGAATTTATTGTGAAACTGTGTTGGTACCACGCCAGTGCTGAGGAGGTTGGTTCTGATTCAGTCCCAACCATTGGCATGCTTCTCCTCCATGGCCTCAGGTGCCCTGTGATTATGACCTGAACAAAGACATGCTGACTTATTAATTACAGTATTATTATGACAGCATGATATTCAGAGTGCCTTCTTAGACACATCTGATGTGTTCAATTGTGTCGCCCACTTTTATCTTTAGCCTATGAGGATGTGTAGTTTAGTATCATGGCCTACAAACAATGAATTCAATTGAAATAATTTACGATCCCGACTCTGAAGTAAATCTGACATGCCTCTGGGTGAGGCGATCCAAAAGAATTCCCGGCGAAATGACACTGAGCCTATGCCAACCCCTAATTAAACAGGTGAACCCAATCACAATGACAACTGTTGAGACATCAATCAGCAACAGTCTATTATGACATCCACCCTGACCCTCAACACAAAAATTTGCCTGCAGCAGGTGTGCAGAGATTCCTCGTATTCAGCACAAACAGGGCAAGAGTGAAGGAAGTGGGGAGAGGGTTGTGACAGAAGTGGAGGAAAAAAACCTATGACTCCATCTCCAACCTTTGTGAGGATTTGCCTGACAGAAAGAGAAATGCAACTCAAAATTCACTCCAGGCCTGTTTTTCAAGGACCATGGCACTTGTTTCCAAGGCCAATACCTTGGGTCATGTTCCTACCATCAACAAACCTTCATGGAAATCGGTTGTATAGTTTTTTCATAACCCTGCTAACAAACTAACAAACAAACAACAATGATGAAAACATAACCTCCTTGGTCGAGGAAATGAATGGTAACCAATGGATGCATGTAATAGTGAAGAAAACACATTTAAAATTATAAATAACTCAGCTGCATGGTTTGCATAGTAATGAATGCGATGTAAAATTAAATGTGATTTGCATTATTCAAGTTAAACATGCAAAACCACTGATGCCTTCACACTGACCTAAATGAGGACAAAGAGGGTTCCTCTGTGTGGTTTCGAGGAAGCTTAGTTCTGTGTGTTCGTAATACGGGAGGTGTGTGTCAGTGTGTATGTGCTCCATGGGTTAGTCACGCTGTCGTATACAGAGAGCCTGAGACAACTTAACATACTGCTGCGCAGACAGAGAGGGAGGAAGCGAGGGTGAGACAGTGATGGCTGGCTGTTATAGCAGTGAATTACCATTGGTCTGAATAAAGAATAGCTTGTTTGTGTGCATCAAACACATCGGTTCAGACTGTCATCAAGTGAGCAGATTCCTGAGCCGACCTGTTAGGCCGCACAATGCCTACCTGTGTGTACAAATATGTACTATTTGTGCGTGTGCGGTATATGTGCAGTAGAGTAGAAGACTATCACGGAACACCCTTGTTTGCTGTTCTTTGTCCCCTTTAAGATAATAAACTGACATTCGTATACACGTTGTGTTGGGCTGTCTAGAAGTTTAACACACAGCTATACGGTGCACAGCCATTCCAAATCAAAGCCAATATTTGGTGTGTTAAGTTTTACTTTATTTTTTAAATGCACTCATGTAGGTGTGGCATTTATGTGTTGTCGCCAGGCAAAACACACTCAGGTTGACAGATTGTGCTGTAATTCGAGGCAGTGAATGTAAGCTTTGATGTTGAAACCCAGCATTAAGGCAGACGCAGAGCCAGTATGCATATTGTTATTCAAGCATTGTCTGCATGGCAAATATATTAAAGCAAGCAAGCACACGCACGCACACACACACACACACACACACACACACACACACACACACACACACACACACACACACACACACACACACACACACACACACCTTGAACAAACCCCTTCACATGAGGAATGTGTGTTACGACCAAAAACTCAACCCCAGAAAGGGAGCTCTGCACCGCCGCCACTCTCTCCTCCTCCCGGTGTCCCTGAGGAGCTGTGTGTGTGTGTGTGTGTGTGTGTGTGTGTGTGTGTGTGTGTGTGTGTGTGTGTGTGTGTGTGTGTGTGTGTGTGTGTGTGTGTGTGTGTGTGTGTGTGTGTGTGTGTGTGTGTGTGTGTGTGTGTGTGTGTGTGTGTGTGTGTGTCTCTCTCTCTCCCTCTCTACCAGCCTACTGTCACAGCTCATTGGCAACTAGCACAAAACAGGAAGGAGGCAGGACAGAGAGTGTGGGGTCAGAAAGGAGTCGGGGTGTCAAGTTGAACGGTTTTTAAAACAGTGACACAACAACCAGACCTCAGCACATACAGTGTAGGCAATTCACAAGTCATTTTTTTTTTTTTTTTCAAGCAATGCATTACAAATGTATCTCTTAAAAAAGAGACTTTGTGATCAATGCAGAAAATTGTAAATATTTAAGCTGACAACCATCAAAAACTTTATTGCTGCAAATGCATTTCATAAAAAGACCAACAACTATTTGTTCAGCCACCAATAATTAGCCTTCCCTATGGTATGCATCTCTTAGAGAGATGGCCTCATTAGATGACTCAGTAACTTCCTAAAGCAGCAGAACACTGTAGATTTTATTAAATAATACTACATCTTGCATTCGTTCCGGACTATTTTGCTGCAGTGGCTGAATTTACATTTGCCGCTCTAGTGAGTATTTATGGCAACAGGAATGCGTATTTGGGATTGACTCTAAATAAACTAGTGCCCCTGGTTGTGGTCATGACGAAACATGTCACCCAGTGCAACAATGTGATGCAATCATGTGTTTTTAAATACTCTTTGGAGAACAATGGAGCTTTATGTCATTGACGAATAATCTACATCAGACTTTGTAAACAGAAGATACATCATATGAATTCAAGATGAATTCATAGATATACAGTTTACAGGGTCGCACACACGGGGGAGTCTACCTCCTGCCCACCTCTGCCACAGCTCCATAACGTCAGTCCGAACCTCCTCCATTCTCTCTTTCCTTTTCCCTCCTGTCTGTAGTCCCACACAGCCTCACTGTATCTAGTAAATGCTGCGTGCATGTGCGTGCGTGTGTTAGTTAAGAGAGCTGCGCTTGTTCTCCTGCCAGTCTTGTTAAGAGGCTCAGAGTTGTGTGAAAGGACCCTATTGAGGAAGCAGGGTGTTACAGTTAACACAGTGAGGACCGCCAACAGTGTGCGGTCGGGGGTTCCTCTCTGTGCAGTTATTCAAAGGACTGTATTATTGTGACAAAGTGTCAAAAACACATTGTTTTCCCATGTAATCTATGGTGCGCTGTGTTTTGTGTTGTGATGAAAACTATTTCTGTTGATTGTATCATGGTAGCTGACCACATCTTATTCATAACGACCAATAAAACTGTCAGATTTAATTTTATGCTCACCCAGTGAAGAAGCGTTCTCCTCTACTCCCGCTCCACTGTCCTTGATCTGACGTCTCCCTGCCCTGCAAATAACACAACAGTTGTACCTGTTAGCTTAATTTGTTGAATTATCTCCCCGCCCACTTATTTGGAATTCAGCCCCCTGTCATACATAGTTAAAGGCCCACAAGCAGGACAGGAAGCTTTTTCCCTCTTAATTGGTCGGATTCCAGCTGTGTGCGGGAGCGTGCTGAGCGCTGTGTGGCAGCGCAGTAGAATGACAGAGCGGGAGGGGAAGAATGCAGGCCGGCCACTCTCCGCTCTGTCAGCTCCTTGTGCTGCGGTATCAGCCCATCAGCTGTGGGCCCAATGTTTTTGTGTGCGCCGAGCAGTGACTTGTGCGTGACACAAGACAGTCAACTTTTTTGTTGTTGCCCCAATACGTTGTACTTAGTTTACTGCACGTGTGCTGTGTGGTATGAGCAGTGAGATTCGGTCAGTTTCGCCCTCTTTGGCAGCTGATGAATGAGGTATTGTCTCAGGAGGGAATCAAAGGTCATTCAGGTTAGGATAATATTTATGGACGTGTCCTGCAAAGACAGAAAGAAAATGTGGCTACATATGATGATTTAATTAAAATTACAGAGACGATATCAGGTTTTTCCTTTATTAATTTCCATTTTGGATCCGTGCCTGTGCTTTTTTCCTCGTGTTTGAATCAGGTGTGTGCGTTTGAGGTGTGTGTTGGCCCTGTGGCACAGGCCCCAACAGCTTTTATTTTAACTGATCTTCAGCTGGCACGGCCCAGATTGCCCTCGCTGTTTGAGTGATAGCGTCTCATATTTCACTACCACAGAATTACGTGGGTATGTGTTCATGCATAAGTTCGTGTGTGAGTTGCGTTGTGTAAATACGTTGTTTACGAATACTGAATGCTATTTTCGAACGTGATTATGGGATCTCAAATATGAATTGGTTTTCGGAAATCCCAAACACAGACGTTCTGCCAAGAGCAGCTTCCATATTTCTTTCTAATAGCTCACTACTTTGGGGTTTATCATTGATTTAAAGCACACAAAGCATGGAAGATGATTTGCTCAGATGCAAAACATTATTTTCTCGCTTTTTCTCTCCCTTTTGCACAGCACAGACGGTTAGTTGTTTGCACTGGATATACTCGTCTCACTCTCCCAGTACATTTACAACTAAGTGCTCTTTTTATGCCATATTTCATATACCTAAGCTCTGAGTCAGGGTGTGGAGGCGGAGACCAGAACGTGGATGACTACCACGGCACATGCAGCATTCCATTGTGTAACACCTGAAACCTCGCGTCACGTTGTGCACAAAGAGCGTTGTTTGCATCCGAAATTAACCTGTTACAGTCCAGGGGCTCGGTTTGACTCGAAGCTATGGCCGCTCTCTGCATCATGTATGTTTATTTGCCTGTGCGTGTTTCACCCTGCTGCACAGAGGTGTTTGTGCATGTTGTCATGTGTGTGCTCAGTGTGTGTTTTTGTTTTTATTTGATTACCTAATTGTGTTCACCTGCACAGGGACAGAGTAAATGCAGGGGTGAGTGCGACCAGCCTGGTGTGTAGCTATTGTTTTTGCACTGACCTTGCCGCGCGGTCAGTTTCCCCGAGGTCACTGTGTCTCCCTCTGGCTCCACTGTAAATATTTAGCTTTCAAAGTGGAACTCAGCACCCAAAATAGATGCAAATCATCTTTACCGCGAGGCTTCTTGAACAACGTCAGTACTTTTCTTCAAGACAAAACTGCTGACAACAATATTCCTGCTTTGGAATGCATGAATACCCCAGACTGCCTCTTCCAGATCTTTCCGCGAGACATTTGGTCTTTAATTTGTGCAGAATGAGCACTGCCAGAACACTGGTATCTTTTAACCTGCCAGTATGTTTTCTCTCTTTTGACAATTATTGGTTTATATTCATATTTATTCTCTTTTGAAGGAGCTACTTTTGTCTGCCATGCCCTCATTCCCTTTTTTTTAGCTCTGATTCCTTTCATCCTTTCTGCCCACTATAATTTTCTTTCTTCCTCTGCGTTCATCTGTTGAACATAAATATCGCCTCACCCTCCTCCTCCTCTTCCTCCTTTTCTCTTTGTGTCACTCCCTTTCCCTCATTCCCCATCTGGTGTAATCTCTTCCAAGGCCAAACGGAGTCTGCAGTTTATGCCAGAACCACTTTGTAGAGCCATCATCTAAAACTGCCGACAATTTGTCCAAATCATGGCTCTCAACATCAGCCCCAATCCTGAACCTGTTGAAGAAGACTCTTTATGAGTCACGGTGGATGTGCTGCCTCAGTCGGTAGTTTAAGTGACACTCCGATGCCTCTCGTATAAACCGGTGACAAGCTGTGACTTGTGGCACTGTAACAACCGCTTGCCCGTTGATTGCAGCGTTGAGTGATTGAGAGTCGGTTTGATACGCGGTGTCACATGCAGCCATCTGCACGTACACGTGCACAGATTTGCCCTCTCAACACTATCTGCTGTCCCCCAGCCGCGACGGAAATAGACATTAAGCAAAAAGGGCACGAGAGAACAACAAACTGACGTAATGGAGGACTGCGAGTACGTGTCGGCGAGTACGTTTGTAAGGAGTGCGTCTGAATGTCACCACTCTCAACAAGGTCTCAGGACACACACAAACCCAAAGGTACACACTTCGCCTTTACTCGGCTCTTATCCTTCGATCCATGTTGGGTGGAACATTACGAGTTAATGTTCATCTCACTGGTTGTTTGTCTAATTTCCATTAGTCATTGATAGCTTGTGGTTAAACATTATACTTTATTCTCAAAGGGAGATCTGTCTTCGCTAATTCTGGTTTTGGTCAAATAGTGTAGGTGGTGTATGAGTGTGTATGCGCGTGTGCCCTTGCTTTGCTCTTGCCCACTAAGATCTAGTTCAAGGCTCATTTCCTAATTACAGTGCTGGGCTGAGGTAATTACAACCTAAGATTAAGAGCAGTTTCTCTTTTTTTTATGGGCTCACTGAAATGCAGCAATTTGTGGTGGCTTTCTGGGATGAGCATCCTCCCTCTCATCCCCTCTCTCTCTCTCTCTCTTATTCTCCATCTGTGTCTCTCACTCCATTTACTTCACTAGAGTCAGTTTAGGAATTTGGGGGGGGGGATTGTTTTTGGCTTATGCAGATTTTCTAACCAGAGTGAGAAGTTTAAGAAAATACCAAGAGTTTCATTTAATAAAAAGCTTGAAAGAGTCGTTCCTTTCATGTCGTGACTGATCCAAAGGATAATCTGCTTCAGGAGACAGACAAACCAGCAAGTGTGTTTCTGTGTGTGTGGATCTGGATGTGGATGTGGACATGGACGACGGCAGTTATTTGGGGTTTGCGCTCAAAGCTGGGGCACTCCAAAGCCTTCAGCTCCCTTCGCATGTGTGTGTATATTTATGCAAGGTTTTGAAGTGGTTCTTCTGAACGCATCATTTGGCTGCATCGGCGAGCTCTTCCTCAATTTAGCTTGGCAGGGAAGCAGGCTGGGGTTTGCCTCGACATACCGCTGGGTCAGCATTGATGTGTGAGGCTGAGGCCTTTTGAAGCTGGGGTTTTATATAAGACGCCTCTTTTTATATAAGACCCCCCCCCCCCCCCCCCAGATGTGCATCACCTGAGGAGGGGACACACGGAGGCCTTCTAATCTGACAGAAGAGGGATTGGTACATCTTGAATTCTTGTTTGCTTCATGTTGCCTTGAGGAAAACAGACACACGCTCACATTCACTCACCAATTCAAACTTTCTGCCCTGTCGAAACCTCCCCCCCTCTCTTTCTGCCGGCTTTGAGAGTGCCCCACTCTTGTCCTCCACCCCTACCTCCACCTCCCAATATCCCTCCTCCCTTCCCCCGGGCCTCCTCGCCTCAGCACCTGACTTTTAACCCTCTAATCCCTTGGATGCACTGGGTAAGATGCTTCAGTCACTGCCCCTAATTGGTGTAAAACTGAGCTTCGGTGGAACTAGGCAGGATGTGAAAATCCCCTTACTCTTTGCAGTTCAGAGACAGAGGAGTCGCAACTTTAAGTGTGAACTTTATTGTGTTAATAAATTTACAGGCACCACAAGATGCTGTGAAATGTCCGGCAGCTCTTTCAGTCAACAGCCGTCATCAGCAGATACAGACATCAGAGCTCTTTTCCTCCCGAGCTCTTTGGCAGGGATAATGAAATGCCAGCTTTTATTTTGTAAAAAAACAAAAAAAACAGGATGAAAGTACAGACTGACACGATGTCAGTTACCGGATCCTGGTTGGGTAGTGTGGTTTTAACGTCACTGTCACGGCGGTGTGACAGCAGGCCTGTGCTTAATTGTTTAAATTGGGTTTTATGACAGAGGGTTCCTTCGCCTTTCCGTCCACAGACCAACATTTAACTGGAAGAAATGTCCCGTGGGGGAGCTGTAATCCACCCAGCGTGCACATGTGTCCCGCTTAGTGCTCACACCATCATGCACAATTGCACATTTTATCGTCAAAGTGCCGCCATGTGTTGTGCAGCAATTTTGATCAGCTGTGACTTTAGCTTTACATCACAAGGGAAAGAAGAACTTTGATGCAACCTCGTTTTTTTTCCCTTTCTCTCCTTCTCAGACTTGTTTCAGTCTCTCTCTCTCAGCAGTGAGAAGTCCGTGAGTGTCAACAAGTCACTGTACAAACACAACAGTCGGCCGTACGGACAGAGACATCACGGGAGCAGGAAGCAGCGAAACACTACAGCTTCATCGTCTGTAGAAAATAACCTCACGGGCACTACTTCTGCCCACAGCTCATCTCTTGTACTATAAGTGTTGCAATCCGTGCATCGTAGTAGCCACAATATTATGGGATAATTGACCTCCTGGGGCTGCTCAGCTGTGACTGGCGCACTAATATAAACCAATTACAACCATTATTCACTGTCAATGACACGGTAGCTTCTCCTGTGGCATAATGACAGTCTGTGAGGAAACACATGGCGAGGAAACCAGTGGTAGGGGTTAATAGCAGGATGATTGGAGTAATTCACGTCCCCTGTTTTGCCCCCAGGGAAGAGTAGGCCGATTTTCCGTGCCTGTTTATGGAGCCACGTAAAAAAGATGCTAATCTGGCTGAAGAACGGGAAGGATTGTGGTCAGGAGACTGTTCTTACATGAAATAAGCCTCTCATTCAAAAAGCGGATACATATAATTTGTCATAATCTGGTTATATTTTAATTTTCCAGTTGTGTCTTGGGGCTACTGGTTTGTCTCTGAGGAAATTAGAGACAAGAAGTCTTTCGCGTAATAAATTAAAATAAAATGTCCCCGTTATTACATTTTGTGTCAACACAAAGATATTATATCTTTAACAGGGATTAGTGGGATCACGTTTCTGTGGTTATCAGCCCCGCAAATAAATATTTCATTCAACACTTGAGTTTAAAGACCTACACTTGGAAAGCTCCTCAGGGATAAAGTATCAGATGAAGCTACTTTTTCAATGATACCTCTCAGAGAAAAAGTTTTATTACACGGCACAATATCTGCACAATATTTGAAACGATGAGGTGGTGTTATCTGAAAAAGAACAAATGCTCTGACAGGGATTTGTATTTTTTACTTTGTAGAATAGAGATATGTCTGAACGCGTCGTGTCCTGTCACTTTATTGGATGTTCGTTTTTTGGTGAAACTCACTTTGAGTCAGATGTTTGACCTCATGGAATCATTTCATATCGGTAGCAGCTGTTGATGGACGTCTTTGATACTTCAGTGTATCGCCCATCACGCTTATAACTGAAACTTGGCCGCCGTTACAAAGCTGACAAAGCTGAGAGTTGTCATCTACCCCTGGAGTTGTGGATTATTTAGTAGCCTGATGAATTCAAGATCGGCTGATGTTGTCAGCAGTTGTGAAACCACATCAAGTCAGTGCATTACTAAAGAATCAGACTTGGCAATGTCACTTATCTTTGCTCAACTCCCTTTCCTCAGCAGTTTTTGCATTTAAAGCAGCGATGCACCAAAACTGTTTTATCAAAATAAACAGCACTTGTCTCCAGGTATAATACAGTCAAACCATTGTCAAGATGATCCTGTTTTGGCCTCATGCTGCTAACATAACAAATGCGTTGACTTTTCATTATCTGACCCCTCTGACCGCCCGTGGAACAACCACGCTTGTGTCTTCTTGAACTTTCCGCTGTGGGACTTTTCCCCCGTGTGGCTCCAGGAGCAGCCGTCCTCTGTGGTGGAGGCGGCTCGGTGCGGTCTAGACAGTCGGCTCGGCCCCGGCAGGCTGTACGGCGTCCTGCGGTCCGACACCAGCCCGCCTCATTACAGCCCAGAGGACTCGTTTTACGCACCGCGCACACGCTCCACGTTTTACGCATTTCATAAACACTGACAAACTTTAGTTTTATTGTGAGTCATTGGTGATGGGAGGCATCAGCGGCGCCCGCACAGCCAAATAAAACCTGTTGCATCCAATATGTCAGTGGTGCGGAGCATTGATTTGCAATTAAAACTCCGCAAAACAACTGATTTACAAGAAAAACATCTGCACGACGTCTTATAACCTTATAACACTCTGCCCTTTAAAAGCATTACAATGTGTTTTCAACTGTATCAACTTGCTGTGTCTGTTTGAGTTTTCGTTGAGGGAGTTGTCAGGATACACAAACACAACTTCCACGAGCAGCACCGGTCTCTACACGAAGACAGAAACTCCACGAACTGAAGCTTATTTTTTAATATATGAGGGAAATGATTTTGCTCATCTGTGCATTCACGTGTTTCCAAAGCAAATCAACCTATAGTTCGTCAACACAACTCCCTTGACGCGTCTTTACGCACGGTTTGCTCCTGTTGCACGTGTTAAATCCCGAATAATTCACAAACCAGGCGCAGGACTTCCTTACCGTGAACTTCGGAGAGGTAAAGTTGGGAGCGCAGTCAGTCGCGCATATGTCTTTATCCAAGCGGAGCAGTTCGCCGATATAACTCCAGAGACTTCGTAGGGTTTCCCCGTATATGCTCTCTCTCTCTCTCTAACAAGAAAGAAAGAAAAAAAGCTCTCAAACGTACACGGTCCTCATCAAATCCTCGGGAGAGAGGTACACCGACCTCCACGTCCAGGAATGCGCTCGAGTGCTGCCTCCCCGGACAAAAAGCGCTTTATTGGAGAGCACAGAGGAGAGCTTGAAGCGCAGGGATGGGAGGAGCGAGGCGCGGCGCACAGCGGCAGAGCGCACTCCTGCACAGAGCTGCACACAACTCACCTTGCAGCCTTGGCAGAGCGCTGCACCACAGACACGCTGGCCTCGCTAGATCTTAATGCCTACTTGCACGACCTGTTTGGAGCCCGGGACGTTGTGGGTGTAGTCATTCGCCGTGCAGAGAAGTTGCCTGCATTTCATTTGAATGACTGTTTCCCTAATTACAGCCTGCTGTGCTTTTGTAAGTTTTCATTTTACTCCTCTGCTGAAAGATAAGCGAGTAAGGCTTCAGCATAATGACAACAAACACTTATATAGGACTAGATTACACAAATCAAACTGGGTAATTACCTGACACACCCTTTAAACATAAATACATTACCCCCTGAAAATATGACATGGTTGACACTGGCAGAAGTCTGTTGCCTCAACAGTGTGCATGTGTACATGAGCTGAGAAAGCCACTGAATACTTCCAGACGCCTGTGACAAAGTACCCGTCAGAAGCTGGGGGCCTACGTGAGTGTCGGCCAGTCCCAACAAGGTACCGTAAGGTGATAGCTCTGAGGAACTGCGTCACCTCTGGTGTGTACTTTTAGCCACATGTCACAGAATTAACCAGATCCCTGAAGCCTCTTGTGCACAGCGCTTTTATGTTTGAATGGGTCCGGCCCGCGCAGCACGATCCCGAAGAGCTTCTGTTTTTCTCCACGTGCTGACGATAAAACTGGGAAAAATAATTGAAACCAGCCCAAATTTGCTTTTTTTAGGTGATGTCATTCAATGTAATTCTGAAGGCACAGCGACGCCAACAAGAACTAAAGTCAACAAACAGATTCCTCTTTGGCCTGGAGGCCTCACCCTCTGTGTCCTATGAACAAGGGGCACTTTAGTCGAGCTTATTAGTTTGTAACGTTTAATTTTGATATCAGTCCTCATGCAGTCTGTGGCTCATGCCTGCCTCCTGCTTGCTCCCCCTCTGCTCCTACTGTATAAGATGTATTACTCACGCAACACACACACACATACACACACACACACACACACACACACACACACACACACACAAACACTCGGTATCATCTGTAAGGCATTACTGTAAATTGCAGGAATAGAGAAATGATTTCACGCTCGCCCTGCAGGGTCCAGATGTAGCTTCTCAGTCGTAGCCACAACCGAGTTTTATGTGTTCGGTAGAAATTAAAAAAAAAAGGGGGGGTAAGAAATAAATCTTACCCTCTTGTACTTTATCACACACGTATGAGCCTCAACATCAGTGCTCGTGCTCTCCTCTTTCTCTGTTCACTCCCTCGCTCTCTACGTAAATACACATAAACTGTGTCCAGGCTTCAACACCAGTGTTGAGGTTGTCCAGGTGTGCTGAGGTCAAAAGAATTGTCATTCAACGTTTGTGGATGGTGATATAACCTTTTTCCTCACTTTTTCACTTCATACTATTCGATTCAAGTTGATACAAAACAGTATCAATGTGTAAAGACATAACAAATCCTGCTTTGTGTGTAGTTGTGAGATTTTATGTCCCCCTTCGTGTCCCTGGTGATACAGTAAAAGCTTTGTGGTGTTGATATTTAAAGTGCACATATTTTTGGGGGCATTTACGGCTTCATCATTTGAATTCGTGGGTCTACTAGAAAAGTTTGACATGCTCCAACTCTCAAAATACCACAAACATTGCCTCCAAGCATACATTTGACAGTTTTGTCATTTGTCACCTGTTAAGAACGCATGTCAGAAATGTCACGCTCCTCAACCTGGAGGTATCTGGAGCAACGGCAACTACGGTGTTGTTGTTTTTGTCGTACCAATTGGAGCTTGAGTCGTATATGTTGAAAATCAGGCTGAGACAGCCAATAAACCAGGAGCAGCGTTTTCTGTTGGCTCCCTTTGCCGCTGACTTTGGCCTCTGTAACTTAGCAGATATTTCACATCCACAAAGGAAATGGAAAAATTGGAATATGGGCACTTAGATGTTTTTATGTGCCTGAGAATCTGCACTTTCCACTTGTACAATTTACTACTGTAAAACATTATTTTTATGTTAAATGAGGCTTTAAAATGAAGAAGCATTTTCCCCCTGACTTATGGCATTTGAATTAGATTCACATTAGCATGTAAAATGAAACAAAGCGAGTTCTTTAAAAATAACATCAACGAGATGTGATGACAACATAACAACATCTTAACCAACGGACTTTGAAGAAAATGCGTGGAGAATTTTTCCACTCATCATGTGTGTTGAATCGACATTATGTTCATTATGTCCTACTATTCAGCATAAAACACTCGTCGTGTCCTCAACAGAAAGGTCCTGCTTGTTGGTACGTTACAGGACAGTCGCAGGCACTCGGTCAGTATTGTAAACAGCATTACAGCCTTTGCCGTCCTAATCACCCTGGCTCGGTAAAAGATGGCGAGGCGGCATCCAATCCGTGCCCCACCACTGCCCGGGGGAATTTGTAAAACAGTGGTTTGCTGCTGAGCCAACTGCAGACAACAGTTTAAAGCTAAAGGCTTTTACAGCAGCCACAGCTACACGGAGGTGACAGGGATTTCTTCTTTGTTTCCAGTTTAATTTCATCGCCTCCCGCGTATTTTGCATACGTTTGTTATGTTTGTGCAGTATTTCATAAACCAGACTTTCATCACTTCCTATTTCCTCCACCCTATTTAGCCCTAAACTAATTTGTTATTGGGCTGCTCCACTTTCTCGCACTTTAGCTTTACTTTTCTTCCCTCCTTGATACATTGTAAGTTTATCACTGTTGCTCAACTTTATTTTAAGTTCACTCTAAAACTATAGAAACACATTTTAATGAGTAATGAGTGAACTCAAAGCAGAAGTTGATAACAAACATATAATACTAAAATCAAATGCTCTGCCTCAGATAAAAGGGAAATGTTGACTCTTCCCACCCACTGTCTCTCGCCAGCTTTACTCATAATAAGTCAATCTGTTGCTCGTAAAGCTGTCTTCAATAGAGGAACCTTTGTATATTTATGTATATACATATACGTGTATATTTTATCATCTTGTTGACACAATCCATCTTTGTTTAAACTCAAAGTAAACTTGCCTTTTAGTTTTTCGTAAAAACAGAGGCCATAAAAATCAGCTGATATGAGCGATACACAAACATATCAGTTTTTGCACTTGTGTTTGGCAAACAATGCAGAAAAGATGTCCATTTATGTTTATAGTTTTCGAAAAACAGGTTTGGTTCTACGTGTTTATTTATATTTATTGACAATAAAGTTTATGATTAAACTGTAGAATGTCAAGCCTCGATAAGAATTTCTTATTATATATTATATATTATTATATATATATATATATATATTATTATTATATATATTAAGGGTTTGATAATAAAAAAAAAATGTAAATCTCTATCGGCCACTGTAATGTCTAAAATAACCTAATAATGGTATCTCCAATTGCCCCCAACTATCCAGATTGGGTCTGGCTCTGTAAAGTGTGGCTCCATAAAGGAATTTGGGTTTTCACCCTAGATATTATTTTGCCTTCTCTCGCCAGTTGTCTGACAGAGGTTGGGTTAGACAGGCAGTGTTAACGAACTTTGCTTCGGGAACAGAGAGAGATTGTCATTAAAAAAAATGTTTTAAATAATAATAATCTAAATATGGCTTCCTTTGGCCCTTATGTCATCATGACCTCATTTGAATGTCTGTTGTTCATGTTACTGAGGTTGTTGAAGTGGCCCTTAACACAAAGATCTCTGTGCACTCGACTCTCAGCGATTGCAGGAGCTGTTTGTTTCACGCAGAAGAGGCAAAGACAGCGAACACACGGAGGCCTCGAGAGGTCAGACCATAGTTCACTTGGAGGTTTACTGGTCTGTTGACTCTGCGCGCACTGGCACTTCTCATTAAGGAGAGAGACAGAAACAGACAGCACAGCTGTGACATGCATGCCTCAGAGCTGGACAAGCCATTAGTGCACGTTTTATTGTTGAAAGGATGAAGAATGCATCCTGAAACAATCCTGGTTTTTACTGAATGGAGCAGACGTAGAGCAGCTTTCTCTTATAGTCAATGAGCCGTTTAGCCTTTTAAGTGTTTTAAACCGCACACGTGTGGCTGTTGTGTCCTGCATTTGTTTTCTGGCTGGTTATCTGTTCTCTCTTGAGCTAAACGTGAGGGTTTTTTGCTTATCTCTGCTCTAAGATAAGAGAGATTTGAAGAGGAGTGAGGCCTGAAGGAGAAGGGGTGAGATCAGAGGGGAAGAGGTTGGGTTGAGAGGTCATGTGGGTGACCTCCCGTCCCTCTCGCACTCAGGGAGTCACTTAGAAGGCCTGTTTTCCCATGATCGGCATTAACTGAGGTGAAAGACAATGAGAAGGGTTTTTTGCATGTAGTCTTTGTCTCATTCTTCTTTTTTCGAACAGTTCTATGTTAATACCCCCCCTGCAGAATGAGGCTATGTGCAGTTTCACACTAGAAGGGTGAGGGTCACTCTGTATTCGCCTCAAGCAGCAGTTACGTTTTTGAAAACAAATCAGATTTCATTTCATCTTTTTATCTTTATCTATATTTTATTATTATATTGTAATTTTAGTGTCCTAAAACATTTTTATATGCATCAAGTTGTCTTGCCACAATCTAATCATTCCAATAAAGCTGGATTGATACCTGTGCAAATAAACATCTCTGCAGACAAACCATGCACACAGCAGCCGGCACACATACCTGCAGAATCTCAACGCTGTCTGTTATGCAATTACATAAATCAATATAACTCTTGCTATGGTTTCACATTAGAAAGGATAATCCGTGTGAATCTATGCTCGACACACAAGTGTTACAGGAATGTTCAGATCTGAATGTGCAGCCCAGAGAGGCATGTTTCAGCCTCCACTCGTAAACAGAACAACCCTCTCTTCTTCATTCCTCCTCCTTCATTTCCTCCATTCATTTCTTCTCTGCCCTCCTGTGCTCCCTCCTTCCTACCTCTCCGGCTCATTCTCACCCTGCAGTCTGGTATGTCAGGTATTGGGTAACAGCAGCATGCCTGTGGTTGAGTGCAGGAAGCAAAGCGACTGCAGCTTAGCTACAGTATGTTCACTATGACTGCACTGCTGTTTTGTACTATGACAGAAACTCTACCAGAGTTATGAGAGCAGCGACGCGGCACAGGTCACGTCAGGTCAACCTCGTGCTTGTAGACGAGTGAGTTGCATATTAAAGTTTGGTCAGAAACCGGCTCAATCGTGTTGCGTGTTCTTTCATGATGATACCACGCTTCCGTCCGAAGGCCTTTTGCGTTCTGCCAGGCCACCACTGAGTAATCTGACTACAAAACGACCTTCCTATAGTCAAATAAAGCAGGTTGGATAAAAACAAACACTCATGCACACCGATAACAAGCCTTTCTTCAGCTTTGACACACAGCACTGACAATGGCAACATGGACATGTGGTAGCCTTGGCATCAAGGACTGGTTAAATAGAAGTTGATTAAAAGAAAAGAAAGAGCAGAGAGGAAGAAATTATTATTCTGGGGTTTTTTTTGTTTTTTTTTTACATCTTGTGAATTCCTACTTCAAGGCCGAGGCAGCTGCAAAGATGGAGGAGCAATAGGAGTCAGTCTGGTCGTACCAGTTGCAGCACATCTACACTCTTGGTCTCTTTTTCTGTCCAATAACTCTTCCAGATGTACCATGATAGAGCTCAAAGCATTCCTAGAAGGACACACATGCACACATATGCATAACTGCTGTGATTTACTACATGAATGTAGTTATCTTATCTCTTCTCTCTTGTCTCGCTTAGTTTCTCTCTTTTTTCACTCTTTTATTGTAAATCTGCTCTGTCCTGTGGTTTTTATTGGTTTGCACTGTACAAATCTCTGCTTCGGTCATTAAAGCCCATGATTTATTGTGACTGTGTAGGACCCTCTTACAGTAAAAATGCAGGCTTTCCGTGCACAGTCAGTCCACCCAGAACAAAGGGGGAAAAGTAAGGCCACGTCCTGGGGCCACAATGAGGCTGAGGGTACAGGGCTGAAATATCTTTTAGATTATTAATCCTACAGGATACAGTGAGGGACACAAAGTTTGGATAGTGAATGTTAGGTTGTTGCTGATTTTCATGTCTTTACACGAACAACTTTATCAGCCAAAACTTCGTTATCACTCTGAAAACAATCTTTTTGGTGTTTCCAAATGTTGACTCTTTTTTGGAGATGTAAGATAGTCATCCCACCGGAGTGGAATGTGTGCTTTTGAGATACAAGAAATAAGATCAGTGGAGGGCATCCAAGTGATAAAATATCATTTGGAAAGGAACAGAAAGAGCAAGTATGGACACAGTCGCCGGCAGCAAGGTGTGTGTCTGTGTCACAGAGAGATGAGTCAGATCCACAGCCGCTTGGTACCAGAGACAGAGACACAACGGCTCTGATGAACTCTGTTAACTAACTCTGATAAAGCAGAAGACACCGTGGAGTCAAAACACGAGCGAATGTTGACTGATGAATGGTTCTCTGTTGAACGCCTCAAGAATATTTCTTTGTAGCTGAGGAGGAATGAGGTTCAAAGTGCTCTCTTTTTATTCACCTTACCTCTCTCTGGTCGAACCTGTCCCTCATTTGCAGACACGTACTCAGGTTTGAAAGAAAAACATGTTTGGTGTCTAAATTACAGTTTTTTTTTATGGTTCTAGCATTTCCAATATTTCTGTCTTGGCTCTCCACGAAGGAAAGTCTCACACACGCACACACATGTGTCATGTCAGTGCTATAATTCAAGGGAACTTCCGCCGAAGGGTTGAACAACATTTGCCAAAGATATTTATCAATACACGTCCAACCCATGTGATATCACAGCTCGGTTATGGCGTCAGTTGTGTATTTGCTCTTTAGCAGACGAGTATCTGTGCTGAGAGAGAACGCGCCGGCCTCTTTAATCTGGCAGGTTTTTAACAGGGCGGTAAGTCGTCTGTCGAGTTTGTTCTTGGTGGGTTGCGTTCTTAAGGTCGACTTCAGTTTGTGAAGGACACATCAGCAACAGGTTGGACTTGTGGTTTTTCCACGGTAGGAAAGAAAGACTGGAGTTTACCCAAGACTGACATCACCTCCGATCTGTTCTTTATAAAAAACGACTGAGCTCACAGTTTGATCATTACTTTTAAGTTATGCCTCTGGTATGCGGCATTATTACTGTGCAAGACACAATGTCCACGGCTGATTTAGAGCATGAAACTGCTATTTTCTGGTTTCTTCACAAAATTGAATGGGATTCATCTGGAATATTATTGGTCAAGCACTAATACAGATTTTGATCAATTCAAATTCGATTTTTATGGTTTTAAGTTTAATTTAAAATTCAAATCTGCCTGTGTGTGTGTGTGTGAGAGCTGAAGAGACAGATATTAAAATGAAAATGAAAAAGCCAAGAAGCTTCCAGATCTTGCAGGGCTTGTGTCAGTTTGATTTGTTTTCTTTCGGAAATCTTCTGCCTCATTAGCTCAGATTCCGCTCAAGTCCTAATGCTGGCTGACAGTCCATCAACTTCCAGTTGAAAGCAGAAAACAGGTCACTGTTTCCTCACTTCCTCTTCCACATGTGTAACTCTGTCTGCCGTTCGTGCTTCCATGACGGGAACTGGACTTTCCTCAGGTGGCCCGGCAGCAGAGAGGGTTGCCGCGGTCGTGACCCTCGCACTTTCTCTCTCTGTCTCCTGAGCCTCACTTCCTCTCTCCTCTGTCGTCTGAGGCAGTCGCGGCTGCTGAACGGTTCCCAGGCCCCCGCCGACAGGTCATTTAATGGTCATCTAGCCCGGGCCCTTGATGCTGAACCCCGGGGTTAACGCGGAACACATCTCTTCCGGGGCTCCACAGATGACAACAAGCAGCAGACTTCCCAGATGCAAACCCAAACTCAAATGCATGACAACATGTGAACGAAACCTGCTATGTGTTTTCTCATTTGCATTTTTTAAGATTTATGTTTCCTATTAGTAGCCTCACACCTTTAGTCTATATACCATGACACCTTCACGCCCACCCACGTTCTACGACAGCCCAGCCCCCACACGTGTCTGCACTTCAGCCCTGAGTCTGAGGTCTCCTGCCAGTTTATGGCCAGTGTCCTGGCTGCTTTATAGCTCTGCAGTCTGGACCAGTTTACCACATTTATAGGTCTGCGTGTTTGTGAGTGTGCGATTCCGCATGAGCGTGTGTCCTTTTGGAGACGAGTCTCTAATTTCTCTTATTCATCTAAGACGAGTAGAAATGTGTGTAATTATCTGCTCAGCAAGTTGAAGGCCTGGTTTTCTCTCTCTCTCTCTGTCTCCTCTTGTTAAAAATACAGATTGGGGTTTTCATGTTGCCATTATGCAAAACAGCTGCACCGTCCATCATGTGGTCAGACTACACTGTTTGTTAAGTTGTCTTGACTTGTCTGTTATACTGCAAGAGGATGTTTTTCCACACATACTTGACATTTTGAAAAGCTGTGTTATGTGGCTGACGCAGTTTGGGCCGTCGTGTTGTGGTTTCACTGTTTTCAAAGCAGAACGGGATTAACTGAGAGATGTGCTCCCTGTGTCCCCCGTTCAAGGTGGGAATGTTATGTTATGGGGATTAACATCTGTGTAAAAGGGAGAGCCGTAATGGACGTAGACACTGTTGTGTTACATGTCACGCGTTTGAACCCGCAACGCCAGAATGCTATGTAACTTCACTTTCAGGGTGTGTCAATATGCCGGCTTGTTTGGTTCAGTGTGACAAGCAAAGGCAGGAGCCAGTGCGAAGCTGCAGCTGCTCTGACGACAAGTTAGACTAGTAATGACGTTTTGTTCTGTTTCTTTAGGACAGAAATGATTTTACTGCTGAAGCTGTTATCTTTTTCATTTTGGCAACTTTGCATCTGGTCCTGTGTGGAACTGTGAGTGTGTGGGTGTCTGAGGGTTCGGTGCAGAACTGTTGACATGGGACGCAGTCAGTTTAATTAAATCCTGAGCATGCGTGTGTGCACATGCATCTGTGCCGATATACATACTTGTGTGTGTGGTGGTTGTCAGGGGCCAGAGGATGGGGCCCAGTGAAGTGAGGAGAGAGGGGAGAGTAGCCGCTTGGCAGCCCATCTAAGAGCCTCATCACTGGGGTTCAGACACGGCCACAGCTGGCCCCTCAACCAACAATCCTGGCTTTTCTTCCCCTCTCAGGAACGCACCACGTCAACTCTAATTCCCTTCTAATGAACTGGCTACTGGAGGTAGCTGGGCAGGCAGGTCCAGCAAACTTATTAAACACACACACAAAAAAAACCCTCTCTCTGTGAGGAAAGTATATTTAACTTTAGTCCATTTCACTGCTCAGCTGGGCAACTGTGCAGCTCGTCTCAAGAGCCTGCTGAGGATCCTTGAACTCATCGTGACTTTATCTACATTCTGCACGGCCCCAAACAGAGATGTGTTTTAGCCTTTAAGATGTGAAGAACCTACAGGGTCCTCAATGTCTGCGTGTGGCTTTTCTTTCATTTCATTGCATTTAAGCCTGAACAGCTTTTGTGCACAGATTTTGAAAATCCTCAAAGACTTTGATTTACACTAAAAACGTAAAGTAGCTGGAAGTTCCTGCTCAATTTGTACAATGGGAACAACAATTTAATATATAAATGTTATATCATTAGTTCTATTTTTTATTGTTTTTTATATTCACACATAGTAGCATTTAAAATAAAAAAGAGCAATGCCTTACTAGAAGTTTTCTGGCTATGCAGACTTGAAAATACAGTTCTGGGAAACTGATTAAATATCTTTTCTTGGGATTTGATATCAATTTTATATCCAGATGGTCAGAAGACTAGAAATTATATGCAGAATTCTTTGGTGGGTTATTGAAAATTATATTTATTCATTGGATATTATTAACTCTATTATTTCAATGCAATGCCAAAGCATGAAAGGTTCAAACAGGGTTAAATGGCAATCAAGATGCTAGGCTGCAATGTTATGCTTTCTTATGCCCCAAAAACAAACTGGGAAATGAAATTAATTCGGACAGTGAAAGTCCCGTGTAAGTGCCATGTTGTGTTCGATCACTCTGAGCTGAAGCCTGAAAGTGAAGCCGCCCTCGCTCTGACCCTGTGGTGGATCTTCTGTGGTGCAGCCTCTGGAGCTCCGATGCCGCTAAAGGCAACATTGATACACGTTTACGTGGCACAAGTGTGAAGGTTTGATTGCTTTGTGAACTAGTGAGTTTACAGAGGTGACAAAGTTCATCAGCTGTGATACACTGTTTGTTTACGGTTGTCATTTTTTTTTGCTGGATTGTGATGCTGCAGGGTTTGAGAGGACTTCTGCTGCCAAACCATTAGTTGGTTGTTTAGAGGATCTTTTCCACGATCTGAAATTCTCCCTCTAGTCTCCTTGGAGAGAATGTCTCTTTATATTTCACATCTTTACAGAACAGGATTTACCATCCCGGAGATGGTTTTGTAGGTCCGGTGCTGTTTCATTATGAATCCCCCTGTTAATCACCAGTGGATTATTCCGCACCAGTCCTCCCATTGTTGGAGAGATGTGAACACCCATCGGCCTGTAGCGCAAGTGTGCTTAAAGCCATTAGCTGTGTCCAATGTCCTTATACAAGAGTAATAACACTGAAACAGAATGTGTGTCGTATCACAGGAAACAATTACAGGAAGACGGCAGGGTTATCAAAGGAATAAACGGATAATCTGGTCATATGAACTCTCTTCATCAGATAGGAACCTCAACAAAACATGTGCTTCAATGGTCATACTTTTGAATCAGAGAGAGATACAGCTGTTTAGTTACAGCTGTTCAACACACCAAATATTTTTACCAATTCATTTTATGCTACAACAGATCCGTTATAAATCTGCTGCTTATTGTGTGTATGTGTGGGGACCGTAATATGAGCCATAAAACATACCTTCAGCCCTCCCTTGTAAATTTAGACAACCTTAACTTTTCCTCAAGATTTATCAGTGGAGTCAGAATTATAATTTGCCAGATAAGACCTTGGCTGTCATTGAATTCGACGAGTGTGGGAAAAGAACATTGACCTCATGTTTTATCGGAATGACCACTGTGCTCTCTCACACTTGACTTGAGATCTGCAACAACACGTCCACTGTTTTTGCTGTGACCCACCAGTGTGATAATTCAAACATAATTATATGGCCAAAGCTTCAGGCTGAGATCAGGAGTCGCCTCTGGCCAGCGGGCCGCCAGAGGCCGGCTGGTACAGCTGGACGAGCTGCAGGCTGCGGAGGCAGGGAGGCTGATAAAGTGGACTGTTGGAGTTCACAGTTCTGCAGACCCTTCACCCTAAGTGATAGCACAGCAGCGCTCGCTCACTCCCACTGATTGGGATGACATAACCAGGGGACTGATAAACAGGAGAGAGGGGGAGTGAAACTAAAATAGAGTAAGAAGTTAATAAAGCTGAGGTCATACAAGACTGATTTCCAAGTATGTGTTCCAAGCTAGTTACTGACTAAATCAAGAGAAATGTGCCTGATTGCCAGGTGACATCAGTTTTATTTATATAATTCAGTAAAACAAAGCAACACAACTTCCTCTATACAGACGAAGAATGGCAAGAGTGCATACCTGGGCCGAGACCCGATAGCCAATCAGGCTGCACCAAATTTCACACACTCATAGATATCAGTCTCCTAAATATGACAGATTATCAGCTCCCGGATCCAGATCTGTACCAAAATGTTATGAGACCCTCCCCGACCCATACCGCGTCCTTCCTCCAAGTTCTGTGGTAATCCGTTAAGTAGGTTTTGCCAAATCTTGCTCACAAACAAACAAAACCACATTGCCCAAACACACCCTCTCTCTTTCTTTTCTTCTTTGTGAGCAGCTCCGACCTGACGACTGGAGCGTGTTGCTCTGTCCACCGTCTGTCCGTCACAGTCAGGCTGGCTGCTCTAGAGGCCATGAGCTCATACAAGAAAGAAAGGTCCCTTTGACTGATACTGATCTGGTCCTACAGCTGCTGGGGCTCAACTCCTAACCTTATACCTCTGCAGGCTGCTTTCATTAACTCCACCTATACACTGTGCATAATACACTACTGTGTCTGGATGTTCCCATATGTGCTCATACACGTGTGTGGAAGTATGTGTTCATGTGTGTGCACATGAACACATACTTCTTTAGTCGTGCGTGAGCATGTAGAGCATTTTCTTAAGTTGCAGAGTTTATTTAATATGAATCTGAAGGGATATTTTCTTGTGTGTGTGTGTGCGTGTAGTGTAGTGTAGTTTTTGCCAACACACACATATACTCACACACCACTCCTGTATTTGTCCGTCATCCACATATTAATTTGTCTGCCCCTCCATCAGTCAGTTATTACACTATCTCCGACATGATCAAACCACAACACATTCTCATAATCATAACATACGTGGACTGACCCAGATCCACGCACACACAAACGCACACACGTGCGCACTAGAGTAATATGCCCAGCCGTATCTGCGGGTGCTGAAGGCTGCTGTCATGGGCAGAGGGTCATTTTATGATGTGCGTTTTGGCGTGTGTGAGCGAGTCGGTGTGAGGCGATGGCAGACGCGAGCTCTCTTCACTTTTCTGATTTGTCTAAACTCCGATTGGAGCCGAGGGCCAGTAACAGACTGAAGGGGGAATTTTCAAGGAGCATCAGGCGGCTTGCTGCAGCGTGTTGGACGAGTTAGAAAGATGTGGAGATGCCGGTGGGTGCAGATAGATGATATGACACCGGGGGAACTATCCTGTCCTTTCAATCTGTTCTGTTATTCACGTGTTCACGTCTTTCCTTCTCTATTTCTCTCTTTCTTTTTCGTACTCCATCACTCACTTTTTGTTATTATTATTTCAACACGACACATAACACGTGTGGTTAACACGCTAGTCACACACCGCTGTAAAAGCGCACGTCTGGATTACACACACAGTCAGTCACACACACACTCACACGTCTGTTTACAGCCTCTTTCATTCATAATCAGAACATGTGATCCAGATCTTCCCAATAAGCTTGGTCCCTAACTTAGCATAACTCCTTGCTGGAATGAGTAAATTTGCAGAATGAGCAGATTTATGTTTGCTTTTACATCTATGTGAGTAAAAATATGCGCTCGCATGCACGTGTATGTGTTTCTGTGTGGGAAAGTGGGCTGGTGGTGAGGTGGAGCATGACAGCGATAGTAAACAGAGGCTTTTATCAGTGATAAAACTCCACTCCTATTATGTGGCTGTTTGACTTGTTGCACGTTTACTGTGAGAAAAGCAGAGATAAGGCGTCGGAGAAATAATTGCGACTGGAGGCACAAAGAGAGCGGTGGGTGCAAGGTGGTATCGCTGGTAAGTCGGAATGAGAGGGGAAGACGGGCAGCGAGAGGGGTGTGGGAATGGAGGTGTTTAGGGACTCCCTGTGGACTGACTCCGACATGGGAACACGCAGCCGTCCTAACGAAGCGTGGCCGCCACCTCGCTGACTTCACGGGCCTGAGAAGGAGGCAGCTCGGCAACAGGTCCAGTTTTCTGATAAGTCAAAGATCCTGAAGTAAAGAGGATGAGCGGGAGGATAGAGTTAGGGAAGCAGGGAAAGAGGCCTTTTAAGTACTTCAAGTTTTTAATATGATATAAACATCTCAGTGGAACAAAACATTCAAAATAAACATCCAAACAGTCTTTTAGAGAACTGTACACATTGCATAACAGATTAATCATGTGATCAACTCAAGAGTTTGGTCCTATTTGGACATATTTGGTTCAAATGATGCTGCTCCAGGCATTTTTCCCTTTTTATGCAAAAAATAACAAGGCAAACAACTTTTTGTGCCTTTGTAACTTCGGTTCAGTGAATTGCACTCGTTCTCTTTTCCCTGCTGTATTTAGTTTCTTATTTAAGGTTTAACTGAAGACCCACACCCACACACTGACTTTTGTCTTGTTATTTTTATTCACTTTTTTACAATTTATTTTTAGCTTATTTTATTCTTGTACTTCTCTTTGTGCTGCACTTTGTTTTAAATGGGCTTCATAAATAAACTATTCTGGGGGGGGGGGTGATAAGGGGTTGGAGTTGCACAAAATGTACAATTATAACCATCTGTTGCATCTGGTATTTCAGTCTCCCTTGTAAATAAAGTATATTTTAAGAGTTTACATTTACAAAGTAATATTTCATTTCCACATGGCCCGGCTAGTTTATTAATATATCTTTCACCTTTGCAGTCATGAACAACACTCAATGTCTTCTCTGTCTGTTACTGCAAAACTGCCAAGAAAAATCACTTCCCAAAATGTGACAAAAGACGCAAATAAACAAGATCCCCGTCTCCGGAAGAGCTATAATAACCTCAAACTTGTGGCAGACATTTTTTAGGTAATCCTGAATTTGTGTTGGTTTTGTTAAAATGTGAAAAACTCTCTCACATGTGCACAGTGCTAACCCTCGCCTGTCATCATGCGCCGTCACTGAAGATACCCGAACTTAGTCTGTCATTATATTGTCATTATCCCGTCGTACTCGGTACATTACATCACTGCTCGGCCATTCCTAGTCGATGTGGTGGCAGCCGAGTGGCGTTCCCCAAAGAAAAGCAGCAGACACAAGTTCATCACTGGAACTGTAATATCCACTTCACTCAGCCTCTGGGCCTGGGAAGTGGAGTGGATGGATCGGCCGTCGCCCTCTCTCCCTGCCCTGGAAAAAACAATACAGCGCAGTGACTCTCAAAGGTGAAGAGAGGAAAGAAGGGAGGGACAGAGCGGGTATGAACGAGAGGATGAAACAGTGAATAAGTGAGATTTGCCAGCATTGCCTGTGTTTGTTCAACTATTTCTCCAAGCCACGATTTCTTGTTTGGTTTAATTACTCCCACCAATAGTATTCCCCCCCAATCGGGATTAAAGCTTCCTCATCCATCAATCTTCTTACCTCAAATCCTAAGAGGAGGCATGTGACTGTGTCCAAGGTGGAGCTGAGATGTTAAGTTGTTAAGTTGATCGATCGACAGAAAATTAAGCAACAAATATCAAGCACAAGTTCTCTGGTCTAGTTCTTAATTTTTTTTTATATCTTTGTCTTACTAGTAGATTTAATATCTTTGAGTTTTTTGGACTGAAAATGTCACCTAAGAAACTATGATGAAAAAAAAGATATAAGTATAAAAGCATCGATATAAATAAAAACATAAACTACTCTCTGTTCACAACCGTTTCCATTGACCTGTTCTTATCGTGGCAGCTGAGAACACAATCCATCTTTTATGACATATACAGTCCATGTAGCCCAGCTTGTTTTCATTGGTCCTGCTTTAGTCATGATGGATGCTTTTCTCATTTTTCTCTCGACTGAAATCAACAACAGATTGATAGTTAATAAAAATTAATTGTGGGTTGCACAATTAGCCTCGTTTGCTGTGTTGAAGTCCATTTGATCAAATATCCACATTGGGACATCACCACTGCCGACTGCTCCCTCTTGTGGCGTCTTTGTGAAACTTCAACCTATGGACACTGACATATTAGAGAGGGTGCAACGTCAATGTACTGAACCGAGTTTTAATGTCTCCTTCTCATTTCTGCCCTTCTCCCTCTCTTGTCTTTTTACCCTCAGGACGATGATCCCTCTGTTTGATGAAGACACTGGTTTGCTCGTACTGGCCGGACTGGTAAGATTTAAATTGCTTCTCCTCTCCTCTAAAATTTTGTCAGGTGATAGAATTGGGTTAAGATGTAAATGTTGCATATTTATGCCTGGAGGTTTTCATAATAATAATCCAATAAACTTAATTCACATAGCACTTTTCTTAACAATGTTACAAAGGGCTTTACAAGGAAGAAACGATGACAACACAGCAATGTAAATATCAATCATTTGTAAAAGCTTTCATTAAAAGAAAAGGTTCCATAAGGGATTTAAAAGGACCTAGAGAATGAATCTGCACAGTCTTGACAGTTATTTAATTTAAAGGTTAGCTGCAGTTTATTCCTCCTCTGTGCGGATAATGATCTTGGAGTGAGAGGAGATGAACGGGACAGGTTCTCTGATTTATCACGTAAACGGTCCCACTTTATGTGTTGGTGTCTGATTGAGTGTCGCTCTGTTCTCCTCAGGGAGACACGAAGATCGATTGCTTCGAAGTCTCTTCCTTTGAGCCGCTCCTCTCTCCAGGTAAGTGCAGCTCATCTGTTATCTGTCTGCTCAGAATTAGAGTTACTCATCCTCTCCGTCCCTGTAGTGAGCCACTGTCTTGTGGATAACCCAACACGAGGCGTTGCCGTGGTTCCCAAACTGTCGTTGGATGTGATGTCCTGCGAAGTGATGCGTGTGCTGCAGCTGACGGACGGCTGCATTGTGCCAGTCAGCTATCAAGTCCCTCGCAAGGTGAGCGCTCAGACGTGAAACTCACAAGCTGACCTGTAGATGTGTGCATGTTGGTTTCCATGCAGGCTTATTTGCGTCCGTGTGTTTCTGTGTTGCTCCCCAGCGTTCGGGCCAGGACTTTCATGACGATCTTTTCCCAGACACAGCGGGTGCTACTCCCTCCATGTCTGCAGAGGAGTGGTGGCAGGGAGGGAACAAGCAGGTAACGGTTCTCTCTGCCCACAACAAGTTTATACAGTCTTCAAACCGTGTGGACGCCTCAAACAACGAGCTCTGTTTGTCCCCAGCTGGAGAAAGTCAGCCTCAACCCAGCCCGAGGGCCCAAACCAAAGGCTTCAACGGTAAAACAGATGCCTGCAAAGAAGAAGGAGGTGGTCAGTGTGGGGAGCAAAGAGGTGAGAGATCTGTGTTTTGTTGAATGGTTTTGCAACAGGTCTAAATCTCTACACCACAGTGCTGTTGCAGTAGTAAAACCTTGACGTTGTGCTGTTCTTCAGGATCCGGCTCATGGCTGCTCCACCTCCAGTAGTCCTCTGAGTACTCCCAGCAGCAGCGCAGAGCCGTCCCGCTCTCCCTCCTCCACCTCCGGCCTCTCCTCAGGCTTCCACCCCAGCCCCAGTGCCAGCCAGAGTGCCAAGGCCATCCAGAGCCTGATGGGTATGGACACACACACACACACACACACACACACACACACACACACACACACACACACACACACACACACACCCACACACACACACACACACACACACACACACACACACACACACACACACACACACACACACAGACTTCCTCATCATGGTGTCTGATATCATCAAAAGCTTGTGTCTTAAATATGGTAAATGTGGTATCAGCACGTGCAGTTTACAAATTAAAAGAAATGCAGGATTATTATCTGTTTCTGTTGACAGGTCAACTTCGCAGTGGATGTTGCGATTCTTTAGGATCCTCAGCAAAATATTAACCAAGTTTGAAGTTGTTCGGATGAGCGGTTGTCATTGTTTTGTGTCAAATGACAAAATGGAAAAATAATCTCTCGTCCAGGGCCAACCTCCAAGTTCCGCCACATCCAGGGTGCAGTGATGCACCGGGACACGCACATCACTAACATACGTGGTCTCAACCTGACCACACCAGGCGAGTGTGACGGATTCTGTGTCAACCGCCAACGCTTGGCAGTGCCCCTCGCCATCTCTGGGGGCCAGATCGCCGTCTTTGAGGTACAGCAGCAGATGGAAATGAAATGTAAAACTATTCATCACAAGTAACGTGATTGCGCTCTCCATTTTTGGAGACAAGTTTGGGAAATGTTCTATGAAAATGTGCTGCATGTGTGTGAGTGAGTGATTCTGTTCCATCCCTCAGCGCTCTCAGCCTGGCAGGCAACCAGACACAGCTCTGCCCACCATCCAGAACTCTGTGAATGTGGCCGACTTCTCTTGGGACCCCTTTGACACACACAGGCTTGTCGTAGGTGAGTCAAATTAACAGTCTAGCAAACTTCAATGTTAGACTGTCGCTCAGGCCGTCCCCTAACCGGAAGCTCGGTGGTTTGATTCCCGGCTCCTCCAGGCTGCATGTTGAAGTGTTCTCAAGAAGACAATAAGCCCCAAATATCCCATTAGTGAGTGAATGGGATTCATGACTCTTTGAAGCAAATACAAACCATTCACCGTTTCCATGTATCTTGGTAAATCTTGAATGCGGTTGAACGTATATGTCTGTCTCCGTCTGTGACAGCTGGTGATGATGCTAAGATCCGAGTGTGGCAGGTACCAGAGGGAGGCCTGAAGGAGACCCTGACTGAGCCTGAGCTCATCTTGCGAGGTAGGACCAGGCCCACCCTCTAAAACCACCTCTCTTTACTTCCTTCAGATTGACAAACCTGACATACAACACTTAGTGCAGCAATAAATCTCCAATGGGACTTCATTGAAATGATGTACAGTGAACTGACAGCTGATGTGACCCCTCATAGGCCACACAGAGAAGATTTACTCAATCAAGTGTCACCCTCTGGCCAGTGGAATCCTGGTGTCGTCATCCTACGATCTCACAGTCAGACTGTGGAACCTGGAGAGCGGAGACCAGGTCAAAATCCTCACCGGACACCAGGAGCAGGTGGGTGACCAAGACAATGCCAGATGCAAAGAAAAGTGACTGACTTTCACCTTGATGAGATAAATGATGCTACTGTGTTTGCACATAATGATGTTTGCTTTCGACTCCTCTTCCTTTGCTCTCTATTCTGTTTCATGCTCAGGTTTTCAGTATGGCGTGGAGCCCAGACGGAAAGCTCCTGGCCACAGTGTGTAAAGATGGGAAAGTTCGTATCTATGACCCTCGCAAGTCCACTGCACCTGTGCAGGTACGTACAGCAGAGACATGGTGGCATTTCACCATAGAAAATAGATAAGATTTGTCTTTTGGTGCCTATTTAAAAGATTGTGAAACAGCCGCAGCTGTAGTCCTCAGCTCTGAGCAACAACAGCAACTGCACATAATAAAGTTTCCACTTATGCACAAGCTATAATTTAATTTATCACTCGTTAAGAGTTGTATTACTTGGTGGAAAAACAACCGCAAAAGCAATAAACCTGTGTGAGTATTTAAAGTGATATCAATAACTCCAGCCCAAAGGCATTAGTCATCTGGAATAACTGCAATACAATGTTGCTTAACTCTTTAGATTCATGTCTTCTTTCTCTTCCATCAACTCATCTCCCACAATCACACTTTGTTTTATCTTTTTGCAGGAAGGCCCTGGCCCCGAAGGCCCCAGGGGAGCTCGTATACTGTGGGTGTGTGAGGGCAAGTACCTGCTGGTGTCAGGATTTGACAGGTACTTGATATTAGTAAAAACAATTCTTTAAGTGGCATTAAAAGTCTCTTTTTATAGAGCAGCAGCGAGTCCGTGAAAAGAGAGAACTTACCGCTGATCCCTCTTGTCCTTCACCTGCAGTCGCAGTGATAGACTACTCTGCCTGTACTCCGCTGACTCCCTGTCCTCCGGAGCCATAGCCAGCACTCAAGTAGACATCTCCCCCTCCACGCTCATCCCTTTCTATGACCCCGACAACAGCGTGGTCATCCTCACTGGAAAGGTAAATCAAAATAACACAAAATCAAAGTGTCATTGCAGACAAGAATTAGTGATAATCTAATGTGTTTCCTTTGTTTTCCAGGGTGATACTCGGGTGCACGTTTATGAGATCGTCACGGAGGAGCCGTACTTTATGGAATGCAGCAGTTTTATGGCTCCAGAGCCGCTGAAGGTACCGAGCTGACCTCACTCTTTTAATCATTTTTACATCCACCAGGAAGTTTGTGTTCTCAACGCTGCCTGTATGTTTGTTGGTTTGTTTGTTTGCAAGTTTACGGACAGATCACCACAAAAATTACATTTTGGTGTGGAAACTTTTTTTACATAACATATTTATAGCATATATATATTGGCATTTTCTTTTATTTCTATTGAAGTTTGGTGCAGATCCAAATAAAAATCTAGAGAATTTCAATGTGGTTTCATAAGGGGATTGTTCGGCCGTGTCAGAGTTATGGACTCTACTGAGTGCTATTCTAGTTATTTTTTATATTTTGATTCATTACTTCGTCATACATTCATACATCTGCATACATGGACAGTCAAAGTTCTATAGTTAATCCTCCTTAAAACATTTGTGATGATGTACGTGGTCTCTGACACTTTCCGGTCCGCAGGGCTTGGCCTTTCTCCCAAAGACGGAGTGCAGTGTGCGTGAGGTGGAGATAGCTGTAGGTCTAATGCTCACCAAGACAGCTGTAGAGCCAGTCGCCTTCAGAGTGCCCCGGGTCAAGGTGAGTCAACTGCGCCGCCTAGAGGACACATGGGAATACTGCAATGGGAATATAGTTCTCTCCTTCTTTACCATAACTGCCTCCTCTGTGTGTCCGCCGTGGGTCTTCAGAAAGAGTTTTTCCAGGATGATGTGTTCCCTGACACGGCAGAATGTTGGAAACCAGCCCTGACCGCCTCCGCCTGGCTGTCCGGCTCCAACGGCAAACACAATAAGATCAGCCTGAAGCCCAAAGACATGACACCAGGTGAGGACACAGAGAGTGTCTAGATGAAGATACCGACCTCTTCAGTCATGTCTGAGTATTTCTTTTTATTTTGTACTTTCTTTTTCTCAGTGAGCGAAGCCCCCAAAGAGGCTCCGGTGAGGAAATACATGCCCTCGTCTTTCTACCTGGAGGAGAAGACAGATGAACAGAAGAAAGATGAGGTGAAGATAAACGAAAATACAGTGTTGTTGTGTTTCTGCTGCATGTGTTGTGCTATCCAGTAAATCTACCATGTCAGTCATGTGTTTCTATATTAACATACTCCCCGTGTTACCCAGCTGCTCAGTGCCATGGTGGCCAAGTTGGGGAACATGGACGATCCGCTGCCACAGGAGTCGTTCGAGGGGGTCGACGAGGACGAGTGGGTAAGTGAACGAGATGGAGACGACGGAAAATTAGTCTTGTATTTTTCAGTATTTATTTATTTTTAAGTTATTGATCTTAAACTAATGAGGGTGCAGCAACTCTAATAACATTTGATTTGAAGTGTAGTGATGCCAGCCTTTGTTCAGGAGCCCACAAACCTTTATGACTGTGAAATTATGGAATAGGTTTTGTTGTGGCTGAAAATGATAATATGACATTAATGTGATTATTTTCATGACATCAAGAAATTGTGCTCCACCACAATGCATTTCTTTAAAAAAATATTTTCAAAAGGTAAAGTGTGGTCATGTCAGGACATTTAGAGACCGTAGAGACCAGTGGCATCTTGAGGTTAATGTGAAATCAGTGGAAATTCTTCATCCTCCTGTGACCTCTGTGTCCTTCAGGATGACTAAAGGGGGGGCGTTGTCTCGCCTTTGGTCCAATCGTGGTGCCAACAAACGGCATGGAGGGACCAGTCTTGTGCAACAGTGCCACCCACAACGCCTCAGCCTACCGCACAAATAACAAAATACTGCACAATGTGAATAAATCTTCAGCCAAGTCGACCAATAAAACACCTCCTGACATGATCACTGTATGTATCACAATATCCGTTCAGGTTTGAAAAAAACATCAAATGTCACAATGTGTAGCTGATGATGTTGATCATATCAAACTTAATGAAATGCGATATGCCAATTTTTTTCATCGGGGATTATTAGATATTACAAAAATCGCTCTGGGATGAATTTGATTTATAACAGCTTTCCAATGATTATGTAAACTGCAAATTGATGTCACACTGTTACTTATATTTAGGAGGGTGGGGGGGGGGGTTGTTGTACTGTTTTATCATGTGGAAATAATAGAAATCATGTGTCAAAAAAAGCTCAAACATATTTCTGGTCAGTGCAAGGTGACTTCATAGCAATAATACTTCTGCTTTATGCTACACTAGTTAACTCTCAGTAAATGAAAACCATAGACTGTAAATAAAGATGGACGACGTGTTTCAACTTCCTTCCACTATAAAAAAGAAAATGAAGCCAAAATATCCCAGATAGTAACACCCCCATCTTGTGCATTTGGGTAGAAGCATTTGCGGAGTAGCAGGATACACAAGCTCGACCAATCACGAGTTAGTCTCAGCTGTCAATCATGACATTTCAGCCCGTTTTTGCAGCATCAAATAACTAAGTGAACCAAACTCAACAGACAAATGAGGACTTGAACATACGTTAGTGTGATAAGAACTACCTAAAGTGACAGAAACCATCTTTGAGAAGAAAAAAAATGTAATCTATGTCCCAATCATCAACATCAAGGAGGTTGGGTTCAGGACCGATACTGCAGCTGACCACCGGGTGGCGATCGAGACACTTTGGCTTCATATCGTCCATCTTCTTATACAGACTATGGACTGCAAAAAATGATATTAAAATAATTGATCGATTAATTGAATAATTGAATAATCGTATTTTATTCTTGCTACTGTTTATGTCTGTGGTAAGTGGCCATGTTTTAAGCATGATAACGCATTCTCAGTCATCGTGATATAAATAACAATGGCGCCCTCTTGTGTCAGGACACCTCGTGTATCGTGTACAACCTCGTAATCTTTGTGGACATTTGCCTCCACGGTGGACCACTCGCTTGCTTCTTCTAGTCACAATGTGTCTATAAAACAATGTAATACTGCAAAAAGAAAAAAAGGTTTAATGAGGAAATAATATGTGAGCATCTCAAAAACACCTTGTCTTCCTGTTCAGTCAGGTCACACACACACACACACACACACACACACACACACACACACACACACACACACACACACACACACACACACACACACACACACACACAGACAGACACACTATTACTGTAACACATTCAAGCCTTCAACAGCAAAAACCCCACAGGGGAAACAACAGGGTCCCCAGTGCTCATGTTTGACCATGAACTGGAATTTCTACGTTCACATTCACATTTCCTTGTTAGCCAATGTTAACATAAATATGTGATACTGTATTTGTGCCGGTTGGATTTGAATGTTTTGCCTTCCAGGAATAGTGTTATGTATAAGTAAGGGTTAAAGGTAAATAAAAAATGAAATGTTGTTATGCATTGAAGCCAAACCACCTCCTTTTTTAACAGATGATTCTTTCTTTTTTTCTCTGGATGGTGGAGTTTTTTAATCAAATCCTGCTCTTTGGAATTCTGTTTGTTTTTCAGACTGTTCTGGGGATAATCCAGAATTAGCTCTTTTTCTTATCTTAGTAGCAAGTGATCATGGTGTTTAATAAACAATGACATTACGGTATTGATAACGTATTCAGCCATAACAGCCATCGTGTTATTTCTAATCCGGGTTACAGCAATATCGTCAATAATCCAGGCGGAGTTTGTTTACGACCTCTGATGGGCCGAAGTAACCCGACCAGTTCAGCCGTGCATGATCATGCACATCATGTTGTACACGTGAACTGCAGGTGTTGTCAGTGCTTGTGCAGCGTAAACTGTGTGTGCTCGTGATATTTGGGTTGGTTTGACTTGCCTTCCATTGTGTTTCAAAAGATCTTCCTTTTTATACAGTGAGTGAAGGGGTGGTGTTGTTTTTTTTGTATCACTTGAGTAAAGGTTTGTGGGGTTTTTTTTCCAATCTTGTCTTTCAATAAACACCTTTTGCAATCATTGCCACTTGTCGTGTCGTTGGGTCACTTTAACAGACACAGCTAATGAATGGGAGAAAAAATGATATATATTATATATATTCTAATATTTGCTGATCACATAACCCTCTCAGAATGAAACATTTTAAAGCTGCTACTCTGTGGTGGTATGTAAACTGAGTATATTTACTCAAGTACTATTTTAAGGTAGTACTTGAGTAAGGTAAAAAATATGGGCCGGATGTCAGTTGTGACGTCACCTTGGGCCTCGAAATGGGAATTTGTTTAAATTAAACAAATCAAGCAGTTGATCCAGAAAATAATCAGTTGAATCACTATACAAGATATGTAAAAAACTGTATCAATAAAGTACTGTTTAAACATCAGTGCACCCACAATAATATTATTATCTAATATATGATGATAAAATGTCACATTATGTAGATATTCCAGATTTTTACTTGATAAACATTTTACTTGTAATGTTAATTGTGGACCCACTAAAATACTTGCTCCACCACTCTGATAACTGCAGTTTGACTTCCCTGCCGGTGGGTGGCAGTGTCACAAACATCACCGACCACCAGAGTCAACTTGAATCTTTGCGTTAGTGACGCTTCCTTGAACTTTGACCCTTACCTAACCTTCAGTGGTGTACATGTGAGGAGCGTCGCGTCCGAACACTGTCCCCGGACGAGACACCGCTGCACAGCAATGGTAAGAAAACAGTTCGTTGTCATCGCAGATACCTCACAGAGGCAGCGGGGACGTGCTAGGCAGCGTTAGCATTAGCATGAGGCGGAGCTGCTGTGTGTGTCATGGTCCCGGGTTTAAATGTTCATCCTCGTTACACCAGGAAGCTGCCTCCTCTTCCTCCTCTTCCTCCTCGAGTGAGATTTAAGGAGTTGATGTGTTAGTTGCATCTTGTCCCGAACATGGCGGAGGAGCTCGTGGAATCGCTGTCGCTGTGTTGACATCAGTAATGAAGGTGTCATTTCATCAGGACCCCAAATTATATCCAGATAACAAGTGTCCGTATCGATAATTATATAGAACTGTCACCTTATCATGTCTGTTCAGTGTAAAGACAGATTCCTGCTCCTGAGTGGAGGTTGTGTTGTCCTAATAACACTTCATATACAACAGGCAGATCCATGATGCGTTTAACCTCCTCACTGTGTTACACAATGCAGAAATATTATATCAATAAGAACTGGACTTTTATTGTGGTGCTACTGGTTGAAAGTTACACTGTGGTCATTGTTGATATAGTTTCTATTGGCCGGTCTTAAAGGTTCAGTGTGTAGAGTTTAGTGACATCTAGTGGTGAAGTGGCATGTTGCAGCTGAATACCCATCACCTCACCCTCCCAAACATGAGAGAGAACCTGTGGTAGGCTTCAGTGTTTAGTGTGTCCAGGTTAGACGACTGTAAAGAACATGGCGGCCTCCTTGAAGTATTTAAATATAAAAGGAACAACCATTTGTCCAATTCAGATGTTTACACACTAGAGAAAACACACTGGACCTTTTTAAATGTCACTTTACATCCTCACACACAGACACCTGCTGCCTCAGTCTGTCTGTGGTCGTCAGTGACGATCGTCTGCTCTTCATGACTGTTTCTTCTCTCTAGGCCAGGTATCTTGCACAGATCATTGTGATGGGGGCGCAGGTGGTGGGACGTGCGTTTGCTCGTGCTTTACAACAAGAATATGCAGGTATGATCTTTACACTTACAGGTTTAAAAGCTGGCATGTAAAACTAAAACTATCGATGGATAGACAATCATCCAAACACTGTTGACGGATTTATTTGATGCTGTTGTTCATCATAGCAAGGGCAAGATAATGTGACTGAAATCATGATTGCGTGTTCAAGTAATCAAATAGCATCTGAATTGTTAATATACAACCAAGTTCATAGAAATATTATAAATTATATCTTTCAAAAATGATTTCGCTGAAGTTTTGCCCAGCTCTGCGTTAAGTCATTTTTGCCTTTAGGCTGATCCCGGTAGTGTGTGACAGTATTTCTGTGCGTTGTGTGTTTTCCCTCTCAGCGAGCCAAGCGGCAGCGCGGGCCAGGGGCCGCTCGGGGCAGCAGTCAGCCGCTGCCACCAGCATCACCGGGATGAGTCTGCAAGAGGCGCAGCAAATCCTCAACCTCACCACTCTCACCCCTGAGGAGATTCAAAAGGTGCAGTCACACCATCTGTCTCTTTGAGGGATTCAAGCACAGTGTCGGCTCTTGGCTGCTGAGCCGTTAACCCCATTTTAAATTGTAACGTCTCTCCTTGTCTGAAAATCAGTCTGGTTCGCCATGATGGCGTAATACACGTCTCTGTCAGACACCTGCTGTGAATTCCATAGACAGCTCCGTGAATTAGCATCAGGATCACATGATTTCACATCTGTTTATTGGTTTATTTTGTCAATTAATTTGACCTTATTTACCTTTTGATGTAACAATAATCAGAAACTTTGTTTTTACAGTGGTGATGAGGTAAAAACTGCTTTGTTAACACTAATGTTTTTTGTTCTTCCAGAACTATGAGCATCTTTTTAAAGTCAATGACAAGGCAGTGGGCGGTTCATTTTACATACAATCTAAAGTAAGTATATACTGTCTATTATGATGCAACACAGTCAACTCTGTTATTTAAGTAGTTTTCACCTTAGCTGCTTTCAGACATGCACTGAACTCCGGATAATCTCCTGACATTCTCCGGAGGGGCTGCGTTTGAGAATGCAAATCCGAGTTAGAGCCTCCAGACTTTCTCCGTAGTTTCTCCTTCCAGCCTCCAAGTAAAAACTCTGGAGAGAGTCCGAATGAGCCGATGTGAGAACACAGCAGGAGATGACATTTGTTACACACGACAGACTCCAAAAAGAAAACAATTATCTCAGGATGAAAAAGCAGCGACACGCATGTTGAAAACACAGATGAGCTTTTGGTGATAATGTCCAACACCAGTGTCGATGTGCTGTAAACAAAAACACATCATCTCTACAGTGGACTTCATACGTTACCTCTGCCTGCTGCTGGGATGTGAACGTGTCGGAGCGGAGAATCTCCTGCATGTGTGAATTTGCTAAACTCTGGAGAAAGTCCGGACCTAATTCTCCACAGTTCATGTCTGGAAACAGCTTCACGTTGTTCACACAATGATTTTCAAAAGTGACAGAATGAAGGATTGTTAATGCAGAATGTCATTTGTTCTTTAGAAGAGATTGTAATATGACTGTAATGTTATAATGTTTAATAACCACTAAAGTAGAAAGATGTCTGACGTTCATCAAACCGTAAAGAGCAGAGCAAAAATCTTCCAACTCCTCTTCATCAGTGGTTCCCCAGTTCGTTTGCCGCCCGCACCATCTGCCCACAGGTTTATTTCCAATCCTTCAGCCCATGTGACCAAACCATGATCTGAAGTTAAATGTTGGCACAACCTCAGTGACATTTTTCTAAATTTGACCGACTGCTGCTGAGATGAAACCACTGCGTGCATTTCTTGAAAAAGTAGTTTTAGTATTTTCACAGAAGATCAAGTGATCGTGTCGGGCTGACACAAGATAATTCAAATCCTTGCAGTTTTATCGAGTCGACGATCACAATGATCAGATTCAAAGAAACTATTATAATTCATTTTATTAAACACTGTATCTCCCTCGGGAAGCTTCTTTGAGGCATCTGTTTACTTGTTTTGCTCATGACGTCTAAATAATGACCAGCTCTCTTTCTGCCTTTGTCTGTGTTAAATATCAAATTATGACTCATGTGACTCTGAGCGTGAAGGAGAAATCCACTCTTTGAAGTGAGTCGTGTTAGAAATGAAGTTGTGACTATTTTTATCTCCCACCAACTCCTCTGCGCTCTGGGGGAGCCATGGTGTAATTTGCTTATTTAAAAAAAAAAAAAAAGCGCCTTTCCTTTCTCTGTGATTATTATAATCGGATGTGTGTGTGTTTTTGTCTAGGTGGTGCGGGCTAAAGAGCGTCTAGAAGAAGAGCTGAGTATTGAGTCACAAAAACAAAAGCAGCCGTCACAGCAGAATACAGAAACATGAATTATGAAATGATGTCCGCCCTCTCTTTCCTCTCCCTGTCCTCTGTAAATTATGACCCAATAAAAAACTCCTTTTCTCTAGTCTGGGCTTTGTGGCAGCTTATTGGCAGATAACGTCATTTTAACACAGTTATATTTGTCCTCAAGTGTTTTGATCCAAAGCCAAATGTTTTATTTATTTATGTCAGTTTTCAGCTACTGTTGTTTTTGCTGAAACACATTTACCCAAATGCTACAATTTGTACATTTCTTTAATTTTAGTCGTATATGTGGAACAGAAATGAAAAGACAAGTCGTATCAAATGCAACTTTATTAAACATTTTCTCTTTTCATTGACATTATTATCAATATCGTAATAAAATTCCTCTAAAACAGGAGAACGCCGCTATGTTGTACCAATTGGAGACTTTTACAACTCTAAAATTCTGCATGTTCAACCACAGAACACGATGCCAGGAAAAAATATATTTTCATTTAATCTTTTTTTTCTCTCTCCAAATAGAGTATAACTTCTATATTTTTACCTATAATAAAAAGGCACTTGGAAAAATTCAAATACTGACATAATATCTCACAAATGTGCAAAAAACATAACTTGGAACAAACAGGCCTTGCGTGGCCCTAGTTTTATCATTAACCCTTTGTGCAACACTGTGGCACTTCAGTCAATGGCACCCCTTTACAATGACACTGACCGAGCTAACTAACAATTTCTGTGCCCTTGATTTCAGTTCCATTTTCATAGCATTAAACGAGGGTTTCTTTAAAAATCTCCAGGAGCACGTACCGCTTTATAGAAACAAAGACTTCAGACATTTTAAGGACTGAGGATTTTTTTTTTTACAATTATTCTTGGTTCTCAAATCGACTGATGAATAACGCTCTGCAACGAGAAGGGATGTGGCAGCATCCCCGTGTCTACGCACGTTACGAGGGGTGCGAAAGTGCAGTTTGTTACAGACTGAGCTCAAAGGGTTAATGGGTCGTACAGCTTATTTAATATGGAAAAGATGTGGACCCCGGAAGGATCCGTGTCGTTATAATTCAGCGTTCTGCCGGCCATGCTGAGTCTCTGTCCCCATGGCTTCCACCAGCAGAGGAGAACCAGACAAACGGAGGAGGAGGAGGAGGAAGAGGAGAGCCGCCTCATCTGTGGGTTTCACTGTTGCCACGGAAACCATGTCTAGCCTACTTAACACCTGTTTTTGATGACATCACATGCCAGGATTGTCCACTCACAACGAGAGATTCACTTCAATACCCGGGCTGAACCCAGAGACAGGCTGCTGAGGTGTGTGTGTGTGTGTGTGTGTGTGTGTGTGTGTGTGTGTGTGTGTGTGTGTGTAGGGTTGGGGGAAGAGATGATGATGACTGAAAGGGGGGGGAAGAAGCTCAGGTATGTAGTTTATCTCTGTTGTGATTACTCGTCGACCTGTGGGCCGCCTGATAAAGAGCTCATCCTCAGGCGGGGAGGAGGATTTGCTTTTGTTTACTGTGAATGCAGCTTGTTAGTTTGCCTGGAATGCATCTCTGGAAAAAAAAAAAATAAAAAAAAAACCTTTGTGGCCGGGAGGTGGGGGAGCTGAGCCTTTTGGGCTTAATCTATAAAAAAAGAAAACACCCAGAGGGCAGACAGAGTTCAGTGGCCTAGTTTCCTGCAGGCTGGTATGCCTGTGAGTGGCTGCCACATTGGACACGGCACAGCCAGTGACTTCAGGGCTGAGAGGGCCGTTTGCTGGGTAGGTGGCCAGATGGAGGGCGGCTGCTCAGCCCAACTCTCCTCTGCCTCTTTTCCCTCCGCTGGCACACAGCCTCTCCCTCCCCTCATCTCTCCCCCATCCCCTGTCCATTCATTTATTCATTCAGCCAATCCTCTCGCTCCTCGCTCGCGCTCTCTGAAAGCGACGCCCGCCATTTCACAGACGCGTGGCATTCTCTCTGCGTCTGACTGTGGAAATTAAAAGGGAGCAAGAGTTTGGTGTTTGGACCCTTGATACAGAAATATTTGATGCCCATGTCCCATCTGGGTTCGGGTCGTTGTGATTGTCGCGGAGGAGTGTGAGGTCATTAGGTTCACCATGTCCCTAGAACGGTGGTTTCCATCCTTTTCTGGCTTGTGACCCTTCAATCCCAAATAGTATAATCTGAACGCGTAAAAGTTCACGGCCTAAATTTACACATATTATATTTTTTCCACCCACGTTGTTTAATTTTAAAGATTTTGCAAATGGGTATCGACAACTATATTCAGTATTTCTCTATGAAACAGGACTAGGACTAAAAGGACTACAAATTCTAACTTTAACAGAGAAAACTGAATGTTTCTATGAGCCCCCAGGTTGGGAAGCACCGCCCTGGAAGACCACCCGAACCTCTCCCTCTCTCCTTCTCTTCGTCCCCTCAAATGACTCGCCCTCGGCAGCAGACGGCCGATTGCGCAGCAGCCGTCGCAGAACACAATAAGCAACTTCAACATCAGGAAAATGTCTCGTCTGAACAACAGCAGAACAAAAAAAAATAATGACAGAAATATAAAACAGCATTAGCTAGTGTCTAATGATGGAAAAGTAAGACCGCCGACATGTGGGGAGAGGAGAGGAGGAGCGAGTGATTGAGTCTCTTGAGGGAATGTTCCTTGTGTTGATCCTCTCCTGCTCCCCTACCTCTCCTCTGTGGAGACATCAGTCAACATCGTACATGCATTAGCACCGAGGGACCCCACAGCAAAACTGACCCATGCAAAAATAAAAACAAGAGCAAACTAGCTTTGAAAGGACCATGACTTTGCAGTAACACTTCTTAAAACATGTCAGGGATATAGTTTGTGGTAAGTGCATGTTGCCTGCTTACTCGAACCATAAGAAAAGCTTTCTCAGAAGTCAAATGAGTCTGTTTATTTTTTTTGTTGCCCCTTTGGACAGAGTCAAATGAGGCAGTTTGCAATAGTGTGGCTTCCCAGTCAGTCCAGCTGTTTGTGGCATTGAGTGCATCACACCCCCCTCTGTGGCACAATATGCACATCCCACTTCACCCTCTCCTGGTATTTTTGGCACCGCGTGAGAGTTGTTGAACTTGGGACAAAACCTCCGCCGTCGAGGCTAAGCTGGACTTGGATTTGGACGGCCGCCTGCTTTTCACAGCTGGTTTTGGGTCGGGTCACTTTTTGAAAAATACAAGACACTAGTGTTTATCACCACAGTGGCCCTTTCATGCGCAGACTGGCTGTGTCGACTAAATTACGGGAAAGCAGCTGGACAATCCAGGAGCATAGAGGTTCTGTAAACGGCGAGCAGGATGTTGTGTATCGTGTTCGGCCAGAGGGGGGAGCCAGACGCACCGGCGCTTGGGTTTGTGTAAAAAGAGGAATTGGAGATTGCCAGGTGATGTAACACCATTTGTCTGCGTTAAGTCCTCAGATCGCTCTGTGCCCTAAAAGTAAAAGCCCCTAGTCGACCTGCCCGGCACGTACTCCGGTGGACTAGGCTGGTCCATGTCGGTCACCCTCCCCGAGCCGGGGACAGATTGTCAAAAAGTGCTCTCCCCCCAGTTTGTGTTACACCGGGGGAGGCTGAGAAGTTAGCAGCAGTTTTGAGGTTTCAATACTATAACCAGCCGACGCTATTAAGTGCTGTGTTGAAACGAACTGTCTCGGAGCTGAGGCGGTAGCCGTCTCCCGCACGAAAGTCCAAAACAGTTTTGAGTTCACTTGCTTTGGCGTGGCAAGCTTGTCTGAATCATATTAATCACAGCGGCCTGTGAAAAATAGGTCATAACTTTAAAAATCATCTTCCTATTGTGTGAAACTTTGCCCAACTGTGAGTGCGTCATTCAGTTTCATGGTGTATCTATCCCACTGCTAAGCTGGAGGCACACTGTCAATGAAGTGCAGTCATATAAATACTTAAGAATGAATCAGGGCTTTTGTAAGAACACAGAGCACTAAGACACTAAGCACTAAGTTCATGGTCCCTGTCGTCAGAACCAGCAAACAGGAATGAATAGAGTATAAAACAAGCAACAAGGAGCCAAACCATAGATATTCCTGAAAAGAGTTCTTGGGCCTCTTGGTTTCCCAACAATAAAAGAGGCTTGCGTTGTATCAATGATTCTTGTGAGGTGCAGTGTTATCTATTGTTTTTCTTGATTGAAGTTTTGATGGAGGTTTCTCCACATTTTTTGTCCTTTTCCACACACGCGCTCTGAAATGCATTGCCTGGAATTGAATGTGCGAGTCAATCCCTATCACCTTTGACCGCCCGTACCCTCATAATGGCTTTCACCCTCCCATCCCAACCCCCTGAGCTCTTCTGGAATGTATGCATATATGTGTGTGTGTGTACGTGTGTGTGTGTGTGTGTGTGTGTGTGTGTGTGTCAGTTGACCACAGCTGGCTTGAGCACCACGGTGCCTGGAGGGATGACCACCCAGGACAGCGGATCATGAGACCCTCCTGTGGAGAGGTTCAGGATGCCTCCAGTCACCACGTTCTCGGCCTCCTCCCCCTGGCTCTTCTTGACCTGCTGACTCTGGGCCCTCCGCTCAGACGCCGCCCCTAGCATGGGCATCATTGGCAGGCCCAGGGCCGAGGAGGAGAATGCCGCGGAGAGCAGGGGGGACTTGGCCAATCCCAGCGGCGAGCCGTTGAAGGACAGGATGGACGTGCCTCCCAGGCTGCCTGGAGGCGAGTTGGGGCAACCCAGCGAGCTGAGGTCCAGGGGACGAGGACTGAGGGGAGACAGGGGCACGGCTGCCACTCAGGCCCTGGCAGAGTGTGGCCTCCCAGAAGAGCAGCCGCTGCCCCTGGGATGATGATGTGGGCTCCGCTCATGTAGGACAGCTCTGAATCCTTACCCCCTCCACTCCCAAGCCCTCCACTGTGACTCCCCTTCAGCAGGGAGCCCACCCCACCGGGGGAGCCCTGCTCCTGAGCCACAAAGTGACCGTGGGCTTTGATGTGCTTGCGGAGAGAGCTGGGGTCTGTGTAGCGCTTCAGGCAGCCCACCATCTTGCAGTAGTAAGGCTTGTCCACGTAGTGTGTGCGCGTGTGTTTGAAGCGATCGCTGGAGTTGGAGTAACGTTTGTTGCAACCCTCATAAGGACAAATGTAGGGCTTTTCACCTGCAGGGGGGGAAAGGGATTTAAATGTTTGTTCAGAATGACAAAATAATTACTTCAGTATGTAATCTTATATCAAAGGATCATGATGATTCAGATCCTTACTTTTAAAGCTATGCGTTAGATTTTTGTAATTTGTGCTCCCTGCCTACACTGACCTGTGTGTGAGCGATTGTGTATCTTGAGGTTCTCCAGACGTGAGAAGCTCTTGTTGCAGGTGGGACAGCGGTGGGGCTTCTCGTTGGTGTGAGTCCGGATGTGGATGAGCATCTTGTACCTGCAACCACACAAAAATAAGTTCATCATATCAACTTCCTCTGGAATCCTCCCATTAACGGTGCATTCCCCCAGTTGTAGGATCTTTCTCACCTGGCATTGAACCCCCTGCCTTTGCGAGCACAGCCCTCCCAGTGGCAGCAGTACCCAGAATCCTTCTCAGGCTTGACATGGAAGTCGTTGACATGGTCCACCAGGTCTTGTAGGGAGTCAAAGAGCAGGTGGCACTAGAGGGCGGGAAAACATTCAGCATTTCAAATTATTAGTAATGACTGAGATATTTGAATCAAATCCTAGTTTGGCTTCCATGTGTTTGCTTTGCTTCTATTTACCTTCCTCCAGTGGCAGGCCAGTTGTTCATCCGCTGACAGGTCAGGAGAGGCCCGCTTGTCACTCGTCTGGCCAATGAACATGGAGGACGGCAGGTGAAGTCCCGCCCCGGCTCCGATTGGCACGAAAAACTGAAAGGCCTGTGAGATGTGAGAGTTCTGATAAACGAAAAGACAAAAGGGAAAATGGGGATCATCGGTCTGCACCATTAAGAAAGACGCAGACACTTCCAGCTCTCACGTTTTATTTATTGCAATATAAGTTTCACCAATTGCAATATAACAAAAATCCAATATATCGATATAATGCTTGTACATTGTGTACGTACAGTGAGTAGGTATAATGATACACTGCATATAAAGAGGGACGACAGGACCGAAGAGTGTTTCAGTCAAAGTGTCTCGATCCCTCCCTGCCTGCCTCACAAAGCCTGCCTCCTCCATGTTAGTGGATGGGACACGGAACAGACTAACTGTCATTTTCTGTAGCTGGCAGTATCCGCTCTGATGCAGGGAAATCACTTAACAAATGACACACTTGAGAATACTGAGGACTTCACATCTTTTGAGCAGATTGTGCACAAAGCAGGAGGGAGGGCGACAGATAGGTCCTGATAACCTCACTCGGCACAAATGCTTGATTGTGCGGAGACAAATATCTCTCTGTTTTTGTCAACGGAATACACAACTGCTGATCTCCATCTTCAGAAATCAACTCCGGTTTCTCTCTTGACGTCACCCACTCTGTACTACAAAACCTCCCGGGGCTCAGCGTGAGATCTCTGGGGCTCGAACACACACGTGCACACCAGCTCGAGCAGAAAACACAGAGGAGACTGGATGAAATGTCGAATTAAGAATAAGGGACATTTAAGTCCAAGCTGTCATGTGAGAGCAAGGAAGCGCAGAGAGAGAGAGAGAGAGAGAGAGAGAGAAAGGGTGCAAATGGATCACAATACGGCGGCTGTCTCGTCGTCTGCAGCTATGTCAGAAATGTCTATGTGACAAATTTCTGCCGGAGTTCTGCCTCTGCATGCAAAACTATGTGAGCTGCTTTGTGAGATGCTTTAGGGGCGAGGAGCATGCGAGTGTGTGCAGCTGTTCCTCTATGAGTAGCTCTTATTTGTTTTGTGTGTGAGAGAGAAGAGTGTCCTATTTGCGTCAATGGGGGATAAATAAAGTGTAGAGTGTGTGTTGCAGTGACGTCGGGGGGGGCGGGGAGGGCTATCTAGGATTCAATGTGACCTCGGACGGCTGAATGGTCCCAGCCTGTCTCAATTTATTGGAGGGGAATTGAATTAGGCGGCGTGAGGTCTGCATGGCTGTACCTTGTCTTAAATCCGATTATACACACACACACACACACACACACACACACACACACACACACACACCACGCCAGTGGGGCCAGTGAGTACAAGTAGCACAGAGAGAGGCATTGTTGGGGACACAGGAGGTGTTTGATAAGAGCTAACACCCCCCCCCCCACTCTCTCTCTCTCTCTCTCTCTCTCTCTCTCTCTCTCTCTCTCTCTCTCAGACTCACACAGGCCTCCAGCTCCTTGCACAGCCTGATGGGGAGTGTGACACAACCTGATGTTGTTCCTGATTTGCTGACCTCCAACAGGCTGAGTCACTCGCCGCTAAAGACACTGAAAGACTGTGTTCAGTTTTTCAACCACTCAGAGGTGAACGAAGAGAGAGTGGGAGGGGAAACAAAGGGAAAGGAGCGAGGTGTAGGTGGGCCCAATAAAAGCTGTGGTAGGCGTGTGTGTGTGTGTGTTCGAGCTCCGTCGTACTCACCCCTGAGGGGACGTAGTTGCCGTTGGTCATTTCTGGAGAGCTGGGGGTGTGGCGGGAGCAGGGAGACATGCTCAGGTCCACCGCAGGGGGGGTGGGGGTGTCTGTTCGGTCGTGAGAGACCACCTGCACACCTGACAAACACACACACACACACACCTGGTGAGATTACCTTTAATGGTTTTCTCGAACAAACATTATGTCTTCTGTTTTCATGTCAAGGTCACCTACCTGTGCGTGGAGAAGCTGGCGAGGCCGGCTCTATGAGTGCAGTCCCATCGTCCGCCATGCGGAGCTGGCGAGCTCGCTTGGGGTGCAGTGGGGAGAGGGGGGGCGAGCGCACCCCTCTGTCCCGCCCACTGGCCCGCCGAGGGAGCTTGAGGTCCAGGGGCTCATCCAGGGACAGCATAACGGCAAGTCGCCGACCTCCCACCTGCGCAAACAACCAATCACAGAGGGTCAGAGCCAGGCCAAGCGGAGCCATTGCAGGATTGCTTTCTTTTCATATAAACACACAGATGAAGAAATTCTGCAAACAACAAGAGCCATATTCTCACACCTGCGATATTTCCCCCGTGAAATGCTGCTGAAGGTTTCTCACATTCCACGATTCCCACTGGGTAAGAAATACTCTGAAACAATGGTAAACTGACCACATTGTAAACTGAAACACTGAGTAAGCCAAAGAAAAATAAACACACACACGCAGAGATGTGAGGGACCCCCTCCTCTTTCCCCCCGCTGACCTTTACTCACACACTCTTCCTGAGGAATGTCTACAATCCAATCCAGATGGTCGCCCTAGCCACCGGCCCAGCTTCACCCTACCCCTTGGCCAGTAACTGGCCCTTACACCCTATCACATCACCCACCTCTCCAGGTCACCCCCAACCCCTACAGTGTGTACCTTCAGACACCATGAACCTTTGAGCTCCACCATAGCGACCCTAGCCCCCCCCACCCCAGGGCCTTCCAAGTCCAGCTGCACCCAGTCTGCCCAGCTCCTCCCTCCTCTAAACACACTGACCTCTGGACCCACCCCGAGGGCTGTGGGCAGGACGGTCATCTGGCTGTCATGTTGAGTTCTTCAGTCACAGGACTGACCCAGCATCACATGCATGCACAAGCAAACACCTAACATGAACCTGTTAGTCAAGGCAGAAACATCCTGAAGAAATAATATTTTTTGAGGTATAGACTTTCACGAAAGTCAAATCTTCAATAAACAAATGCTGAGTCCATTCTTCTGTAGCCAGTTTGTACTGTTTCACACATACAGGTGGTGCTAGTACAGTACTGCTGGTTTGTAGCCAAGCTCCCCATTCAACACGATGGGTTAGGGTTCACTGCTTCTTCTCACCAGGCTCATGCACAAACGCACAAATCTCCTCAGAGCATTTTCCATCATAACACACACACGCACACACACACAGAAAGTTGCAGAACACCAAACACAGGCGCGCACACAGGCATACTTACAAAAACACACACACACACACACACACACACAAGCAATTAATCAAACTGTAATTTCAACAAATTCACCCGTCCTCCCTCTCCCTCATACATGCCGACACAAACCGCGGTTGGTAGTGAATGGTGGGCTTTGAGAGTCACTGGCCAGGGGCCACATGAGAAGCCCTTATGTCTGGGAGGCACGGGGCAGAGAGGTCACCAGGTTCACCGGCCCAATGAGAGATGGTCACCCGCTTACATTCATACACACAGCCGGGGGGTGCGGTGGGAGTCGGGGGTTCAGAGGTATAGTGAATGATGATACACACACGCATTAGTAAGATCAGTGGAGTCCACTGTTTGGACATCCTCATAAAGCATCATTATGGCATTAATATCTCACTCTAAAAGTGGGGCTACTTCTGTCCCATGGATGTTTTCTGGGCATGAAAGGTCTGACCAGACAAATTGCACTTTGCTGTATTTACTTTTGGTCCCTACAACAGGCTCAAAACAACCCAAACCTCTGAAACCACCTGTGCAAGAAACATGTCAAACAGGCCGCGAAGAGTAAACGCATGAGAGTCACATCAGTACGGCAGAGAGCTGAGAGAAAACAGTTGCTGCTACAACCAATAAATAGATGGATAGATGGATATCGGACAGCGCTGCCTAACACATGAGCACAAGTAACCTTTTTGCTTTTATCTCATTAAAGCTCCCTAAGAAGCACATGACCCACAGGTTTCCCTCGACGGCCACTGTGACACTGAAATATCAGCGGTGACCCGGAGCACAACAGGCAGGAAAACCTCACCGCAGCGTGTCGTGTTCGGAGAAGGGCAGGTCACACGAGAGGGAATTAGAAAAGGTATTTCCAGCAAGCTGCAGCGAGTCAGTAACTAAATCAAACACATCACTTCTTCAAGCGTAAGTCTTTCAAGATGCAGCACGCAGGCAAGTGAGTCGGGACAGTGTTGAATGAAGTTTGACCTTTAGCAGCAACAGGAAGGCCTACTTGTGTTTACACTGTCTCCTTATCACTGTCAAGCATCCTCAACATCCAAAGAGAGACGTTTACAACAGTGCTGAAGATCATCAGTCAAACTAAGAAATAATAAAGGAAGAGTTAAGTGGTGTCAGATCCTCATTGTAGTTATTACCGTAGCTCTGGCTCCGTCCTCTCCTCTGAACTGGATGATTAACTTGCTGTAAGGCTGTTAAAGCCCTCACCCTGAGACGCACTTTATCTTTTTTCATTTCAATCTCAAGTTGCCTGAATGCATTAGTCGGCTGACAGAGAGTCTGCAGAAAGTTTGCAACTGATTCTGCAAAATCAAAATCAATCTGTTTTGTCTCATATGATAGAAAAATGATCCATTCATCCAGTATCTATACCGTGAAAGGACTTTATAGGCCACTCAATGAACTGATTAATCAAGATGATATTGTCCAGATTTAAAAAATTACATTTTACAAAAAAAACTAAATTGGAAAAGACCAAAAATTATTTCAACCCATAAAAGCTGTTGTGCAAGAATTAAAAGAAAGAACATTTATTTAACGTCAAAATTTCTCCTTTCACTAAATAATAACCCAAAGCACTTTAAGAGTGTTTACTAAAGAATTCTAGTTAAAGCCATTTTTGTGCAGTTTACTGGATTATATTTGTTCTCAAATAGCGAATCTCGAGATCAGTTTAGACTTTTAGCTCATAGGATGCGTTAAGGTGAAATACAGATTGAGCTATACTGCAGAACGGTGGCGTGTCGTCTGCAAGCTCTCTCTCTGTGTGTGTGTGTGTGTGTGTGTGTGTGTGTGTGCACGTACTCAAAACACTTTGAGCAGAGGAACAGACATGACGCACAAAATTCACTCGAAACTGTCTTAGACTTCAGGGAAACTCGGCAGCTCATAAAATATGTAAAATACAGCCACTGCAGTTTTCACCACACTGATGTGATCCCAGTGAATCATTCCCCGCTGCTGGATTTCACCTCAGCGCACCCTGACGGTTATTTCTTGGTGGAGAAATAGCAGAGGCCGGAGTGACTCACGGCGTGTGATTGTTGGACGGCAGTTATGGGCTCTTTACTACATCCCTCCAAAACAGCCATGGTCACTGAGAGAGGGTTTGTGGGAAATGTGAGACAAAAAGAAAAGTTGACAGAGAGAGGATAATACACAGGGGGGGGATAGCACGGAGATATGTGTGTGTGTCTGTGTGTGTCAAGCTCGGTGGCGGGTGGCTGTGAAGTTTGGGGAAGGGGTGTTGGCCCCCATGAGGACTTCCTTGCTCGGCTGTGGGGTCGACAGCCTCTCTGAAAGGCAGCATTGTCCCTTCTCTGGGCCCTCTCTCTCTCTCTCTCTCTCTCTCTCTCTCTCTCTCTCTCTCTCTCTCTCTCTCTCTAGCAGAGTAAACACAGGCTACGGCAGCTGAGCAGTAGAGAGAGCGAGAGATAGAGGAGAAGAGGGATGACCAAGGGGGCCACAGCAAGGATATAAAGGGTGAAGAGGAAGTGCAGGAGGAAGAGGAGTCCTGAAAGAGAGGCCTGTGTGTGTGTGTCCTCTCTAGCAACTCCCGTCACCTATTCCCCTGCATGGCCCTTTCCCACCGGAGGCCTAACTGGCCGCCCTTTGATGAGGTGTGGGTGTTCAGGGGTGAACATGGGATGAAGTTGAGGTTGTGGGAGAGGGTTAGTGACGCGGGGGGGGGGGGGGGGGGGGACGTATATATGCGAGGCTATAGGCCCACACGGAAGACATCACTGACCCTTAACCGCGCTCCGACCGAGCAATCTCCAGCCCGATCGGAGGAAATCTGTGCTGAGGTGGGTCATGTTTCAGCTCGGTGTGTTCGGCGGTTCGATGGCGCAGACACGAGAGCCAATAAAATGCATCAGAGAGCAGAGGAACTGTCAGCTTTAAGATTGTGTTTCAGGGTTTTAAAATCACATTTTGTAATATTTTGGTTTCTGTGAGGAGTGTGTGTGTGCACATTTTGCATGACCCCCCCCCCCCCCCCCCCCCTCTGAGATTGGCTGTAACTTAATCCCCCTCCTGCTGTGACCCTGGGAGGTAGTCTGTAGGAGGCAAGCCATCTCTCCCCGGGGCTCTTTGCTCTCTCTCTCTCCTTTTTTTCATTCTCACACACACACACACACACACACACAACTTGGAGGAAGAGAGAGAGAAACAAAAAGGAACAACAGCTTCTAAAATGTAACCGTATCGATCGGTGTGATTCTGAGGGGCAAGACCGCGTCGTATCTCCTTCTGTGTCCATTTGTGACCGGATCTCTGCGAACAGATGTTAATTCCAGGTCTTAACTTCATGGATACTATTAAATGTCAAACGTTTAAGTGCTTTATCTGAAAACTGGCGTACCGTGGGCGGCCTTGAGTGGCCAAAGGAGATTGTTAGCTCCACCAAGGAGGTTACGTTTCCACCCCTGTCCATTTGTTTGTTGATTGTAAGCAAGATTACACAACAACAACTGGACAGATTTCCACGAAACTTGGTGGAAGGATGATTATGAGTCAGAAGTTCCGGTGCAAAACAAAGGCAGAACTGATATCGTTGAGTGTGTAAAATGTGTTGCAGCTTATTGTATTTAAGAAGACAGTTGGGCATTGGAAAACATCTATTTAGTAAATATGTTTCTCTTCCCTTTGGTAAGTCTGTGGTTTGAGCAGCGATGTGCTAAGACAGTTGCCGCTCATGTCATGTCTAGACCTGCTGGTTTTTCCATCCTCCAGGTGGGAGGACAGGGGGGGGGGGCAAAGGTGACTGAATGAGGTGAGGGTGTGGTGTGACCCCTGACCCCCTGACATTTGGGCTCTACATCTGCAACCGAAGCCGAGGGGGAACAAACAAAAGCTGGCACGTTTCGAAGCTGCCTCACAACGCTCGGCGAATAACCGGATTTCGGTGATAAAAGCAAGAGGTTTTAATATCCAGTTATTAGGCATGTTGGTAACTGACACTGACAAAAGGCCCCAAAAACGATTTCTCCTTACGTCTCCACTGCAGCGGTTTGAGGTAAGAGCGATGTGCCACCTCCGCTGACACCCCCACCCCCCCACCCCCCTGACGGATCACTTAACACACAAACAACACACACAGCTGAGAGACTTTTTTCCCCCTGCCTCTGTCCTCCTCAGTCCGTCGCCTCCTCAGACAGGAAACCTCAGTTTCCACTCCTCCTCCTCCTCCTCGAGGCCTCTCGTTCCGTCTTTCTCATCATCCTTCTGTTCTGTGCTTTTGTTTTTTCGTTCACTGCTCTGCTTCCTCTTTCTCTCTTTTTTTCCCTTCCTCTCTCATCTCATTCTTCTCTCACCTTTACTACGAGAGACATTCCTGGTTTTAAAAATAGATCCCCAAATTATTTCCTCTTTTCACCTTTTCACATATCTTTGGGATTAATTAACAAAATAGAAATGAATATTTAGACAAAGGGAAGTTTCAGTAACACTGTTGTTTCTTATGTTCAATCTAAACTCCCCTCTTCCTCTTCCCCATGCTGCAAAAAGGCACATAGGATCATACACAGGATTATGTAATAGCATTTAGCATGGTGCCACAGGGGGAGGGCTGTTGAGGGAGAAAAAAGAGTTGTTGGAGCTGTTTTCACAGCAGCTGTGACACATGCGTTCACATGCTCCAACAGAGGGAGAATCAAGCAAAAGATCACTGCATTTTCTTTTAGAGTTTAGAAAAGAGAACAGGAATATATCAGTAATAAATTCAAGACATTGTGAGCGTGCAATTAAGAGCCAAAGACCCAAAAGAGGACAGGGAGGGAGAAATCTGAAATATCACATGGAGCAGGAGAGAATGGGGCGAGTGAGGGAAAGACGCAAAGAAAAAAAGGAGGGAGGGATGGACTGCAGCGAAAGGAGGAAAAGAGTGCAACAGGAAGCTTCTCCGTGAGCTACCACTGGCCTCAAGCCAGAGTCTTCAGACACAGGAATTCCATGCAGAGGGCAGGGAGGGAGGAGGAAAAGTGCCAGGAGGGAGGGAGGGAGGCACAGAACCAGGAGGGCGGGTCGCACTTGTGGTTTGTTGTCAAAGGGGACGGCTACATGAGAAAGGACGGGCACACACTTAAAGCTATATCTCCCTGTGGGTGAACGTTAATTCTTTTTTATTATTACTGCAAAGGCTTGGCACAGGCTCACATTAGATCTAAAAAGGCCTTATGGGACATTATTTGGACGTACACACACATATCCCCTCGTTTTAGTTCCTGCAATGGAGGATTTGTCATTTTTCTTCGTTTTAAATCATTATAAATGTTTTTCTATAGACCAAAGGATAAAGTGAGGCAATAATTGTCAATTTAGTCACTGATGATAATCTTCAGGTGGAATTTATTGTGCTGTCACCGGCTGAATTAATCATTAGAGGCTGATTCTCGCTGTTGTGCGTATTTAATTTGAGACAAACACACTCCACATCTCGATGGGCAATCAGACAAACCTCCGTTGCACAGCCTGCGAACCCGACCAATCAGTGAGCTCATGTTTATTCATTCTTGCAGATGGGTCTGTCCCAGATTTCCAATCCGCCCTGAGACGGGTCGGCCCATTTACAACCATTAATCTAAAATGGGGCAGAATTGATGAGATGACTGACAGAGGAGATGACTGTCGCTTAGATGAGGAGAGGTTCTGTTAAATCCACTAACACACTAGACAGTTCATTTTCTAAGGAGTGTGCTTACAGCATTCATCGATTTCGCATCGTCACAGGTTTCGTTGACGGTTGGTTGCAGGTCGATCCTATTGCATCCAGAGGCAAATCAAAAATACAAAACAAAGGTTCCAGACACTTTCTCAGAGGGCAAAATTTGTCCGGGAATGCCAAACTAGCAATTCCACTTAATCTGCCATACAGTGAGATTAAGGCTTGAATGATCTATAAAAAGCCATTTGACTGAGATTTCATAGTGTGTCAGTAAGCCTCATGGCCGGCTAAACCCAGGATTATCGTACGACGCATTGACCGGACTCCTCTTGGTGGGGTTGGGATGGTTGTGGATGAACGAGCGGATGGAAGGATGAAATGGTGGGTTTCAATATAAAAATGGAATATTAACCAGTGTAACAATCCTTTTTTTTTTTTTTTCAATGATGCTTTCAGACGTGGACTTGAACTCTGGCCATTCTCCTGAAATCATCTCCTGAGAAGGCGTCTGAGTCAGTTGCTCCGCACATTGTCCCGAGTTTTTTCAGCCAACTCAGGCAAAAAAAACGCCTCAAGTTTGACTTCATCTACAAACTTGTTTTAACTCCTAACACAGAGAAAGTCTTCATGCAAAGCTCTTTTTAATGGTGGTTGTATCCATCCTGAAATTCAATAGGAGATCACTGAGTGTGTCTGAAGGGGCTAACGTCACTGAAAAATCTGTTCTGTAATAAAAGCTGTCGTCTGAATTTTTTTGACAGAACAAATAAAAGAGGAGAAGCAGGTATAAAGTGAGAGAGGAACTGCACATTGGCACGAGAGCTGGAAACTTACCCCAAGCCGCAGTCGATTTATTAGACTCCCTAGTAGCTGCTATGTGACATGAACAATACGCGAACGAGGGCCCACATGGAGCAACATAGTTTTTCTCCCATTCAAAACTAGCCGACACAAGTTTTTAATCAACTAAATAGTTCTAATCTAAACTGTAGTATCAGGACAGCAATATGATAAACACATTATCCCCCCCAGAGGGGCGATGACTCAGTGTTTAAGCAGCCAACCTTCCCAATACTAATGCTGAAGGCACTTCACACACCAGCACTGTAGGCTTTGAAGAGCGGTGAGTAATCTTACAATAACGTGGGGCATTTCACAACATAGCAGTTTCATAGCGCAGGAACCAATGAACACAGCAGGAGGCAGCCACCCTCCGAGAGGAGAGGGAGAGGGAGAGGGAGAGGAGAGGAGAGGAGAGGAGAGGAGAGGAGAGGAGAGGAGAGGAGAGGAGAGTGTGTTTGTCTCTGGACTCAGGAGATTTGATTGACATCCCCACCCCGACTCACTTTGACCTCCCACTAGCTCAGCTGGGCCTCTTTACCTCCTGCAGTCAGCTGAATACATTCCCTCCGACCCTCACTCTCTCCCATACTTCCATATAAACAAGAGCCTGCTCTTCCTCTTCACCTCCCGGGGCTACATCCCCATCGTCTGTCATTCCTCTCCTTCATCAACCCGTCTCATGTCTCTCCCTCTCTTTCTCTCTCTCTGCTTTCCCCCTCCACCCACCCTCCAACCCACCACCTCTTTTCAGTCCATTCCTGTGGCCTCTCCCGACAGGCAGTGATGCAATCCTACGACTCCTGCGCGCAATCACAGGGTCTGGAGTTGGCTTGCCAGCCAGGCAGGGGCGTCACCACACCACACTCAGTAGAAGAGCAACAGGAGAGGAAAGAAGGGAGGGTGGGAGAAAGAAAAGAAGAAACTGAGCCAATGCGAGTTGGAGGAAAAACAGTCTGAGGCTGTCAGAGTTGGTGGTGGGCGAAAAAGAGGAAAAAGTGCAGCGATAAAAGTTAACAGCTCTGTTTTATAGATTGTATTAAACTTGGGGTGAACATGTTTTTCTTTTGTGTTTGTGTGGTGAGGTGTTTGCTTTCTTCGAGGTTCTGTGGGATCTTTTACATGAATTTGATTGTGGATGATCAAACAGCACAACATTCCAGCTCCTAGTCCTCTTGTACTGGGGTTGGTGGATATATTGGTCCGTCATAGTGACAGAGCTTCGTAACTTCCACTGTCTGTACTACTGCAGATATATTTTGAAGGGATATTTTGCCGTCTGTCCACACAACCTCAGATTTACAAAACGTCTCCGTCCAGACGACAACACAAAATGACTAAAAACAAGCATGCCAGGCCAGTAGGTGCTAATAGAGTCTACATAAGCAATCCATTAAATACCAGAGAAGAACATTGTGAGCATGCTCAGTGAGCTTATCCTCCTGTCAACTGGTGTATACTCATTACACAAAGCAACAGTGGACGTACACAAAGTAAGGTAAGCTAGGAAGTAATTGTTTCCCAAATGCTCCATTTTACACAGACACGCAGCTACTGTTTTGTTTTGTTTTTAAATCTGCACTTTGGAAGGCATTTGTTTCAGTGACTTAAAATGCTGTTTTGGATGAGGGGCCCAGAACTACTGTTTTGCAAAATATCCACGTTAATGTGGACAGAGTGTTGATGCTGTCATTATATCGAACTCACACCAGCATCTGCATCAGTTCGAACAGCTCAACTTTACGTATGAAATTTCTGATGTTTGAACTTTCTCTGAGCTGGGAGGTTGACTCCAGAGATTTATACCTTGTGACGGGTATGTACAAGTGTGTGTGCATGTAACACACACACACACACACACACACCAGATCAGGTTTTACAAGCTTTGTTGAGGCAGACCTCCCCTAAAGCCAGCAGAAAGAAAGGTCAGGTTAGGAATGCAAAGCACTGGCACCTGCCTAAATCTTTAAAACACCAGATTCTCTCAGTGCGCACGCACAAACAGACACACACACACACACACACACACACATAGCAAGAAACAAGAAGGCCACTGCTCAGCAAAGGAAAAGGTGTGTAACCATAACCATTAAACATCTCATTTTAAGTACACAAAGCAGCCGATGAGCAGGACAAAGGTTCTAAGGTATTTGGAGGTATCTTGGATGAGAAATGTCTCTTTCTCTCTTCTTTCTTGTCTTTTATTTCTCCCCCACAAAGTTAACAGCAGACTGAGTTCATTTTAATGGAGGTGACATGCGTATGGAAACTGCTGCACGATAAGCTGCAGACCGGGGCTATATTTCAGCACCAGTTGCTGAGCCAATGTGGTTTGTCCGTCCAATAACAGCTTCAAGGATCAGGGTATGAGGTATGGGGCCACACAGTACAAGCACACTGAAACACACAGACTGTATTTGTTCGACCGTTCAGACATGGATACGTGTACGAGAACACGCACACGCACACACTCTGGTGCACAGCTGTGTGTTGTGGAGTTCAGACCAGTTCAGAGAGCGCGGTGGTACCACTCCAGCTATGGGAGGGGTGTACCTGTCTCACAGCCATTTCCTGGATGGGTATGTTATGGCACCACACGCATGAGAAACAAACTCCTTGCGCCCTTACACGCTGACCCCAGCCACTTTCATTTGCTTGCAACTCAATAAGCCAACAGAGCATAGTGAACTCCCTGGGAACCAAGTCTTCTTATTCAATAGCCGGGTAATATGATTCCAACAACAGCTTTATGCAACACAGCCTCTGCAGGCCGGGGGGTAAGGCGTGGGGTTTGGTGGGGTGGAATGGGGAGGTGGGTGTTCTCTTTATCGCTGTGTGCCGTTTTTGGACATGTCGAAATTCCTGGATGGCCGCTCCCTGTCCCTGGGGAGGGCTGGGTGACACCTATGCACCAGCCATGCTGCAGGGGTGGGGACACGGTGCCAGATGTGCGGAGACAACGAGTGTCTCCGTTCGTGTGTGTGTGTGTGTGTGTGTGTGTGTGTGTGTGTGTGTGTGTGTGTGTGTGTGTGTTTATGCAGCGAGAGGCGGAACAGGGCAGTGGCTCAGCTTCCAAAACCAAAGCATATTGGAAGGAGACGAAAACAGGAAGAGGGAGAAGTACAAAACAGCAGAGAGCAATTAGCAGATGAAGTGACGTGGTGTGTGTGTGTGTGTGTGTGTGTGTGTGTGTGTGTGTGTGTGTGTGTGTGTGTGTGTGTGTGTGTGTGTGTGTTTGTGTTGGGGACAAACACAGAAGCAGGAGAAGGTCTTGCTTCTTTAAATTTGTTCATCCCTTACTGTCACGTACACACGGCTTGTGTTGTCTTATTCTCACTGAGGCTGTGCCAACTTATCGGCAGCGCCTGTCTTCTCTTCTCCTCAATGGGAAAACCGGTTTTCCCTCTGCCCCGCTTCTCCTCCCCTCCCACCACGGCTGGCAATAACACAAGGTCAATATGACAGTCTTTTCTCTCTGCTCTTTTTCTTTCCTCCTTTATCTCCCTCCCTCGTTTCCCCTCTGTATTTCTGTGTTCTAGCTCAACTAAGCGACAGGCTCCACCCTACAGCTTCCATCTTTTTGCAGAGAGCGACAGATGCATCGGGACAGATGGAGGGCGACTGGGATGGCATCAGAGTTAATAATGCTGTAAAATGGAGTAGCGCTGAACTCCCGATTAAAATTTGTTGGCACGCCGCATTTGTGCGATCTGTTGGAAGCGAGCGTCAGGGGAATCTGGCGCTGATTCCTCCTTTTCATTTGGCCGAGTGACGCCGAACGGCAAGAGCTAATAAATGTGCTGCGGACAATCACACAGTGTATCAGCTGCCGTGGAATGAATGAGCCAGGGAGAGGATCTCAATTAGTGTTTAAGGTCAGGCCAATATTCATGCTCTTACACTCTGCTGTCCTGAATCAATGCTGACATTTAGATTCAATTAAGGAATGGCCGAGCTCACTGTGACCGACAACACCATTTATCGAAGCCCGAGCTAACAAGGAGCAACGATGCTAAAAAGCTATTGGACGTAGTAAAAGAGAGAGACAGGCCGTGTTGAAATAGTGACGGGCGATTATTCAAGATGGCCGCTGAAAGTCAATTATTACAACTTTTAGCAGACGATAAAAACAAAGAGGGTGTTTGGGCATCTGAGGTCCGTCTTTATTTCACAAAACCTCAAACTTAAAACATTTCATAAATTACATAAGGCTCCCTCATACGAGAAACAGCCAGGCTACATGTGAAATAAATTAGTGCTGGCAACTTCTCCACAACACCACAGAGAAGGTAAACACTTAGAGGCCAAACTTTTTTCTCTTTTACCGCATGTGTGAGATGGAGAATCTCTTATATAATGTGTGCGTCGCTTACGCAGCTGGGGGGGCTCGTGGAAAGTGGGCGACGAAGAGCGAGAGAGGGGGACAAAAGCAGAAGGGGGGGGGGCAGGAGAGTGGAGGAGATGGAGTCCCAGGGAGTTTAGGGATGGAGGGAGGAGGGGGTAAAGGGGGCAAAGTCTGGAAGCTCGCTGACAGGACTGGATGTGCCCAGACATGAGAGCCTTTTTTGAGTCTCAGAAATGCCTCGCCCATCTCTCCCCCATCCCCATTCTCTACAGATAACAAAAAACACGGCTTCAATTCCTCTCCCCTGCACGTCTCTCCCTAACCAGTGTGTCATTCCTCACCTGTACTTCCAGGCAGAGCCCCTCTAGTCCCACTCCCCTGTTTCTTTTTCTCTTCAAACAAGCAAACACACACGTACATACCTCAGTCACACTGAGCAGGCCGTCGTGCTGCTGAGGTTATACTAGAGAATCCAGGGTGTTGGCCCAGCGAGTAAATAATAATAGAAACCAGCTGCGTCTCTCGTCATATTACGTACGACTCTCAGCTTCCTGAACTGAACTCCCACTTAACTAAAGAAGCTCCGGCTAGATGCACGTTTACCATCACCCATAGGTTAAATATTAAGTATGTTGATGGAAACTAACCCATAATGGTTTTCCTCCAACCCTCCCAACACACCACACCACTCCTTCCCCCCACTCGCACTCTGCCAGCTCCTTTACATTACTGTTAGTGTTTCATGTCTTGGCTTTATTCCCCATATTTCTTCTTTAACTTTTCCTCATCAAGTGTGCCCTGCCCTAGACATGGTCTGCGTTTCGTCTGAGGGCCTCTGCGAGCTGAAATTCTCTCACGATACGAGCACTGAGCAGGGAGCACAGAAGTAGCATTAGAGAGAATGAGAAGAGGTAGGGTGGGGTAGCTGGAGTGAGGCACTGAGTTGTCTGTGTTTATTTTGGAAATGCAGGCCTGCAGACTTGCAGCAGAGGAACTGACCCCTCAACTTCACCGTCGGAATTCTCTCAGAAAGAGCGCAATGCGTCCATTTGGGATGTCCCACGCAGGTGATTTTGACAAATGGTAGACCATGTGCCCCCGAGGGGGACCATTTTAAAACACCCTGGGGATCCAGGAATGGTCTGCTCCAGGAGGAAACAGTGAGGCCGTGAGGTGATTAGTGGTTACAGTTTAACTGGAGAAAAATGCACGGTCCGTGAGCCCAGCCAGCCAGGGAGCGAAGCGGTATGCGCTGGTCTCTTTCAGTTTGCAAGTTAGTGTGAGTCAAGCTCTGCATCAGCTTTGTCTATTCTTAATGGCCAGGTCCAGGAACCTGGCCATTACCCGGCATGGACGTATCACACTGTAATGCACCTGAACCATGGCTCAACACCTCAACTGCAGCAGACATGGCAATGATTAGTGTCTGCAAAAATAATTAAGGGTTTGTCAATAACTTGAGTTAAGCTGTGAATCGTAGCAATAACAGGTGGATTGGAAGCCTGAATGATAGAAATGTGTTGCTGTTGTGGCAATATATATTTTAGATAATATATATTGTGACTCATCATAGCTTCTTCTTTATCTACTAATGATGGACCCCGCATTTTAAATAGCATCCTCTCTCTGCCTCGTTTCACTGAAGAGCCACATGGATTCATCTGTTTGTCATGCATCTCCTGTGACATTTTCAACCCCCCCAAAGGCCAAGAGCTCCGATGTGCAACTCCATTAAGCATGTCAGAGAAATGCCCGAATAGGGGCTGTACTTCATCCGTTGAGCACCATAATTAATGCATGGATGAAAAAGCTGTTCATCTGATTAGCATTCATTATCTACAAATGTGGAAACAAGAATAGGACATATTTGTCATGGTGAAATAAAGAGGCTCTGTGAGAATGAATGCAAGTGTGCATCAGGTGCCCCGTTTTCACTGCATGCCACCTCATTCACTGACCATTGTAATCCTCCCTCCCCTGCTGCTGAGTTGCATTTCAGTTTGACGGTAATCCCCAGCAGCTATGAAACCCCACTGTGATATTAATTCAAACGCTCTCCCTCAGTGTAGTTTGTGCCACTTATATTCCACCCACTTGTAGCGGCCAAAGACTTTTAATTTTCCCAGTGGCAAGCATATTTTAGTGCGTCACACCAGGTCGACAACACCGTGCGAAAACCAAATCTTCCTCTTGTCACCTTTTGATTTCCGATGACTTTCTTGCCGACTCTTTATATCAAATGAGGTGCACTTTTATTGCTCCGGTTTAAGGCATTAAGTGCAAGTGCAGTGTGGGTTCCCACCATCCCTCTACCACATGCCTCATGGTTGCACTCTGACGCAGGAATATGCTATTAGGGTCCACCTTTTCCACCATAAAGCAGCTGCCTTTCCCTCGCAGTTTGGGACCTCAGGGGTATGATGTCACACAGTTGTGGTAAGGGGCAAAATCTCAACACAGGGGAAAAGTTTGGGGGGGGGGGGATTGACAACCACACCCATGATGTGATTTCAGAGACTGGCAAGGTGGAAAGCCTTTATGGTGGAAAGCCTTTATGGTGTAACCGCCGCTGCACTGATTACAGCAGATGAAGCCAATTTGTGAAACTCTGTGCAAGTTGTTGCTCCCATGCAGCTGCCTTAGCATCTACGTTTGGCCAAGCACGCAGTCAGGATGAGAAAATGTACAGCGAAAACCCACAAACCCACAAACACACACATCCTGTGAGTGTGGAACGCCACCACACGGCTGCACGGCCGGACCACATCTGGCTTTATGGTGAAGCGGAGACCAGGTGTCCGGTGAGCGAGGCGTTGCCTAAATTACCAGCTTGTCAACGTCCCCTGTCCTTTTTTTCACAAGGATGTTATAGCTGTGGCTAAACTGATCATCAGCTGATTGGATAAACATTGCACTGAGCAGACTGTGGATGTGAGGAGCACCTGTGCTCACAGTTCAGTGAGGGGTTATGGATAAAATAGCAGAGGCCTGGAATAGGGAGGGAGAAAAAGGGGAAGAGGAAGTCCTCCCTCTGCAGAGTGCCTCTGCGGCCTCTTTCACTGAGGTCCAGTGGGCCCATAGCCAGACCTCCTTAGGTCTCATGTGCCATCTTGTATACGTTTCCTTCGTGCAATAGCACAGTATTATACTAACACTTAGAGCCGCCTTGGAAAAATACGGCCATTCTACTCCAAAATACAACTGCAGCCCCCTGAGTGTGCCTCGATCTGCATTGTGGCCTAATGCTTTTTAATGATCAGGCCTTATTCCACTCCAGCACGGGGCTTGTTAGGTCTGCCTTGGCAGGGCTCAGCTCTTTCCCGTGGCATCCTCTGGAACAATGAACCCATGGGAGGCAGCCAATCGGGAGAAGGTCCATCCCAAACCCAGTCCCAGTGTGCACACAATTAGGCTTGGGGACAGTGGAATTGCTTAATTGGAGGAAAATAGCTCTTTATCTAGGCCTCTCTGCCTGTGTTCATCCTTGCCCCCTGCACTTCATGCTGTGGCCTCCACCAAGTTGGAATTGGTGCAAACCGAGATGATAACATGGCAAAGATGTCACGGGTTTCATCCATCACCCATGTGTGGAGCAGACAAAGCACAATTAATTCATGTTGCATTCAAGTACCAGCTGCTGTGACCAGCAACATGAGCATGAACTCAGAAGAACTCAGTGCACCCTCTTGGTGACGTGAAGTGATTGCACGTTTATTCTTTCATGGGGAAAATGTATCATGAATCTGAGAATGACCATGGTTTCAGTGGAGGTCACCGCTCACCCACCGTTTTATTTACAGATGCACGACAGGCTGAAGTGGCTGTCAGCACTCACTAGACGTTGAACTCTTTATCAGATGTTGTGACAGAGCGTCAGAGAGCTCAATGCAAGCCTGCATCTTGCACAACAGCTGGCTGAGCTCCGATGTACGTATATAAAGGACATGGTTTGTGCTGCACCTCTTTCAACGCTGAGGAGGGAGATGCCCGTTAACAGTGGATCCAGGGGTTACTGACAAGGTGTCTGCATAAATGGCACAAACGCCGGTAAAGGCACGTCCGCCACGAGCCGGCCTCGAGTGGCACCAGTGCGCGGACTCCAGGCTGCAGGATATCCGAGCACCGCTGGAGAGTCTCTGAAAATAGGTCACTGCCCAGTTTGAACTCGAGCGATTTTTTTCACATCGGTGTAGCGCACTCACACCGACGTGGACACACATGACAACACGCACATTACGCAGGACTGACATGCAAGGCGAGGGCTCTTACCTTGCGGGTGGGGGGTGGGGGGGGGGGGGAACGCAGCGGATACAGCCGAGATATCCCCGACTCGGTCTCCCTCTTCCCGGTGCAAACTTCGCACGCAAAGTCCCGTGGCTCAAACAGGCGTCGGCGTCAAGTGACTCCTCGTCAGTGTTTCGCTGTTTTAGACGAGATGTCGCTGTGTCACGTCTTGGGAAGATGTTACCAGGTGTCTGGAGAGGCGGTCCGTTCCCAGACCATTGTCAGGATTATTTCTAAGCATGGGGGGGAAAAAGGGGCTCGAACGCAGCTTATGTGACAGCTGGTTGGGTGAATAAACACTAATCTATGGAGTGACAGCCTCGTGCGTAACCGTGGGGCGACCTATGCTGCATGTTATCGTTCCACTGGGAAAGCCGTCAAAAAGAAGTGTAAAACACCCAGATCCGGAGTCTGAACTGTTCCCACTGTGGAAAAACCAAGAGCCGCTGGTTGCATCAAAAGCGCAGAGGTGATCTCCTGCTCAATTCAATGCGCATCGCTTAATGGCAACGCTGGTCAGAGTGGGGTGGGGGGGGGGGGGGTTCCTAAGGGTGCCCGTGGTTCTCCCGCAGCGCAGACCCCAGGGGTGGCACACGGAGCAGGGTGGATAGGGCGGGTTGGCGGCGGGGTGTGGGGGTAAAGGGAGGAGGATCGTCTCCTTCTTCTCCTTCTTCCTCGGTGCGTTTTTCTCCAGATGCCGAGGTGGAGCTGTTTGCTTTGTTAATTTTTCTCCTCTCAGTTATCCCCCGTGTCTCTCCGGCGTCTTTCTCCCCCCCTCTGAGCGCTCCGGGAGGCGCTGAGCGTTGATGGTAGTCTCCCCCACGACCGTCTGAGGCGCACAGACAGCCGTCCGGAGCCCAGCCAGCCAGCCCGTCAGGACCAGCCCAGAGTCTGCCAGCTCAGCGCATGCTTACTGCTCCGCCCATCATCCACCATGGGCCGTCCCCGGCTCCTCTCCAAACTCTCCCTCTCTCCCTCTCTCTCTCTCCCTCTCTCTCTCTCTCTCTCTCTCTCTCTCTCTCTCTCTCTCTCTCTCTCTCTCTGTCCTCTGGCCATCTCGGTGCCTCAGCTCCCCTCCACCAGCAGGCCTTCTTGAAGGTCTTACCGCCCGTTCTGCTCTGCACTTTCTATCCCTGCAGATCGTTTGACCCTCCAGGGTTGGTGGACTTCTCGGTGGCCACACACCTCTGCCTCAACAGGTTGTCATTGAGAAACAACACCTGCCTTTGATGTCAGGGCCTCAAACCTTCATGGAGTAGTTTACCTGAGGAACTTAGACTTGAAACTTCACATCTCTCAAAACGTTAATTTCATCGCATGGATTTTTAGATATTATCATGTTTCGTTTACTCGATTTTCATTGTTTCTTTTCTCCATTTGTAGTTCATTTAAAATATGTAGTGGTATTTTATTTGCTGTCCTTGATTATGGATGTTGTCATCGCTGTCTTTTTTTTCGATTGTACTTTTTGCATGTTGTCTTTGATGTTTGGTGTTCTTGCTTTTGTTTGTCCTCTTTGTGAACTTTGTAATAGCTGTTTTGAAAGGTTCTTGCCAAATAGTTATTATTATTATCAAGTTTTAGATTATTAAATGTTCAGCCAACCACTGATTTTATTGTAATACCAATGTTTACAAAACAACAAATACAAAATGTCAGCATTATAATGAGATAATCTGAATGAAATCAATTCACTCAAACAATTTCCCCCTTGGATCAATAAACTCAAGTGATCAGCCGATTAGTCGAATAAACGGTCAAAATAAAAATGTATTGCAATAATTCTGATGATCAAATAATCTCTAGGTAATATTTATTAAGTTATTTAACATATTTGGGTTTTGGGTTCAGTGTTGCATCATTGTCATCGGCGTGAGTTTTTTCTGTTCTGTTTTATGTAAGTAAAAGCAACATGTGGTATTGAGGCCCATGATTATTAAAAATATATATATATCGACAGCTCAGGATTGCATTTTATTTATTGAATTTCTCTTTTGCAGGTTCATGGATGAATTTAATGCACTTTACACCTTTTATTATGATGAGCAGTGACAGGGTCCAGTTTTTCAGGACTACAGTAATCATATTGGCCTCAGCTGTTTTGGTTGGAAAGAAAACTTGTATCATTGTCTGGGCTACAATATTAAGACTTTAAGATTTATGTCCATGAAAGTGTGAATATTTCAACGAACAGTAAAACAACCAACCTGTCGAGGCAGATGGCCACAAACAATGAGTCTGGTTCAACCAGATGTTTCTTAAGAGGGAGTTTTTTTCTGTTCAAAGTGCTCGTTGTGGGAACTGCTGGGTTCCTCGAGATTTTTTAACATCTCAACCTTACTATTTAAAAAGCCTTGTGAATCATCTGACAATGTATTGTATCTATGTATCATACATAGATACTATGTATCATACATTTGGCACTACACAAATAAAAATTTAATGAAAATATTAGTGGCAATTTAAACTGGCAACATCAACAAATATGCAGCAGATTCTTATCTTCTATGTCACATTGCATATTTTATCTCCCTTTGTAATTCCACGGACTAAGTCGGTGTGTGTGTTCATTCTCACACATAAGATGAGATCAGATAATAAGTCCTTTATTAGTCCCACAATGGGGAGATATGCAGTATTACAGCAGCAAGAGTCAAAATAAGCATCAGTAAGTACAAAAATATATTAAAATGTGGATGGACTTAAACTAATATATGCAATATAAAGAGGGGAGAAATATGTACAGTGTGAGAATATATACACTGAATGGATTGCACCGCTGATATTGTACTGAGAATAATATTTGCGACTTGAATAATATCGTGTCTGACGTGGTTTCAACTTAAGAAGGGGATTTTGCTGTGAACAGCTGAGGACCAGGCAGAGGTGTGATCAGGGGTAAAATGCTTGACAACTTGTAGCTGCTCCAATGAGGCCGAACAACTGATGAGCACTTCGAGATGAAACCAATTGCAATTCTGTCCACAACATCTCATCCTCCTGTTGTAGGCTGGCTCTGCTACACCCAAAATGGTGAGCTGAGTGTGTGTGTGTGTGTGTGTGTGTGTGTGTGTGTGTGTGTGTCCCTAAAAGCCCTCCCTGGTGCGCTGTTGCTGTGCAGCTCCGCCAACTCGTCAGCTGATCCCTCTTGTTCGCTTATCGCAGCTGTTGGAGTATCCGCCCCTTTATTCGACACAACATCGAAAGATGCAATGCACATTTTAATTACAGCGGAAAGAAGTGGTTTTTATGAATGATTTGTTCACATCTCATATGACGTAATCCTTATTGTGCGCAGCATTGCTTTATAATAAAAATATTTTAAATGTGTTATTTTACAGCGTGATAATAAGTGTGTATTTAATGTAACAGTTTAGTGTATTTTAGTGATGAATTCACTGTTCATGTTTTGCTGTTGCTCACGTTAAACTCGAACATGTGCGCTTTGTCGTCGGCGCAAAATAGTCCTTTGTTTACATGCAGTCCCCCGTCTCTGCGGAAGGAGGCTTTTGGTAGTGCAGTGTGTGTGCGTGCGTGTGCGTGTGTGTGTGACTCCTACCAGCTGTTTCCCGCCTTGAAAGCCATCCGATCAGCTGCACACACACACACACACACACACGGCCATGCAGAGGGAGAAAGCAGAGGGGAGGGAGGGAGAGAGAGAGGGAGAGAGAGAGAGAGGTAGCGCACCACACACAACGAGGGAACCCCATCAGCTGGAAGTCGAGTAACATTACAACTCTCAGCAGCCTCAAACTACTACATTACACAGACGAGGGGTCCACATCTGCTCCGAGGATTTAACCCGCGTTGGATCCCGGGATTTGTTTCGCCCCGTCCCCCCATCATTTGTCTTTTATTGTACAGAGACTGTTTGCTGTTTTTTTTTTTTTGCGTGAGGAGAGGGGGGGACCAAACTGGCGAGAGGCGAGCATGGAGTATTTCATGGTACCAGCTCAGAAGGTGCCCTCCCTGCAACATTTCAGGAAAACGGAGAAAGAAGTGATCGGGGGTCTCTGCAGGTGCGTACGTGCCCACGCTGCGTGCCGTGTGTATTTGTGTTTATTATCAAGTCATCTGCTCGGAGTACACGCACTTAACAGACGCTGCCGAGGCAACACGCTTGATGCGATCTGTTATTGTGTACACGACCCACTCGCGGGGGAGCTGCGGGCGCTTCTTAACACCCAGCCACCGGGGTTACACTGCGGCGGACCACGTGTGGGCTCCGGCTCGGACCCCCCCGCGGTGTTATTTCGCACGATCGGCCGCGAAATCGATGCATTTTGTGGCTAGCAAACACAAACCACGTGGTTCCGTGCGCACCACGCTGCTCCCTCCGCTCCACGGCGCATATCCCCTGCTCCGTTTGTCCTCAAATTATCCCCCTTGGGTCGCCCACGGGCGCCGTGGGCCGCGTAGGGAAGGCACGTGTAACACGAGCGGGTGTCACACGGTGCGAAAGGGTCTATTTCGGACGCACAACGTCGCGGGGGGGGGGGACTGCGCGAGTTGGCTCCGAGCGATCCGAAGTTATTGTGGGTAGTGCGGCCATGCTTTGGGGCTCGAGCTAAATGCGATTGGCGGCGGGGGGGGGGTCTGGAGTGGGTTTGCCGTGCACCGCACTTTCTTTTCGATCGCTGCCAACGTGGAAACCACATTGTATCTGAACATCGGCCCCCTACTCGACGCGGCGCTGGTTTTACTGGTGTTTCTGTGCGTCTGGATCGCGCCTCCACTGCGTCTTTTCGCCCCGCACCTCTGCCATGCTGCCTGCCGCATTGTTGTAATGGCGGAGGAGAGTCTGGCTGCTCCGGAGCACGGCGGCGGAGGGAGCTCGTTTTGGGGGGGGGGGGCTTTTAAAAACAACCCCCCCCCCCCACCACCACCGTGCGTCGGGTGAAGGGACATGTTAGCTTTCGTGTAGAGGAAAGATAATTAATGGCGGTGTTATTAATAAGGGGGTGTGTATGTGTGTGTGTCGCTGAAGGCCTCGTATATACGTCCGCAGCCCTGTTTGGAGAGGGAGGCGGAGGGATCTGCTGCTGCTCGTAGTGACGCTGGCAGTCTGGGAAATGTAGTCCCTCCCCTCTTTTTTATTTTATTTGTTTATTTTTTTTAAATCCTTGCTTTACGACATTAGAATTGACTTCAACAGAAATTGCATTTGAATTTCGCAGTTTGTTTCCCATAACGAAATGATAAAATAAGCCTTGAATCCAAATCTTATGTCCTGAATGCACCACATCCCATATAATAAATCTGAATGCGTCTTAATAATAAAAACGGATTGCTTGCATTATACTTCCATTCCCATAAATAAATGATAACATGATCGTTTACTTAAAATCTTTATTAAACACCCGAGATTATTATTGAATATCAAATATACAGCAATTTAAGGCAAGAGGAAGCTGCTTCCCACAGTGGAGAGGATGGGTGCCCATTAAATATTTGCCATTTTGGCTTGAAAATGTACTTTTCACCAATAAGTTCAGCTCTGTTCTGATGGCTCATTGTTCAACTCTTGTTTAAAGCTTTAGCCCACCCCTCACTGGGACCCGGGCTGTTCCTCTGTTCTGGTTTGTGTTTGTGTGATATGGTGAGTCCGGGCCCAGTTGGTCATGTTTGGATGTTTTGGCAGTGGATGGGTTTGCTGAATGTGCCGCTGCAGCGTCGGTGTGTATTTGTCTGACCGTGTGTCCAGACACACACACACACACACACACACACACACACTTCCCTCTCATCTGTGTCTGCACAATTGTTCCCAGTGTTTGTACTGTGGCAGCTGAGTCAGTACAGATAAGAGCTTTGGCCGGAGAGGGTCCCAGAGATACTGAGCTCGATACAAAGGATGTCAAAGGAAGCTCGTCTTGAATTTCCGCTCGGTGTATAGTAAATAGTGGCTTTTCCTCACAGTTTGAGGGTGGTAATATTAACTATCGACTTGCTGTTCTAATTAACGGTCACGTGGAGTTAACAGCAAAGCCACCTGATGCCTTTTTAGCACATGTGGCACATAACAGGTATATTGTGAAAGGTAATGATTTACAAATTTGTTTACCATGTTTACCTCACTGTGACATCAATTGGTTTTTTTTGTGGGGGGGATTATTTCTTGGGTATACTGTAAAGCACTTCAAACTGGAAGGCAAAAAACGCTAAGATGTCCGATGACAGCAGCCTTGCAGACGGTGCATTTTCCAGTCGAGGAGGATTAGGTTGACATGCAGGCCAGTGCTTAGAATTTGTTTGCCAACTTCGCTACTAATATTTATCTCCGTCTCCTCGGCTTTGGAAAGCAGCAACTTTCAAACGCATCCGCTGGGGGTTGACTGTGATGATTCTGAGAAGTGAAGGAAACTACTAAATGTATTAGCAGGGAAAAAGAGACAACGTGTTCACCCCTGTCTGTCTGTTTGTTTGTGAGCAATATAACATAAAAACAACGGAACAGATTTCCACAAATCTATGAGCGTGTGAAATCGAGTGCAGCTTCACTGAATGTAAGGGGACTGTTGGGTCTTGGTGGAGGTATGCGCTTTACGTCTAATTGTCCCTCGTCATTCTCCCTTCTCCCCCAGTCTGGCCAACATTCCTCTGACCCCAGAAACAGCCCGGGACCAAGAGAGGCGAATCCGCAGAGAGATCGCCAACAGCAACGAGCGTCGGCGTATGCAGAGCATCAACGCTGGCTTCCAGTCACTTAAAACACTCATCCCACACAGTGATGGAGAGAAGCTCAGCAAGGTGAGTCACAAAGGCAGACCTGAATTGGATGATGAGCTAGATGTTGCTGTGGAGGGTCTCACCTCACCTCCATCACAGTTCTGTAACATAAGTCCTCTTGTCTTTTCCTGCCAGGCTGCCATCCTGCAACAGACAGCAGACTACATTTTCACTTTGGAGCAGGAGAAGACGCGGCTATTGCAGCAGAACAGTCAGCTCAAGCGAATCATTCAAGTAAAGCATCGCCGTGCCAAACCTTGAATTGTTTACAAAGCTGTTTCGAGGCTTTTCAGTCTCCTTGCACAGCAGGCTTTTTTGTATTCATCTCACAATGATTACTCTCATCGCTCTCCCCAGGAGTTAAGTGGTTCTTCCCCAAAGAGGAGGCGTGCAGAGGAGAAGGATGAAGGGATCGGCTCGCCAGACATCCTGGAGGAGGAGAAGACCGAGGACTTGAGGAGGGAGATGATCGAGCTGCGGCAGCAGCTGGAGAAAGAGCGGTCCGTCCGGATGTTGCTGGAAGATCAGGTAAGGGATGACTTGTAATGTAATAAAAAATAAAAAAGCCTGAAGCTACTGTGTATCCAGACAAACCTGGATATTGTTTAGGGACATTCAAGTGAACCTTTTATCTCCTGCTCTGTTTGTCAGATGCGTTCCCTGGATGAACAGATGTACCCAGAGACACTTAAGGCGATCGCCCAGCAGGTCCAGGAGCGGCAGGCCCAAACACAGAGCCTCGTTCATCAGCACAAGCAGCTGGAGAGGGACCTCACTCCAGCCCACAGCCCACAGGTTGGAAAACCTTTTCATATGATTCTGACTCAAACTTAAACAGAATTATCCCTCTGCTGACACATTTCTGTTTTTTGTAATTGGGAAACTTCCCAGAGTCCAGTGCACCTGATCCATGCTTAAAGAGATTATTATAGATTATATATAATATAATAAGGATCCTTGTCTGTTCTAACACATTTTAACCGATTTGACAGTTTACTAAACTAATTTTAGTTTAAGTTAGATTACTCTCTCATATAAATTAGATTTTTATTTGTTCTTCCATTTCATTACCCAATATATAGAATTATTTGTTTTTGTCTTCTGATGTCCCTTTCCTTTTTTAATTTTCCCCAGCATATTTCGATATTTGGTTTATTTTGTTGAGGGCTCATTATTCTTAATTCATCAAGTGGCTGCAACCAAAGTACACCTCCCTCTCCTGTGTGTGTGTAGCCATAATATTTGATGGACATATAAAAGCATATCATAGGTTTCATACTGACACGTTCACACAAGCTGTCAACAGCTCAGACACATTTACAGTGTGTTTTTAAATGAGCAGCCCGCACATCTTTCATCCCGTCTCGTGTCCCCGACAGCCACAGTATCCTTTTTCTGCTGGGCTAACTGAACTGAACATGATGCCGAATCAATCTGCATGCACAGGCTGCCCCTCCACAGCTGGTGGCAGCCAGGCACTGATAGTGGCAGACGATTTGATGGTTGATACGCACTGGATTAGTCATGTGACACTTTGTAACTCCCCAAGCAGAGTTATATGACCTCAAATCAATATCGGTGATATTTGATGGAAGTTGCCTCACTTACAACAAATTCCAGGGAATAAAATACAATTTCATTCAAATATATCTCATGCACTGTTATCATGACTGCTCTAAATTTTACGAAGGGATACAGTGACGCAAAAGCATCATGTTGCCTACAAAAATAAGAGACTGCCATCTTCTGTTCACTGTACATCAAAGTACGACCAGTTTCTTTTATCTGGTGTTTTAGGTCCAGACAACATTTGGGCGAATCACTAGTAACAGCTATCTGCTCATGTATGCAGTTAAATTAAATCTTCTGAAGACTAAGGTATAATAATAGATTCCTTCCTCCAGATGTTGGCACCGGCGACCCCTCCTGCACCCACACACCATGCCACGGTCATCGTCCCCGCACCGGTCCAAACTCCCCAACCCCATCATGTCACCGTGGTAACCATGGGCCCTGCATCAGTCATCAACACAGTGTCCACATCTCGACACAACCTGGACACCATTGTTCAAGTAAGACCAAAATGGAAGGAGGTCAGAAGGATTTCTTGGTGGAATGTTTTTTGTAGCTCTGAACACTAGAGGGTGCTGTTGTCACTCAAATCTCTCATCTCCCTCCGCCTCTCTCCAGGCAATCCAGCACATCGAGGGCACCCAGGGGAAGGGTTCTGTCGGCGAGGAAGAGCAGCGCAGGGCAGTCATCGTCACTTCAGGTCGCGTACTCTCCGACGCGGCGGGCTCAGACACGGCCTCGAACAGTGACGGGCCGGACGACTGCTCGCTGCCCTGAGTTCGTCACCTGGTTTCTCTCCCGCCGTACAAGCAAACACAGAAAAGGCCCAAGCAGACCAGGGCTACGGGAGGCTTCAAACCCACAGCGCTCTTGTTCAGTGGACATTAATAGGGCTGGTAGACAGATTGAAGCACTCGTCTTTTTTTTTTTTTCTTTCCTCCTTTTACTACGCACTCTTAACATGTTGTACCGTGATAGGCAGCCCAAATAGGTTTTCACTTATACATGCAGTCTCTTCTGCATCTGTTCTCTGCTTATCTCTAGGCCCCTGCTATCTCACTCATATCTGTTCATTAATCTGTAGAAAGGTTACGATAGCAACCATTTCACTGACTGATCCATAAATGCTCTGTCACACGGGATATGAGAATTTCAAATGTCTGTGAAATGGCTCCATTAACCACTGGGGCTGTCGTCCTTGATTTGGTGCTGAAGCCCCGTGACTGACCCGCTAAACAGCCGTTTGGCGTCTCCGCCACCCGACACCAGAGCATTTTTTGTAAAGACTGACATCCTTTTAATTATATGTCTCATCCCGACCCATCTGAGCTGTTCGACGAGACACTGAACTCGCAAGACAGTCTCAACTTCACATGTTCCCGGGGCTTCTAGATGAAACATTAGGTCACGTTACTCTTGTGAAGTCTACTTTTGTCATGTTTTGTTTCTCTGAGGCTCCAACAACCAGCACGTTAAAGCGATTGTACTGGAAAAACACACACACACAAAAAAAAAAAAAAGGCACCACGTTGGCAGGAATTAAAAAGCTGTCGTCAAGGGTGGTTTGGTGCTCACAGGAAATGAAATAAGCTCGGGAGGAGAGAGTGCACTTATGGTTCACAACTCTATTTGTTCTTTTTGTTTGTCTGTTACCTTTTTTACTGGGCTGGGTTCCTAGTAATCCCACATATGTATTTGGCTTGTTTTTCTTTTTACTCATGGCCTGATATATAAAAGAAAAAGAAAGAAGAAAGTGCTTTGACATTTCTTGACACCTTCCCTTGTTGAACAGAACAGCACCTGGCTTGTTAAATAAGCTAATCTGTGGACACTCTGTAGTGATTTCCACTGGTGTGTGTGTCCCTTTTTTAAGCGTCTTTGAATCAGCAGAGGCGTCGGTGGTTCCCCAGACTCTGGCAGTCTGCAACAGCGCCACTCACTTCTGCCTTGAAATTAAGCCACACATGTATGTGTGCACAACACTGACACAAACGACTGACATACAATCACGTGTTTGCTAAATCTTAAGGGCTGCTTTTATTCAGCCCCTAACAGTGTAGCGTCTTGTCCAGATGTTCTATCAAAGCGGAGTATGCTACAAACACGAGGAAAAAGCCCAGTGAAACAGTTTGAATGTGCTGTGGAGTCGACTGGGTAGACCACACATGCTCTATGCATTTCCTTTAATAGATCATTTGTTCTTTTGCTTGATCTAGTGTACTGCACTATTCACATGTTTCATCTTAGTTCTTTATTTTTCTAAACGTGTTGTTTTGCCTGGAACAGAAAGGTCGACATTGAGACGTAGCTGAGAGGCAACAGCTTGCCTTACTAACAGCAGGTGCTCGGTGCGGCGAGGCACTGTGTGAATCCAGCCTTAACAGAACCCTGGGGTCGGAACACTTGATCAGCGTCGCTCGGTGGCCGCTGGAATCCCTCTGGTTGTCACTTTGCCTTTTCAAACAGGCATGTTTGACTCCCAGGGTGCGTTAGCTTACATATATTCCAAGTTATTTTTGTCTATTTCGCTTATGTATGTTTTTTTTTATTATTTCTGCCTCAAAAATAGACAGGTTGCTGGTATACTAATTACAGTCAAGTGCTCCTGATAATTCTTTCGGTTAAGTATTCAAACTTGATGTGAATACTGACTGCTGGTAGTGTTCGTGTGTAGATTTGAAGCTGTTCTGGCCCCTTTGTGTGCACTATTATTATCAGATGTGTGGAAAAAAGAATTTCCACAAAGAAATGTTGACATTCCATAAAACTAAACTCAGTTTTTTCCCCAACAGGTTAAATTTCAAATGTCAAACCTGGTATATGTAGAGATTAGTCACATTGCGGGCTTTTGACACATCACTGCTATTTAGTGACAAACTCACTATTTGCATCTCCTGCATCAGTGCAGAGAGGAAGCGTGGGATCGCTTGACAGATGATGCGTTCAAGTGACACCTCTCTCTATCGTGACTTATGTCATGGAACTGCCCTTTAAGGAAATGTTGATGTCAGCTCCTCTGAAATGAGTGAGGCGTCTGTCAGATTGAATCATGGGACATTTTCCCAGTACTTATTGTATCCAGGGGATTCCTGGATGTTGAAAATACAGTTTGCATGCTCTGCTTTTTGTAGAGCCCTTTTCTTTTCTCTCTCTCTCTCTTTTTTTTTTTTTTTTTTTTTAACAGTTATCTACATTTGATCATCTTCTGCTGAATCACAGAATAGTTTTTATCTCCATCTGTGTTTTGCACTCTTTTCTCTGTGTCTTAGGAAATGTTACGTGGACATATCAGATTGTCAGATGAGCGTTGTGGGCCGTGGGATCATTAAATGGCGTCATGATTACAAAGCACTTACTGTACTATACTGGAGTCCGCCTCTTTATGTTGTAAAAAGAGGCATCTCCTCAGCTGAAGCTCTTGAGGTAAAGAATAAAAAACCGCACAGCTGTGTATCCCCCCCCCCCCTCCATGTCCAGTCCTGCGACATCTCGTCCCGTTTGCCCCTCAACTCTTTATTTTTGTTCTTTTGCGATCTGTTATGCCGTCTCTGTTTTCCTGTTGTCGATATCTCTTGTCTCCCTTCACATATTGCAGCTCCCTCCTCTCCTTCTCTGTTCTCTGTACCTTTTTAAAAAAAATTTTGTTAGACCTGTCAATGCATATGGTCATCAAGAAGCTTTTGTTGTTGTTTTTTTTAAGAGAAAATGTTTTGGGGATAAAGAGGCTTGTGCCTTTGTAAAGACAGAATAATAAAGTTTGTACTTTGTTTTATACACATTGGTTTCTACGTGTGAATTTTGTCTGTTCCGATCAAGTGTTGATTCTTGCTTGTATGTTATTATATCATGGATAATGACATAACCAGCTGAAGTTGTGGTTGGCTGTCACTGAAGCTGCACAGTTGATGCACAAGTGTCTATTCCTGATTGGCGGACACGATTTTAAAGCCCCCTCCCCAGTTCTGCAGCTCATTGCTAAATTAAGATCGACCAACTCCTCCGTGACAGTAAAAACGTTCGCCGTGGACAGTGTGTGGCATCTCCTGCTGTCTCCCCCTGACATGTTCACACCCTCACGCTTCTTCAAAAATACCTTGAATGGTTTGGTTTCCAGTGAGGCTCGATCAGTCCTCTTTTTTTTTATTTATCACAGCGATGTGAGCCGGGCTGTTTCATAAGTAAAAAGAGTCCAATGCCACAACAGTCGTGGATATGATAACTGTGGAGTTCATTTAGGACAGTTAGTTAGGGATAGAAGTGACATCATGCAATGAAAGAATAGTTGTGACAAGCGAATGTAGACAGACATTCAAAGCTCCCCCCTAGAATACATCGATAAAGACAGAAGGATGCTGCACCATATTCATACAGTTTACACTGCGCTCATAAGATATTACTGATTCTTCCCTTTATACAAACAACAGCACTACTTATGATGATTACATATTAATGTGACGATGATGCTACTAGGATTTGGTGAGTAAAAGCGAAAGGTAAATGTGGGGGTAAAACTGCCGCAGCAACAGCGACATTTGGTCAAACATTGTGAGTTGTCCTATAACAGTTAACACGAGAAAACCTTGTTTATATGTGTGTGTTTGATGTTTCAGGCTCTAATTGATCAAAATGTGATGTCCATACTTCCTCACGACAGCTGCAAAAACTGAAAAGGACACATTTCTTAGCTGGAGCTTGAAAACACTGAAATGAACTTTCACGTTCTTGAACTAATTAGCTCGAGGCTTCATCGTTTTTTTTTACATGCTGCTATTTTCCAGAGACAGCTGCATCAACGCTGCAGCAGACAACTTGAAGGCACAACTTGATCCCAGTGTCGGCCATCTGCAGTTAACAAAGAATCAATGTTCACTAGAGTTCATAATCGCTCATCAAATGCACAGATTTGCTCTTAACCAAATCACCATGCCGCTCGAGCAGATCCCACCACCAGTGAAGTTCCTCAGGATTAAGGCAGTTTCATGCTTTCGAAATGAACATGCTCCATTGTTTGGACACACCTCCTGAGTCATTCGGGATGGACATGCTTGAATAAGAACCTCCTGCCATATTTGGGGATTAATTTCCAGTTGAGATGTTGATTCCCGAGGAATTGTGAGATTTCGTTCACCACAGTGTGTCTGCTCGGGTGTGATAAAGCAGTAATCCGCCCGTGTTCAGCCGTGTTAGGGATTCTAGGTTGACTCAGGGGTCTTTATGTTCCAGACATACCCTCTCCTCGCCTCTCATCCCTTACTCGCTTGCACACAGTCTTCCTGGTGATGACTTTGCCAACATGGCAGCATTGTGCCTTCCCTCTGGAGCAAGGGTTTGACAGCTCGCTGCAAATCCCACGCCCTCGTTCACTTGAATCACATTTAGTTTGTGGAGAGGAGGCTGTGATTTTGTGACAGTGAGAAGGTGAGTGATTCAACACTGAAAGATCTCTGTGCACTGCGATGCTGAGGCCCCCACTGTGACCTCTCTAAAACAGGAGAGCCAGCTGCTTGCACACGTACAGCGTCCCTGTTGCATGCGATGACTCCTCCAACACCTCGGACACACGGCTCTGAGCCTGCCGTACCGGCCGGCCCTCTCTTTGCCCCGCCTCTCCTCTCTGCGTGCCCTTTAACCTTCCTGCCTTGGTATATATAGTCTGTGTGACTATCGGAGTTCTCCTGGCAGCCATCATGAAGGGTACAGTCTCGATCTGCTGTCTCCTCTCCCTGCTGCTTTTGCAGGCCACAGCAGGTAAGAGGCACTTGGGTGAAGTATCCAGCAGTTTATTTTGTAAAATGGTGCTCTGAGGGCACGAGATATGTTTGTGCTGCTAATGAATGAAACGCTGACATGATGTAAGTCTATTGGTTCAATGAACGTGCTGTGGGGGTACTTGATTGCTCTGTTGGCTTGATCATACAAACAACAGTTACGATTCAGAGGGGGATGTTCAGTTGTGATTCAGGCTGTTGAAATAATAAGGACTGAGCTGACCCAAAGTAGCACAGGCAGATTCTTAAATCGGCTGTGGAGGCGGCTTAGTCAGAAATGGTGCTGACTGCTGGAGGCAGAGCACAGAGGGACAGTGACAGTTATGGGGACACCAGCTGAGGATAGACACAGACAGCGACAGGGAGACTATTTAAAATCTTTCCCAGTTTATAATTAAACCGTTGCCACCCAATACAAAATGATGGATTTAACTTGCTCCCTCTTAAATCCACAAAAAACACACACAACGCTTAAGTGGATAATATTTTTAATGTCTGAACAAGTGACTTTATTCTCATTTTGGTGAGTTTCCGATGGGAGATCAGTTGAGGATTATTCAAGCTAGAGTTCAGCCTCTTCTGCGACAGCATGTCAGCTGTCCTAATGCATGAGACCAGCTGATGGAAAGTCCTAGTCAATCAAGGAAGGCCAATCTGGAGCTTCATTGTAGCTTTTCCCCATTCATTGGTTTAGTCTCCTTTTGAATTTCATCCTCTTACGGAAGAGTTGCTTCAGGTCCGTGATGATAATCCATTGTATCATCAAGTACAGGGATCCCGCAATAAATATGATATACAGGGAACCCATGTTGACTGGCATACTGACCACAGCTTCTCTCTGACCGGTCATTCTGAAATTGTGGCCTGCGCTGTGGTTCTGGACGGGAATCGTTTAGCATTACCCTTGTCTGTCACCCTTGTCTGTCCTTGGGGGTGGTGTTCAGCTCCACAACCCGAGGCCAAGCCTCCATATTCCAGGCTGCTGTCAGGAGTCTAAGATTGGAAGGCCTCCTGAAACCCAACACTGTCCACTACAGTACCTCCCTCCATTTGACTCCCCTTCCCTCCTGACTCCTCACCCCTCTCAGCCCCATGCGTCCCTTTGGATATGCTGCACAGCTGCTGCCACTCTGCACTGTCACAATCGCAATTTATTCCCAGCAGTTGCCCTTATAGGGACATGCATTCTCCAGGCAGGAGGGGCCGGGCTGTGGCTGCAACTTATGGCTTTTACAGACCCCTTCTGCAGGCCCATGCAGGTGACTTTTGGTGGCCTCAGTCTTCAAATCTTTCGTGCATTATGTTTTCAGATTACACCTGTAAGTAATGAGAAACGTGAACTCTTTGCCACTCAGTGTGTAATTATTTGGGTTATTAATTCCTTCGATCTAATTCTGCACTGCAGAGGGAGCAGAAAGGGTAATCTCCTTCTAAAGGAATGTGAAATTGATTTGCTATTGGTTCATCAAAGGTTGTCCAACTGCCCTGGGCAGGGCAGATCTCTAGTCCTAAGGCAGGGATGTTAACACTGGACATTACACCGTTGTTTTATAGATTCTCTCAATACTTAAAAAAGATGAAAGCAGCAGCAGAGCAGTGTCACGATAATATGTGATGTTGTGAAATCTTACACTCACAACTGTCTCGTGCCTCTCCTTCAAAATATGGACTAAAGCCAGTTCATTATGTTACAGTAAATACTTTTAAAATATACATTACATTATTATTATTGCAACACCAAATGAATGTCACACACAATACTGCTCTCTTAAGTAGTCTGAACTTTGCAATGGTGATAGTCAAATTCCTTGATATTTGAACAAATAAAACTTGGTGTTACAGTAGACCATTTTGTTGCCTTGCAATTAATCCTGTAACAATAAAAGTGGCATCAGAAGAGGCCGATTTAACGTTAACTGTCGGCTAAACCTGCTTAGCAAGCTAGCTATGCTGACAATGCTAACGGGCTAAAGTCAGCTAGCAATTCAGCTAAGTAATTAGCTCACTAATTGGTACTTTGACCAGAAAATGCAGACTTAAAAATCAATCACTATATGTGATCTGTAACCATATTCTGAAAAGTGTAACAGTTACTTATGGTAATATCTGTCTGTATTCCATTACTCCGCAACACTGTTAATGCTTTGAGTGTATCTGAGTGAACGCACCTGGAATGTGCCAGAAGTTCTTGTTTTGGATAGTTCACCTGGGTCTGCCATTCCCTGCATTTCACTACCTTCATGCATTGAATAGCTTCCACTTTCTGGTGTGAACGGGTGTTTTACAAGCAGCCCGGCTTCACTTCCAGTGTGTTACATGGGTGCAATGGTAAACATGGGTCACTATAGTAACTATATGGTTATTATAAGGTTGCTAGAAACCCTACACTAAAATGGGGTTGTGAAAATGACTCTGAGCTGTGCTCAGTGTCTAATGTCATACATGGGGTTTGAGATTGAAAGGGGCTTCAGGCAACTTCTAATCCAATATAAAAATATCTTCAGTGCAAATGTAATTACGGCAATTTGCTACAATGCACACAGAAAAGTGTGAAAACTGTGAACTTTCATAGCTATATGCAATATATTTAGTTTTGGATATAGAAATATCTCACAGCCCTACAGGGCCTTAATTAGTTCTTCACACCAGTGTGTTTATACTGAGTGGTAATACTAACCATCGTTAATGCAGTAAAAACATCTTTGGCCTCCTGACTTTGTAGGAGGGGAGACATGGAAAGTTAAAGGCGCACTGTCACCACATGAACCCCTGTGATGGCATGTGGCATGTCTGGGACACCCCTCTGATGGTCGTAGTAGAGGGGACACGCCAGTCATCCTCAACTGCCATACTACGCACCGCTGCTTAAGACAAGCCCCCCCCCTAGTTCCAAGGGCACCTGATGTCCTTTTCCTAGCTTTCAAACAGGAGAGCAGGGATAGAGGCACCAGATCAACACCTCAGCACAAAGTACCTTTGCCCTTGGGCCTTTCTTTGAGCCTGACGTCACTCCACTTCATCTCTAGCTGTCAGTGGAGGATGTAGAATCTGGACATGGCTCACATAAGATGGTCTGAAAGGGCCAGTGATGGAATCAGTGTTGATTTCTTTACTGTCAAACTAAATGCACCAGAACGGTGCCTAGTTTGAAAGTGATGCAGACAAAAAGAAGACTGAATTATACTTTTGCTTGAGCTGCATTTCTTTTGTAGAATTCTGGAGAAAACCCCAACACACTGGCGAGTATCAGTCTTATATGTGAAACTTACATTAGTGCTCCTGGTACAGTAGCTCTCTCTTAGTTCATCTGTATATTACACAGTCAGCTCTGTGTGATGTGGATGTCTATGAGTCTCCAGACTGACTAACAGTCAAAGCCTTAAAATAGGAGGCAGCATGCTGCCCCCACCTCTGTCCATTTTCTGACCCATTGTGGGGCTATTCCTGACTATGGGGGAGTAGTAGTTCCACAAACTGTTGCACCTGTTGCCATCTGTGGCCTCTTCTCACCACACCCTGCACATGCTCTGCTGACTCTTCTCATACCTCTCACCCTTTCTGGAGGATAATAATGGGCCCTTTGGGGGGGGGGGGGTATGCATTCATCATTTATTTAGATTTGATTTGGTTTAGTTTTTGTAGAAATGGACGTGATGTCCTGATGAAGTTGGCTTATGTTAATGCCGTTATTTAAGAATCTTGTCCAGCCCATTTCAATATGAATGCATTTGATGCCTCTCCACAGATCTTTCCAGTGGAACCCCTTGGCCTTCAGTTAAGGTTGCCTCAATCCCCCCGTGCTCAGGATAAATCCTCTGACTGGGGAGTTCCAGGCCCGCTGCCCTCATCATGTTCAGTTTAATTCAATTTACCTTCACTGTGCTGCAAGAAGAACATGATCCTGGGGCTTTACACAGATACCTAATATACTGCAGATACATTCCAGCACACACATATACCTGCATGAGAACATAATATCTGGGGTATTCCTCGGCTGTATGCTTTGAGTGAAAAAAATTCTACTTCTAATATTACATATTTTTAATTCAGAATCATCACTACTTCGATACTTGTTGAGGTTTGTGCCGATTCTTCGCTAATTGTAAAATCATGCCAGTTTGTGCACATCACCTCAGAGTTTTGGTATGTCTTTGTGCATGTATTAATCCATGTATTGAAATTCAAATATCTGTGTGAGTAAACCAGAGGAGAGTCTTTAAAGAGCACCATATGAGTTTTGCACTTGCAGCTGTTGATTGTTTCTCATGTTGGAATAGCCTCCATGTTAGAATCTAAAGTTGAGGCATGACTTACCCCACCGCTGAGGCCGTGATAGGCTTAAATCGGCAACATTCCTGCTGGATGTGCCGATGCCGACAGAATGTTTCTCCAAACTGAGGGAGGGTTGTGTGGCAACGGGCTCAGTTAGGACACATGGTCCTGGGCGCAGATGTCTGGGGTTCAACTCCTGTGGCGCCTGCAGGGTTAATTTGGAGCACTGATGCAAGGCTCGCCGTCCGCAGGCAACACTACCTCTCTGATCTTTGCAGAGTTCTGTCCCGGGGGCCTCCATCAGGGATTGACTGGATTGGAAGGTGTTAACAAGTTCACAGCAGTTAAGGCCCACTCAAGAGGCCAGTGTTAAAAGACACGACTCTTCTGACTGATGAGTCAAGTTACAGGAGCTTGATGAAGCTTTGTGTGCTGCATGGAAAAGACCAGTCCATTGAGAAGATATAGATTATATTCTTAAAACTTTAGTCTCCAAGTCGAGTCATCTGACCGGAGACTTCTCTCCCTTTCTTTTCCTCCTCTTCCTCTTGTAATTGATTGCATCCTGTGTCAAATCTTTGCCCACTGAGATGTGCAGCCAACCCATGCTGAGTGTCAGATTTGCTAAAAGGCACAGATTGTGTTACAAGGGGTTGTGGCTTTCTGTTACCTCTGCAGGTCAACAGCTGCTCTGCAATCAGCTGACCGGACTGCGACTTATAACGTCTTCATTGCTTTTAAGTTTATTTTCCAATTTGAACTGCTTCATTGCACATTTCTCTAAGTAGACTTATACAACCGAAAAATGTAAAATGTAAAAAAGAATAACTCCCTTTTACTCTGGCCTTATTCTGACAGTCCTTGCTGATTTGTCTGGGAAGTGTCTGTATAAAACAAAACACAACACGTAGCCTATTATATATCCAAAACATGGTGTCACACATCGATACTTTATAAATTTAGATCCTTTTAGGCACTGCAGCATTGCTCATACCCTTCTTTTATTTTGGCTGCTAACCTTTTGGTTTCTCTTGTTCTTGCACCGTGCTGGAAGCGACATTACACAGGTTTATTTTTAGCAGGTTGACTTGGGGAGAATCATCAGTGACGCGTTGTTCCTCCGGCAAAGGACCAACTGTTGTGTGTCTCAGTTGAAGACTTGGCAATACAATATATTGAAGTGTGTGTGAAAGAGTGGGACCTACAGATTGTTTAAAACACACGTGGGTTATCCATATAAACACATTTTCTTCAGGCTTGTCATTTGATGCATCGTTGTTTTCAGGCCAATGCGACCTTACATTCTGACTCTTGGACAGAAACCCTAGAAGTCACTGACCACATGGCTAGTGGGTGTACTCCAGGTTACGTTTCAGGATTCTCATATTGATATACAAGCTGGGTTTCAATTCAGGGGTCGCCTCCTTCGTGGGCCACATAGACTGGAAAGGCTGAACTGAAATGAGACGGCCCGGATATCCCTCATCAGCGTTACGAGTCCCGTCCTTGTTGCTGTTGCGTAGCCACAGAGCTGAAGTTGGAAATGTTTTTTACATGCCCCCACCAGGTGCTTATGCTTTACACCAGTCTGCTTTTAATATGTGATGAATATTGCCCAGACATAACCTGGGCTCGGCAGGATCCTTGCCAGTCACCAGCTGAGATCAGAGGGCTGCACCTTGGGCATCAGATCCTCCGTGCGTGTGTCTCTTCATCTGAACACGGCCTATTATTTAGTTAGACCACAGTTGCAATGTTGTTGTTTATTTGGTCAGATTTGTGTGAAGGAGGTCAGGAGATCCTTATTTTATGACGTCCTTTTATTTTTTACGACCAACACAAGGATTTATTTAGAAATATTCTAACTAATATGTTTCCTGTGCCAGTAAATTGAATCTAACTGGGCTGTGTTGACAGAGAGTCTTTATATAACAACACCAGTATTCAGATTATGGCATGTGTCTTACAACTGAATGACTGCAATAAATCACCTCGCAGAAGAAGAATATCCGATTCAATATTCCCCAAACATGCTGTTAACAACCTTCAAACTTCATTACAACTCTATATGGGGAGCGACTGGTACCTTGAGTACTAAGGTCCTTACCTCCACCACCACCATCACTCCAAAGAAGAATAAAGTGCTCATATATGCAGTTCAAAGCCATAGCAGGCATTGTCCGTGTGGGGGGTGTTACAGCGAGGCCTGCTCTGAGGCCAGGGCACACAAGGACACACCTCACAGCGCCATAAGTCTGTGATCGGTGGATGAATATGGAGGAGAAAAGACAGAGGACTGCACATTAGGGTCTCATGTATAATACTGATGGGAACGCTGAGATCTCCACCCAGTCCGTTATGACACTGGGGAAGTCCCTCTCTCTGTGTGTCTCTTCTCTTTGCTGTTGTTATAAGGCCATGGTGATGTCCAACAAATGTCTTTGTGTGTTTATTTCTGGCCCTCGCTTTCTATATTAAGAGCTGATCGTACTAAACAGCTGTGATCTAAGCAATCTGATATGTGGACATGACACAGTGGTGAGCGGATATGTTCTCTTGGATTCACACACACACACACACACACACACTTCAAGTTTGTGCTGTCATACTTCAGGCAAAAGGAAATCTGCAGCATAGCTAGTTGTCATTCTGAAGGTGTGGTATTTACAATGTCAGCAACAAGACAAAGAGATAGGTGGAGGTGAAGACAGAAGAAGAGACAAGGTAGACCCAGAACTCGGAGAGCAATGAATTCAAGGCTCAGTTTGTAAACATTTGATCATGAAATATCGGCTCAAATCCCGATACCGAGATTGATGTGAATCCAGAAATAGCAGTATCACTGGCCTCAGTAGCAAAAGCTGTAGTTTGCACCAGTTCTGGCCACTTCTATTATTCCTTAAACAGTGAAATTAAAGACACACACTTGAAGTTCATTTTTTTTTATTTTTGTGTTTTCACAGAAGAAGAAGATGTTGTCGCCTCCGCCTCTGTTCTCAGAGACAAATCTCACATCGACGAGACTTTGCGGCTTGCAACTGAGGAAAAGTCAGGAGACTATGCAGGTGAGGATCAAGGGTGATTCAATAGATGTGATTTTCTTTTGTGAAGCTTAGTGCTCAGAATGATTAAATGATATATAATCGACAAAGCATGTTGAAGCTGCAGAATGCTGTGATTCCCTTTAATTCCCTTTACAATGATAAAAGATGAACGTGTGAAAGATGTAATGAGGGATTGATGTAGACGTTCCTTCATCTGATGGAGTAATAGGGCAAAAAAGGCCGGGGAACACATCAGCTTGACGATTAAAAAGTATGACACCTACCAATCTGTGCCTCTTCTTTAAAACTTGTTTTTCATCTTCACCTCCAGCGGCTCTGGAGAGGTTGCGGAAGATCTACCACACGGCCATCAAGCCGATGGAGCAGGCCTACAAGTACAACGAGCTGAGGCAGCACGAGATCTCAGGTACCACGGGGGGGAATGGGCTGTGTCTGCTCGGTTCTGTTTGGGTTGCTTTGGTGACTGATGTGTCAACTTGTTTTTCTATACGTCACACACATCACCCTCACACCATTATAGCACAGTAGTGTCTTCACCTGCTTTCTCACTATATTGGGAATAAAAAAATGTACAGCACAAATTATATTATCTTTATGTCTTGGCCACTCCATTGAAAATATTTCTTCCCCTTTTCTTCTATTTCTGATATTTTTGTAACGTCCCTGGTTGATTTTTAAAAGACTCAGCACAGCTCACCTCTGCACACTGAACTCTTCTTTCCCACAATGAAATGAAGCTCGCCCTCTTGTGGCTTCTCAGGCTCAGCAGTCATGCACACATACAACCACCGAAGCCTATAAATGAATACATATTTATTATTTTATTCACCTCATCGCTTTAACACATGCACACCGTCCATTTGCAGATGGACGTGTTTGACACATTAGGTCAAAACCTTCAGAGAAGACCCCCTCACCCATTGTTACACCACCCCTTCCCTGTTGCTTGTAGAAACCTCACTCCCTCACTGAGCTCTCCTCACTCTCATCCACCTCCTGTTCCCTTCACTCCTCTGTGCTCCACCCTCCTTCTCCTGTCCCCCCACCCCCTCAACCCCATCCCCTTGTCTAACAGCCTACCCCGGACGAACCCTGGGTGAATCAGCCGCAGGTGGGTTGCAGGTGGTGGGGCTTACCTGTGCATGGCACTGGCTGAAAGTGCTCAGCCCCTTCCTCCCTCCCCCCCGTCCTTTCCCTTCATTTGTCCATTTGTGATGTAAATACTGCACAGCTCTCTGTGGGTGACACGACCGATACAGAGAGAGCAGCAGTTTCATGTGAATCAAAAGGGATTTGACTCTTTTTTGATTTACTCATTTAAAATTCCCAAAACTGTTTTAAAGAATGAAAAGGGGAGAAATGTCAATTAAAAAAATGTGGTGCCAAAATAAAAGACTTTAAGCTTGGTAGTGTCCAGGCAGCGTATGTACAGTATTTAAACAGCGACTGATTATTAAGTTTAGGGTGTTAAATGTAAAACATGGAGGGGGGTTGCATGTGCAGTTCAGGCTTGTGCAAAGCACACAGGTCTGATGAGGGGACCCTGGTGGGAAAGGGTGGTCAGTGTTCAGCTGAGAGGGAATCGACTTTCTGTCGGAACAGCTAATGGTTTTAAATTCTTTCTTTCTCATTACTTTTCCTCATCATCATTTGAAACCATTCATAAGCCGATAAGCGAACGTTCTTGTTTCCTCCCACCTGGACACCATGTTCCCATCACAACACACACGGCAGCTTGCTATGAGACACACAGACAGTTAGGTTGCTTTGCTGTGTGTCACCTAAACATGGCTGCAGCATCTCAATGATACATTTTTTCCTGCTATTAAACAAGCCTAACCATGTGTTTCTTTGCCTATTTCTTCCTTTGCTATAAAAAGAAAACTTCCTCTGTGCTCTGGATTAAGAGTGAAAGGGCTGAAATGTTTCTTAGAGTCTCTCAATTTTGTATATCATTGTTTACCCAAGGATACATAATGGATGGATCGATTTTCTTTTTATCAAATAAAATATCTTCTTCATAGTTTTTCACATAAAATATGTTATACATTTGAGAGGTTCTTTCTCATGAATTTACCATCCTGTTGAGGTTTTAATCACAGTTTTTTTCTCCCCTTTCAACAGATGGAGAGATTACCTCCAAACCCTTGGTGCTCTTCCTGGGACCCTGGAGCGTAGGAAAGTCTTCCATGATTAATTACCTCCTGGGCTTGAACGACAGCCCCTATCAGCTCTACACAGGTATGTTGCACACAGTGTATTTTTTATTTTAGCATGAAACTGTGTCAAACGTTGTAAACCTGTGTGCTTTAATCCATTAAGAGAGGGAGGTGCCCTAACTGAATGTTACAGAGTTGACTGAGGAGGTCATTTATCGAGTGATCGGACACTATCAGAGGTTTTGGTGAATTCGATTCTTGACGTCAGATGGAGGCTAAACAGTGATTTCTGTTCTTCTATCCAGCCTCTATCTCTTGCTGTCCTTGTTCTTGTTAACGTATCCCTCTGTTTCTCCCGTGGTTTGTTTTCAGGAGCCGAGCCTACTACCTCTGAGTTCACTGTTATTATGCACGGGGAGAAGATCCGCTCCGTTGAGGGTATTGTGATGGCAGCTGACAGCTCTCGCTCTTTCTCGCCCCTGGAGAAATTTGGCCAGAACTTCCTGGAAAAGCTGATTGGCATTGAGATGCCCCACAAGCTGCTGGAGCGTGTGACTTTTGTGGACACGCCGGGAATCATTGAGAACCGCAAGCAGCAGGAGAGAGGTGAAGCAGCGACGTAACACAGTTCAAACGCAAAGCAGATGGGTGCAAGATGTATGATATTTATTTCTCTTCTTCTGCCCAGGCTATCCCTTCAATGATGTTTGCCAGTGGTTCATTGACCGTGCTGACCTGATCTTCGTCGTGTTTGACCCCACCAAGCTGGACGTGGGCCTGGAGCTGGAGATGCTCTTCCGTCAGTTGAAGGGTCGCGAGTCCCAGATCCGCATCATCCTAAACAAGGCTGACAACCTGGCCACCCAGGACTTGATGAGAGTCTACGGAGCACTCTTTTGGAGCTTGGCTCCCCTCATCAATGTGACCGAACCCCCCCGTGTCTACGTCAGCTCCTTTTGGCCATATGACTACGCAGCTGACACCAGTCGCGAGCTCTTCAAGCGAGAGGAAATCTCCCTTCTGGAAGATTTGAACCAGGTGATTGAAAACCGCATGGAGAACAAGATTGCCTTCATCCGCCAGCATGGCATCCGTGTGCGCATCCATGGCCTGCTGGTGGACCGCTATGTCCAGACCTTTAAAGAGAAGATGAGCTACTTCAGCGACCCTGAACTTGTGTTCAAGGAGATTGTGGACGACCCGGACAAGTTCTACATCTTCAAATCCATTCTAGCCAAGACCAACGTCAGCAAGTTCGACCTGCCCAACCGCGACGCCTACCGTGACTTCTTTGGCGTCAACCCAATCACCAACTTCAAACCCTTGTCGGCTCAGTGCTCCTACATAGGAGGCTGTCTGCTGGACAAGATTGAGAAGGCCATCACCAATGAGCTGCCCGCTCTTCTGAGCAGCATTAACTCTGGCAAACAGCCCGGCCTGTCCTCCTGCGAGACAACCGGTTGTGGTGAGAAGCCAAAGAACCGCTACCGGAAGAACTGAGGAACACAAAATAACTTAAGCGGGGGAAGTAAAGGGAGAGGAGGTGAAGAGAAGGGGTCCGGTGGAAGCCAACCCTGCTTTTATCAGAATGCCTGTATTGTTGAGGAGACAGAGGAGAGAGGATTAGTGTTTGTTTTTTTTTCCTCAGGAGAATATGGGGATGTGCATTTAGGCCCTGTGGGAATGAGGAGTGGGAGGGAAGAGTAATTGGTTGATAAGACAACTTAAGGACACAAGTGCTGAAGAAATGAGAACAGGTCACTGATCACTGAGTTTTTGTTGAAACACACGCCCTCCTCTCTCCCTTGCACAATCACAACGGACTGCCTGGGATTTCGGGGGTTGAGGAAGTAAATGATGTGAAGAAAAACAGTGATGGAAAAAAGTACGATCAAATAAAAAATTGAAAATCCTGAGACTTAAAAAGTCAAATACCAGCTCCCTTGTATGTGAATAAAATGGGAAAAGTGGAAACAGTGGAGTTGCAAATTTGTGTTGTAAAATCTTGAGAATTGCATTGCAGGAGGTCAATTCCATTTGCTTCAGAAGGTGATTTTAAAGTAGCCTTTTTTGTGGGTGCTATACAAGGCCTTTGTCTTTGGGTGCTCTTCCAAACTCTTGACATAGATTAACGTTAACGTTGCATGTTCCTCACTTAGCAGATGCATGTATTTTCCCTCTAACAAACTCAACCCTGAACCAGCAAGGCCCTGCGGCGAATAAGGCCTTTTTATTTCTTAGTTTCATTCGCTCACCAGTCTTGGTTGTTGACAACCTGTGAAATGAGCACTGTGATGGAAGCAGAGGTCAGGGTTCAAGGGTCAGAGAGTCTTCAGAGCGGGATGGATCAGTTTCCTTCTGCTTCACTTCTTAACTCCTCTTACTGTTCCTGCGTGTGTCTATAAATTTGCCAGTCTTTGGCAGAAACTCAATAAGGAGTAACTTTTGTCCTTCAATCATAAGCTTCCCAGCGTTTTTTCAGCTGAACGACCATAATAGCGACACATGAGAATGTGTTTGAATTACAGCTCTCTGTATCTATTTCTTTTTGCCATTTCTTTTGCAGGTTAGAAAGATATTTATTGATTTGTTTTCTGTGTAAACTTCCCAAATGGGCATTGAAGCAGGCTGCGTCTGTGTGCTGAACAAACCTTCACTGTAAGATTGTGATAGCGGACCTCTGATAATGTATTTTGTAGAGAAAACAAAAAAGAAACAAAAGGCCACGAGTTGACCCCTGACCTCTGTGGAAAGAAGCATGCTCTAAATACTGATCCCTACGTCTTTGGAGTGACACACGTCATAGCTGCAATTTCTTACGTGAGCCTACCTCAGTGAACTTCCCAGGAGTATGGCACGGCCAAATCGCTCAAAACAGTTTGACAGTTTGTGAAACACACTTATTTAACACGTTTTGAAGCCAGCAAAGTCACTTTTTGGCATCTGATGTTTGTTGGCAACCTGCAGAGACTCCAGGAAGTTTCTTTGCCTGGCAAGAAATATTCAATTACCCAAATTACCAATGTAATGCGTTGAAACTACACTTTCGATGTCAGCAAACAAGATATGATGTATTAATTTGGGAGCTTTAGACGTGCAGGTAGGTGGAATTCAGTTACCATTTGACAGACCCAGGCTAACTGTTTCCCCCTGTTTCAATTCTTTATGCTAAGCTAAGCTAACCAGCTGCTCCGGGCAACATATTTAGAGAAACTTAATATACTGTGACCTGGATGATGGCAAACCTTCACAGATTCAAAGAATTTGAAGTCTACCAAAATGACAAAGCGCTGCTTGAACTCTCAAGTCAGTCAAGGGACAGGTAGGTGGTAACACCACCTTCAGTTCTCTCTTCGTCTTCCCTCGCTATCCCCCATAGTGCAGAGTGTTTTTCTTTCTGAAATCTGAAGCATCATAGAGCAGAAAAGAAAACGACCTGACAGACAATCCCCACTGAAACTCACATTTGCTTAATTCCCTGTGTTTCGCTGAGTGTGTGTGCGTTCCACAGGACTGTGTTTGTTAAGTTTACACTGCAGAACCAGAACATGCCCACTAGAGAGTGCTGTGTAAAAGTGTAAAAAGTTATACATGCAGACCATTGACTAACACTTCTGGTAGCAACAGTCCTCAGTGGACTGACAGCTTGGCCTTATGAAATTGTGTGGTTGTGCTTTTTGGTATAGTTCAGTATCAGTTATCTTATTTTCCTGTGAATTAGATCTTGACTGGATGTGTGTCTCATTAAAGAAGTTGTTGGTTCACGTTTTTTTTTTTTGCTATAAAACTTTAATTAATCTTTGCCCAATTCTTTTGGAAGCTTGATCATGAAGAATAAAGATTTGTTGATCATTTGTTGGAGTGAAACTTTGTGGTTATTCTGATAAAACCATCGAACCCTCATCAGGAACACTTGAAAGGGGTAAAACAGAGTGTTTCAACTGGTACCAAGATAATTATTTTTGTCTTGCACCGTTTCTGTCTCTCTGTCACATCTCCAGATTCATGCCCCACTTTCTTTTCTCTCTCTCTTTCACCCCAAGACTCTTAACGTCTCTCTCACTAATGATCCGATCTCTCACCTTTGGGCTGGAAAGGAAAGAGGGAAGGTTTTTTTTCCCTTTAGCTGCATTGCACCAACAGTTTGTCGTGAAGAGAGGGGTGTGTGTGGGTGTGTATGTTCGATAAGATTAGATAAGATAAGATAAGATAAGATAAGATTGTGGAATGCGATAACTGAACGCAAAATCATTGTCGGCTTGGTGGACCTGCAGTGTCGGCCAACTCATTGACCATTTTCCGTCACTCACTTCCTTCAAAATTGGACTCAAAACTCACCTTTTAAATCTGCTTTTAATCTGTTATTTATTTTACGTAATATAATTGTTTTTAATGTAAAACAACTGTCTTTTAACTGCTATAATGTTACCTTGTTGTGATCGTTTTTACTGGCCCTGTTTTTACCATGTTAAGTGCCTTTGAGTACCTTTTAAAAGCGCTATACAAATAAAATGTAGTGTTATTATTATTATGTCGATTTTGGTGGGAAACCTCAGCAGCAGGTCTCAACAGGGAACAACGCTCAGCCATACTTTGCACGGCCCAGCACTCCTCCACCAGAGAATGGGATATACTTTGTGGCCTTTCTCAAACCTCCCTCAATGGCACTGTGAGCTCGACCATTATTATTTTATGGCCTTCGATGGTGGACCACAACACAATGATTGGTCGGAGGGTTTTTCGCACCACCTCTGGGAACAGCAGCCTCCTTCCTACATCAATCTCAGGAGCTGCAGGACCTTTGCAAGAAAACATTTCTGAGATCTTGGACACACACAATTCAGACACGTGTTTGCATCAACAAATACACAGATAATAACATGATAAGCACATAGAATATTTACATATATTATTCAATATCTACTTCTATACCTGCAGAGTATGTTTGAAACGTATAGTTTTATACGCCATGCCATCAATTTCTATTACAATGGCAGTACCCAAAACTCCACATTTTAAACACATACCAATCTAAAAGTGGAGAGTAAAGTATTTTCCCTCCTCTCATAAAGGACATGCTTTTTGCAGGTCTATTGCAGCAGGGGGTGCACAGGGGATCCTCTCGATGTACTGTTAAACTGTGAAGCCACAGTGCTGACTACAGAGAGCGGCTGTTTGATATTTCTCTAAGGCAGCTGAGAATAAAGACTGTCAAGCATTAAAGCGGCAGGTTCTTTATTCAAATATGCAGCACATACCATTTTTGAAAAATCACTGCACAACCTTGGAGGTGCAGAAACATTGTGTCTATAGAATGCACTTAGTCAGCTCATATGTGTTGATTTAACCAAATAATTAACTGTAGCCAACATTTCTATTACGTTTATTGTTTGCATCTATTTAGGGCAATATATATTTTCCCATCCTTATGAGATCAAACAAACCTTGTTCTAAATGCAAAAAAGTGCATTTCCAAAGAGGTAGCTTCTTCGAAAACGTCCCCACCCTTCCAAGAAATACGTGGTCGCTACCTCGAGTCTCCTCTCAAGTGTGTGCACGTACCCCCCCCCCCCCCCGCCTGCCAAACACTCACAGCAGCGACAAGTCAACGGTGACCACCAAAACGGAAGCAGGGAAATGTGTTTTCAAAATAAACTATGCTTAGAAAGTGTTTGGCTTATGGTTGAGGCTCCATTTTCTGGAGCTTTCTCGTGTTAGTAATATAAATCCTATTCTATGAAAAGCTGTTGGAGGATACATAGGCCAGCAATACATGTAAGATATGGAATATCATCTCTCTATTTATTTTTCATCAGTGGTACCACGTGGAAACATTGTGAAGGCCAACATTTAAGATCATCGATGTGCTGTTAAATTGCTCCAGGAAGGTACGTGTGTGCCACAAGGCAAATTAAAGGCCTGTGTGAGGTTTTATTTTGAAAGAAAATAGCGGAAATCATCAACAGTATTCTGTCGTGCTTCACACACACACACACACACACACACACACATACTCACACACACACGCACACACATACTCACACACACTTGAGGCTGGACGCCTGTCAGCGCGCAGAAGATGGTGGCGGCTGCGGCCACAGTGTTACCCACCGCGCCTGGAGAGCTATTTCGTGCCGGTGTCGTCGCTGCCGCTGCGCACGGAGAACAGTCAGATTACGGTGTTCAGACAAAATCCAAGTCACCGTGGACGTTGCAGGGAATGAGAAAAAAAACAAACAACCCAGGTTGGACAATGCAGCAGCCATAAGACATCATATTTGCCTCGGATCAGAGGGGCAGTTTCTTTGGAGGTATGAAGATTCAATGAAAGTGGCTGGATCCAGGTAGCACTCTGCTCTGGCTGTGGGACTGTGGTGTGTGGGGGGTGGGGGTGGGGGGGGCGTGCAGCGGAGGTGGAGACCATTCAATTAGCCTTCGTCTGCCATTTAGAGGTGGACCGAGCTGCCCTGTGCAAACTTTACTCCAGGGGGAAGGACTGGACGACAGTTGTCTGCTCCATGCTGGGTTCACCCCCCCCCCCTCCTCCGCTGTCCGGTCGTCACGGAACATACAGAGTCACCGGCGGGGTCGGGATATCTGTGACGATGCGTTTGGTGCGTGCGTGGATCCCAAAGCAGTACCGACGCACCCCGGAGACGAGGCAGCCGCTTGGTGCGTGAGCCCCCAGAGGAGCGCGCTTACCCGCTGACACGAAACTCAACAAGCCCAAACAGTTTGGTGTGTTTTTACGCACGGCGCCTCGTGCATTTCTCTCCTTGCAGACCTCCTCCACGAGATCCCCATGTGCGTTGGGAGACGGTGGAGACCCCGGAGTGGAAAGCCAGGAAAGCACGGGGCTGCGTGCACGGGAACTGTTGTGATTAGGCCCCGCAGTTAAGGAGTGTGGGGTATGAATACATGCTCTCATGTTCCCGTTATCTGGAGTTGACCTGCGCCTTGAACATGAAAAGTTGACTTTTACGAGCAAACAGCAGATTGGAGTCTCGTCTGTTTTCAGAGACATGAAAACAAAACGCTGCATATGATTTGTTTTGAACGTCTGGAAGTTTTATTCGAGTCCTGCAAACAAGACGCAGTTTGTTTAACTGGCACTTCTCAAGAACCCCTTTAATAGACATCCGTTGGCTTCTCCTCTTCTCTTACCGCACAGTATTTTGTAATCCTGAGTTTTCACAATCATTCTTTTCCAATGAGTGAGACCGTGTGCAGGCAGCTGAGTGGACCTGGACTGGAACAAAGCAGGCAGCGAGTGAACCTTGCAGACTCAAGTGCGTCAAAACAGACGGGGACGTAGTGGAATGCAGGGACTGACGTCAAGAGAGGCAATAATGAACTGCTCAAACTGTGTGGAAGGTCTGATGCTGTTTCTGTTGCCACTTCACTGCTAACTGAGTGGAATTTTTCTCTCAAAAGGCCTCTGTTTGTGCTCTACTTTTTCACTTTTTACACGTATCAGTCATCGCCCCCTTTACTGTGGGCCCCATACTTTGCCTTACTTTTTTCTATTCTATGTTGTCTTTGAAAGAGCAACACCTTCTGCAGAGTTTTTTGATTTTTCTATAGGTTGAAAAGCAACATGGCATCCCCCCAACATCAACAACTGCTGCCTCAAAACACAGAAGTGAGCTGTGACTCAAGTGGAGATGGAGGCGTCTCAGTGAGGATTGGCAGCAGTGTCCGACACAAGCACGGAGGCGGGCCGCTTGGTTCAATTGGGGGAGGCTTCATCGGGGGATCCAAGCACTGCAAGTACAGCATCTCCTCGAGCTGCAGCTCTGGGGAATCCGGAGTCAGGAAGCCGACAGTCAGGAGCTTTCGCACGCACAAGAAGATGCCTCAGCTTTTCGAGAGATCTGCAGGCCATTTCTGGGACCCAAAGTTTGACTCCTCGATCCTGGAGGAGGCCTGCAGAGAACGGTGTTTCCCTCAGACCCAGCGGCGCTTCCGCTACGTGATCCTTTACCTGATGGCTGTTGGCTGCCTCTGGGGATTGTACTTTGCTGCCAACCCTTCCCGCTGTGACAGGGCTGTCTTTCTCCTCCCCACTGCCTCCTTCCTCATTTTCTGTATCCTCCTCTTCCTCTTAACTTTCACTAAGCTCTACTCGCGCTTCTACAATCAAGCATCCCTGCTGCTCATCGTTGTCACCTTCATCCTCACCCTGGCCCCCCAGATCCAGACATCAGGCTTCAGGGACCCAGAGACTCCCACACCTATACATGATTTGGACGAGTTCAGTGGCATGGGGCCCACCTACAACCTGTCCCATGACAAGCTTGTAGGAGGCAGCGCCTGGTCCCCCTGTATATCTCCTGTAGGCACCTTCTCCCTCTGTATCGAAGTTCTTCTGTTGCTGTACAGTGTTCTCCACGTTCGCCTCTATGCTTCTGTCTTGCTCGGCTTATTCTACTCAGTGTTTTTTGAGAGTTTGGGCTGGCTGCACCTGACTCAGGCCGGGGCCAACTGGAGTATTGCCTCCCAATCAGACTGGGACACGCTATGTTGGCTAGGCCCAGCCAAAGCCCTGCTCCACCTCTGCGCCCACGTCATCGGCATCCACCTGTTCATCATGTCTGAGGTGCGGTCGCGCAGCACCTTCCTAAAGGTGGGACAAGCTATAATGCATGGTAAAGATCTGGAGGTGGAGAAAGCCTTGAAGGAGCGAATGATCCACTCTGTCATGCCCAGAATTGTGGCTGATGAGCTGATGAAGCAGGGTGATGAAGAGATGGGTGATCATTCAGTCAAAAGATACTCCACCAGTGGTGCAGCGGCTGCCATCTCCAGTCCCAAAAACAACAAACGCAAGAAAACCTCCATCCCTCGAGGCCAGATAATCTTCCGACCCTTCAACATGAAGCGGATGGAGCCTGTCAGCATCCTGTTTGCAGACATTGTGGGCTTCACAAAGATGTCTGCCAACAAATCTGCTCATGCCCTCGTGGGGCTTCTGAACGACTTGTTTGGACGTTTCGATAGACTGTGTGAGCTCACTGGCTGTGAAAAGATAAGTACACTAGGAGACTGTTACTACTGTGTGGCCGGTTGTCCTGAACCCAGACCGGACCATGCGTACTGCTGTGTGGAGATGGGCCTGGGCATGATCCAAGCTATTGAACAGTTTTGCCAGGAGAAGAGGGAGATGGTGAACATGAGGGTGGGCGTCCACACGGGCACTGTGCTGTGTGGCATCCTGGGCATGAAGCGCTTCAAGTTTGACGTTTGGTCAAATGACGTCAACCTGGCCAACCTAATGGAGCAGCTGGGAGTGGCTGGGAAGGTCCACTTATCACAGGCCACTGCGAACTTCCTGGATGACCGCTTCCAGCATGAAGATGCACAGGTCACTGAGAGGATAGGACAGAGTGTGGTGGCTGACCAGCTCAAAGGTAGGTGTTTTGTATCTCTCCAGTGCTATTTCATGTCTCAATGTTATGTGCTGGCTAGACTTTCTTGGCTTAGTTCCTAACAAGAATAATATAACTCCAAGGTTAGCAGCAGTAGCCACAAATTGGCTGCAACAGTGAGACTTATCGCTGCAATTATGCCTCAATGAACCCACAAACTTTATGGCATTTTTATGTGCTCAAGTTTATGTCTTGTAATGCTTCTCTGCCATCCCCAGAGGAATCGACTGCTTATGCAATCATATCATCAGTTGACCCCAAAAGTGTCAGGGGACTATTTGCCTCGGTGAAGGACGACACAGGGCTGTAGCGTCATGTTTTGCACCGAGCACAGATGGGCTGGGGTGTTGGTATTATGTGACTGTGTCCCAGACAGACGCCATCTTCTTTCTCATCCTCTCCCCCACCCGCTCTCTGCCCCCTCTTTGTTCTCTTGTTCAATTACGTTGCCTTCCAGATGTCCTCACTGTGTCCTGTTCTCATAACCTCGCCTTGAACTTCCGGGATTGCTTTACAACTTAATATAAGTGTCACCTTCTCACGATAGAGATATGTCTGCAGTTTTATCTCCTCCTCTCTATCTTGTCCTCTATTTTCCTCGCCTCTCAGCCGCTTGACTGCAGCTTTTATTTGATGCGTTTATACAAATCACTTTAGTTTTACTAATGTTGGCTGAATGGCTCTTTTCATAATTTGAAGCTTGCTGATCCATTGACACCTGCTGAGAAGTGACAATGTCTGACTAATGAATAGCAGATGGTTTATTTTGATTCCAGTAGATGCTCAACGTGTCTCCTTGGAGGCTGTGTGACGGAGTTTTGTTGGCATGAACTGGTAATTTACATAAATTAGTAGATGAACAAGTGTATCCAGTGCTAACGAATGATCAAAAATATTTGGACTTCACACAGATTTCCATGATTTGCGCCTTGAAATCAGTTCTGTGACCAGTCGAGGGCCAAGATCCAGCAAAAGTGCTTTTTGTTTACCAGCCAGCTGGAGTGATTTATGGCCTGCAGTTTCCCCTCATCTCTGAGATTAATGAGTGACTACCACTCTTGCTCGTGCGCCAGTTTTTAAAAAAAAATTTATCGTCAGGATAAATGTGTTTCTCACAGGGTTATCACCCCTCCTCCTTCTCATCTCCTTTCTTGCCTCCATCGTGTACTCAATTCCCCTCCTGAGATTTATCCTCTCCCTGTAGATTTGCTGTGCCAGTGACAGAGCCGGCTGTCAGGAGAGAGTTGTTCTCCAGTGCTGTAAAATTTCCTCCACTGTCTAGCTCAGTCTGTGTAAATCACTTGGGTAGCACTGCAGCCAGGCATGGATCCTGGCTGGGTCGGGTCCCTGTTGCTTTGCTCAGAGTGAAATTGCTCTGACCTATGCGCAGATCGCTGTGCAGCTGTCTTCCGAGCGTTTTTTGGATGTTCTCTTTGAGTTAGGATAATGTTAAAATTGTCACTCAAATATTTTTTGACTTGTGAGGTTGCTTTTTTTTTTTTTTTTTTCACACTTCCAGACTGAGGCTACAGATTCAAGTTTTCGTCTCATCGTGTAGGTGCACGTCGGTTTATGGTTTCTATCTCACTGTTAATCTAAACTGTTCATGGCTCATTGTAGCAGAGTGCAACCACTGCTGGTCTGTGGTTTGAGCAACAAATGGAGACATTGCAGCTCAGTTTTCATTCCAGTCAGTGTAGCCGGTGTTTGAGGTTAAGTGAGACAACACACTTTGCCAACAGTGGCGTTAGCTTTGAGGCTCTGACTAATCAACTGATCTCTTCTTAATCTCACAATCATTTTCTAACCACTAGATATTTTGTTTTGTTTTATAGAATGACGGGAAACTGAAAAAAACAACGGTACTATTAACTAAGATATAAGGACAGAGAAAATAATGATTTTAGCACTATAGCCTAAAGAAAATGTTATCTTTTAATTAGCCTTAAACATTTTCTCAATCTATCAATGAACACTTTTATTTTTTATAATTGGTCTCACCAGTGAAAATGCTGTTACAATTTGCCCAATAATAACATTTTATGTCTTAATGATATAGAACAGCAAATATTTACTTTGGAGAAGCTGGAACCGTAAATGTTTTTGTAATTTCTAAATGTTTGAACGATTTAATTTTGTGTTATTGGATGAATCAAGCTTTATTGACTTCTCAATACTATTTTCTCACATTTCACACATTATTAAATGATGAATCAAATAATTAGAAGATAGAAAACAATCAGCAGAAAAAAAAAGGTTACAGCCTCATTGTAAACCACAACACATCTTACTGGAAGGATGTAGTGTGAGGATTTTTCCAAAACAGTACACGTACCCTGCAAGGCTCTCGCATGTGTGTTTGTCTCTATAAGGGGCCAAGACAACACGTTCGGTGTGTTGTGCTTTTTTCCAAACTGGAAATGGAGGCTATAATTGGCCCAGTTTCCCTGGAAAGTACCTGTCCATGTCCTTCCTTTTGTGCTTAATACAGAATGATGGCACCTGCAGAAGGTTATCCCTCCGGGGGTGAGTGTCAGTATGGCCCGTATTATCTTTTGACTGGTGACAGAATCACCGCTGAGAGCCGGAGCCGGTTCCTCTCTCTCCCATTGCTTCCAATTGAACTTGTTGGTTGATGTTGACTGAGGGTTGTGTGTTAATGTAAAAGTTGAGGTCATAAGCAGTTGTTGCCTTAACCTGTAACACTACGATTCTGTTACTGACCGATCACAGCTGACCACTGCAAACCCACTGCCTGCTCAGCAAAAAACGAGCAGTATGGAGGCATGTTGTGGTTTGTTTCTGTTGTTTACCCCCTGAGACTCCTAAAGTGCTTTCGTAGACTCAAAACACTTCACCCACCCCTCCATCGGCATAGTAGAGTAGATGGAGTGAATGTAACATTTTCTGTGAATTATCCTTTTGAGAGCCACTTTTCCCCTTTAGGAGTTGGTAGAGACCAAAAATGGAGCTAAAAGGGTGTGAATATTGACCTTATGTTTTCCAGGTGGCAAGAAACACGACTCTAAATTAGTGCCGATGCTGCCCTGTTACTGCTTCTCCAACCACAGGGCCTCGTCTTGCTTTTGAGTTTTGCTGTTTTGTATGAAACAACCCTCATCTTCTTCGTTGGGACTTTCCCAGGCTGGTGGTGCAACTAAAGCTGAGTGAATAACAAATAAAAGAAGTAACCCAAATTAACACTGTTAATGATGATCTAAAGAAAACTCACTGATTTGAGCTTCCGACGGCTATCGTATAAAACTGTACAGCCCTTGTCTGCTAATAGTCATCATGTACAGGGTTGACCGTTTCCTGCTGCCTCGCTGTAGGGCGTGTGCTCTGATTCAGTTTGAAATTGAGAGTCTGACCTTTTCTAACTTAACTGCTGAGCTGTGCTGTGCAGCTCCGCTCTGTGTATCCCCTCCTGCCCTGCTCTCTCCTCTCTTTGCCCTGTGGGAGATTTCTAATTAAGCAAGACTGGATAATCTCCTTGGCTAAAGTGATTAATGTTGGTAATTCTCCATCATCATATCTTCCCACACTGGCCTGGTATTATCCTGACCCCCAAAATACATCAGCCGCTGGCCAGCCAGCCGTTTTTATCTCGGCAAATGATATTGATTGCCGATAATGAGGCTTTCACGGCTGTGTTTATTTATGATGAGGCAACAAGAGAGATTTTCATGTCATGTTGATATCAAAGTGAATCAGCCAAGGCCATGGGGTGTGCTCGCTATAAAAGGGAAGATAATTTGTATTCTGGTCCATAATTTGTCCCAATTCCTTGTCCACTTTTAAGCCTTCAGAACAATAATTGATTAGCTACATTAGGATTGATTTGAGCACAGAGCAGAACTTCGCTTCAAATAGTCCCGGTGATGAACGGTCTGTGTCCCTTCACTCTGGTTCATTACTTCATGCTCTGCAGAAGGCATTAGTTATTGGGAGAGCCTTTTGTCTTTTTGGGTGACTGACATGCACACAGACACACACATTGTCCCTTTCACGCAGCCCTGCCGTGCCACTGTGAATGCTGTTCCTCAGGGCTGCACCTCAATCAGCAAAGTGTAGTCGCCTGAGGCTCAGTGGAGAATTACTTCTAATGGCTGCTCCCTGTGACCTTGACCACGATAAATTCGGCTGGTTTTGAGGTTACGCTCAGAAGAAGCAGGGGTAGAGATATGCAGGTGAGGGAGAACTAGAGGAGGACAGTCCAGGACGTGCATTTAGCTCTGGTCTAGTTCTACCATTAAGACTTTTGGTCCAGTGGACAGGGCCACTAAAGCCGTTTTCAGACATGATGTCCGGAGAAGCAGACGGAGGCAGCAAGTAACATATGAGTTCTGCTGTGGAGATCATGTGTTTTTTGTTTACAGCACATGGACACCAGCGTCGGCTCCAATCACCAAAAGCTCTCTCTACATCTTCTTCTGTGTCTTCTATGCTTTTTCTTCCTGAGTTATTTGTTTTGTTTTTGTTTTTATCATTTTCCCATCTTTTGCATGTCTGAAACATCACCGACACACCCACACGCTCCAGGATCTCCTGCTGTGTTCTCACATCTGCTCCTCTGGACTTTTACTGCTTTTACTAGGGGGAAGGCCGGAGAAAGTCCGTAGGCTCGGACGTTTGAGTTCTCACAGCCCTTACGGAGAATATCACGAGGATCTCTGGAGTTCAGTGCATGTCTGAAAGCTCATGAAGTGCATTTAGCTCTGGTCTACTTCCACCATTTATACTTTTGGTCCAATGGACAGTGGAACCACAGCAGTGTTGCTTAAACACCACTACATTAAACTACCACGTAACTGGAGCTGCTGTGTCGAGCTTGAGTGAGAAGCACAAGCAAAGAAAAGGAAGCTGTACACACATAAGCCTCTGGATTCAACACCTAAATGCTGTGTGTGTGTGTGTGTGTGTGTGTGTGTGTGTGTGTGTGTGTGTGTGTGTGTGTGTGTGTGTGTGTGTGTGTGTGTGTGTGTGTGTGTGTGTGTGTGTGTGTGTGTGTGTGTGTGTGTGTGTGTGTGTGTTCTTTCTGCACACTGCTGCACTTGACAGAAAGTTAAACGATTTGGCTTTTTCACACTAATATATACACAGCTGTCTTCTCACCCTGCCAGCAGTCAAATACCTGGCATAATTTTCGTCTAGACCCTCGAGACCAAATCAGTATGCGTGCACGCCATTCAACACTACTGAAAGACAGGAGGGGTCGATGGTGAAGTGCTCTGAGTAGAGTGGCTTATTGTGAGTGTCGGTGGTAAGAAGACGTGGCAAGGCTACGTGGTGGAAGATTTTGGGAGGATTAATAAAAAACGATGCTAAATAGAACCCAGGATTACTATAACACTGTATACAACTTTCTTCAGAGACCCTTTCTGCTTAAGTCTGGTAGTGGGTTCCTCACAGGCTGCCGGGGGGGGGGGGGCTCTAAGCTACTATAGTGTATTGCAGTGACCAGGAGCCTGGAGCTCCTTGGCTCTGCATGGTAGATTACGGCTCTGCAGAGAGAGTAATGGCATAATACATCACATCGCATTGTACAGTATCCGCCTGTATTATGAATTATAGTTCAGCACAGCATGGCATCGCAGCCTGCAGCCACACAGTCTCACCATTTGCCATCTTTGGCCTCATGAAACCGAACAAGTCTGAAGAGCTTCACCATCCCTTGTCATGCTCTGTAAACACCAGGCCATGTGGCAAGGTTATTAAAGGTCCACTGTACGATGTGGGGGTTTTATAGCTGCAGTCAGTTTGGGCTGCTGCTGTGTGTACTGATCCTCGGCAGGACTGAGCTACCTGCACTTGTTCAGGAGAAGTGTGCAGCAACGGTGTTAGTGGCTGCTTCAACCCAGCAAGCAATGAAAGGTTTGTACTCGTGGGGGATGTAATGAGTTTCTGGATGAAAAGCAGAAAGAATATTATTCCAAGAGCTGCAAATGATTTTCTCTCCATGGTGTACTTTATATCAAACTGATAATCTTGGAGATTTTGCTCTGAATATCCGTGTACACTGTTGTGCTCCACTTAATCCTGACAAGTGTCAGGGGACCCCGCAGACCCCTCCGCCCTCCTAAAGGGGACAGCTGTCCTATTGGCTCAGTGGTGAAGTGTTGTGCCTCTATCTAGTCCGACTGAGATGACCCAGGGCGAGGTGGATGAGAGAGCCTGATGTCAGGAGGCACACATAAGCAGCAGACACGGCTGAGCCTGTCGGACAAACATAGGACGTGTTGAACGTGGAATAGAACACGCTGTTCGACGCGCTGTCTGCAACACACTGTTCATGTCAGCCAGCCTCTTGCCACTTTTAATTGAATCCAGTTTAAGGTAAAAACATGAATCACCAATTCCAACAAAGAGTACTATTCAAGTGTCATTAATATGAGTTGGATGGAAGGAGGATGTGAAGTGAAGTGAGGGAGAGACGTAATAAATGACGCGGGCGGCCTGGTGTCGAACCGACACACATTTTGTGTTGACGTGTTATAAAAGCAGCCGCTTGCTGTATTATCAGCAGAGAGTTTGAGGTTTCAGGGGGTAAATAATAATTATGATTATGACTATTAACTAATGCTCTTTTATATCTATCTGCACAATAGGAAAAACCTTGAACATGGTAATCTAAGCAGAATGCAGCCATTATTATTGTGATAAATTCCAGTTGAGGGTTAGAAAATTTGAGTCTGAGCTTTTCTTCAATCTATATCCTCAACTACCATGTACATCAAGGGTACTTGGATGGATTTAAATGATTTCAATGAGTTTGCTTTCAATGAGTAATTCATCAAACAATAAAAAGAAGATATGCACTTAAAAAAACAGTTCTAACAGTTGTAACCTACAGTACAACCTGTTATTTTCTCATCTCAAAATGACATCAGTGAGAATTCACAATACTTGTCAGCATCCTGAATAGAGGAGACAAGATAACACAGTAGAACCGGACTCTTTACCACAGGGGACAACACATTTCATTTACAGTGTCGGTAGAAATGAAGCTGTCTTGATATGCTTTCGCATCATGTCAACACAGATGAGTTTGTGAACAAATCTTCTTTCTGCCTCTCTCCTCGATTGGATTCAACAAGCCAGTCTGATATCAACATCGGTAGGGTTAGGGTCAGTTTAGTTTTCGCAACTGTAAATGTGTTGAGATCATCTGTTTGGATCTGTTCCTGCCAACACAACTTCCCCTCCTGCAGACGGAGAATAATGCTGTGAAAGGCGAACAGCAGAGTAGAGGAAAATGCTGCGAGAAGAAAGCTTACAAAGAGAGAAAATAAACATACAGAGTGAGCCAGAAAGATGGATAGAGTTGCCTCTGAGGGTTCATTCTTGCTCAGGGGTTTTTTTTTGTGCGGCTCCGCCATGGCTCACAGTCATAACATCAGCGTCAGCACAACGCATGGGAAAGGTTTCCCATCTGTTTGCAGCACACACACTCCCCACTCTGGGCCCACCAAGGCTCATTTCCAGCCTGATGAAAGTGGCGAGGGTCAGCTTTAAACTGGAGGCTCTGTTTTGGGGTTTTTTTGGGACAAAGTCTGGTGCTCTGACCGAGAGAAAAGAGCCAAATTGACTTTATTCAGCTGAAGCCCGGGCTTTCATGTTGGCCCAGCGAAGCGAAGGCCTATTTCTGTGTGAGCCCAGCAAGAATGAGCCGAACACGTGCAGTCATTTTTCACTGGCGCAGCTCTACAGGAAACTTGCACCTCTTTTGCACTGATATTAGAAGGTATACGCAGGATTTTTTTTAAACGCTGGTAAACTCACTTGAAGAAGGCAATCGACTCCTTTCCCATTGCCGGTAGAGGAATTTGGCTTTTTGTTTTTTTCGCTCTGGTGAGTCATGTTCGACGAACCAACGCAGCGGAAACCTTGCTGTCTTGCCAGTATTGCAATTTGTTGTTCCCATGATCTAAAAAACATGGTTCCGATCTGAGCCTGTCCTGCAGATTTGACATTGAATGCAGCTTGTATCCGATCCCATTGCGGACAAAAGCCAGATTTGGGTGGGTTTCTTTGAGCAGAGGAAAAGGGGCTTTACACAGACACAGATTGCACTCATGCTTTTTAAGAAAACCTCTCTGTGTGTCTCCCCTCTGCTGTTGCCCTCTCGCTGTACATTTGCTGCTTCGTTAACATCTCTTGACTCGTGCACGGGGCTAAGCGAGCTCCCCCTCGCCGCCGTGCAGATGCTCGGGTGATGAATGGCTTTCATAAGTCACTGATGCATCGTAAGCTTTTCCCTTTTGTGATCAAGGCCACAGAAAAATGCCTGCACTCCCTCTTAGCAGCCAACGTTCGCCTTTACCGACATTGACGGATAGAGCTCGTTCTTAAGGGGACACTCACAGTGACCCTCCCCATACAGCCTCCCACACGGGCGCTCACTTCCTGCACTGTGCATTCAAGTGGACTAAACGTAAACTCCCACACCTGCAGCCGCGCCCTGTCCCTGTTTGTGCACTGTATAGCGGCTCGTTAGTGTGCACAGCAGGAGCATGTGTGTGATAAATGGCTGTGTGAATTATGAATGAGGGAAGATGACGGGGGGGAGCCAGTCCACCATGAAGCCTTTTTACAGCACTCAACCTGCACGAGTCAACCGTGTGTATGTAACCAAAAGTGGGTTTTCCTCCATTAAAACCTTTGTGCATATTAGTGCCTGTTATAAATAGATGAACATGAGTTATTCTATTGTAAGCAGTGCAGGTAGTGGAATTCATTTTATATGCACACTATGAAAGGCCAGTATTGACTCGCTCCGCTCTGAGGGAGAGGAAGGTCAAAAATCCTCTTCTCACAAGCTTCCTGTGTCGCTCTCCTTTTCATACAGTTGGATATTCAGTCAAATTCTTCATCTCCCTGCTGACCTCCACTTTTTATGCCTCCTCCCCAGCTCCCATTATGCTTTTGAGTGGTTCGTCTGGCCGTCTATCCCGGCCAGATAGACGGCCAGACTCAGCAATGCCTTGAGGGAATTTCTTCATTTTAACTCGATGATTGTGACCTCACAAATTATTTTCTTTGGCCATGAGTCAACACACTTAATATCTTTTATTAAATTCCTTCAAAGCTTTATTTTATGAGTCTGGACGGACATTGAGGTAAACTGTGAGTTGACTGGTTGGCTGAGGCATTAAAGCATGAGGGATAATTCTCTCTGCCAAGGAGGTTTGTGTTTGTCCATGCTTGATTTGTATTAGTTTGTTTGTTTATTAGCATCGTTACACAACCACCGTTCAACAGATTACAACAATGTACTATGAGACAGAGATGGGATCTGGGGGCGGAACCAGGAATATTTTTTCCCTTTCTTTAACATTGCGAGATGTTTGCGAGCATTTTTCAACATTTTGAGAAAGAGAATAATTAATGGATCCTGTTTAGGGGACCGATATTTAAGAGTGTGTGAAATTGGTGGCGGTATGAGTGCATACCCTTTGCCAAGACTCGATGTATAAATCCAAAAGATAATAATTTTCTTATTGTCAGTAAACCCTATAAAAAAGACTGTAATTTTTATGCTTTCTCAATTGCTCAACCTGACTGTCGCTCATAGGTTACGACTGAAGACCATAAATCTTTAAAGAGAGCGCACAGATATATGGTTTTACTATTAATTCCCTTTAGTAGTCAGACACCGGAATACATGACAGGGAGTATTCAGTGTCTGACTCAAAAGGAGCCACAGTACCCACGTTCATTGTAAGGAGGGAGCGTGTCACAGAGTGCATTGGTGTGGCTCACTAATGTATTATTAATAGTTTTGGGTCAACTGTGGCCGTCTGTAGCACAGAGGAATGAAGGAATAAATGAATAGAAGAATCAGGCCTTTGCTTCATGTGCAGAATAAATTCAGCTCAAATGCTGGTTTTAGCCTTGTAGCTGGTTCCTGTCTCAGATATAAAGTCAAGCTCTGATCCCTTTTTGGGCTTCAGTGTGACAGCCCCCCTGTGTCCGCCTGTCACATGCTTCTCCATCCTTATGCTTTATAGCCCCAGGAGTCCCCCAATGCTGTCACTCTCTCACTCACTAAAGGCTATTTCTGACTTGCATGTATGTGTCAGTGTGTGTGTGCTCGCTAAGTACCTGATATATTCCCAGCGGAGGTCATTCCACATCCTTTTATCACTTTCAATCTTTCCCTCCCGGTTTCTCGCCTTCTCTCTGCCTCCCTGTGTGTTTTTCTCTCCTCCATCTCGCTGCGGCCTCATTCTGTAACTGTCGAGTCCGAGGGCTGCCCCCTCCGCTGTTTTTTATAAACACTTTCGTCGACAAACATTTCAGCAATGCTTTTTCAAATTGTCTTCTGGCCCTTGTTTCTGTGCTTGACCATGACATTTTACTTGATCCGTCATTTCCACTTTTCTAACAGGGTGCCGGTCAAAAATGCACAAAATGCGTTGGCATACAGTATGTACAGCTTTTTGTCTCAGGCAGAATATGATTCAGACTTTTTCTGTGGCTGGAGCCGAGCTTGTAGTTAGCAGCCTCATTTGCCCCTGCTGTATCATTGGCCTGTTTTTAGAACAGGAATCCTCGGGGAGCTGGGCAGTGCTCAGCAGAAGATCCAGCACGAGATGCGATTAATCAAAATGTTGTGTAAGCAAAGTCTGGGGTATTAGAGCAGAAGACGAGAGGAGAGGGAGGTGGAGTCGAAGGAGGGAGGGAGACGTTTGTGTCTGTGTTGGCTTTTTGCTTTGATCCCTCACCAAGAGCCACAAACTCGGCCACTGTTTAATCAATAAAGGATCATTGCTCATAGTTGAGGGTCGATAGTGTCTCAGGTGGAGATTATTTAGTATGAGATGAAATCGAATTATCGTTAGAAGACTGTCATAGGTTTTTTTTTTTTTCATACTTTAATATTTCTTACACACGGAATGAGGATAATAAGAAAAAACGTTGCATAAAGTAACTTACATCAGGAAAAACTTTGAAACAGATTGAGTAAAATGAGACAAATGTATTTACTTGTTTTTGTAATAAAGCTTTTAAGAGTTTGACAGACTTGTGTATTGCTGTGGTCTCGACAGATGTGCTGAATGGCTTAAAGAGCAATATGTCACTGTTGAAAAGGTGGTGGGGATATTAGTATTCAGAGGAGTGGATGTGGAGGAAGACGGGTTTGATTGAGGAGAAGAGCAGGGTTTATAAAATGATGAGATGGACATTGAGTCTGAGCTTTAGGGATGATGCCAGCAGGGGCAATACTTCGCAGAAAAGAGCCCTTTAAGCCTATGTATGATGAGGCGAATCGAATATCGGCTTGGACACGAAAGAACAGGGATGATAGTTGGATTTGAAGGGGGGGGGGGGCTGTGAGTTTCAGCAAGATTGTCAAAAAAGGGAGAGAATAGAGGCCACTAAGCAAAGGATGACAGGGGGTTTTCAAGATTTTGGAGGGATGTCAACTGTATCTATTGTTCTGTTAGCAGACCGTGGCAGCCTGCGACTGTCAAGGATGGAGGGATTGGAGGCGCAGAATACAAAACGAGCTCAGAGAGCGGGAGGCTGAAACAGCCAGGCGAGAGTTAAAGACTTTGGAGGGATGTCAAGTGTTTCTATTGTTGTTTTGTAGTGAGCCGTGCGTTGTCGGGCCGGCTTGAAGCCAGGAAAACCCACTGGCCAAATACGGATGGCTTGTTTTCGTGCCACCCCTGTTTACAACAGTGAGGGACAGAAAAAAAGGGGTGGGGAAGGATACTGACAGATTTCGTTGATTGCAACAGGAAGCCCGAGACCTCGGTATGGCTTATTGAACTGGGACAGCGTGTTTGTGTTAAAGCAGAGAAGTACTCTGACGTAACTCACATTTCAGGGACGTGTTTTTGTCCCAAACCATGAACACTAATGTCCTGAGAAAGCCCCAGGTGGCGTGCGTTTCTTTTTTATGAACTCAAGCTTACATAACTTGTACAAAGAGGTCACTGTGGGTTATCTGGGGATTCTGAGAAGTTTGAGTGGAACTGAAAGCTGCGCAGGTTAACCTGAGTATGGCTTAAGCCGGATCCAGCCTGTAATACTACCCTGTTTGTTAACTGCAAGTATTTGATGCCACCTTTAATAATATGGTTCAACAAGATGTTTGCCTCTTCATGTCAAAATGTGCAGGGAGGCGTGTTCTTCTGCAGCGGTTCTCAACCCATTTGTTTTTAGGAAAAAATAAATTAAATTGTAAAATAACAAGTATAGTGCCTGAAACTGTAAAAGTGACCTGCAGGAATTGAGCCAGGGCGAGAATAGATCAGCTGCTGGACTCAGTGAAACTGTTTATTCACAGATCAGTGAAGCGGGACTCAGTCTGCAGAACCACGAACCGGAGAATCAGTTGTCCTTGCCATTGTTGTGAACCCACAATAGACTGTGTATAAAGAGGTACACACACCCGTTGTCGTGAATGCACTGTTGACAACCAAATTCAACACTGCACATTCTTCAACCCTTCACTATACACTTGACAAGTGTGAAGACGATCGATTAACAGCTCTTCAAATATGCAAGCCACAGACAGACAGACAGAGATTTCAGGGATTATTAAAAAGCCAAGATGAAATTGGAAACAAGCATATCTTTGTGTTGCATTACAATGTTCTTGCATCCCTGAAATGTATTGTTTGTCCCAGTGAAAGAAATACAAAAATAGGGTGCTTCATCACATTAATGCTCAATTTAGAGATATTCAAGAATTACCAGCTGTGATTTAATCAAGTTGACAAATCTCTGTCTATAAATCCATCAGAGGCCTCCTCTATTAAAGCCATTGATGAAGTGTGTTGTTGGATACCAGCCCAGTGCACGTGTACACACAATCTAGATATAGGAGAAACATCATTTTGCTAATTGAGCTTATTTATTTATGTCGTAAATAATGCAGTGTAAAACATCCTGGGGCGGCACGGTGGCGCAGTGGTTAGTAGAGCAACAAGGTTTATTTGTGTGGAGTTTGCAGGTTCTACCCATGTCTGTGAGGGTTTTCTCTGCCCAAAGGGGACAGGTGATTCAGAGTATTTCGTCCCGCCTCTCGCCCACTGTCAGCTGGGATTAGCTCCAGCCCACCGTGACCCCCAGTAGAAGGGTTATAGATAATGGATGGATGGATTAATGTTGAAACATTGGACACAGGTTTGTTACTCCACCTTTCATCCTCTGACAATTTGACTCGGGTGAATAATCCTGCTCGACCTCTAACGTGCCCTGTAATGCTTCAGACGTTGTCAGACCTGGGCTCAGCAGAAGTGTTCATCTGTGAAGAGGAAGGTCAGAGCTCATCCCTCCTCTTCTCACACCCACTCACACACACTCACACACACACACACACACACACACACACACACACACACACACACACACTCTCTGCTTCTCCCTTCCTGTCAGAAATGACAGTCCCTCTGTGATTCTCTCTGAAATAAGTATTTCATGTTCTGTGACTGAATGGGTTCACTCACAGACTGCGCACACACACATTTTTCATTCTACCACAGACCACTTCAAGCTTTCACTTCTTTTCAAAGTGTTTTTTTTTTCTCAACTCCAATGTCCCTAAAAGTCTGCAATCTTGTCCTCTTATCTCTCCCTACCCTCCTCTGCAAACCGTGCTGCAGTGATAAAGTCCTCCTAAACAACACAGGGACAGGATGTACAGTTTATGCTGGGATGGGGGTGCAGTGGAAGGAGTGCCAACTGGCACGGAGAGCGCTGCCCAGCCTAGCGGTGCTAGTTCCTCCACAACACCTGCTCCACTGCCCTCCTGCTCCGATACTTGGCCCTGGAAGCCAAACCTGTCATTATGCATGGACCAGGTGCATGATGTCTGTGTGTTTGTTTGTATGCGTTTGTGTACTGGCTCATGAGGTAGAGCGGGTTGTCCGCTAACTGGGAGGTTGGTGGTTTGATTCCTGGCTTCTCCAGTTAATTCTCCTGAAATTATCTGGAGGGGCTGTACCTAGGAATGCAAATGTCTGAATCAGTTGCTGCGGCCAGTTCCCTGGATTATTTACCACATGCAGTTCATTTATACCTTGTGAGGACCAGTTCGAATTTTACACTATTAGACCTTTCGGCATTTTGGCTGCTCCTCACTTTCTCACACACCTTCACACACCTCCTGATGATTGTTGTGTCATTACTGAGCCTTTAGTTGTGATGCTCAAGGTTATGGTCTGCTGCTGGAATCATTATGTCAATGAGAGTCCTTGTAAAGATAGCACAGCAGTATTTGCTGCTCAGGCCCACTTGGGTTATAAATGAAGTTGAAAGGAAAGGTGTTGCTTTGTGATAAACATCCACAATGTTACAAAGCCTTAACTACTGTACCTTTTTTCACAATGTATCTTCTTCTCTGAATGACGATTTGGTGATCTTCCCTTGGGGTCCTTCTCTTTGCTCAGGGCAGATTACTTTTGATCAATGCAGTCACGACGTGTGAGTTGCATCCCCTTTTCAGAGCGTGTTTGTTTGGCACTGCCGGCCTCTGCAATGAGCCTCCCATAGAGTCGCAGCAAGAGCAGTTTCAAGGACGGCCATTATAACAGAAGAGCACGGGCGTGCTATGAGGAGGCAGTGGAGGTGACGCTACTATTTGTTCCTCATGTCATTCTCCTCTGTCCTAAACAAAGTGGCTTGGAGAGGGAGATAATGTGACTGGGCTCTCATGGGGAAAGGTTATCTACTGTTCCCTGTCAGCTGATAGGACAGGACACTTCAAGTCCCATAACACCCAGATGCTGCCACTAATGATGCTCTTCAAAAACCCCAGGGTCATCAGAGATGGAGGGAGGCTAACACACGCTTGTACCTGCATGGCAGCTCATCAAACCGATGTGCACAGACAGACAGATGGAGAGACAGACAGAAAATCACTCTCACACTAACACACGCAGCTGGAAAGAAACGAGAGACATCAATTGGAACACACAGCACGAAGCTTCCTGACCTTTTTTCCCCGCCGTGAGGCCTTCGGAGCACAGCTGTATACTGATGATGTTGGACCCTACTGAGGTGGACAGTGCAGCCAGCTGCATGGCCAGGCCAATTTGTCGGAGCTGTAATTTACCGGCCGACAACATTGCTATTTCAGCTGCCACGAGGCTTGATCGTAAAGACGAGAGATTGCCCTAGAATGGCCAGGAACCGGCACACGAACATCTGCAGACACTTGAACCCATATAACCCCTCACATAAAACACACACAGATAACACACTGTGCTCTTTTTCGGGCCCCGTGCAGTCGACTTATCCTGTTCCTCTCTGGCTCTGTCATGCGATGGGATTCCTCGAAAGCAAGCTGTCCGACAACAGGATGTGTTGTCTAAGGCTACATCCATACTACTACACTTTCATTTGAAAACGCTTAAACTCTGCTACCGATTCGCCTGGCGTCCACACCACTCCGGAGTTTGAGAGCCGGTAAAACAGAGAAGTTTGGAAACGCTGCCTGGCCCCATTTTAGTTTGAAAACTTGTGTGACAGGTAGAAACAAAAAACGGAAACGATGATGTGATTGGGTCTTTTCGGTCATGACATTTCTCCTATCACATGACCCCCTTCCGGAAGAAAACACCCGCCATTAGCCTCAGTTACCAGTGTAGAACACAACATGGATAATTAAATTCTGCATTTTACAATGACACAGCTGCTTACATGCGTAGGAGATGAGCTATTTTTTGAGCATCTGCGACAATTCCCGTGTCCAGCGGGACCTGAGCGGGACACGCTTACTTCCTGTTTATACTGGCTCACACATCCGTCCGGTGCGCGTGAGTGACAACGTGATATTAATTTTCAGTATGGACGTTTTTTAGTATGGGGCGGGGATTAAAACTGATTAAAACTCTCATATGGACAGAGATTGTTTTGATTTGAAAACGCCGTCCGGTCGAGTGTGGTGCACGCACATGGTGAGAGTGAATATGATAAAATCTATCTCACCCATTCAATTCATCCGAGTCGTTTAGTTGCGACTTCATGACCCCGCAGTGGCACTGTCTCCCGTCACCTCCCCTCGCTCTCAGCTTGTTTGTTGTTTGCTATAATAATGAGTTTTGACCCACTTTTTCTCGAGGTTTGTTTTCATGTCTGTCATCTTGTTTTTAATTGTGTGTTACAGTTGTGTGTTTTATTCTTTAATCCATTATCAAATACACTGTGCTCTCTCTCTACCTTTCATCCTTTCTCTCCAGTAATTTGTTGGTGCACATATTATCTAGCTTGAAACACTTAATTATCTTTAATAAGCTGTTGCAGTGTTGGGGAATAGAGGCTGAATGGTCCAGTGGTTTCTGTCTATTGGCCTGGTCCCTGTCCTCTACAGCCTTAATAATACTCAGCACAGATTTGCATTTATCATTTTCGAGCCTTAAATATATAAATAATACAATGTGACCCACATACTTTGGTAGTTTTCTGAAATGGACGTGAATGTTTCCCTGACTCAAATGTTCTCAGTCGGGCCTGTGAAACAGATAAGAAAACAGACCTATGCAAATCTCCACCCACGGTGGTGAAAACGGGGCATCATTTGACACCTTTCTGCTGCTTCACATACATTATTTAAATATATCTCTACCTCTGGCACTTTTGCAAGTTGAGAAAACATGGGTGTGTCATGGGGTTGTCAATTTCACATTAGAGAATTTAAGGTAAAGATGGAGGAAGAGAAGAGAAACAGAACAGGAAGGGGGAGAAAAAAATAACCTCGTTCAGCCGTGAGCAGGAGCAGAAATTGGTGTGTGTCATGGTGGGAGGCAGGGAAGGATTTGATTAGCAAACTAATGAAATCACATCAACGCTGTGTGTGTGTGTGTGTGTGTGTGTGTGTGTGTGCGTGTGCGTGTGCGTGCATGTTTGTCTCTCTGGATCCATCAGTTTCAGTCACACTCTCAAAATTCCTTTTCTTAAAGGCAGACAGGAGCTACTCTGCAGTCTCCTGCTGCCTCGTCCGCTGTGCCATTCTGCATCACTGGTGCAGGGAATTAGTTCGTTGTTCCTGTGTTTTAACGCCGTCGTTTCCCATAGCCCACCTGGCTATCGATCCAGCTGAGGCTGCACCACCGCTTGCTGTGTGTTGATGTGTTTAACTGGGTGCGTGGGTGGTTGGCGCAACTGTTCCTTTTGCAAGCACTGTGTTTACATCGTCTCTTTGCATGCACCTACCATCTTACTTCTCTTCATCTTCTTCTCCAGCGGATTTTCTCAGTATTTGTCCAATAAGATTTGTTTGTGAAAATGTATCATTGCAAAAGAGAGCGTGTGCCCTTGTTTTATATGTGCATGTTTTTGTGTGTGTGTGTGTGTGTCAGAGAGTGCACCCCCAGGAGTGCAGTGGCAGGCCTGCCTGAAATACTTCGGCTTCACCGACAGTTGAATTATATGGCTAAGCACACAGTCACAGGTGCTTACCTGTGCCACTGACAAACACACACATGCACACAGATACCTGCAGCCGTGGCTTGTCCCGATGCATCGCTGCAGACAAGGAAAGGTGGGGATTCACTTCCACGCTTTGAACTGAGCCGACTAGCCAGGTTTTATGATGTTGAACACTCGAGGTGTATCAGCCTTCTCTCTATCGGCCAATCTCTCCTTTTCTGTGTCTGGAAGGAAGTAAGCCACGTGTGCAGTCGTGAAGAAAATTGCTCAGTGGGAACATCCTGTGACCTCGTCCTCCTCTCGGCTGTTGAGTAAAAAGAAATCTTACAGTGTTTTTAGAGATTAAATGCACAGTCATGCACACTCAGCGGGGCATGGAGAATACGATCAGTTAAGCCATCAGACAATTTAAAAATAGTCACCACGGATTGGTAAATTCAAAAACATTATTTTTTTGGTCTTATGTTGCAAAAAACACGGATGCACACACACTTGTAAGCAACAGAATGATAACATGTTGATAGGCGAGGGAGGTGGCAGGTGTTCAAATATTTGGCCTTGGCTTGTTTTGTTTGGAAGCTGCAACTGTCTCATGGTCACTGGATTGCATGCATGAACCCAGCACAAAGCTACAGTCATCTTAATACATGACAAGACTGTGTTTGTGGGGGGGGGGATTTTTGTACTTCAGTTCAGAAATAGTCGCTGTGATGAGGAGGGTGCAGAAGTACAAACTTTTAAAAAAGACGTTTATTTTCATGTCTTGGTGGACGCCTCTTTTTAAGCCTCCCAATATTTCTCTGGCTCATGTGTGTGGTTTTTAAATAAGAGCAAATGCACCACATATCATGTTTATGTGCTGTATATGTATATGGAAACAAGGATGAGTGGTGTATGACCTTGGGTTTTTCAAGTGGGAGAAATTGATATTCAACGCTTTTCTCTCTTTCTCTCTTGATTCTGGTTTTATGCCTGTGCCTGCTTATATAATTCACTGAGGGATTTCATCCTGCTGGGTACTCGGCCTCTGCTGAATCCTAAAACAACTCCACAACCATCAAACCCTCATCCACACAGGGATGACTAACCTGTTCCAACTAATCAAGAACCAAGAGCTGATCGGTCAGTGACATCCTTCCCTCTCTCTCCTTCTGTCCCTGGCTCTCTCTCCAGGCCTGAAGACCTATCTGGTCTCTGCCAGGAAGATGGAGGCGAACTCTCACTGTAACTGCTCCCTGTTGGGGTTGGCTGGGCCGGAGATTGCAGATCCATGGTGTCCCATGCCCAGAGTGCACACTCCTGATGGAACCCCTTCGCCCTGCACCGTGGACCCTGACAGAGCCAAGGTGAGTGCACGCCATCTCGGAGAAAATCATTTGAAACATCAGCCTTGTGTGTTGAGGAGTACATTTCTTGAATCATTTTTCATTGCACAACTATATTTCCTAAGGACGAACACTGGGCGGCATGTTCTGCTGCAGCGTTATTGATGTTCATCATTTTGCACTTTGTGTATGTGGGTGTATCAGGAGCTGTAATATGTCCTTTTTTAAGCTTCTTTTTGTGTCATGTCGAGGAAATGGAAATGAAAACGAAAAAGAAAAGCTGTCATTCATGCATCTGAATTTTTATGTCCATTCCACGCACTTGCATGATTTAACCCTGGGAACCATGCATAATTATCTTTGTTGATTTGCCTCTTCATTTTCAGTGCACCTGTATGCATGCACTCATAAACGCTCATACATGTGTCATTTATGTAGTACCTCAGTCCTCATTAAATCCTTAGTGAAGTGCCCACTTACAGGATTATGTAAATATTAATTCCACTGATTGTTTGTCTGTATTTTCATCTCATATCTCGGGAACTGTTCATCGTATCGCCTTCACGTTAGGCATGTGTATTGTAAAGGGCCCAAGCATGTGAAGTGTTGAATTTAGTGCGATTCGGAAACGTGATATGTTCAACATGAATCAAGTTTGAATAAACATAAGTGACCTTGTTGATCACGACATCGGTGTGTTAATGAAAACTCCAACGCCAGCCGATTCTCCAGTTCGGTACTTCTGTGTACTGAGTTGAGCTTCGCTGATTTTTGAATAAACGGATGAACAGCTCTTTGTGCTGCAGCAGTGGCTTCGGGGGGTTCTGCAGCTGGTCTTTACTTGCAGCAGCTCAATTACTGCAGGCCACTTTTATGTTTCAGAAAGAGAAGCTGCGACCAGCATCACCACAGGCCCAGGAAACAGCCCATTCCAATGGGCATTGCTCTAGAAATGTAAATCTGAGGATCTACCGTTATAGTTTTACATGCTGTAATGTTCACAATTTGCATTATTTGTCTCTAACTGTACCTCGCTGCTCTCTGTGGGAGAGAAGGACTTAGACCTTTTACATGCATAAAAATAGAGATCTTATCAATTAGGCAGTGAAAAGTGCTGTTCTCCCCAGCAGGCCGTCTACATCATAACTGACCCTGAGTGCTCATCAGCTCAGAACACGTCCATCCATTACATCCTCCTTAGCTCTGCCTTCAAAGGAAATTTCCACATTGGCTTTTAAATTGTACCACTAGGTCACGAACTCAAAACTGTGCAACAAATTATTCACTTATAATTGTCCTCAAAACCATGAACCTCTGTACCTTTTATAATAACCCCAATTAATCCTCCTTTCTCCATATACAAGTGCCCCCACCACCCACCCATTGATCCCTGCAAAGATCTTTCATGTCTCTGCCAGGGCTGGTGGACGGGGCGGTAGCTGGTCTAAGAAGGAGTAGGAAGAGGGTGGGAGGCAGGAGGATCAGTGGGGGTCCTGGGTATGGTAATGAGCTAACTCAAGCAGAGAGACTGGGAAGCCTTCCTGCCTACGACTGATGACTTCTGTGTCTCCAGCTTTTCATCTCATGCCCCGGCTCTTACACGAATGCAGATATACGCCGCCCACTGCACGATCGCATTCAGACATCTTGAAAAGAAAGATCTCGATGACATTTGACTGTGTGAAAGGACTTATAGGGCAGGTGTGGCAATGAGTGTTTGCAAGTTAAATATAGCATATAGGTACACGGTGTGTGTGCTATCTCTGCGTATTATATAGGGTGTCCTCTTCTGTTCAAAGAGGACGAGTGGGATGAAAATGGAGACCTTGAGCCTTTGTGGACCACCTACTACGCCTCTTGTTTACTCTCTATCTTACTCTCCATTGTCTCACTGACGCTCTTGTTAGCGCTATCCTCGTTGAAAAACAAATTGTGACTTTTTGTGTTTAAATGTCGAGTTTCGTGTTTTCGCTGCTGCGGCGCGGCACAGCTGGTTTGCTGTGTTTTGTCATCTCCCCCCTTAGACTCTTGATCACTGGCATCTTTTCATGTTTCTCCTCTGCTCGTACGCTCTCCTTGATCTGTATCTCTCAGTTTATTAATTCTCTTTATTCTTCTTCTTCCCATATGCTGTGTCTCCCTCCCATACTGCCCCCCCTTCCCCACCCACCCACCCTCCAGTCGCCCTGTCTGTCCTGCAGTGTGGTCCCGATACCAGGGGAGGAGCAGGATTTGGAGGAAGGGCCGGTGCTCAATGGCTGCCATGACGACAACAAGACCAACAGCAGCAAGGTTAGCCTGATGTAGTTACCTGAAACCAAACAGATGAGACTTGTTGCTCTCTGTCTGGTATAGTATATTTCATCTCATTATTTTAACAGATACGTGCATTTCAATGGGTTTGTTCTGTATAACACGATGTCTCCGCCTTCAGGGAATTTCTTCAAATGTGGTACAAATATTCAGTTGGACTCGAGTGTGAACTGCTTGAAGTTCAAAGGTCGACGTCACAGTGGCCTCACAAAACATATGTCAAGTCTGCCTGTAGGGAATTTCTTCAAAATTTGACCGGTTGTCACTTGTCACATTCATTTATCAGAGTTCGGAGGTGAAAGGTCACGGGGGCCTCATATGCGTCTGAAACTACACTGGCTGGCAGGAGGCTCACAACCACAGGGCGGCATATCTAGTTTGCAAATTGATCACTTCTCTCTCCCCTCTTTTCCCCTCAGGAAGCTTCACAGCTGAAGTGTTCCCCGGTGGTCTCTGCAGGACGCAACCCCAAGGCTCTGAACGGCCTCCTCAGCCCTCGACTGGAGGCCCTGAACAACAGCCAAACATCGCTGTGTGAGATGCTGCAGGAGAAGGAGAAGAAGACGTGGAGCGGAGGGGCCATGGGCATGGACCACTCGGCACTCATCCCTCTGCGCTCCAAGAACTTCAGGGAGAGGAGCGACGCCCACTTTGTGGACGTCATCAAAGAGGACAGGTGAGATAATGTGGATAATGTGATTTGATTAACTAACTCTACATCATTTATATTGACTGTCCTTTTTTCCTGTGATAGCCTCATGAAGGACTATTTCTACAGACCTCCGATAAACAAGCTGAGCCTCACCTTCCTGGAGAGGAGCCTGGAGTCTGCTTACCGGATCAGCTACCAGGAGGAGGTGTGTGTGTGTGTGTGTGTGTGTGTGTGTGTGTGTGTGTGTGTGTGTGTGTGTGTGTGTGTGTGTGTGTGTGTGTGTGTGTGTGTGTGTGTGTGTGTGTGTGTGGCTATATACTTTTGTCTGTTTATTTTATCTCTAATGTGAGCTTAAAGGGATAGTTCACCGAAATGATAATTCACTCATTATCTACTCACCACTATGCCGATGGAGGGGTGGGTGAAGTGTTTGAGTCCACAATTACTTATGGAGTTTCAGGGGTAAACAGCGTTGCAGCCAAATCCAATACAATTGAAGTAACTGGTGACTGTAAATGACATTGTTCTAGTCGAATGTAAATGTCAGGGCCTCCGGGCACTTGGATGACATCACAGGAGCAGTATGGAAGCATTTTCTCTTTTCTTTCTGTTGTTTTTAATAATTGTTCACCAGTTACTTCAATTGCATTGGGTTTGGCTGCAACGCTGTTTACCCCTGAAACTCCAAAAGTGTTTTGTGGACTCAAACACTTCACCCACCCCTTCCATCGGCATAGTGATGAGTGGATAATGAGAGTTTTTCAAACCAGCGTCCTCTTCCGATCCCACCTGTGAACTTATCTGCCTGTATTTGTGTGAGTTTGTCTTTCTGCCTGTTTGTGGTTTACTGGGTGTCTGGCTCTTGTCTGGGAAAGCTGTTAGGACTGCCTTATCATGACCAGACCAGTCAAGACTGCGGCAAAGAGAAATCACTGCAGGACTTTCATACCAGTTTAATGTTAGGTTGTGATGCCCTCTGCTGGTCAAGTGCATTTATCAGTCTCATGGCTGCAACTGTTGCTATGTCGTTGAGTCTCTTATCCCAGTCACTGATGTCAGAGGTATAGATTTTACTTTAGTTAAATTGATACAAAGTTTGAGAGACTTTTTCCAGCAACACATTTTTGCAGCTGCAGTATTTTTCCATCTATTCATAATTGCGACTTACACGTATGTTCATCAATATCCATCTTCCTCCCTGTTTTATCCCTCCCCCCTCTCTCTCTCCCCCAGGTTGAGACTCAAGCAGCCGTGCAGACTTTTGCCAGCCCGACATTCAGTTCTTTCCTGGACATGCTGCTGTGCTGCTCAGTGTTTCTGGCTCTCTCGCTGGCTTGTTTCCTCCGGACGCTTGTCACCCAGCAGAGTCTGTCCACGCCAGCAGTCTCTCTGACCGCTGTTGCCACCCTACTGGAGACTCTGGCTCTGATGTTTTCTATACGGTGAGACTGAATACAGAGGCGTTAAAGTAGTGACCCATGGGCCAGATCCAGCCCGCAAGAATTATGAAATGTTGTTGCATGTAACTCCAGTTTTCTTTTGCAGTAATTATTGAATTTAAAGGCAAACACCTAATATAGCTCAATTTGACTTTTAGTAAACTGAATTAATACTCTGTACACAGTCTGTGTCACACCTGATACCAAAATGTCTATGACTTTATATTCAAGAATGAATGCTTAGGAACTGTCTGGAGGAAAGCCTCTTTAAAATATAGGATGTATGATAATATAAAAGTATATGATTCAATTTTATTTGATATTTTATTTTTAAAAACATGTTTTTTAAAATGGCAGCATATTTCTTCTGCCAGATGATAACACACTTAGAGCCCTGTAACACAGGATAGATGATCTACAAGGATTATGTTTACCTGCTTGAAATCATCAGAAATTGGGAAAGCTGTTTTTAAGTTTGCGATGATCATAATCGCAAATTGTTGATGGGCGGATCGTGTGTTTACCTCTAAATGAGAAAGATGGATGTGGGGAGAAACAGTTGAGGAAAATGTTGGCACAGATACTTATTTGTTTAGCAGGGGAACCTCAGGCTGGCAATAGTAATATCACGATTACATCAGGAGCAAAAAGGTCAGGACACATTTAAAAACAAAAAAGTGTATTATGCTGAGTTGGTGCCATGATCCACTTTCATCTCTACGATTAATAAGTCGAGTGTTCTGACGCCTTTCTTTGAGTCACATACTTGGAAGCTTTGTGAATACAAACTAAGCTGTAGAGACAATCCCGCCAGGAATCACCTTGTATTCCTGAGGTAGCGTGAGCCTGGGGTCAAACAGGACACTCGGGTATCAAACTAACTTTTTGTTTAAATTTCTAATCCATCAATAACCTGTAGTTATCTGTGTTTCCTCCCCAGTATGGCTTTCTACCTTGACAGTACGCTGCACTGCACTCAGGTGCTGATGAGTGCGATCTCAGGCTGGATAGCTCGTCACTTCATAGGAGCTGTCCTGGTGTCCGCGCCGGCTGTGGCCGTCTTCTCCCACATCACCTGCGACATGCATCACTCCATCCAGGTTGAGCCTCTGTCTTTTCTGTTCTGAAATGGTGTGAATTACTGGTATTTCTGATTGGCTGCTTCTGACCAGTAAAGCATCTTACCTGCAGGAGTACCAGTCAAATTTCCATCACTGAGTTATCATATTATATATATATATATATATGACATTCAATGTATGTCTTTTAGTTGGACCGTATGTTAACATAGACAGTATAATTTAGTATATGATCATCCCACACTCTGCTGGGGTTTTCTGACTAATGAATATTGCTCTCTGCTTTCCCCAGTTCACCATGTTCGTCTGCTGTTCTGTCATCATAGCCATCATTCAGTACTGTAACTTCTGCCAACTCAGCTACTGGATGCGATCAACTCTAGCTACATTGGTGGGACTGGGTCTGCTTGTCTTGCTGTTCAGCTCCCCCTGCAGGTACAGCATGCCTGTTCATTGTAAAGACATGAATGAAATTTAACAACACAATTTATTGTCCAAAGAATTATGAATAATAATTAAATAATGTGTTAAATAATTGTGACAAAGGGATGATACTGGCTCCCTCATTGAAATCTAAAGCCAAGAGCACAATATACACCAGATTGTGTGGGATGTCTGGATGCACTTCTTGCATTGATTAGTGTCTTTTGTGCTTCATCTCTTCTAGTGTTGCCAAGAGTCTGTTTTACTGGTAAGCAAGTATTATTACTGTTTTCACTGTAATAAAGCAAATGACATTTTTGCATTATGCTTTGATTAAATACATTGTGTCTTTGATATCAATCAATCAATCACACTGTATTTCTATAGCTTTATTTATACAAACAATGGGACACAAATTGCTTTGAAGAATAAAAGCAATAAAAACAATACTGCATAAAAACAATGATAACAGGGACTGAGGAAAAGCTCAGTGAATCTCATAAATTCTAAATAAGGAAACACCAAAGGCAAGTATACATATTAAGATAGAAATACTTAATTTAAAATAATAAAATACTGAAAGAGATTCGAAAAAGATTAGAGTAAAATGTGAAAAGAGAAGAAGGACCTTAACCAAAATAGGAATGTTGCCATTTATGGTATGTCCGAAGCCTCTGGTGTCCAAGCCTCTGGGGTTCTCCCAGTTTACGTTTGAGATAAATTCTTGCCACATTAGTTTTGGTGAGGTGCAGGTAACTTATGCTAAAATGTTCTGATCTTGTGATTGTTTAGATGGAGCCATAATTCCTGCATTTCTGTCCCCCTTCATGATGTCTGTCTGTCTCTCTCTCTCCACTAGGTCTGATAGACAGAACAACAACAGTAACAGCTCAACTGTCATGTCTGACAGCCCAGTAGACCCTGACCCACAGCTCAACCCACAGGACCTGCTGGGCCCGGAGGCCTGCGTGGCCTTTTTTCTTCTTCTGCTCCTGGTCTGGTTCCTCAACCGTGAATTTGAGGTCAGTCACAGGCTGCATTACCATGGCAACGTGGAAGCTGATCAGCACCGCATCAAGATCCAGAACATGAGGGACCAGGCCGACTGGCTGCTTCGCAATATCATCCCCATCCATGTGGCCGAGCAGCTAAAGGTCACCCAGAGCTACTCAAAGAACCACGACAATGTGGGCGTTATATTTGCCAGCATTGTTAACTTCAGTGAGTTTTATGAGGAAAGCTACGAGGGAGGCAAGGAGTGCTACCGTGTCCTCAACGAACTAATCGGTGACTTTGACGAGCTGTTACGGAAGCCTGCCTTCAGTAACATCGAAAAGATCAAGACCATCGGGGCTACGTACATGGCAGCGGCCGGTCTCAATGCGCAGCAGTGTGCAGATGCGCCGCATCCTCACACGCACCTCCGTGCTCTTTTTGAATTTGCCCTGGAAATGATGCACGTAGTGGATGACTTCAACAAGAACATGCTGGGATTTGGCTTCAAGCTCCGCATTGGATTCAACCATGGCCCTCTAACAGCGGGGGTGATTGGCACCACTAAGCTTCTCTACGACATCTGGGGCGACACGGTCAATATCGCCAGTCGCATGGATACAACAGGTGTGGAGTGCCGCGTCCAGGTCAGCGAGGAGAGCTACTGTGTGCTCAGTGGCATGGATTATGAGTTTGATTACCGAGGCACGGTAAATGTCAAAGGCAAAGGTCAGATGAAGACCTTCCTTTACCCTAAGAGCAGTGACAGTGGCCCTGTGCCCCAGTACCAACTCTCAGTTTCACCAGAGATCCGGGCACAAGTAGATGGTAGCATCGGGCGCTCGCCCACCGATGAAATTGCCAGCATGGTCCCCACAACCGCATGCAGTACCAACACTATTGTACCCAGTGGCAGCACCGGCTCCTCTACTACCACAGGGCTTATTCATGAGAAAGAGGCGGACAGCCGCGAGCGACGCCCCTCTACTGAGATCTCTCACGCCAGAAGATCTCTGTCTCACAGTGGCCTGACATCTATACCCGTTACCAATCTAGACGGACCACCTCCTCCGTCTGCAAACAACGCACAGCTCAACTGTCTCATCCTGTGTCCAGCAGAATAAACCACAAACTTCAACCAAGTCCCTGAAAGACGTCAAGCAGCACCAATACGAGGATGAGCGTAAGGCCGGAGAGTTGACCAGACTTTAACAATTTGCTACAGTAAATCATCTACCCTTTAAGCTCTTGTTCCTGCCAGTTGGCATTTGTAGAATTGCTGTATGTTTGGTACTGTTAAATCATCCACAGGCTTCTTCTCTGGTTCAGCCCGATGGCACGTTGCTTTTAGTGTAATATCTGATTGGCTGACGTCATCACTGGAGGGTTCTGGGTAAACCACAAAGAGAGTGTCGGGCAGGAACGGAGAGAGAATGGGAGGATGTGATGGCTGACTCTGAATCTTCTCCTGCCTGCTACATCTGCCATCGTCTCCCAATAACTTACTTGATTGTCTTTACACCTTTAATCTTGATTATTTCTTTCATATGTCTTTTTAAGTGCCTCTAGAATAGAAGACTGTGTAGACTAAGCATTTTCTGAGTAAGAGAAGTATAGCATAAAGGGAAAACTGTAAATTAGAAAACTTTTCTGAAAAAAAAAATGCTCTGCTTTTGTTACGATTTTACTTTGTCAACTGTGTTTTTGCTATGATATTTTGCCTTTTATCAACAAAGAGCTCAGAAAGCTGGACTTGCATATGGAACATGCTACAGTGTGAACATCACTCCAGGAGATGTATTCTGCACTAAAATGCAGCGGAGCCTGATTCCATGTTCCTTCATGGAAGCCAGAAAACTCACCATGCGATGCACAACAAAGACCAATCAATACGGGCGACAGTGTGTGTGAGTGGGTGTTTGTGTAGCAGGATCATGCAGGGTCTAATGAGGAGAGGTGCTGGATGACAAACACTTCAGGAACGCAGGTGTTTGCTGAGGTAAAGACCTTTGTATTGCCTCGGTGGTCTCAGCTCCTCTTGATCAGCATGCTTGCAACAACAGACTCACTACTACCAGTATTTGTGCCCCCCCCCCCCCCATGATCCAGGCTGTGGTGGGGAGCCAGGTTGTGTTGTGTTGTGTAGTGGTGATGAGTATTTAATGGACCCTCAGCTGTGACTTTTGATGGATTCAAGACACCTGCTCCAGGTTTGCTTTGGTTTACACTGTGTGTTAGCTGATAGCGCTTTTAAGACGCGGATAATCAAAGTGGAATGTTGCAAATCAAAACTAAATGTGTTCCGTTGTATTTGTTGTGACACAAAACTTGAACTCTTATTGTGAAGCTACCCTCTCTCTCTTTGTAATTTCTATGATTTGAAAGGTGGTATCGGCCACAGTCAGCTGGGTGCATTAGCCGCTTCAGTCTCGCAATGGCATGAAACTTAATGTAATAGCACTGTAAAGGCAAAGGCACCAAATGTATTTCCTATGGTGTTTTTACTCTCTTTTTCTTTGACTTAACTGAATTCATGTTGTTGCGTTAGATTATTAAGGAAATCCAACGGACTAAACCACACATCTCTCGCTGTTACTTCTCCTCTCTATTCGTTTTTTTGCAGAAAGGATTGTGTGCTCAGAGGCAAAAAAGTTTCTACCATGAAATCCACTTCAGTGACTTATTTTTGACAATTAGAATATCCTGAGCAGCACATTAACAACCTCGTTTTTTTAAATGACTTTTTCATAATCATCACTTTTAAATAATAAAGCAAATATGGTTAATACTGCAGAACAACATAGAACAAATTGTCCGCTTCCATCATGCTGCTTTTCACATTTAATACCCTAATAGTTAGATTAGTTGTCGATGTGTGAAATTAGGGAAGCTTGTGCCTTTTTAACTCATTTCTTTTTCTGAATTGGTTTCATTTCTTAAAAAGCTTATGTTATACAGGAATGTTTACTTTTGTGCTTAAAATTTGAGCTGTGCCTTTTCTTCATATATACAATTCAGTGTAAATGTACCAAACGTATTTTACATTAGCTGGCCTTCTTGCAGTTGTTGTATTTCTTTGTGTGTTTCATTTTGTACTGTATTCATTTTGTCCGATGTTGGTTAGTGGTTGACGTAAATGCAATAATAAGAGCTAAACATCATTGATATATGAGGGAAAATAAGCTTATTTTCGCTTATGAGCACACAACTCTTGAACCAGCCTGAGATCTGTTTGTTTTACTACAATAAAGGGAAACTAATAATTGTTTTTGTTTAATAAAGGGTAAGTTCTTAATAGAGGTCATCATACTTGAGTGTCAGGTAAGGCGCATAAGCTAAATTTCTTCTTTTATTCTTGGTAATATCGTTTGTTGTGTTCGAATAATGTGTTTTTGTAAAATATGAAAATGTTTGTCTGGATTAGTGTTGTTTGCGACAATGATGTCAACTCACATGTTCGATCGCTTATTATCATAATTGAACTCTCATTGCAAAAATGAGCTTATTGAGATGTAAGTGACATTCTGAACCAGGAGAATGACACGGGGGGGGGGGGGTGGGGGGGGGGGGGACTTTGATGCCAAAGAGTGTCATGATCATCTCATGGACTTTCTCTGTATGTTACGCCTCATCTCCTTCCTAATTTGCAGGTTGTGTTGTGCACGTTGAAGGAAGGTCGTTTATGTATTTAGTGTTAAGACACATTTGCACAAGGCACTCATTTTTTATGTACAGTATGCCTTTATATTGTATAGTATCTAAGCATTTTCTATTATTTATATTGCCGCATGTACTAGAGTATTAAATAGTCTCAAGAACTGGGTAATTTGAACAATGTTGGAATAATATTTGTGTATGCTGTTAGCCTGCATGTGTGTAAAAATGTACGAGTGTGTGTAAAACTGTGTGGTTGTGTGTGTTTTGGAAGGGATGCTCTAATCGTAGCAGGAATTTTAGTGAACCTTGTCATCTTCAAAAGTATGACACGCTAGGACAGTAAGGCTTCAATACAGATTTCCCTTTTTAAAATCAAACTGGCCAAATGAAGAAGATTAGGCAAGATGTCTGCAGGTAGGCAGCGTCTCAGCAGCCCACAGGCAAGTTTTAAAGAATCGTTGCTTTCTCTGGAAATGTTTTTTTTTTTTGTATATAGCACGCTATAGTTATGCAAGTGAAGGTTAAAATTGAATAAAGTCAGTTGCTGGGAAATGTCTGGTTGAATTCATAGCTTGTACACTACATTCAGTTATGTTTTCCAGTGGTGAACTTGAACCTGTTCTCAAAGAACATCAAGGTATTTGTACTTGATTTTACCTTTTGTATACTGTATGTATTTTATGCTATTTTACTCCGTTTGCTTATGCTGTTATTTTTGCAGATTAAAATAATGTGTAAATTTATACAAGAATCATTTACCCAACATAACGTAAAACAGTCTAAATTAGCTCCGCCCATAAGCAGCTACATTAAATGTCACCTGTTTGAAATAAAGTGTATTATAAAATGCGATGGGAGGCTGTAATGTGCAGGTTCAGAGAATAATTTAAAACCTTTACTTAACATATTCTCTTTCAACTCCTGTATATACAATATTTCTAAATGTATGATCATACTAAAGTTGCTCTACGTATGAAAAGTAGTTTTTATGCAAACTGGCAGAACAGAATCTCATTATTGCATAGTATATTTTTAGATCATTATTGTTTCAATCATTTTTTATTACTGAATCATTCTAACTATGTTTTGATTAATGTGGAGACAATTCAACTGCTCGAACAGTCTGATATACCTGTGAATCACATTTTACCAGATGTTTGTATATTTTGAAGGTAAAAAAAAACAAAAAAAAAACACGAGCTGTCAGATGTGCTGGGGTTAAAATACAGTATTTGCTTGTAAAAATATAAATACATTTAAGAAATAAAATTCAAGTACTTAATTATAACAGTATTGCTACGTCAAAGTGATAATAAATGCTCCTTTCAACCAACATATTCTACATTAGCTGGCCTTATTGCAATATAATATCCAAATGAATATTTTGTCATATATCTATTATATTTCTTTTCTCTTAATTATTCGCCACTTGACGTACGTGCACGTGACGCACGGTGGGACACACGGGTTTACGCCGGTACGTCATTACACGACGGCGGCCCCCCCTCCCCCTCCCCCCCCCCCCCCCCCCCAGTCTAGCTGGGAAGAAAAAAAAAAACTTTTTTTTTTTTTTTTGTATCGGAGGAATCAACAGCCGCCATCTTGACGCGGCTCGGAATCGGGATTTCGGGGGGAGCATTAATTTTAAAAACCGATCCGAGCCACTCAGACGGACCCGAAACGGCTTTTTTCCGCGCTGGGAACCGACGTGTTGGTTCTGCCGACGAGATTTGACGCAAACATGTGAGGATTACTCGGCTTTTTATCGTCTCCACAGCCCGCTGTATATTTGATTTCCCTTTTAGAGAGCGCCGCTTCTCGCCGTACCCTCCGCCGCGAGTCGCTGTATTTACCGGGAGACAGCGACGAGAAAAATAATCCGGCTCATAGAAAATATTTCTTGAATTTTGCTCTTTTTATTTAAGCCCGGGTCCGATTTTATGGCCGCTCGCTTCGACTGCGAAAAAGATGATTTCGCACCGACGCGAAACCGGCGATCTGCGGGCGAAGGGATTTTCTTACGCCCCGTGTGATATTTTATGATCGCCGTTTATTTATTGTCCTCGAAGCGAAATAATTTTTCGGACGCGATTGTTGGGGATAATTATGTGGGTGTTGGGTGTTGGATTATCATGGGGTGATCTTCGGCGGCGGAGCGTGGCGCTGTTGCCTTCCTTTTGAAGCCTCTTCTCTCCGGGCAGCGTTTCTCCAGTCTTGTCAGTCAAGAAAGAGAGAAAGAAAGAAAGGAAGAAAAAAAAAAAAAGAAAAAGAACAACAGTAAAATTGCTCTGTTTCGAGCAACGTTGGGGGGGAAAGTTCCGAGTTTTCCAGGAGCCACAAAGTTGGACTGTTATTTCCCTGCATCATCATCCGCCTCCGATAACACGAGGATGGCTGACAATCTGCTGGATGTCGGACCCTCCACTGCAAAGCGACCCAAGCTCAACTCGCCTCTCTCGGGATCGGACGGCCCAGGTAAGGACGGGACACGGGTTTGACATCCTCATAGCTCAACGTATGGTTCCATGTTCTTAATCCTCTGGCTGCCTTTTTATAGGGGACGCACGCATCCACCTTGAGTAGAAGCTGCTCATCAGCCACTTCGCCGGGGCTGTGCAAATATCACTGGGCAACTGTACATAAAGTTCCTGTGAGATTGTTTGAGTAATTCCACACGTGACTAAAGAAATACCACCAACTGCATCTAGTGTAAAAAAACAACAACCCCAATACTAAAATCCTGCAAACTTTGCTGCCTCTTCCTCACGTCCAGATTGCAGTTGCTCAACAGGGAGTTCGCTCCCAACTATTTTGTCTTTGCAGGTATTGAGTTAAAACAACTCAAACGTGATTTTAAAAGGTTTGGCGGTATTATGTTCATTTTCTCTCTCGCCAAGACACCTGCACATTTACAAAGCTGGTATTCTGTGAGCATCGTGACATCCTCGTGAGAAACCCGTAGTTTGCCATGGGGAAATGCCGCATTCTGCATCCCTGGAGTTGGCTTGGGTTTTAGTGCCTTGCTCACTGACACTGCAGAAACTTGACAGCGCAAACACACGGACCCCTGTTGTCTGATAGAATGATAACGGCCCTCGCCACCAGGTTAGATTCAGACCATCCTTCGTTCAACGCTTGAATGATCCACGTTGAGTTGTGAGAGGAATTCTCGTTGAAGATCGGTTTTGTGGCAGCGTCCAGCTTTTCTGCTGCCGATGATTGGTTAGTAAATGTACTTATCATCACTGCGGAGCTGGGATAAGCGGCTGCCTTGATGAGGCTGAGGAGTAGGAACTAGCTTAAGGGTCTGCCTCTTCACCAGCCCAACCTGCCGAGCAACTTTGCTCCATTATGGATGCGTTGGACTGTAAAACACGAAAATGACCTTTTTTCTAAGTGTACATATTCAATGGATAACAAATAATGTGATTATTTAAAGGTCTATTGGCAGAAATTGAATATGAAATAATCGCAGTAATGTTTTCTCGAGCGTGTTTCATCTGAATTGGACAAATTGTTTTTTTTTTTTTTACAGTAGCCCAAACTGGACAAACTAAGTGCCTTTTGAGTTTTTATGACAACTGAAGGCTCCCACAGGTTCTCATCCATGTTGGGGAGGGGAGGGCGAGGTGAGGGGTATTCAGCTGCAGCATGCAACTCCACCACTAAATTCTACACACTGAACCTTTAATATAAAAAGCTGATGGCACATCAAACCATCAATGCAACCGTAAGACTTGTACGTGCTCCACAGACACAAGTTTCCCGGTGTTGTCCAAGCGCTGATTCGTGCATGTGGTTGGTAGTTGACACAGAAGTGTGGGCATTTTCGGGATTGTTTGATGAGTTGAGTTTCATCATGTCCGCCAAGGAGGACATGTTTTCCCTCGTGGACTACGCAAAAACTTAAGCAAACTGATATCTACCATCCTGGTATGTGGCCTGGGCCGAAACCTGTGACATTTTGCTGTATATCAAGTGGCTGATGCAGGATTTTTTAAAAAATTTTCTTTAACATTGATGGTTAACAAAAATGCCCCCCCCCCCAAATTGCAAATTTTGCTTATATTTGTTTAAGTTTTGAGACTACTTTTGTCTTTTATATTTCGACTGTAACCATCATGTGTAGGATTGTTCGAACTTGATGGAAGCATGACACTAGTCTAGTTTATAGCTGATTTATTCCCCAGGATAGAGTCTTATAGATATTCAGACCAATAGGAATTGACAGGGCATGTAACTGGTGCACTTGGGGACGACTTGGGCTCTAATATAAGCCCTTATTAGTTACATGAATTTACCAGAAGTATTTTGGAGCTGTTTTGTCTTTTTCTGTTCAACAAGAGTCGAGTCAACATATCATTCACATTACTTATCACGAGGTTAAAGTTGAGCACAACGATGGGATGCTTTCCTAGATGTCTCCAGTTTGACAGACACCAAGAATTTAGAATTGCCACCTATCTGATTGGAGGTCAAAGTTAATTGCATGTAAGTTATAATAACTTGACATAAACATGGCACTGTGGCTACATGTCATTGCTCTTCAGACATGTCCAGACAATTTCCTGATATTTTCCAGAGAGGAAGTATGTGACAACTGAAATGTCAGGTTCAGATGCTCTGGACATTTTCTGGAGGTTTTCCTATTTTTATGTCAACTGGCATTATTATTTATTTCAGCTCTTCTTAAGACCTCACTTCTCATTGAACTACCTTTACATGTACTGCAGGAGTATATTTGATTGAAAGCCACTCTTCCTAATAATGAATTAATTCTTGGAACTTTTCAACCATCCAGTTTTAGGTCCATTCTAGTTATCCATGTGCGTATTGAATACTTGCTATATACTTACATACATAGCTTTGCTGATATTCATTGTGCAGTCATTAGCACCGAGCTATCATCGTCTCATTTCAGTGGAGCTGTATGTTGGATTTGACCACTGCAGGCACCTCATTACTGTCATCTGACAGTTCATAATGACTGGTACAGATACTTAATTCAAAATGAAGTGGCGATTCAAAGCATCTGTGTCTGCTATCCGGAAACAACTGAGAAGTTTCTTTGTTTTGTCTGACTTGTTTTCTGCGGATGGCGGCATTATCGAGACGTCTTGACAGAACTCGGTCTTCAGCCAAGGTAGTGCATCCTTTCAGAGGTTGACAGGACCTTTCACTGGGCAATAAAGCAGCCCGACACTGGGCCTCCTCCTCCCCCACTGCTGCCACAAGCCCCTTCTATCTCAATGTACACGCACGCATACACACACACACACACACACTCAGTATGACATTTCCCAGTGTCTCCCAGTGTCTCCTGCTCTCTTTGAAGTCCTGGATGTGGCTCAGGGTCTTAAGTACACTGAGAAGATTTTAAGTGCCAGGGTGCAGATGGGAGGATAAGCACAGTTTTTTTCTTGAGTTGGAAAAAGCCCTAATTCTGAGTTTATTTGGAGTGTGTTCTGTAGGGGTGCAACAGGACACAAAAATCCCAGTTCCGTACGTACCTCGGTTTAAAGGTCACGATTCGGTACGTTTTCGGTACAGTAGAAACGAGGAACAGAAAACTTTAAACAGATTTAATCAATTTTTATTCAGCCCTGTTTAACGGAACAGTTTATGGCTGTGTCTTTCTTACCTACATGGCTCGATGACTTCCAGCATGTGTTTGAACCCTGCAGTTCTTAACAACAGAGAACGGACCCATATCCGCTGCTATTAGAAACACCTATGACGCTTGTTATTGCTTTGACACAGTCTGAATTATTTGCAAGCGGCAGTTTAAATGCTGCGAGGAGCTGGGTTTACACCGAACTCGTTTTTTTTCCTTGTCCCATTAATGTTAGTGGGACTTTGTACAATCCTCTTCCATCACCATTATAGTTGACTCCGAAATGTTCCCAAACAGCAGACTTATGTGATGAGGGATGGTCTTTAAACTCCTGTTTGTCTGTGGTCGCCATGACTGCGAGCCTACAGCACATTCGGTTCTTCGCTAAAGCTGTCCATCGGAATTTAAGACTCACATGCACACAAATAAGTTCCGCACGCTGACTCGTTGCACTCAGTTCGGTACCAAACCAAAAGGCCCGTCCCGATAATGTTTGGTTCGGATAAATGTACCGTTACACCCCTACTGTTCTCAAGAATTCTTGGTTTGCAGCATCGCTCCTTCTTCTACTGTGCATCTTTCTTCATCCAAAAATTCACTTGGTTTCTTTGAATTGGAAATCTGTGTTTAGAACTTACATTTTCAAAACAACTTTAATACATAATGTTTTTTTCATGGATGACATAGTTATTGCACTACACTCCTACAATACACTTCATCCAAATGTGGTTACTTATCCTGGGTACCCCTGATTTTTAAGAATTTCACATTCTGAATCCTAAACGAACAGATTTATTCGAAAAACAAAAGTTGGGTCAAGAGAAAGAATCACCTCATTTAGATGGTTTTCAAATCAAAACATTTCACTGTAATAAATTCAATCTAAAATCTCAACTTTAATGATTCAGTGATGATCAAACTTGAAATCAATACGGGTATTGGCTTTCACAGGATGTGTTACAAAGTAGTATTATAACAATATTCCCTTCTGGGTTTGGCTGACTGAGTCATGTTTGTTATTGACAAAGCCTTTACGTTATTGGTTGTTTGACAGATAGCAGAGACTCCTCCCGTTGCCACATCCAATCCAGTGCACAGTCGCTGTCGCTTACAGCCACAGATTAGCAGCTAGTCTTTGATGCTTATGTTAATATGTCTCAGTTTTTTATGGTCCTCTGGTCTGGTGTCAGTCTGTGTTTGCCCCTGTGGCCACAGGTCGGGCTTGTTGTCATTTGTAAGCCTGAGTGGCGTGTCAGCGCAAGAGGTGAGAAATGGGCAGCCGGTCTCTAATGCTACTGCTTACCTAGCGGGGGTTCCTCGTCCTCTGTCTGGCCTGTGTATGATTGCCAACCCCTGGGTGAGCATTATTCAGCTACATCAGCATCAGCACATGTTCAAACACGGTCAACCGTAAAAATGTTATGCCTCTCACCAGCATGGCAAAGCATTGGCAGAAGATGCGCTAGATCTGCTGGCTATTGTCTCAGCTGAGGTGGAACTGATTGAGATGCTGAGAAGAGTGGGTGGCACGGGATGCCAACCCTGCCCGGTGGCCTTCTGTACGTCTATTCCTCCCTCTGTCCTTACCCTTCACATCGCAGCATGCTCATATCCTCTTGAACGACACTGAGCTAATTATTTTACCACTGTCTGCAAACTGAATAAAAACACTTTCTCAGCTTTTAAGATTGTGTAGCCTTGCCCAATTTTTTTCCTTGCATATTGTCTATGAGTGGCTGTGGTTTACATAAACACGGTGTAGCAAATGACTGCTGCCCCAGCTTTACGAGTGCAGTGTGCTGCTAATTTAGCACATCTTGAAGTAGTTATAACGTTTCTTATAAAGCACCATAGTAAAGGTTTAACTAATGTACTGCAAATCAAATGTGTGGTAAAAACAAAAATTGGGTTTTCTTAAGTTAGTTCTGATCATTTTATCAATTGCAGGTATTCTTTGACGTTTTACTAATTCTAACGTGCACTTCTAACATATTTTGATCTCATGAAAAGATCTAAATACTAAATTTATGCTTGCTCACAAAGATTTCTCACACTAATGCCAACAAATGCAGCAAAATGGTGAAAAGATTTCAGTATTCAATACTTCCAGACGAGTGCATGCAAAATACAAATCAGCATTTTTTTGTTTTAACAAATGTCCCGCAAAAAACGAGTTTGGATACAATTTGCCTATAGACAATTCGTAAAAGGTACGATTCAAATTTTGTCATCCATTCAACGTTAATTTTGCTTTTTTAATTGTTTCACATGGCAAAACTTTAGATAGCATTCCCTCAGTTATACAATCAGGCACCATGCATGAACAAAATACTCAGATAATCTAACATAATTTCATTTCATTCTCAGTCTTTCATAGATGCACTAAATATCGGTTTTCTCTCCCTAATTTTGTCTCACGCGTTTTTTGTGGTTTAAGACTTTGACACACATGTCGTCTCTTGGTACGAATACCTTTTTATGTGTTTGTGCTTGAATTGCTCACAAGAAGCAGCACACTTCACTACCTTATCCATGTTTTTAGTTTGGTTCTTTAGAATTCTACGTCTGGATCTTTATGGCCCTTTGACCCTGCTATCGTTGGTTAGCAACCCATTTTATTGAAAGAGAGTGGGGCAAAAACTTATGCTTTTCATCTCTATCCCATCTCTCTGACTCTACATAGCCTGTTATTATCTCCTACACTGGAGAGTGTAATTGAACATTTTCACATGCCTGCTGAAGGGCTTTGGGCGAATTACAACCGGCAGCAGCAGTGTCCTCTTCAGGTGAGAATAGTGTTACTCAAGTGTTGGGATTATCTAGTTGGTGGCTGCTTCTTTTGACACTGCTTGTCATATGGATATGTTCATCATATCCTTGTTGTGTAATGAGTGAATTCAAATCATACTCTGTCTTTGGACGATACTCACCATGCTGAAGGCTCCAGTCTATCCTTTCCCTTTTCAAGGTGGAGTAAGGGATTTTAATCCAGTGCACTTTGTGTCATTAAAAATCCCCTCACTGTCAGCTAGGTGTTTATTCTGTGTGTGTGTTTGCTAAATAAAGACTGGTGTTTGTGCACAGCCCTGGATCTGTAAATGGGAATCAAACAAAGTGGTATATAGAAAGCACAGGTGTTATGTTGAGGTCGGTCTGCCTGAGTACTGCATGCATGTTGTGGGAATGTACACAACTACAGTGGAAGTGAGCTTTGCCCTCCTACTGGGGATGCTAAAAACTTCATGGATGGCGAGTCTGACTATGGCTGATGCCTCAGTTGTGTTTGTGTGGGAGAGAGACATGGTGTGAGAGAGGCAAATTGAGCTGCACTGAGTACTACAATTAAGCAACGGTAAAACATTTGTCAGATAATCATGAAACTAGCTATAAAACGATTAATGGGAATCACTTGATTACTCTAGATATTAGTGTGTTTGTAGAACATGCAAAGGATTTGGTTAATTGTTTGGATACATATTCTAAAATGCTAAGTCAGGCATGATGACGCTTCTAATGCTCGACAGTTGCAAAAATGAAGAACAAAATATAAATATCTCCTGGTGAAAAAGCGGTGACACACACATAGAAGACACCAACAAAGATGTCAAGAGTGTTTGGGGTGATAAGAGCTGACACTGATGTGTTTGTTGTCAAGAAAATCACGTGATCCATGCAGCAGAGTTAATACGTCACTTCCTGCCTCTGTTGGCTGCACCCGGCTCCACCTCTCGCCTGAATGTTGCAGAGTATTTGTTGCTGTTGTGAACGCAGTCTGTGCAGAGAACTCTGGCTGTGTTGTGCATGTATGAAAAGCAAACTCTGGGTTAAACTCTGTAGCCAATTCTCCGGATTTTACCCGCAGGTCATGTCTGAAAACGGTTATAGTCTTGGCATTGCTTGTTCTTGAGCACTGGCGGAGGGATGTATATTTGTTGCTGTTGAGATCAGATATGAACAGTCTTTCTTCAAAATCTCTTACTTTCATATATGTGTGCTCACGATCTTGTTGCTGAATAGCCCTCAGATGAGGCACAGGTGCTTGCTCTCAACTATGCACCATCCATGTCTGTTGCTGTACCCTGACACTTGTTACTTTAATTTTAGGCACTAACAGGCATTTCATTAAATGCCTGTAATGTTCAAAATATTAATTGCCACCTTATTGCATTGAGGAACACAATGTATTTTCCAGACTTAAAACCCCACCCGTCCTAAACACTGGGCAAGGCGTGTGGGGGGGTGTGGCTGCGGTGCTGGTAAAATCTTCATTGGCTGACACACTGAGGCACATTCACACCTGCGCGTGAAGGACCTTGGCACAGAGGTGTGATTTGGACTGTAACCTTCATTAATGCTCTGTGTGTGTTGAGTCTTCATGTTTACTTTTCCTTTGCACAGCCACAAGAGTGCTCTAAGCTACAGAGCAAAAGCTGTTCCTCTGAACTTTTTTGTAGTCCACACTGCTTTGGAGTTACAGCAGGCACTGAACTGTTCAAGTGTAATTTTGTGCACATGCATTGTTGCCATCTGTGCATATGCACATTAAAGTTAACAAATTGCTGGGGACCTTCGTGAAATTAGTAGAAAGAAACCAGCTATTGGATCTTCTGTAACCTGACAAAACCATTGATCAAAACACAGTCAGCATGCAAGGTTATTTCAATGTAATGTTAGTCCTGTCCATAGAAACGTCTGCCTTGCACTGAAAACATTACAACATGAGTTGGGAAGTTTTTTTTAAGAACATGTAGGGGGACACCGAAATAACAAACGTAACAAATGTATGCTTACTTATCACGTGCTAACTTTTGTGGTCGACAGATGACAACACTGGGTGCTTTCACACCCTTATCATTTTGTTTAATTTCAAAGAGACCATGGTGCATTTTCCTGTAAAGTGTGGTTTGTTTGTAATGTGTGAGCAAGAGAGACTAACCACAGAATTTCATGATTAGAATATTCTTCAATCTTTCTACTACTGGTGGTTTGCAGTTCAGTTTTTAGTTGCTGCTGGTTGAAGGATATGCATCAGTGTTCATGGTTAATTCTTCTTTCCCTTTCTCTCCTTTTTCAGATCTTGTGTCTCTGTTTGACCTGGAAAACAACCTTCCAGACGAACTCATTCCTAATGGAGACTTGGTGATGGGGATGTCCTCCAACGGGGGCCCAGGTGGAGGGGGTCCTAGTCTCAACTCCATCGTTCCAGATGCAGCCGCAAAACACAAGCAGCTGTCTGAGCTCCTGCGACCGGGAAGTTCTTCTATCTTGGGAGCCAGCCCCCAACAGGGAGGCATGGTAGGAAGTCAGCTTGGCGCTGTACTTGGTAAAGGTCCACTGGGGCAGGGCTCCCCCAATCACCAGTCTCCCCAGGGCCAGAAAGGGGTTGCTGCAGCTGGACAAGGCAATGGAACCTCAGCCATGGGCTTCAATCAGGCCATGTTGAACAGTGGGCAGGGTCACGGGGTCATGAGCCAGACTGGACAGGTGATGAACGGGGGTCTTGGACCAGCAGGCCGGGGGAGAATGCAGTACCAGGGCCAGGGTCTGCAGGGGGCACAAGTGGGTGTTGGACCCGGTGTTGGAGGCAGTGTGCTGGCAGAGACCCTCACTCAAGGAGGGCCACAGTTGGGTGCACACGTGTTGAATGCTCAGCAAGCAGCAAACATGAAGGTGAGGTTCTCAACTTACTAAGTGCCACAAGTGAAAAGATCATATTTTTAAATGCATCAAATTCTAACTACTGAACATCGGTCGACAGCACAGTCATTTCAGACACAGTTACACATATATCAAATGTTAACATGTTCCAATATTCACTTGCATTTGTAATGTGTAGACTTAGCATTGTCACTGGCTGTTGTTATTATTTGCCAAAACTTGTTAAGTAGAAGAACTTGTTTTCATGATCTTTTTTTTACTTTTGACACCAAAATAATGGCTTATATGTTGAGTTTTGTTGTAATTTTTAGGAAATGATCACTGCCATATGAGTTATTGCAAATAGTTTTTTTATTTTTAATTATCCTGATGATTATTATTTTCATCGTCTGGTGTTGGCGCTTGTCTCGTCGACAGTTATCTCTTTCTCACCGTGTATCGATCGACTGTTCTTCCTGGGTCTGCTGGAGGAAGCAGACAATCATTTGAGGGGCTTGAATCTTCAGTCAAGTGCATCAATCTCTGTGGGTCTAACTTGGCCCAACAGAGAGTTTTATAGCAGATCAATGCTGATGTGTTTATAACTGCATTCCTATACCTCGCTAATCAAACAATACAAACAATCTAGATGCAACAAGAGCTGCAGCTGCATCGTGGTGCCATCACAGTTGTTTTTGTTTGTGATTGAAGAATAAGTTCTATGATGTGCTGCTGGTTAAATTTGGGTGTGAATATCTTAATTCCCACAGTCTATGAAGTGCTCAAAGTGAAAAAATGTTTCCGCCGGTGTCTGAGAGTCTTTGTGGTTTGACAGGAAACCAAAGTTAAACCACATGAAACAAGCTCCACCTTTCCCATAAATACACCTATTTGTTTCTTGCAGTATGTTGGACAATGTAAATTGATTTGTGTGTGTATAGGAGAATTATTTAAAATCTCATGGAGTTGTGCAACAATTGCGCCCACATGACGATGAAACGCCAGTTCAGCGTTTGAGAGGAGGAGGAGGAGGAGGAGGTTGGGGGAGAGAGAGTCAGATTTGAACTTGGATACGAGTCTTATGTACATGTTAACCTGTGGCTGATGATAACGTGACAGATACTTCATATTTACCCTGGCTACCTGCCATCTGAGAAAGGCATTGCCAAAATGTGGGAGAGTGATGTGAGGTCCTGTCCATTATCTGTTACTTAACCATATTATCAATTGAACTGAACCCTATTTTCTTTTTTTGTTAAAGCACATGGGGGATGAATCACTGAAGTGTTGTGCTGGGTGATATGGACCAAAAATCATATCCCTCTATTTTCAGGCTAAAAGGCGATATCTTGATATTATTAACTAGACCTATGATATTTGGGGGATTTTTTTTTAGTTAGATGCTTGTTGTTTACTCATAGTTTTCTTTTCCATATTCAAGTCTTCATTTTCTTGTTTTCACTCTTCCCTTCTTGCTTCATTCTCTATCACCCTCTCTGGCGTATGCCGTCTCTCTCTGGGCCTCTGGCCTTTGATAATGGAGCTGTAAATCATGTTTAGCGGAGCCTGTTTGTGTGTTGTTTTTGAGTGGGGGGGAAGAGGCACGATAGAGAGTCGAAACAGAAGAGGAGGAAAGAGGAGGGGATCCATTGAAGGCTTCCTGTGAGCCAGCGCTGTCCTCGAGCCTGGTGTCGCTCCTCTGTAATAAGTGCAGATCATCAAGTGGGAGAGTAGGTTGAGGCTGTGTGAATGGGAGTGAGGCTGCAGGCAAGCATCTGTGTGTCTCTGTGCAGCTGAGGGGGAGGGGCAGGCAGCAGACAGCGCAGTGCTCTGCTCAGCTGTTGAGCAAGCTGGTCTTTCTCTATGTGCGTCTCCTACCGTTTCTCTCTCTCTCTCTCTCTCTCTCTCTCTCTCTCTCTCTCTCTCTCTCTCTCTCTCTCTCTCTCTCTGTCTCTGTCTCTGTCTCTCTCTCTGTCTCTCTCTCTCTGTCTCTCTGCTGGGTTGGGCTTGCTCTGTCTGTCTGAGCACTGCTGGCAGTGAGGAACGTCCGCGAAGCAGGCTGCTGCTTCGGCTGCTGCTTCGGCCGCTGTGGAGAAAGGCAGCAGACAGATGCACGCTGAGGGCAGTGGAGAGATGAGAATAACAGATTTTTGGAGGACCTAAAAGTAAAGTAGGGGAAGTTGCCTAATCTCATTTTGAAGCCCAAAAAAATGTCAACTGATTTTAGAGTTATCCTTACAATTATAAGAATTATGTGGTGTGCTAAGCTGAATGAGTGGGGAAAAACTTCTCTTAGAATTTTTGGATTTGAGAAAATAGGAGTGGTTTTATATTTCAGAACTAAACAATTGAGTGTTTTTTTTTTTTATCACCTCCTGTGTTCCAATGTAACGGGTCTACCATGTCGCTACATTGTAGGTTGTTTGTAGCCTTAATGTCGCAAGGTACCCAAGTGTTTTCAAGTCCATTTATAGTGACCTTTTCCAAACCTGATCAGCCTTTAAAGTGTTTGGTTAGTCCAGTTTAACCTGCGGGGGTTTCAGAAGGGTGGTGTAACATGTTCTGCTGCCATAAAGAAAATAAATTCGTGGTGAGTGAACACAAGTTCATTGCATCTACTTATGTCTTCACTACAGGAATAAACCAGGGAGAAAATCTGTCAAACAGCCAAGAATTACAGCTGTCACAGATGATTAGCTCAAAAAGACTGAAGTCAGAAAATGTCCGACAAAACAATTATGGAAGAGGAATGAAAGTGAGAGAGGAAACGACTTGTTTGTGGCCACTGGGAAAGTGAGCTGTTTATCAGCAGCCAAATGTGGGCTGTGAAAAACAACAACCTGTGCTGTTTATTTTTTATTTTTTAAATACTGTTATGATATTGGTCTAAAATTATATGAAATTGTGGAAATGCATTCTCCATTCTCCAACCCTACCCCAACCATACACACATAGCACCTGAGCCCTCATTAAGAAAGTGCATCTACTCCGCTGTTTGTTTTAGTTCCGTTTTAAGGGATGTTGGAGTAAACCATGAGTGGTATTGAATCGTGACAGTAGAGATATGTCAGGAACTGAAGAGAGAGAAACTGGGGGGGGGGGATCGAGATGCAACAACGGTTCCTTGCTGGACTCAAACCAGGGACACTGCACTTTGTGTTTGCCAAGCGCCAAGTTCAGGCCACATTCTTTTAGCAGTCCAAACGCAAATTCATCCTGGGCCACATACAAAAGACCTACTCAACTGACGTCCTCTGAAGGGTTGATACTTTTCTTAAAAAGGTCAAATCTCTCTTCGTAGTGGATCTGCAGCTCATTGATTATCTCAGCCCCTCCTGACCCTGTCTCTCACTCGCACCGACACAAATGCGTAAACATTGTCATCAGACACATCTGTAAACAACATCATTTGTCCGTTGTGACACTTGTCGGCCTGATATTCTTCTGACCACCCTCTGTCCTGTGTGCTCACTATAGATGGGGATGTCGGGTGCTCCATTTGGCCAGCAGTATGGTCAGGCTGGAGTGCAGCAGATGGGGGCAACGGGGGTCAACGCCCAACAACTCCAGAATAAGACGGCCTCTTTCAAACAACCTGCCTCAATTCCCTGCTGAGCTGAAGGGAGCTGGGAGTGTGCCAAACATGGTGAGTGTCACTCATCTTAAAACATCCTTAAAACAGTGGCTGTTTGTCCCAGTCCTTCTTTGCTTCAGGTCAGTCAGGGTAAAACACACTCTAAGTGAATCTGTATCCACAATATCAGCGTGCTTCACACATCGTGTACTCTGCAGACATGAGGACACAGTCTGCAGCCATTTAAGTATGTGTACTAGCTTTGCCAGATAAGTCAGATAGGACCCTTTGTTTGTTTTGATGTGGTATTACGTGTTTTAAATAAGGTATGCTAAATACATTTTAAATAAAGTCATAGTTTAGATTTTAATTTGGCTTCCAGTCATTATTATGTCAGTAAGTTTACTCTGGGTGCTAAAACTTAATGAAGCACAAAAACAGCAGCACCTGCTGCATATCTATGTGCTCAGAAGTATAAATACAGTGAATGTACATTATTCTTGAAAGAAAAGTGCATGTAAAACATGAGTGTTGTCAGTGTACACAGCTGTTTTGAAAGAAAACTGTTTGAGGTGGATATGAGACCGGTGACTGAAAGCTGTGGTGGAAGCATGTGGTGTGACGGGGTCAAATCATTTAATGTTGTTATTCTTTTATGACTGTAAAAGTCATAAAAATAATGTATTTGTTTGTTTTTGTGTCATTTTAATTTCTTTTTTTACTTTCAGGTTTTTATTTGCTAAGCACTTTATAAATACATTTTAGAAGTACTATATAGATTAAGAAATTATTATTATTATTATAGTAATTGTGCATTAATAGAACAGTTCACCTCAATGATAAATATATAAGAGCAATATTTAGATTAATTGGCTAAATTTGATTATAATCAAGAACCCCACTGCATAAGTACTGTGATTCAGAGTGTATATATATATACTCTTAACCTGACCTCTTCCGCTAACCTGACTTCTTATACAGCGAGCACACACTAACAGCACACAGCTTGTCTAAGATATTTTTCCAGCCATTTATATGCATTGCTTCCTTGCTTTGAAAAACCAAAGCCAAAACTGAATATTGCATTACAGGCGATATATTTGTTTTCGTTGACTGTTGATATTCTTTCAAGGCACAAAGTAAACAGATCTGAGTGCTATGCAAAATGGAAATGATTTATCTGAGGCTAGAGTAGTCAGTCCCTTCATTTAAAAAAAAGTTCATCAATTGATTTTATACAGTAGATTTCCTTGTTTGTGGTAGTTCTTGATGGTTTCACATCTTCTTTTAATTCCTTGTATTATTCAGTTACACTGAACCTAAATGTTCACAATGAAGATAGTCTGATCTGTGCCTTACCTACATGTGTATTGGCATTCTTTTGCAGTCCCAGTCTCAGATGCAGCAGGTAGCGTCGGTGGGCATGGTCCCCGGGGCTGGAGTGTCAGCAGGCCCGACGGCCGACCCCGAGAAGCGCAAACTCATTCAGCAGCAGCTGGTCCTGCTGCTCCACGCACATAAGTGCCAGCGGCGGGAGCAGGCTAACGGGGAGGTGAGGGCCTGCACTTTGCCCCACTGCCGCACCATGAAGAACGTCCTCAACCACATGACCCACTGCCAGGCTGGCAAGTCCTGCCAGGGTGAGTGAAAATGAGAGTCCTCGGTCAGCTCAAGCTTGGATCCACATTTCTGGGTGGACTTCAGTTTTACCGTGTGCATATGTGTCCACAAGGTGTTAAATGTGTCTACTAATGTGCACCTTGATTGACACTCATCTGAGCTTCTGTGTGTCCGTGTTTGCTTTACATAGCACAGTTAAATGTGTTGGTTTGAAGTCACCTAGACTGCAACTTCACCTCCTCGTAAAAGTAAACACTCGGACGTCTTTATGGTTTTACAAAGTGTAGATTAATTACTTTTTTACATTGCTGTTTGCACATTGTACTCAAGCAGCCTTGGCTCTTTATGCCTCCGCTTAATGCCATCAACGGCCGTGTTCGTATGTTGTGTTTTCGCGTTGTCTGTCTTTGCCATTCTCGTAAACATGATGTCTCTGGAGCTCATGGGTGAAGTGATTAGAGGAAGTCAAACGTCATTGTCACTGTGACTTATCAAAAGCTGCGTTTGGGCATTAGAATTCATATCATATTTTCTAGACATCTATATTATTTCAGTCATGAGGCAGTAATTGCCTTTATTTTAACAAAGATTGATCACTTATATCCAACCATTTTATTGCCCAACTCGTTCTCTTCTTAGTCAACATCCTTTTTATATGTGTTCCCTGGGGATTTATTAATGGTGATATGGTGTTTTTATTGTTTTTTAACAGTCTCAATCCTGAACGTCTTGTTTCTCTGTTATTTTTCCTCCAGTGGCTCACTGTGCATCATCCAGACAGATCATCTCCCACTGGAAGAACTGTACGAAGCACGACTGCCCGGTCTGCCTTCCTTTGAAAAACGCAAGTGACAAGAGGAACCAGCAGCGTGAGTAACTCCAGCAGCCTCCCTTCCCTTCATTTGTAAATTCATATAAAAATGCACACGGGTCACCTTTTAAAGACGACACAAAACCATTATCTATGATTGTTTGAAACATCTTCATGGTCATGTTAATTGACAGTCATTAAAACCTTGTAAACCTGCACACAAGGCAGCTGTCACTTAGCAGCTCGCCCTCCAGTCAGTGCATGTGTATGTATGTATGAAGTGGTGCCACCTGCAGGTTGTGTTTCCTCGGCCCTGCTCTGTGCTGGCTCGCTGACTGTGAGAGCTGGAACAGCAAGAGGATTCCTCTAAAAAGGCCAGACTTGTAATGTGACACCCAGGGGGAGGGGCTCTCTGGCTCTGCTATCAGTGGGGGCAGGGTCTAGGGACTACTTGCCCTCTGATTGGTTAAACGGCTCAGTGACGGGTTTAAATCCCCCACAGAGGCAGCGTGCACAGCACACAGCAGGGAGCAGCGGAAGGGTTTTCAGACGGTGGCTCTCGAAGACACATTTTTTCTTAATGAAGTCATGTTTATTATTGTAGCTACTTAGAAAAACTATTTAAAAACTTATTTACAGAGAATTATTTTAAAGGACCACTTACTAATGATAAATATTTGGGGTTAATTATTTACATATGTTTTAAGAAATTGTAACACCAGAAGCAGCAGTTTCTCCTCTGCTATTATAGACTATTCATTAAATGTTTGATTTAATTTTCCAAGCCCCCTTATGTATCTTGTCCTCTTATCCAGCCATGCTAAATTCACCTGGAGCTAGCCTGCAGAATGCCATCAGCACAGTTGGACCTGGCCAGCCTAGCGCCACAGCCATCAACAGTGCTGCCACGCACATCGACCCCAGCTCCATGCAGAGGGCCTATGCTGCCCTGGGCCTGCCGTATGGGAACCAGTCCCCTGCTCAGGTCCCAGGACAGGGTCCATCTCAACAAAACCCGCAGGGTCCCCAGCACCAGCAGCTGCGAAATATGAACGCACTAGGTAAGGGATAGATGGGACTTCTTTTTTTTTTAGGAGATTGTGTGTAAGTAGCAACAAATCTGTTGCTAAGCCATTTTCTTGTAAACCTGTGTAGCTGACGATGTGTGTTTATCAGGCACTAATCAGATGAACCAGATGGCAGGAGGCATGGGTGTCCCCTCTTCAGACCAGACTGGCATGCACTCCGACTCCTCTCTGCCCTCTTCACTCAACAAGTGAGCAGTCTCATCCTTATATACACACACACAAAGCTAGACCCATGCAGCCTCTATCTTGAATGCCTTTCCTAATAGATGTACAATCATCTTGCAAATATTGATATGACCTTATAGAATGTAGCTGTATTTTAGTTTAAAGACTGGGAATTAGCCTACGGCTTACTTTGTTCTTCAGTAATAGTTTCTCTCTGTCGTGCAGTCAGCTGATGCCAGATGGGTCAGTAGCAGGAGGCATGGGAAACCTGCCCGCTGCCACCCCTCTCTCTGCTTCGGGGATAAGGAAGGCCTGGCATGAACACGTCACTCAGGACCTGCGCACCCACCTGGTGCACAAACTGTGAGTTCAACCGTTAAGCCTGTGTATTATAAATACTCAAGTTCTGCCACATGCAAATAGAATAGAACTCGATGCTATAGGTTGTTGTTGAGTTATGGGTTTTGTCTGCTGTCTTTCTTCAGAGTACAAGCCATATTCCCGACCCCGGACCCTGCAGCACTGAAAGACCGACGGATGGAGAACCTGGTGGCTTATGCACGCAAGGTTGAGGGAGACATGTATGAGTCGGCTAACAGCAGGGTAACTAATATAAATATACACTTCACATTAAGAGTAAGGCCTTTTTTTGTCAAAGCAGAGACTAAGAGATGCATTATATTTGAAATATCGTGCTTGTTTCTGTTTCTCATTAGGACGAGTATTACCACTTCCTGGCAGAAAAAATTTACAAGATCCAGAAGGAACTGGAGGAGAAGAGGCGCTCACGGCTCCAGAAACAGCCCGGCATGTCGGGCACAGGTGGGCCTCCGCAGCCTGGTATGGGTCAGCCCAACACCATGGGACCAGGACAGGCTGTCCGGCCTCCCAGTCAGTAGCTTAACTTCTTTGAAACTGGTTGAAAGTTCTCAGTTGTTACAATTAATCATGTTTTATAACTAGCACAATGCTTTCCAAAGGATTTTCTATGACCAAGAGCAACTTTTAAATGAGCATTGCACTATCCTGTCTTGTTGCAGATGGACCTGTGCCTATGCCCAACATGCCAAATCAGATAATGAATCGAATGCAGGTGCCCCAAGGTACGTGCTCACTCTCACTCACTCGCCAGTGTTTTCAGTGAGAAATCATTCATATGTCCTTTTTCAGCTAAGATTCCCCATTTTTAAGTAAACTCATAGTTTGACTTTTAAATGCTGTTTCCTGAGCACACCTGATTGTTTAACCAGTTAACAAATCCATTTATTAGAACTCTGATTTAAGTAAGCTGCTTTAGTTCCGCTGCCAGCCCAGTAGGGCATGGACTATTAAATTACAAGAACTCTTAGGAATAGTTAACAGGTATATAATTGTGTGTGTGTGTGTCTGTGTGTTCCCACAGGAATGAATCAGTTCAACCCAATGGCAATGCAGAATGCGCAGATGTCTCAGGCACCCATGGGAGCACGTGCTCCCTCCCCCATGAACCATCCACAGCAGATGAACATGAGCTCCGTCCCCCCGGTTCGATTTCTTTTTTCTCTCTGTCAATGTGTAGCTCTGCTCAACGCTTCGGTTTCTTTCTTAAACTTGTCCTTCTTGGAACCATGTTTGTCATTTCCTCTGTCGTTTTGTTCCTTACTCCATTTTCTTCTTCTTTGGCTCTTTACTTAATTTTTTCATTTCTTTGGGCTGTCATATGACTCATCATTTATTACTTACTCAGTTTGTACCAATTTGAAATGAAAGCATCTATCAAATGTGACACAGGTTATGATCTGTTTACAAACCAGCCTGCTGGCTGCCCCAGGAAACCTTAAATGAGACCAAGGCCTGGCTTAAAGCCATTTAATGTTCCTCCCTGGTGTTTAGATCTGTTGCCAGGTATTGATACCACTGTTTGTAGAAACCACAGGCAAATACTAGACTGTTGTGGTGGTAGCATGCATGTATTCTGCATTCCCTTCATTTAGTTTATTTTACTTGGCAGGCATTGAATACGAGATGCCTCCTGCCATGAATCCTCTGTTAAAACTCTTCTCTGTTTTCCAGATGGGCATGTCCCCGTCAAGGATGCCTCAGACACAAGGAATGATGGGTGGTCATGCGAATAACATGGTTGCACAGCCAGCCAACCAGAGCCAGTTCCTGCCACAGGGCCAGTTTCCTGCAGCTGCAGGTGGAGGAATGAATGTGAATGTAGGCTTGGGCCAGCCTATAACACAGGCTGCTGTCACTCAGGTGAGGAAACTTTGTGGTCCTGAGAAAAACACTGACATTTTGTATGTTCCTAGCAAGTTTAGTGGACTTTGCACTGCTGAACATATCCTCACTAGTTTCAGCATGTGGGCTGCTGTATGAATGGTACGTTCTGTAGTGCTAACTGTGCGTCCCTCTTTGTTCCAGAAGCCTCAGAACTCTAACCTCCCTCTGAATGCACTGGGCTCCCTTGGCCCGCAGCTGCCCTGTGGCCCTGCAGCCCAGCCCACCAGGGGTGCAACCCCTCCACATAATCCTTCTGCCGGCCTGCAGCCTCAGCAGCAGCAGCAGCAGCAGCAGCAGCAGCAGCAGTTGCACCAACACCATGCTCCTGCGCAGTCCAAGGTGCCATCCCAGCCCTCTACCCCTGCCTCCACGGGTGGGCCCTCCCGTACCCCAACCCACATACCCAGCATCCCTGGTCCCCCCTCAGCTATGGGCACACCCCCTGACCCATCCCAGCCGCTCACGCCCCTGCAGCCCCAACCTGAAGCCCCCAGCCAAATGCAGCAGCCCACCTCAGTGAAGGCACAGCACCCCAGTACACCGGTGAGATACTAGTTTCAACAGTAAAGCTGTTTCACTTATGTCTTGGCCACCTCCTGTTGAATTAACGTTTTCATGACATCTGTGTCTGCATCTCATTCAGAAAGGATCTCTGACAATTCATTACTTCAGTGATTCTCAGTAAAGTCAATACAACTATATATATATATATATAAACGATCAGCGCTGTGATCAGAATGTCCTCTCCCTTTACAGGCAGCAGCCAGTATAGATAACCGAGTAGCCACCCCAGGTTCTGTGGCTGAGCTGAGCTCGCAGAAGGCCCTGTCTGACATGAGCGGCACCGAAGTCAAACCTGAAGTAAAAGATGAAGAAGATGACAACACCTCTGGGAAGAAGCAGACTAGTATAAAAATGGAGGTATGCACATGATTGTACAAGGTTATCTAATAATTGTTAGGTAAGAAAGCGATTGTTAATACAAGAAATGGAAAGAAGCAAAAATTTGTCTTCTGTAGATGAGACTAGAAACCAATTGCTATTTGATCCCCCGGCTACTATTGCAAATGTTCTGCATCATATCATCTCCCAAAAAGCACATGTGACTTCTCAATTGTTGTGCTACAAAGTAAACACATTAAAATACCTGCTTAGTTTGATGGCGCGGCATCGTCGTATAGCTGTTTAACCCACGGTTGTGTTCACGTAGCCGGATGATGAAACCAAACCCCTAATGGTGAAGAAGGAGGAGCCAGAGGCAGCAGAGCCAAAGCAGGAACCAATGGAGACTGAGGAGAAGAAGCCGGTGATTAAGACAGAACCCAAAGAAGAGGAGGAAATCGGGGCCAACAGCACGTCAGCCGCCTCCACCGCTCAGAACCGCAAAAAAAGTAGGGCCACAGATCTCGTCCGTATATATTGAGTGATTGACCATACATTAAATGATAGAAAAATGGATCATAGTATCAAGTGAATAAATTGTATTTATATACATATTCGTTAAATTACAAGTTGCCATTTAATCACATAAAAAAAAAGGAGTAAAATTGAATACCTGTGCCAATGAGGATTGACTGTAAGTACATGGTGATCAGACTTTTGGACATGATGGAGCTTGTTGCCCTTGCATTTGCATCCTTAAATGCAAATTTAAAATCTTGTTTTTGCAGACCGTAGAATTATGTTTGTGTTTTGGTTTCTTAAAAACATTATTGTCTGTCCAGTTTTCAAGCCAGAGGAGCTGAGACAAGCCCTAATGCCGACACTTGAGGCCCTCTACAGGCAGGATCCAGAGTCGCTGCCCTTCAGACAACCTGTAGACCCCACGCTACTGGGCATCCCTGTGAGTGTCCGTAATCAAATACACACATACCTCTATTTCAAGGACAGCAAACACTGATAATTAGAATTTGCTCATTCCTGCCTCGTGCTCTACAGGACTACTTTGACATTGTGAAGAATCCCATCGACCTATCCACTATCAAGCGCAAGCTGGACACCGGTCAGTACCAGGAGCCTTGGCAGTATGTGGACGACGTGTGGCTCATGTTCAACAATGCCTGGTTGTACAACCGCAAGACATCCCGTGTTTACAAGTACTGCACCAAACTGGCAGAAGTGTTTGAAGCCGAGATTGACCCCGTCATGCAGGGCCTGGGCTACTGCTGTGGCAGGAAGGTGAGCCAACACGGGAACTGAGCCCAAAAAAATGCAGGAAAAAAAGAACAGAACTGTTTTTTTTTAGTTTTTTTTCTCCAAGCCACTTATAATCAGAATAACACGTTTCACTAATGTGTCTCCACAGTATGAGTTCTCACCCCAGACGCTGTGTTGCTATGGCAAACAGTTGTGTACCATCTCCAGGGATGGCACCTACTTCAGCTACCAGAACAGGTAAAAGTGCATGCCGAGTCAGCTAAATGGTAGAAATGGGTAAAATGTGGGTTAGGGGTTATCATGAGAGGGGGTGCTGCTGTGTCAAGATGAAACCTGACTTCACATACACCTCTCCCAAAGCTGCATCATTCCTTTACAGGGGTAAAAACTGAGAGTTGTATGTTGTGGCTGAGCAGAATGTGCATGATTGGGTTTGGTGTCGTCCTCATACAACCAGCACCAAAGCTCCCCCTGCTGTTTAGGAACTGCCATTGCACCTCAATATCATTCCAATGAAACAACGTTAAATTATCACACACACTTGCTACTAAATGTGGTTAGGTTCACCAGCAGCAACAAAGAAATCAGTGATAATTTAATTGGCTCCTCATATATTGTCTAAGAAGCTCTAAGCAAGGATTTGTCATTTGCTCAAATCTTTATCTTAGTCTAAAATATATGAGCTAAAAAATTACTTTCTTCAATAAAAAGGATGAAGTCCCTTTCCCGGAAGGACTCACTCATTTGTATTTGTGTGTCCAGCCTCTTGTACCGTGGCATGACCATATCTGGGGGATTTCTGGACTTTATAAAAACACCAGCATTTGGATCAGTGAAGACAAGAACACTAAACTTGGACTTGACTTCACATAAAACTACGTAAACAAAAATAACCAAAGAATAGGAAAGAGGGTGTGTGTGCGTGTCTCACACAGTCTTAACGTCCAGAGTGCAATTCATGTATATATACAAAGTCTGTTTCAGTCTCCCCCACAAGCCCAACACAGTTCAGTTGAATCCACTTCAAACAACGAAAAACAGATACAACAGAAATAATCCGTTTTACCGTAGATCGTCATAAACAAACAACTCGGGGGGAATTAAACAGAAAGAGAAGCGTCCGTGTCGCTTCAGTAACAACAGCGTTCTTGTGTTCAGTGTGCTCACTGTACCATCGATGGTCAAGTCTGTCAGGACCAGGGGGAAACTCCATAGGGAATAAACAATCCACCAGATGATTTCCCCCTGACTCTGACTTCAGAGTTGCAGACTTTACAACACACTTTAGTAAGAGACGATCCTCTCCGACCTCCACACTCATTGATCTGAAGATACTGATCACTTCTGTGTTGGTTCAGATTCTGCGGGGGTTGTGGTCCTGGGGTTGGGATTGGATAAGAGTGTCATTAGACGGCGTTGGGCAGGGAGACGTGTCGCGGTTCCATCTTTTGCGTATCGCGAATCCAGTGGTTCGAGAATCGTCACATCCCCAATGTTGCTGATGTTACCCATGAATGCAGTGAAACAGTTTGTTCAATGTGTTGGTGTCAAACATTTGTGTGTTGTTGACATCCATATACCGTCTTTCACATTTTAGGATGTTTCCCCACATTCTCTTCCAGTTTGAATGAGAGCGATTGGATCACGGCCATTTAAACTGCGACTAACATACCTCTGCCTGCCTGTGTGTATGTGTGAGTGTGTCCCTCTGTCTGTCCGCTACCCATGCTCCATCCTCGTTTGTTTCCATGTGCTCCGTTCACTCTGCATCCTTCCACCTTGTACACCTGTTTGCCTGTGCTGCTACTGTGTGTGCTGGCTGCAGTTCACCCAAATATGGCCTTATTGCCGACAGGTATCACTTCTGTGAAAAGTGCTTCAATGAGATCCAGGGCAACAGTGTGACCCTGGGAGACGACCCGGCACAGCAACAGACGTAAGTTACCAAGCCCGGGTGGCCGAGCTCTTCATGGTGATCATCGTGTGAGAGGATCAGTCTGTTTTCTCTCTGGACTTTCATTTAAAGGAGCCATCATGAACTCAGTTGTCTCTTTATGTCTCTTTCATGCAGCAAGATATTGAAAGATCAGTTTGAAAAGAAGAAAAACGACATGTTGGACTCTGAGCCGTGAGTACCGTGTGGCCCCGTCTATTAATCTGATGGCAGTGATGCGTCTTCTGCACCTTTTTTTTTTTTTTTAAAGAACACACTGATAAAGCAAATGTTTGTCGCTGTAGGTTCATTGAATGTAAAGACTGTGGACGAAAGATGCATCAGATCTGCGTGCTGCACCATGAAATCATTTGGCCATCAGGGTGAGTCTTTGTTTAGCTGTTGAATAACTGCTCAGCCATTTGAGCACACGCGTTCCATGTTTCGTACCATATATCTTTATTTTCTGGAGTTAATGTGTGGTGACACTAAACACACGATTTTCATCTTTCATCCACTAGTTTTATCTGTGACAACTGTCTAAAGAAGTCCAATAAAACAAGAAAGGAAAACAAGTTTGCAGCCAGAAGTAAGTTACACGTAATGAGACAACTCTGACATTAAACTTAATTTTCTTTAATCACCAAAGTTTTGATGTTTAAACTTCATTTTTTTTGTGTTGGTAAAGGATTGCAGTCCACAAAACTGGGAACCTACATTGAGGACAGAGTTAATAAGTACTTGAAAAGGCAGAACCACCCAGAGGCCGGGGAGGTGTTTGTGCGAGTGGTGGCCAGCTCTGACAAAAACGTGGAGATTAAGCCTGGCATGAAGTCTAGGTAAAGTTCACACCAGCTGATAAAGTGTGTTTCTTTGGATTGGTGTTGTGGTTAAACGTTGATTTGGCTTTTCCCCACATATAACTGGAATCTTCACCACATACCGCAAAAGAGAAGTTTGTGATTATTCAAATGCTTTTGTAGAGAATGTGCTCATTATTTACTGTGTATGTGATGCGCCATTTCTCTTATTCTACAACTAGAATATAGCTGTAAGGTGCTATGTTAAGATTGAAAACTTGTGTATATATATAACCTTTACAAATGTTGCAAGTTAAAGTCTAATTCTCTGTAACTTAACTTCTGCTTCTCTGTTTCCACAGGTTTGTAGACTCGGGTGAGATGGTGGAGACCTTCCCTTACAGAACCAAAGCACTTTTTGCATTTGAGGAAATAGACGGGGTGGACGTTTGTTTCTTCGGCATGCACGTCCAGGAGTACGGCTCAGAGTGCCCCTTTCCAAATACCAGGTAAAACTACAGCGAAAGATAATCGCCGTCATGTGCATCTCTCCCAAGTTAACTTTTGTTTTTTGAGTGCATTAATCGTGAATCCAATTTTTCTTGTTTGCCTTGCAGACGGGTTTACATATCGTACCTTGACAGTATTCACTTCTTCAAACCACGGTTGCTAAGGACTGCAGTGTACCATGAGATCTTAATAGGCTACCTGGAGTATGTGAAGAAACTGGGGTGGGTGAAGAGTAACTTCTTCATTTCTTATAAATGCATTCAATAATGTATCACTCCTGCAAGTGCTGATAATATATGTCCCGGTCAGGTATGTGATGGGTCACATCTGGGCCTGCCCACCCAGCGAGGGAGATGACTACATTTTCCACTGTCACCCTCTGGACCAGAAGATCCCTAAACCCAAGAGGCTTCAAGAGTGGTACAGAAAGATGCTGGACAAGGCGTTCGCTGAGAGGATCCTACACGATTACAAGGTTCGAAAATTCGCAACAAAATCACACCTTTTTGCTATAGCAGGAATAGTCAGTCTTTTTAAAATGTCATCGGCTAGTTCTTACTGCGCAGGGAGTACAAGCCACTATTCAAAATAAAAAAGTTGTTATATTGCAGTAAAGTAGGTTCTTGTGATCTTTTCACTTTTAAATTTAAGTATGTGGTGTTTTCGTGATCGAGGCTATTTACTGGTGTTAACTTTGTTCACTTTATTATTCTAGTTCACTGTGTATTCATGTAATTATATTGTACAAGGGTCCTAATCAGTCAAATCAGTTAACATGATCTTACTTGAGAACAGATATGAAGCTTATTCTTTTTTTAAATAAGTTCTAACAAAAAATAAGATTGACAGGGAATTTGACTCTTTGTTGCTTTTTAAACTCAGATTTCCTCTTTGTCTCCCTTCTGACAAGAAAAATGTGAATTTATCATGAACCGCTGTGTTATTTCTAAGTGTGCAGAATTAGAGGGGCTCCCCCTTGTGTTCAGTATCAGTCAGTGACAATTTTGGTTAAACTACTGTTCTGACCATTCTGGAGAATAGATCGATAAATATTTGCGGCTAATATTCATAGTTATCTCCACATTTATATTTTGTTTCATTTTTTGTGTAGTCTTCTTCTTCCTCATCAGGAACCTTGTTACTATGTCACCTGATTGTGAGTCTTGTGTCTCTGTGTTCAGGACATTTTCAAACAGGCAACAGACGACAGACTGACCAGTGCCTACGAGTTGCCGTATTTTGAGGGTGACTTCTGGCCTAATGTTCTTGAGGAGAGCATCAAGGAGCTGGAGCAAGAGGAGGAGGAGAGGAAGAAGGAGGAGAACACGGCCTCCTGTGAGGCACCCGAGGTGAGTTTGTTGGATTGTTGTCTCTGAGTGTTTAGAAATGGGTTTTACAAAAAGGAATTCTCTTGTTATGCCAAAATCAGCAGTCTGGCACTTAGGCCGTCTGTCTCACCCTCGATTTTATTATCCTCAAGTTCATATTATATAAAAGCTTTCAGTAGCCACTCAGGCATTGTATAACCACTCAACTTAATGGCATAACCTCATCTTGCCTGTTGTGCAACGTCTGTTTGTTTGAACGTTCTTGTCCATCTTTTTCAAGGGAACCCCGACTGACAGCAAGAATGCCAAAAAGAAGAATAACAAGAAAACCAACAAAAACAAGAGCAGCGTCAGCCGAGCCAATAAGAAGAAGCCTGGGATGCCGAATGTAGCTAATGACCTGTCCCAGAAGCTCTACGCCACAATGGAGAAACACAAGGAGGTAGGAAACCAATCAAGCAGCTATAACAGATTTTATTCAAACTTTTGATATTTCCAACAAAGGACGGACTGACACTGATGATACTTTGTGTGTCCTCACTGCTTTCGTTTCCTCTCCTTTCTTCTACCAGGTATTTTTTGTCATCCACCTCCATGCTGGGCCAGTCATTAACACCCTGCCGCCCATAATGGACCCCGACCCTCTGTTGACCTGTGACCTAATGGATGGCCGTGATGCCTTTCTGACTTTAGCCAGGGACAAGCACTGGGAGTTCAGTTCTCTGAGGAGATGCAAATGGAGTACAATGTGCATGTTGGTGGAGCTGCATAACCAGGGCCAGGACCGCTTTGTGTACACTTGCAATGAATGCAAGCACCATGTGGAGACTCGCTGGCACTGCACCGTCTGCGAGGTAGGAAAATGTTTAAAGATCTACACCTATCAATTTTGAATTCATTTAAAATCTTAACTTAACTTTAATGTTGTCTTCCTTATTTCTCATCAGGACTACGACCTATGCATTAACTGCTACAACGTTAAGGGCCATGAGCACCAGATGGTGAAGTGGGGCTTAGGTTTAGACGACGACAGCAACAGTCAGGGTGGAGAGGCCTCCAAGAGCCCGCAGGAGAGCCGGCGTCTCAGCATCCAGCGCTGCATCCAGTCCCTGGTCCATGCCTGTCAATGCCGCAATGCAAACTGCTCTCTGCCTTCATGCCAGAAGATGAAGAGGGTGGTTCAACACACCAAGGGCTGCAAGCGCAAGACGAATGGTGGCTGCCCTGTCTGCAAGCAGCTCATCGCTTTATGTTGTTATCACGCCAAGCACTGTCAGGAGAACAAGTGTCCTGTTCCCTTCTGTCTCAACATCAAGCACAAACTCCGTCAGCAGCAGCTGCAGCATAGGCTCCATCAGGCTCAAATGATGCGCCGCAGAATGGCCACCATGGCTGGAAGGGGTATGCCCCTGCCATCTCCACCTACCTCAGCAGCCCCCGATACACCAAACTCTGTTCAGCAGCCTAATGCGCCCCAGACGCCTCAGCCCATGCCCAACCAGCCCCAACAGCATCAGCCACAAAACCCTGCCAATATTGCCCAAGTATTTCCCAACAACGGCCGCATCAGCCAGCCCCCAACACCAGTCCCACAGGGCAAACCAGGACCTCAGTCATCGCCTCTGCATCAGCAGCAGTCACCTCTGCCTAACATGCCACACCAACAGCAGCCTCAGCCTCCGCCACCACAGCAGCAGCAGCAGCAGCAACCGCTGCTGGCAGCCCTGAAGGTGGCCAAACAGATCGAGATGGTAGCCAAGGCAAAGCAACATCAGCAGCAGCAGCAGCAGCAGCAGCAGAATTATGCCATGAATGGGATGCCCATGAACCACCCACGAATGATGGTGCCGATACAGGGCCAGTTGCAGGGCCAGTTGCAGGGCCAGATGCAGATGATGCAGGGTCCCACGGGGCCCTCAGGTGATGCAGGCTATGCAGCAGGGACAGTGGGGTCCAGGTATGCAGAATCCCATGCAGAATCCCCAGGGTCATCCGCCACAGGTCCCTCCTCAACAAGGCCCCATGGCCCCTCAGCAGGCTCAGGGAACTCCCATGCCCCAACAGGGCCAGCTCATGCAGAGACCCATAATGCCTCAGCAACAGGGTCTCCAGATGCCTGGGGTCATGCCTCCCCAGGGGCCCTCACAGCAGGGCATGACACCACAGCAGCAAAACATGCCCCGGGGGATGCCTGGAAACATTGCTCCGAGTGCCCTACAGGACTTGCTGCGAACCCTCAAATCTCCCAGCTCCCCCCAGCAGCAACAGCAGGTTCTCAACATCCTCAAGTCTAACCCCCAACTCATGGCCGCCTTCATTAAACAGAGGACAGCGAAGTACCAGGCCAACCAGCCACAGCAGCAGATGCAGCAGAACCCTCAGGCCATGCTGGGGTCTCAGGCAGGAATGCAGGCCATGGCAGCCATGGCAAACCAGGTGCAGAGGCCAGGGATGGCACCCCAGCAGCAGCCTCCTCAGCAAGTAGGGCCCCAGAGCATGGCACCTATGGGCCCCCAAGGCCAGATGATGAACGCTGCTCAAAATGGCAATCCCCAGCTGTACCGTAGACAACAGCTGCTCCGGATGCAGCAGATGCAGCAGCAGCAGCAGGCGCAGCAGCAGCAGCAGCAGCAGCAGCAGCAGCAGCAGCAGGGAGGAATGCCTCAGAGCCATAGTCAGTTCCCTCAGCAGCAGCCAGGGCCAGCCAGCTACTCCCAGCTTCGTATGCAGCAAATGGCTATGCAAGGAGGTGGGGGCCCCATGGGCCAGCTCCCTCCCACATCCCAAATGGGCCAACCTGGCATGGGCATGGATGGGACTCAGAATCTCCTCCAGCAGCGCATGCTTCAACAGCAACAGCAGATGTTGAAGCAGCAGATGGGCTCTCCGGCGCAGGCCAACTCGATGAGTCCTCAATCACACATGCTCCAAGGCCAAGCCCAGGGAGGAGCTCATCTACCTGGCCAGGCAATGGCAAACTCATTAGGAAACCAAGTCCGCTCCCCAGCCCCCGTGCAGTCGCCCCGTCCACCTTCGCAGCAGCCCCCGCATTCCAGTCCCTCCCCACGAATACAGCCGCAGCCTTCGCCCCAGCACGGCGCCCTCCACTCCAGCTCTCCTCACCCCAGCCTCGGAGGCCCCATGTCAGGCTCCATGGACCAGGGACACATGGGAACGCCGGAGCAGAGTGCCATGCTGCCGCAGCTTAACACACCAAATCGAGGGGGGTTAAGTAATGACATGGGTATGGTGGGTGACATGACGGGAGACACGTTGGAGAAATTTGTTGAAGGATTGTAGCATTTCATGACAGAAGGCCTTGTTCTGTTTTCAGCTGAGAAGATTTTGTACTTGCTGATGTAAAAAGCGAAAAGAAAAACAAACTAATGAGTCATATGAGGCCTACGGACTGTGAACTTTCCTGAAACCAAGGGACTGCTTTTTCTTCCAACACAGAGTGATTTAATAGTTGCTGTTGAAAAGAAGACAACAAAGACACAAAGAATATATTTTTGGTTCCAGACCAGCCATGCAAGAATTTGCCCTGGTCTTTGTGTTGTTTTAATTTGTTTTTCATTTGTTATGCTCTGGTATTGACTTTTTTAACAAAACTTCTCAAAACAAAAAATATTTCAATTTATTATTCTTTTTTTATTTTGTACCTTTGCAAATTAATATCGTATTTGTGTTGAGAAGACTGTAAAATTATTTGCCTGGGGAATTTTTTTGCCAGGTTTCACCTCTTGCTCAGTTTCTCTTGTTCCTGGCTAATTTATTCTAATATGCCATTTTTCAAAAGGACTGCCTTTGGGAAAGCCTTAATTTCTTTCCTGTTTGCAGAGTCTATGGGAGATTAACGTATTTGTATAGATCTAGGAACTATTGCACACACCCAAACACAACATGCAGGTGTAAGAAAAACTTGCATTGAAGCTTGTAATGTTCACAGGTGCCAGAATGTTCAGTTTACTGGCCCGGGCCCAGTATTTGTCTTGCAGATGTTTAAAAAAAATTGCTTTGTCTCTCCTTCAGTATAAAGAAATTCTCATTAAGTACTGAACCTCTTTTGCCTGTGGTGGGAAATTAATTTGTTTGACTGCTGATTTGTATTCAGAGAGAGTTTTGTGCATCATGGTCTCTCTTGCATTAAACTTGAATTGATGAACTGTTCTCTAATGTAAATCATGCAGCTAGACAGTACTGTAAATATGCAGAAAATAAGAATGAAATCACTGTACAAACTGGTTCAAATGGCTCATTTCGTACTTATATACCATATTGTTAAATAAACCTGTGTGCCACAGACTAATTCTAAGTCTATTCTTTTGGAGAAAACTATGTCAGAGGTCATCATTAGCTTTATTGATTATTATCAGTCAACTTCTGATTGCTTTCATTATTAATCACTATAAAACAGAGCTTTAGGTTAGCATAGCTTAGTTTACTATCAAGTAAAAGGGAGAAAAACGGATAGCGTAGCATATTATTACCTCCGCCATGGGGTGTTTGTTTTCACCCCTGTCAGTTTGTTTCTAAACCGGATTATCCAATCATTCCTGGACGAAGTCACAAAAATCATGATGCAAGGAAGTGGTATGGATCAGGGGGAAGAACCCAGGGAATTTAGATGCAGATCTGGATCCAGTGGAAAATCACTTTGTAAAACATTGTGAGATTGTATTTCAACATTTTCTTTGATTTCTCAGAGAATACTTAATGGATCTTGATGGGAACGACCAGGCACGTTTAGGGGAAGTGTGTGTGTGTGTGTGTGTGTGTGTGTGTGTGTGTGTGTGTGTGTGTGTGTGTGTGTGTGTGTGTGTGTGTGTGTGTGTGTGTGTGTGTGTGTGTGTGTGTGTGTGTGTGTGTGTGTGTGTGTGTGTGTGTGTGTGTGTGTGTGTGTGTGTGTGTGTGTGTGTGTGTGTGTGTGTGTGTAATTTGTTGCAGATCAGAAGAACAATCTGGATCTATTGAATTTTAAAGTGGCTTCACGAGGGGGCCGCTGGCGGAGGTGTCTATTCTACTGATGTCCCGTCCAGTTGCAAATAAGTTTTAAAGCTGCACTCATCACATACATAACAAACTTAGTCACCTCATTTTTACTTTATGTAAAACGATCACCGTTTGACCTTGACGGGCGAGAAAAAGAAATGAGAACGAATTCAATTATAAATGGGATTAGCACCGACAGTAAACTTGCGCGGACAAAACTAGCATTGGTTTAAATCAATTATACTGAAATCAAATGGTTCGTTATTCCACCAAATGTGATCGTAACCGATTGAAGTGACGCCCGCTTTCTCATCAGGCAGCGCGAAGACGCACCATACCGACGTCATCACCAAGCGCGGGGTCCTGACTGTGTCGTTTCGTTCGGCGTGTGTGTGTCTCTCTGCGGGTCAACCTGTCTTCGTGTCTCTCGTCTGTCCCACCACCGTCCTCATGTCCCGGTGTCTCGCGCTGGCTCGGTTCGCGCTCGGTTCCTCCCGGGGGACCGGCACGCGCCTAACGACGTGCACGCGAGGCCTGAGCAGCAGAACCGCCTCGCGCTCCTTGTCCGCAGGTGAGCTAATGTTTGTTAGCATCGTTAGCCGGGTTAGCTGAGCAGAGCCACAAGGTGAGATTCAGGGCGAAATGTGGAATTTACCCGCCGGTAGTTCACCTCTATGAGCCCGGTGTGTCAGGCCGACCCGTGCGCGACACGTGCAGGGGGATTTAAACCAACAATGTACTTTAAATACGAAGTGATTCCACGCTCATATCAGACTGAAACTCAAACTCTGTGGACCCGAACCCATTTAGTTTATCACCCAAAGTGGATAAACACATGTTTACATAACAGAAGAAAGGCTCCTGAAGTGTGATGTCACCTCAGGGTCCGTCTCACTGATTCCACTTTCCTCACAAAATAAAAACTACATCAGCCATTAAAAGTTATTTTTTTATTTCTTTCCATGCTTTGTTCTTGTCTGTTGTTGTCAGTGGGGATCTGATGGTTTGTGTGTCTCTGGTATATAAAAGCTCCAAGACCCTGTTCAGACCTGGTATTGACATCCGCTCGGAGGGATTCGATCACAAGGGGTCAGCTCTAAGTTTGCAAATAATGACCTACATCATTTGTGTTTGTGAAGATCAAACTGTGAAACCGTAGTGGCTCAGAGTACGTCAGCTCAAGGGACGGTCCTACATTTGTGTCCCAGGACACATTTACATTCACACAACGAAACGAAAGTGGCCACTTGTGTCCCAGACCACCTCCGAATAGGGTGTGAGTGATCGGATCTTGGAACCTATTTGGATGTTTTCAGACTTGAACTTAGCGACGACCTCATGTGTTTGGGTCCCACAGGACGGATGTTAATCCCAGGTCTGATCAGGGTTTTGGATCTTATAGATACTATCAGACCTTTGATAAATACAGACCCTCAGCACGGCACCATAAAGACAAAGAACGTCCACGAGATGTTTTCTAACCTCATCCCTCCTGTCCTCAGGATTGCGGGTCACGCAGCAGCAGAGGTGGAGCAGTCAGGCCAGACTGTGGAGCGCTCAGCGTTCCTGCCTCGGCGTCTGCCAGCAGTCTTACTACAGCACCCAGGAGGCCGAGAAGGAGCCAGAGGAGGAGCCCCTGCACACCATCATCAGTGACACAGAGTCTGTTCAAGGTGCTGGGACAACTGGAGTTCAAACCATTGTTTGTCATCATCTGTTACATTTATGATTATCTAAAATTGTGTTTCACCCCTGATTCTTCCAGGCAGCTTCTCCAAACATGAGTTTCAGGCTGAAACAAAAAAGCTGCTGGACATTGTTGCCAGGTCCCTGTACTCCGAGAAAGAGGTAAGAGAGTGTGTATTGGAGAACAACTTAGCTAGACCGACATGAGTTTATAAAATATAACGGCTGCCTCCTCGTCCCACCAGGTGTTCATCAGGGAGCTGATCTCGAATGGTAGTGATGCGTTAGAAAAACTGCGTCACAAACTGATGACAGCGGGGGGCGAAACGGCTCCCATGGAGATCCACCTGCAGTCCGACGCTGCCAAGGGCACCTTCACCATCCAGGTACAGCCCCGTCCAAGCAAATGTTTTATTGTGCAGTAAAACCAAATAGAAGCTCCCATGAAATCCTTTTCAATAAAACACATCAGAATTATTTACGAATCAATGCACAACATGATTTCCCATGTGTTCCCAGTGTAAGACACAAACTGTGACGTTTCAGTTCGTTTCCTGGTATGGTTTTGACCAGGATTGCCACCTGGTGGATAAACATGGTACTACAATGACTATGTATGACAGGAATTTCTGTGCCAATAGGACACTGGAGTGGGGATGAACCAAGAGGAGCTGGTGGCCAACCTGGGGACCATCGCTCGCTCCGGCTCAAAGGTGACTTGTTTGTAGCTCTTTTTTTATTAATTATTGAAAAGGTATCAAATTTTTTTTATAAGTAAACAGCAAGTTCAAACGTGTGTATAAGATGCATCTTGCTGTTATCACTGTCTGTCAAAATAACTCTTCTATTCATTACAGGCTTTTCTGGACGCTCTGCAGAACCAGGCGGAGGCCAGCAGCTCCATCATTGGTCAGTTCGGGGTCGGATTCTACTCTTCCTTCATGGTGGCCGACCGGGTGGACGTTTACTCGCGCTCTGCTGAGCCCGATGCACCTGGGTACAAGTGGTCATCAGACGGGTGAGTGCAATTAGAGGAAGTGTTTTATTTCAGTTCCTGGGTGTGATTCTGTTTTACAGCATAACAGAGCTGTGATCCTGATGATCCTCAGATGTTCTCTGTCATTGTCTCCATCAGCTCTGGAGTTTTTGAGATTGCTGAAGCCAGTGGTGTTCATCCGGGAACAAAGATCGTGCTGCAGCTCAAGGACGACTGCAAGGAGTTTGCCTCTGAGGACAGAGTTAAAGGTAAAACTTCTGAGGCTTCTTCAGCAGTGAAACAAAAACTTCCAGAGATAATTTTTGATTAATGCATCACTCCCCGTGACGACAACCTGTTGTATCTCTTTCAGAGGTCGTAACAAAGTACAGCAACTTTGTCAGTTTCCCCATTTTCCTGAATGGACGGAGGCTCAACACTCTGCAGGTGAGTCGCTCTGGTTCTGTTTGAACTTAAAAAAATTGATCAGGCTACAACAATTTCAAGGCGTTAACATCCAGTACTACAGTCAGACTGATTTATCGTTTAGCTGATGAACAATCGGCCAACATGAGCCTTTCACATTCACTTACAGCATTTATTTTTTGCCAATGTAAGAGTAAACAATGCCTGCATTAATGTTTACAATTTATGTAAAAAAAGAAAAATCTATTTATTTGGTTGTATTTGGATTTTATTTTGATGTTCAGTTATTTATCATGAAGTTTATGGCTCAACTGTAAAATATCAAGCTTCAATTACAATTATAGTCACAAGGTTTTGATAATGATATTTTCGGGATTGTAAAAACATGCACTGTCCCTTTTAAGCTAACTGTTATTGGACCTCCGTCTCCCTGCAGGCTTTGTGGATGATGGAGCCGAAGGAGATCAGCGACTGGCAGCATGAGGAGTTCTACCGCTACATCGCCCAGGCCTACGACAAGCCCCGCTACACGCTGCACTACCGCGCCGATGCCCCGCTCAACATCCGAAGCATCTTCTATGTTCCTGATGCGGTGAGGAGCTCGAGGACACGTTTTGTTACTCTCTCTGCTGCTTTATTTATAATAGTCTTACATTAGGGAATACAACCAGCAAACCCCAAGGCCTGTACACGATTTAACAAACCCATGAATTAATTAACTTAAGTACTTCTCTCTTCAGTGGCAGTGGTTAAATTGAAGTTAGATTTTTATCAAAGTTTTGATAAAAGATTTTATTGACCAACAGAAGCCGAGCATGTTTGACGTGAGCAGGGAGATTGGCTCCAGCGTGGCTCTGTACAGCAGGAAGGTCTTGATCCAGACCAAAGCGAGTGACATCCTCCCCAAGTGGCTGCGCTTCCTCCAAGGTTTGGATCCTCCTGCTCTGATGTGCTTGATTCTATGTACTGAAGCAAAGATATTGTTGATCGTGTCGGCGAGGTTAAGTGCTTTAGTTGTTAAGGTTGGTTAAAGGCTCATTTATGACACATTTATGTACAAAAAGCGATTTGTCAGTTACAATCTGTGTAATCATTCTTCCATGAGTGGTTAAGTAATACAACAAACATAATGCTGGAGGAAGTTTTGACATTTAGACGCTTGTAGTTTCTTAACAACTCGCAAAGTCTCTTCTCTGAAAGTTCTGCCACTGTTGACGTTTCTTCCTCGTGTCCTATGGTCGTCTCACTTGCACTAGTGGCTAGTGCAAGTGAGTGTGGACTCAGTTTGTTTCCGTAATTGCATCTAACCTTTAAATGAACCTTAAGAAGATAAGGAATGCAATGCATTATGTCAATGAGTGTCCCTCACAGGGTTTGTGTGTGTGTGCATGTGTAGGTGTGGTGGACAGTGAGGACATCCCTCTGAATCTGAGCAGAGAGCTGTTGCAAGAGAGCGCCCTCATCAGGTATAAGACAAGTTTTACAACTTATTGTGTTCTTTGTTTTTTTAAGTAATCTCTTCCCTTCCTGTGGTTGCTTACCCTTAAAAAAATTATATTTTCTTTATAATTGATTGGTGAGTAATTTTTACTGACCCCTGACTTCAGGAAGCTCCGTGACGTTCTGCAGCAGAGGGTGATCCGCTTCCTGCTGGACCAAAGCAAGAAGGAGCCGGAGAAGTACAACAAGTTCTTTGAGGACTACAGCCTCTTCATGAGGGAGGGCATCATCACCACCCAGGAGCAGGACGTCAAGGTGACACACCCTTTGGTTTTTAGAGGGGGAAAGTTAATAAAGATGGCCGGAGAAAGCATCACTGTCCAGAAACATGTTGTCTCACCAGCATCTGTCTCCCTACAGGAGGACATCGCGAAGCTGTTGAGGTTTGAGTCGTCCGCTCTGCCGGCGGGTCAGCAGACCAGTCTGATGGAGTACAGCTCTCGAATGAAGGCCGGCACACGGAACATCCACTACCTGTGTGCCCCCAACCGCCATCTTGCAGAGCACTCCCCCTACTTTGAGGCCATGAAACAGAAAGATATGGAGGTGAGAGGCTGACGTGACAGATGGTGATGGTTCAATAACCTGGTCCATGAAAAATCCAGTGAAACCATGTGTCATGTGTCTGTGCAGGTGCTGTTCTGCTTCGAGCAGTTCGATGAGCTGACCCTGCTCCACCTCAGGGAGTTTGACAAGAAGAAACTGATCTCCGTGGAGACGGACATCGTGGTGGATCACTACAAGGAGGAGAAGTTTGAGGACAGCAAACCAGGTCTGCTTCTCTCTCATATCGCCAAGTTCATACCTTCATACCCCCCTCCTCGCCTCCATGTTTAATCCTGCCCCTTGTTTCCTGTCGTCTTTCCTCTGCAGCCTCTGAGCGTCTGACACAGGAGGAGGCTGACAACCTGATTGCCTGGATGAAGAACGCTCTTGGCCCCCGAGTCACCAACATAAAGGTAAAGATAAGATTAATGTGTTTTCAGGAATCAGTTACTGACCACCGCAACATTATCAACACTGATCAACACATAATGGTCGATACTTTTCTTCAATGATTTAAATCTTTCTTCATAGCTGCGTTCATTCATTCCTCATGGTTTTACCCAGTCTGAGTTTGTTTCTGGACTGAATGAATGAATTCATATATATATATAATTTAATTAGGGTTAAATTGTTTGCCAGTGGCAGTTTGTGGGTTCATCTATACAGTTGAGGCGTAGAGACACTGATGCATCCTAAGTGGCCTAAAACACACCTTGACTGTAACTTCGTCCCAGACATGTTTACTACGTTTCCTCCCTGGTCCCACAGCTCACCCCTCGTCTGGACACCCACCCAGCGATGATCACCGTGCTGGAAATGGGCGCTGCACGCCATTTCCTGCGCACTCAGCAGATGGCCCGCACCTCCGAGGAAAGAGCTCAGATACTGCAGCCCACACTGGAGATCAATGCAGGGTGAGAGATGGGGGGATTTTTACCAGAGTGAATTTAAGGCATAAAAATATACGATGGTGTAACTTTTAATCAAGTCGGTTTTATGTCCAGCTCTCACTGTCGTTTACATTTTCCACCGTCTTACAGACATGATCTGATCAAGAAGTTGCACGCACTGAAAGACACAAACTCAGACCTGGCCGGACTCTTACTGGAGCAGGTAAAAAAGGTTTTATATTTTAATAAGAAGCTGCTTCTGTTTTCATTTGCTTTATGCTTTTAATAGTTAAACATCCTTCCTGTGCAAATTTAAACTCTTAATTACTTTTTACTCTATTTTCTTTTAGATCTACGACAACGCCATGATCACAGCAGGCCTGAACGATGATCCCCGACCGATGATTTCCCGCCTGAACGATCTTCTGACGAAAGCTCTGGAGAAGCACTGAGCGCCTCATGCAGACGGACTCAGCTTTGAAGACTCAAGCATTTACAGCCACTGAAGGGCCGGAGAACTGCGGTTACAGAAGAGCACTACAGGCGTCACACCGAGCCATAAAAACACGTCTCTTTCCCCTCTGGTGAACTTCATATCCTCGTATGGAGAGCACATAAAGGCTGGAGAGAGATGAAGTGCCAGCAGCGTCCTAGAGAGCTTTTCCATAAACATTTCCGCTCTTTGTTCAGCACCGTTTCATCAGGAGTTTTCAAATATTGGTAATATCTTTTCAAAAGATTGGGCTGAGCTGGTCATGAAGTTTGTTCTACTCGTCTTTTCAGTGTGACTTTCATACTCCGCCCGTGTGCTGCCATGTAAAAACAGGACAGGTTCCAGTAAAGCTGCTTTTAGACAGGAACTGAACTCCAGACGTTCCCCTGAAATTATCCGTGTGTGAGAATTAGTTGCTGCGGATATTCTCTGGAGTTTTCCTGCCACTAAAAACTCCGGAGAATGTCCTCGTGAGAATACAGCAGCAGATTGTCCTGAGGTCTTTCTAAAGTGTGAGTAAGAGAAGGGTTAATAAACCGCCGTTCATTAAGATGTGCGTTACATCCTTCAGGCTGATGAAGCATTTACTGTTCTTTCTTTAATCTGTTTCATATTTAATATTATGTTGACCTGTTTTACAAGAAGCTAAATGTGGCAAAAATACATATAAACAGTTTTTAAATGTTTGTGTTTATGAAGCTGTGGCTGCATCATAAATGAAGGTGAATAAACATGGAGATATTATTGTGACAAAGAAGAAAAGATGCCAATTCAGAGATTCTTGGGAAAAGAAAAAACTTTACTGCATTTCAAAGTAGCATGACATCTCTGCTGAGGGTGAGACAAATCTGAAGACATCGTCCTTCAGCCGTCTGTGGCAGACTGAGTGTTTGGTGTTGAGTGGGTTGGAGTTAAAAGGCTGGAGTTCGAGTGAGGCGATTCCCTGTGGTTTCTACGGCAGCGTCCCAGCGCTGTCCGTCCACGTGAATCCCATCAGGACACTGACACCTGCTGCTCCCACGTATCCTGGAGCCAGAGTCTCTCCTCCTGACAGACGGTCAAGATCCGCTGGTCCCAGAGCAGCGTCAGGACAGCTTGTCGATGTTGGCTAGGAAGCGCTGGGCCCACCATTCATCCAGGTCAATGGGCACAAAGTCTGAAGGGGGAAGGAACGAAGTCATTTACTCAATGAGACAACATACTAATACTCAGTTAGCTGGTTTGTCACAAATGAATACAACCGGAACAACAAGTGACCCTACTTCAAACCAAAACAACTCAGGGCCACATTCCAATGCACCTTGATGCTGAGGGGGGGGGGGGGTCTTTATCATACTTCTTTTAATTCTCCTCTCCACAGCTGTAGTTTACATGAACACCTTAGTTCAGCCATAAATCAAACTATTACAGATGCAGATCTATAACCTGAGAACAGGAGCAGCTTGTGGAGGAGGCTGCAGAGTGAGGAAGAGGAGGAGGAGGAAGCAGTACTCACTGTCCATGTGTGGGCTGGCAGTGGTTTCTTTAAAGTGAACTGCCTGTGTTTCCTCGGGCCTGTGCTCCTGCTGCTCCACCTCCTGCCAGGCTGGAAACACAACACAATCAGTTAGCTGTAAAAAACGTTCAGACAATAACGACTTTGATTTTGTTGTTAATTTGTTCGTCTTGCATGGAAACATTCAAATACACAAAGTGTCAGAGAATCAAAAGGAGCTTAATGACTATTTTAAGACCCTGAGTGACAGTTGTGGTTTTAAACTCAAACACTTGATAAACAGCAAAACATTTTACAAAGCTGACGTTGATGACTAATGTGCCGAACCTCCTCTCCGTGCTCACACAATATATTAACATTATACTGATTAATATTGGACTTTTGATATATTGCTATTGCTGACAATTATATTGCAATAATTATTGATATTGTGTTATTGCCCTTACTAGTAGGCAACAGAAAATAATCTTATCTGTCCAAGTTTGTTATTTTTTCCTGCACCACAGGGTCACACACACAGGGTCACACACTTCAAGTGCACAAGGACAACTGCTTCAAAGAGCTGCTGCTGGCTCACGTTTGTGCTTCGAATAATGCAGCACGTGTGTGTGTGTGTGTGTGTGTGTGTGTGTGTGTGTGTGTGTGTGTGTGTGTGTGTGTGTGTGTGTGTGTGTGTGTGTGTGTGTGTGTGTGTGTGTGTGTGTGTGGGGCAAAAGCTGTTTTTTGATGTTACAGTTAGAAGTAGGTTTTACAGTCAGGGGCCAGGGAATGCATTGTGTCCTCACTCTTGTAGAAGTTGCGTGTGTGTGTGTGAGAGCTTTAATGATCACAATTGATTTTCTGGCTGCCTTCAGGACACGACTTTCAGAAAACTCACACGGACACGTTTCCATATCAAACACTGAAGTGTTTGAAGTGAAGGAATCAACCCTGAACAGCAAACTTGCTGAAGTGGGGGAGGGAGGCTGCTTTGTGTCCTTGTCCGCCCATCGACAAGGTCATTGAAAGTTGTTTGTGAGCTGCGGGGACTGAGAGCCAATGCCAACAACTCGCGGGACACAGAAAACATGCGCTGAGGCCAAGTGAAGTCTCCTGGAGACTGAACGAGTGTGTGGACGTTACAAAAAAAAAGAGGCCACGGGCTTCAGAAACTGGGTCAGCGTGTAGAGTCGCCCAAAACTCACTAAAAACCTGTCTGGAGCTTTTGTTGTCTCTCCTCAAAGAAGACAAAAAGGCTGAGTTTCCCACAGGACGTGTGTGCCAGCGCGGGTCATCATGCTGGAGCACGACATGCTGGTGTGATAACATGTCTCTGCTCAGCGCCTGTCATGGCTATCAGTATCAGAGCAGCTGTGTGGGTGAGGTGTGGGAGGGAGGGGGTGGCAGCTGGTTTGCAGTTCTAGTAAACTCCGAGCGAAACAATGTCATTCACAAAATAGACGGTGGATACAGTGAGACAAGGAAAAGGCTAGTTTGGTGTCGTATTCTCGTATTTCCAGTCCAACCATTCCATTTGACTTCCTTACCCTCATAGAGAAACTTCACATTTTCCTCATGTGCGGCGGTGGAAGTCTCTTCCTGATGGTCGTCTGCAGGCAGAGCCGGCGCAGGGTGATGGTACTTTTTACCATTCGGGCGGTTGAAAACTATCTTGGGCGCGGGGAGCCTGGTGGGTACAAGGAGAAAGAAGACCATGTTACAGGTAGCCCAGAGGAGGGAGGGAGGGGGGGGGGGGGGGGGGGGTTGCATACCAGTGTCCCTGCAGGAGGTGTCAGCCTTTGGGTTTAAAAGTCAAGCAAGCTTGGTTGTGTAGTGGTCAGAGAGTGCAACAGCTGAATGAACGACCATGTGCCACCTCGCACTCCCAGCGCCTGGCCGGGTCAATGGCATGAAAACAGCCCAGGGAGGCCACAGCGTGGAGGTGTAACTCTGCCTGTCTCAAGCTGATGACGTACATGGACACTGTCATTATTCAGTAACACACACTACACTCCCCTCCCCCCCCTCCCCTCCCCTCCCTCCCTCCCTCCCTCCCTCCCAACGCAACTAATGCAAAGCTGGAAAAACATGCAGACATGACAAAGCATCACAGATACACAGCTTGGAGCATTAATAGGATTCTTCATTCCATATGCTCTTCTTATTTTAAAGTCACTTCACTTACTCAGGCAGGTTCCAGGAGGTTTGCTTGTGCTTGAAGTCGTTTATTTTGTTATCCAGCTGCTGCGTGGGCCCTGGGGAATAAAGACAAGGCGAGCGTTGAGTTCCCGAACAAGATCCATTGTTCCAAATGTCATACATGTGGCATAAAGGTGCAGACTCTGACCTGTGCGTCGCTGGGTGGCCAGTTTGCTGGGACCTCTGGTGATAGTGTACATCATGCGCAGGAACAGTCCCCTGTGAAACTATTGAGTTTGGCACTTTGACGTCAGGAGCGAGCGGCGTCCGAATGGAGCAGGTCTCCACTCATTCCTCGGTGCTGAAGTGTGGATGTGAGAGGTGTCAGCCCCTCTCTCCTCTGCGGGTCAGGACACGAGTTACCACGGAGCTGACATGAGACGGGACAGGAAACAAGAACCGCGCCGTGCGTAAAGACCAGGAGCCGGTGCGCGCATCAGCCAGCGACCCCTCCTCACTGTGCACTCCGTCGCCCCGTAGAGTCACTTTGGTGCCGAGGTGTCCTGCGCCTCCACAATGTCAAACGGCCTGAGACGGCAGCGACCATTCATAAGACACAGGAGGACGCGCACCGTCAATGCGCGTCGCCGCTCGACGTCCCTACACGCCTCCTCCTGCGCTTTAAAGAGACAGTGTCCCCGGGAGCGTCACAAATCTGGAACACGAGGGGGGGGGGGGGATCAGGGCCTCAGGGTCCAGGCTGGCATCCATGAGAAGGAACTGTCACATCCTGTCAAGTTTGATCTTATAGGTAGAATTATAATGTTAGTATAACACCTATTTTGCTCTGTATGCTCTGCCAGGGATTGTTTTACGGACGATGGCGCCCCGGCATACGGATGTGGGCCACTTCAGGCTAAGACGTGGCACCTCTGGCCCAAACAGAATTGTTGTGAGCCTAATGTGGCCCAAATATCCCAAAACAAATGTGGGCCTTTTTTGGCAAACGTGCCAAGGAGAGGTCGAATCTGGATGTGAACCCAAAGTGGCCCGTGTGGTAACTGGTGCTCCAAATAACACCAAACCAATTCAGGTCACCTTTGGTTGACACGCGGTATTGTTATGGTTTACTTACGGCCCAGATCTGGCAAACAGGAGCGGACCACACTGGTGCCATCATTCCAGGTATGTGGGCCGGATGTGGTGGATGTGACCTACTATCCCTGACCCCCACATTTTGATTGTGTTTATTTTTTGTGATTTTGTCCTTTTTGTCTCTGTCATGTACTAAATACTAATAAAACAGGTAAACCCTGTGTTTGAAAACTGTGTTTGAAAAACAGAAACCTTTCTTCAGTGGGGGTGAAATGTACCCACCTGCTCAACGTCTCTGTGTTGACAGTACTCACACAGCGGTCACAACACAACCATACTGTACATACACACATCTCTGTTTACAACGCAACCATGCTTCACTATATACTAACTAGCGTCCTTGTGTTGTTGTCAGTGAAAGAGTGAGTGGACACAGAAACCCAGCAACAGAACTTTTTATTATTATTATCAATTGGGAATTTGTTTTTTTTTTCAGTTAAAAGACAATATGAACTTTGATCAGGTTTACAAAATAAATCGTAAAGAATTATCAGAGCTGAACAATGAAGATTAGATGTTTTGATGAGTGACACTGTGATTTGGAGGAAATGAAAACAAAGAGAATCATTGATTTTTTTAAATAAATATATAAGTATTAACCAAGTTAATGTTGTTAAGCCTTCTGCCTGAATAACTAAAACCTAAAAATCCACTGAGGACACCACTCCCACGTCCTCTATATGTTTTCTGCGGATACAGACAAATGACACTTTAAGGCAGATTATCAGATAGAGAGCAGTCAGCTAAGTGTAGTCAAGCAGAACAGTTAAGTTATATTAAGATAAAATGAAGGGAAACAGTGTTCAGCAGTGTGGAGTTCCTAAAAGCAGCTTTTGAATCGTTACGCGAGGTGATAGATTTTACAGACATCACGTCTGAAATGTAAAATGAATAACTGTCATGCGGAAGAACTTTTAATGTTACACAGGATGTTTCTTAAATTCCTGCCTGTGGCTCGGATCACAAAGCGAGGTCTCATTTCCCGGTGACGAGTCATTACACACGCACCAGAACAAGTTACACCTGTGTGGCAGAGTTCAACCGAACATTAAGTTTCCCTCAAGGACCAACGTGTTCTTATGTATTTGAACATCTTGCAGCAAAGTGTCTCGTGTGTTTGTGCAGCCGCAGCGCACGCAATCACCACGTCACTCTGTGGAATATTCAACCTCCAGAGCTCATTATTAAAGAAATATCACGAGAGCAGCCATCACGTCTTACATCTATTTATACAGACGTCTCTTTAATAAAGGTAGAACAAAGCCTCTGAGAGATCAGCAGAGAGGGTAGAAAAGATCTTAAAGGAAGCGTAATCCTAATCCCTTGTCCAGAGGAGTGGGAGCAGAAGGTGTTGCTGCTGGTGGGAGGTTTACAGTTTAACCTTCATGTTTATTAAAGGGAATGTACCTGTATGCCAGCTACAGGTAAATATGTGACTTACCTCAATTCTCACCTCTACACTAATTCATGCAGCCTATAAAGCTGGGGCTTGTTTGTTTGCCACCATAGAGCTTGTTAGCACCAGACCTCTCCTTGAATTAAACTGAATCTACTATATACATTATGATGATCTTTAAAACGATAAGAAACTGAGAACTGTTGTGATGAATAAAGTGATTTTGTTACACCTCCGCGCCGGCGACAGCCGTAGGCCGGAGGGATTATCTCAGGACAACCTCGAGGGAATTTCTTCAAATTTAGTACAAAAGTTCACTTTGACTCACAGATTAATTGATCACTTTCGGGTGGTCAAAGGTCAAAGGACAAAGGTTCAAGGACACGTTGGCCTCACAAAACAAGTTGCTGGCCTTTCGACCATGATATCTCATGGCTGCCTTTTGAGAATGTTTAACGGATTCGATTTCAGAGGGCAAAGGTCATGGTGACCTGGAATAAAATGTATGTAGACTGAAACTAAACTGGTAGATGGAGGAGCACGACTACAGGGCAGTGTCTCTAGTTAGTCTAGACTTTTCAAGTTCTACTTTGTTCATTGGAAACATTAAAACATTCAATTTTCTTTAAATTCGTTTACCCCTGTATGTGTTGAGCTGCTTTGTGTGTTTGTGTGTGTGTGTGTGTGTGTGTGTGTGTGTGTGTGTGTGTGTGTGTGTGTGTGTGTATCTGTGCTCGTGCTGGTTCAGTAATGAGGATCACAGTCTTCCAGCAAACTGTCAGTGATGTACCCGATCTTCAGCAGGTTTTGGTAGAAGCTTTTCTCCACAGCGGTGTTCACAGTCCAGCCAACCACCTCCACACCGCGCTCTGCCCAGTACTGAACGTAGTCCCTGAGTCACAGAGAGGAGGAGAGAACAGAGAGAGGAGAGCTCAGTCGACAAAGAACCTAATGTGACCCACAGCCAGAGATGTATTTTTGGTTGCTAACAATTCATGATATACTGTATATGAAACAGTGGTGATCCCATAGAATGAAGCAATGTTTACATTTCTGCTGATCTGCTGCTTTTATATTTAGCTATTTTTAATCATAATTTTCCATCAGGACTGAGTTCTGCAGTTTTTCTTGACCACGCTACTTTTTGAATATAGAACAAATGTTTAAATTTAAATTTTCTAATTACCCTCTTTAAAGATCTATGAATCACTGCCCCACTTTCAAATGTTTTCAGTGATTCAAATGAACGGCAAATGGAAATCCCTTCTGATTATCAAGTTATCAAGTATCACTATCTCAAAACATCTTTCCTTGCAACGCAATGATTAAACCCTGTTAATTTCACCTACAGTGAGACAAAGTCTTTCTGCACGAGGATGGCAGAGACTCCACAAAGCTTCCACAGGATGTGGTGGTGGGCCCAGTCCAGCAAGACGTCCAGAAACCCCGTCCAGAGCTGACCCCACGTGGACAGGGTCCGAGGAGTGCCATCGCCAAGGCGGCTCAGTCTCCAGGGCCGGTGGGTCAGGGCCGTGACCACGTTGGGGTCAGTCTGACGCATCTGTGGAGGAAAAACAAAAAGCTGTTTTACTTTGCATTTCATCCAAACTGGCCTGTCTAAGACGAGTGACAAAAATAGAACGGCACTCCACAGAGCGCACACCTCCGCCAAGGCCCCAACAGATACAATCAAGCTGCCCCAAATTACACACACTCATAGATACAAGTTCCCTTATTGTGCAGTTTTTCATCAAGATCCATGAATTATTCCCTGAGAAAACTGGAAATGTTTAAAAAAGGCCTGGATTCCTACCTGACCCACGTGCCTCCACTAAGTTTTGAATGATCTTGCTGACAAAGCTGCTTGGCCGGAGGTAATAATCATGACCAGTTAAAAGAAACACATCATTCAGACATTCTCAGACCCAATAGGTTTTCTGTCTTCTAAAGATTGAAATAACTTTCTAGAGGTTGTTGGTATCTTTGTTAATTATTCATAGGTTCTGTTACCTTGTAGATAACTTTGGGTTCAAATGAGGAAACCATACTGGAATTGTAAAGGACAGGAAACTTCTTGTACATCTCACGAAGCACTGATGCAGCCTAGAAAAGATAAAATAAAACTTTATTGATCCACACAGCGGGGAAATTCAGTTGTTACAGCGGCAGGCACTTCAGAATGAGGAGAGAATACAATAATATAAGAAATGCAATAGAATAACATTTTTTAATTAAATAAGAAAATGCTGAGTATGTACATTATAAACACCTTTTCACTGTAGTGGTTTGTATGAAATGTTATAAGTAAAGTGCAGTGGCACAGGATGATTGTACGAGCAAGTAAAAAACTGTTTTCACATAAGAAAAAAAAATGTTGTACACAGGAAGAACCTGTTTGTACATTGAAGGTATTTGTATTTATCAAGAGGAACACTTGTGGAAACTATGTGATACTGTTTAAAGAGGCTTTTCCAAGACGATCATACCGTGGCTCAAAAAGGGAAGTTTTCTGATTGGTTTATACGCCCTTTGTTTTTCTGCTATAATGCTCTTTATTATGACTATACACCACAGTACACAAGTACATATACTGTACACACAAGTACATATACTGTACACACAGTACACTGTACACACACCTAAATACAACTTTTATTCAACTCATTGACTCCACATTGCACATCATTTTCCTCCACCTTTCTTGCCTCTTACTCTCTTTACTACGTCAGTATATATTTGGCACCTTATCAGGTTGACCTTTGACGTCAAAGAAGATGGTCAGCTGGTGTCTCATGCATTCCTCCACGGCCTCCTGCAGAGTCGGGACCTTCTCTCCGCTGAACTTCTCTCTGGAGACGAGAGAAACCACAGCAGTTTTGTTACGATGCTCCGAGATGATGGCATAACTGATGCATCGACTTCACACATTCAACTCTATAGCTTGAAAACCAGTAAGGTATATATACAATGCAAGGGATCACTGGGGAGAGCCATTTTTTTTACGTGTGAGACTGCATAGGACACGTACTTCAGTCTGTGACGAGCGGCAGCGTCTAATCTCCTCAGGTGGACAATTTGCAGTTTGTTAACTGGCCCGGAGCCGTTGGTGGTGCGGTCAACCGTCTCGTCATGCATCAGCACCGGCACGCCGTCGGCAGTGAAGCTCAGGTCCAGCTCCACTCCGGTGGCTCCGTTCCTGCTGGCCTACAGCATCAGGAGATCACAGGGTGGGAAAGAGGACAAATGAATACTGGCGTTTTCCCTCAGAGGTTTTCAAACAACTGGAGGAGATGGGAGAGTGTGACACAGGAGGTGGGACACTGGAGGTGTCTAACCATGAGGTCGGTGGTTTGATCCCTGGCCCCTCCAGTCTGACGATACCGAGCCACATTGGCATATTGATAGAAATGTGAAAAACGTCATATGAGTGAATAGTGCTCTGGGAGGTCAACAAGCCTTTTGCTATTCATATTGTGGTGTTTGAGTTTTGCTCTTTCTCGCATTCAGTGATCAGTAGAATTTGTTCACTAGCTTTGAGCAAAACAGGAGTAAATGTGCCCAAATAAAAACAACAAACTGTAAGAGCCATTTTGTTCTCGTTTTGTTTTGTTGAACCGCCCACCACTTGGGGGAGCAGTGCTGCTGTCAGTGAGGCAAGAGGTTGATATAATCAGGGGGGGTCACTTGACACAGGTGTTGCTGGTAAGAAACAAACAGTCTTTGAACGTGCGGTAAAGGCTGTGAAAGGAAGGTTATGATTTCCTGTGTCTATGTTTTGGGGAAATAGACCTATCACAGAGAAAGTGGTTCTGGAAACCCTGAGGATTGTAAGCAAGAAATCGCCTTTGTTTTGGTAACTTGACACTGCAAAACAATTAATCAGAAACCATGGTGGCTTCTTTTGATTGGCCATTGAGGACAGCGTTGGATTTCTGCTGTGGTTTGACTGTGTTTTCTGGGACCAGCTGCTGGGGCTCATTCTCCTGTTGTGCACCGGAGCTGTGGCTCACGCACGGGGGAAAACAGAACTTCAGAACACCTGCATGCCGGCCAACGCCAAGGTATGTGGAGCGCTACCTCCAACAAAAGAATGGCCATTGTTGTATATGTGTGCACACAACCTTTCACACATTCTAAAGGTTGTGAGGTTAAAGGTTCAGTGTGTAAGATTTTGGTAAAAAGGGATCTATTGGCAGAAATTAAATATAAAATAATACTAGTGATGTTTTAACCGGCGTGTTTAAACTCAATTGGACGTATTGTTGTTTTCTTTACCTGAGAATGGAACCTTTTATATTTAAATACTTTATATTTACAGGGAGCGGGTCCTCTCCACGGAGGCCACCATGTTTTTTTTTTACAGCTGTTCAAACTGGACAAACTAAACATCTTTTGCGTTTTTATGACAACAGAAGGCTTCCAAAGGTTCTCTTTCATGTTTGGAAGAGGTGGAGGTGAGGGGCATTCAGCTGCAACATGCAACTTCACCACTAGATGTCACTAAATTCTACACACTGAACCTTTTTAAATTGACAAAAAAAAGCATTAATGGAAAAATGATCAACCTACAGGAAGAAAGAAAGATGAAGTTTCAAAGCACACAATCTCAAAGAGATGTTATCTCCTAAGATTGAAAATATAATAATTTGTCAAAGCGACCAAAGATCTGCCACCCAGTGACTGATCAGAGGGAAAATGTGGGATCCAGTGTTTTTGCAGGATGAGGCTGAACCATAGAAGCTCATCTTCACATCCAGCTCCTTCAAACTGATGAAGAGTGGAGCGATGACAGGTTTGGAGTGGTGTGGAGGATGGAGATGAAGTGGATGTATAAAAACAGAAACGATGAGGGAGGCAAGGATTTCAAATCTGTACATCTGGAGTTTAAATGCAGGACTTGATGGCATCAATTAAAGATATTAGTTTATTTTATACAAGAACAATGAGACATCTGATCTGCAAAGGCCGTTTAGAAGAGAACTCTCCAACAGTGTGAGCATCCCTGACCTGGATGCTTACACTGCAAAACAACAGGGAGTCACGACATTGAAAACCTCAGCAGCTCCTGCAGCTTTTCACTGCAGAAGGTTTATAATTCCAGAAAAATCCCTCATTACATTATCTAATTTCTTCCAGAAGGAAGATTCCTGCAGAAATTAAATATGTATTGTGGGTGTTAGATGCCTGCAGCCAGTTCCAGGAACCTAACGCCGTGCACAGCCCCTCTCTCTCGGCTGACTGACCTCTCTGATCGCCGCCAACGTGTTCTCCGGTGCGTCGTGGCTCCCGCCGCGGTGCGCCACCACCGGGACGCCGCCCGGAGGAGCCCCGGGCCGGAGGACGCGGCCGGCCTGCTCCGCCGGCACCGGGGGGAACCGGAACATCACCATAAAGACGTAGAGGAACGCGGTGAGCAGGGAGGCCCCCGTGGCGCTCCTGGTCCCCAGCATCAGCAGCAGGAACACCGCCGAGAAATACATCACCTCGTCGCCGATCTGCAGCATGGTGGCGGCAGGGCAGGGTGCTAGATCAACGACCGGAGCGGAGGATGGAGGAGTCGATGCTCAGGAAGATGGCACGGGACATGGATGGAGCTGCACCGCCTGCGCCCTGCTGACTACATGGTGGTGGACCCGAGAGATGAGCGAGAATCTGCAGCTTCGCGTTGGGAAGAGGGAGCGTCAGGGCGGACGCCAATGTCAAGTGTGAAGGAAAATGAGAAACATTCCGAATAAAGAGCTTCTGATCCAAATATGTTTTAGGATTCATGTGGAAATTTGCTATTTGGATTTTTCTCACCTGTTTAACAGCATCTGATGAGTCATAAAATGTCCAAAATTGGGCTCAGTACAAATTGACAAGATTTAAATGTATTTTCATGTGATTTTTTTTATTAACATGTCTGCATAGTTAAGTGTTTATGAAACAGTATGACGATAAATGCACTTTTTATTGCGACTCAGCACCACCTGGCGGCTGGGATGTGCAGAGTTTGGCTGCAGGAAGGAGAGATTCATAGAAAAGTATGCAAAGTCAATCACAGTGAATCAAACATCAGAAGCAAAATAACATAAAGTACAACAGGTGCAGACAAAACAAGCCTCATAGTGAACAAGTTAACTCTTAGAAAAATGTATTATCTGAAAGAGGCAAAGCTCTGCAGGATTGGACGCCAGCAGCAGGATAACAGTTCTTCAGGCCATTCATGCTGTCGTGGCGGTTTTACCTCGTTCCACGTTTACAATAGGCCAACGAATCTTAGCCTGCAGGTTGTTTATCAAGTCTGACTCGTGTCCAACATACATACTTTTGCCTTGTTGTGAAAACCCAATGTCAACACACTTCAACCGGAGGCAGGTAAAACTCGAAAGGGTTTATTTGCACGTTTTCCAGCAAACGGGTTACAACCACACCTTCTCTCTGTCCTTTGCCGAATTGGGGATGCATATAGTTCAAGTACTCGTAAAAGTGTCACGTTCCCAAAAAAATAAATTCGATCTACTCCTCCGCAGACATTTGAAAGGCTGTTCTAAAGATGTCTTCTCCTGAATGAAGGCGGTTGGTGTCACTCAGGACAGTGTGCTGGTGTCTCTGGGCAGTGAGCTGATGTGCTGCAGCAGCTGGTCGCAGTAGAGAGGACTCCGCTGTTTGTCTCTCACAGCCTCCACTTCCTTCTGCAGGAGGGCCGGGTGGACCGAGCTGCCTTCCTTCAGCATCTCTGGACACACACACACACAAAACAGACAGCAGACAGTTCATGAGATGGAAGTGGACACAGACAAAATAAAAATAAAAATATATATATATATATATCTCAAATACTGAAGTATTCAATAAGTTGCATAGAAATCCGTTCAGTTGCTTTTGTGTAATCTTGCTTACAATCAAACAGACAGGAGATGAATACTTCATGGCGGAGGTCATAAAAAAAATTGGATATTAACTTCAAGTATTTAGTTTCCCTTTAAAGTCAGATACTGAGTTAAATGGAAGAACACCAGGGGCCGGCAGTGATGAACAACAGTACATTATCCAATCTGCAAACCAAACGTGGTAGTGTCCGTTTCTTCCACTGGGAGGCGACAATTCTCTTTTCAAATCCTCTGAGGATCCTCACAGGTATATCGAGTTACTTGAATTGCTGTCGATGGATAAATGCTTTGGAAACCACAATAAAAAAAAAAAAGTGCTGTTCCAGTGGTGACACGCCGTCACTCTGGATGAGTTAGTTCATGTAAACTCATCATCTGATACCTGCCTTTGTTCTTCAAGGGGATGGAGGGGATTTTTGAGCTTTTGTGTTTACTGTATTCAGTGGAGAGCAGTGGAACAGAACAATGGCGACTTGTGAGAAGGGAGCTCTACCCGTGCCAACAGTCTTTGCGATTGAGCAGGTCGCAGCCGTGCTGGGATTATCAGGGCGGTGGGCTGAAGGAGTGACAGAGGGAGGGATGAGAGGGAGGTGGTGCTGTCCGTCACGCTGTCAGGACATGCTGCCTTCATTAAGACACTTCACAGATATGCGTTTGAAATCCAAGAAGCATAAAAGTGGGATCAACTATTAAAAGGAACAAAGAAAAAGAGAGTGGGGGGGGTGGGCAGCTTCAAGAAGAGTCACGAGGATTGCTTCCACATTTGTGGCGCAGGCAGATATGGCTGCTGTCAGATACACACGATCACTCAGCAAGATGTGAGGTCATCTCGTTTCACAAAGAGACTCCGAGCTTCATGGAGATCACAGTTTGAAACACTGCACAATGGCTCATATGTTTGTCAGTTCTCTGTATGGGCCAGATATGCTGAGACACACTGTAAGGCCGTGTTTCGAACCAAAAGTACCCAGAACTTTAAGTCCCGGGAACTTTCAAGGAACTTAAAGGCTCCTGCAAACTATTGTTCACCTGGAACTTTCCACCTCGGTCTAAAGACGACTTCATCAAGATGTCCCCCTCGTATCTTTAAATAAAGTTTAGCATTCCAGGTCATTTGTTAAGGACTAGTTCCAGCAGAGGATTAATGAGCACATGGTTCTCCACACAGTGCTCATGTTCATCTCAATGGAAAACCTGTCACACAGTGCAACAGGAATGTGTCATTAATAAACTCTTGGACGTCACTGAAAGACAGAGGAAAGCTTTATCAAGCTTTAGCTACACAGGCAATAACCGTTAGAAGGGATTTGTTGATAAGCAGAAAAAAAAAATATATATAACGGATCACCAGACTTATCCTTTAACTAGTATCAGCTTCGGTGCGTGACCAATTGCCAGAGCATCAGTTGGAGAGGCCGGCGTATCCGGCAAGAGACATTCTCCTGAGCTGTTCCTTTCATGTTCCAACTTTAACATAATGTATGACGGTATAGTTTTTCTGAAAAGACACAAGCACGGACATGACTTAAAATCACTCAACTACAGTCGTACAGTACGTGGGTGAAGGCCGGGTCATAAAGTAGATTTTTTTACGTGTGTCATTCTGCAGACAAGGTTACACTTGATAACCAATGGCAACAACAAAAATGCTGGGAAGTCTTTCAATCGCTGTCTGGCAGAGCCTCGAAATCCCAGTATGGAGGCGATCGCTGCATCTGGTGAACGTGTGAGCGCAATGAGGCCTCTCGTCTCTGGCTAATGCATCTGTGCTCACCTGTGTCCTGTCAGGAGCAATGACAGCTAACATCCACATGAGTGGGAGAGAGCGAAAGTCCAGAGGAGCTGCGTTACGCACTCAGACTTTCCACTGATACGTGGAAATAAAAAACAGAGCCGTGAAGCTGCGGGCCGTCACAGAAAACACTGGCTACGAGAGGAGGGAAGAGAGACGGACAGATAAAAGACGGAGGGATTAGGTGGGATGGGCGTGAGGACAGATGTGAAAAGGTGGCGAGGAGAATTGGGGTGGGGGTGGTGTTGTCCCCATGTGGTTATCATTAGCTGGGACCGTTAGGGTGTGTGTGTGTGTGTTTGATTGAAGGGAAATTGATCTGGATCTTGTTTCACTGTCGAGGGCCACCTCACCCCGATGTCCCTGAAAGGACTCAATTCGGCAGCTGGAAGCGAGCGGCTGCTGGTGATGAATTGCTAGAAAGGATGGTTAATGTCGAGCTTCTCAAAAAAAAAAACGGAGCGGAGGAATGTGTTGGCAGCGAGCCAGTTCAATAATCTTGTATGAGTGTCTCAGACGCAGCAGGCCCATCATCACATCACCTTTGCTTTCTGTAGCAGCTAAATATCAGATTATCAGGGTCATAAGGTCCATGTAACATTTTAAATCAAACCCCTATTATGTTATATTCACAATCTTTCCTCGTTCTTATCAGTAAGTGATACAGAGGAAATATCTTTGGTTCTTTTGATGTGGAGCAATTCTTTTACCGGTCGTATTCTTTCCATTTTCCTAAGATCCAGAATTCCCTTTGCTCCCACTTCAGCAGAACATTCTCAGGACATGTGTGCATCTTCCCACTCGCCAACACACAACCCATCAACACTCTTATCTTCATCTCTGAGGTTGCGAGTTCAAACGCCGCATCTGATCTCACCGAACACTTGGCCCTGCACCGAGGCATCGGGGTCATCCAGGTGCAGGAGGAGCTGCTGGAAGAGGAGCTGCAGATGAGGAGCGCAGAGCTCTGGGTGGTAATCTTTGGTCAGGTTGGACAGCCACCGGCCCAGGGCCTGCAGAGCCGCGTCACGCACCTCCTGGCTACTGTCGTCCAGACGTTTCAGCAGATCTGAGGAAGAGGGACACCCACATGAAAAAAACCAAAACAAGGCTTGCAGGTTTATGATATATTAAAAAGCTGCAGAGTGATTATTCGGAATTAATTGCAATGCGTTCATGTGAATTTACAGCGACGAGAGCTTTCATTTCTGTGGGCGTGCCTGTCATTTACCGGGGTAGATCTTGTTGAGGGCCTCAGGGTGCAGACTGTGTCCTATGAGTTTGAGCATGGTGGATACAGAGCGACAAGCCAACAGTCGGCCCATCTGAGAGTCCTCTTCCAGGGCCGACAACACCTGGGGTCTGAGCTTCTCCTCCACACACAGCAGCTGCGCACATGAAAAGGCAGAGGCAAGCACATTAAGCTTTTCATTGAATGACGTGATCGAGGCCTGTTTGATACAAGGAGAAATCTGGTCTCCCGATTACACATGATATATTGGAATACTGTGTTTTGTGCAGTAAAGTCATTTTGTCATGTAGATTTTCACAATGAAAGTGCATCTCTAAGTGGAACTTAAGCTGTTCAGACATGGAAAATGTCCGGTGAAACTGGGTCTGGGTCCGCATGAGGAACGCAGCAGGAGATTGTCTGGGTCAGGCACGTCCACAGGAACATTTCTGAAACATTCAGGCGAGGGGTGGCGCCTGGGTAGAGCATGCAGGAGGCAGGGCGTATAAGTTCTGCAGCGGAAAGCACATTGTTTTTTTGTTTACAGGACATCGCCACCAGCATCGAATCTTGTCGTCTTTCCAAGTTGACATCTTCGTCTGCATCTTCTCTTTTTCAGCCTGAGATATTTGTACTAAAAGTGTATTCAACACGCACGCTTGCTCGCAAGTTCTGGAAAATGTCCGGAGCAACTGACTTGGACACATGCGGCCTTTCCGGAAAATGTCAGTGTCTGAAAGCAGCTGTTATGGGGTGGCTGCTTTGATGCTGTATTGTGAAGATCACTCTCTTTAATTTCCCAAACCCTCTTAAAAAGTCTAATTCCTTTACATACATCCGTTCTCTACAATGAGAAGCAGGAACGAGGCTGGTTAGTAAAAGTGACATCACAAGCTGAAAGATAAAGAACACACTTTCCTTTAACGACTAGTGTTGACTTGTGTTAAGTGTTATATCACCTGAATCGCGGCAGATTCACATCGGGTCTGGATCAGTTTGTACAGACACATGGGCACGGCGCCCATCTTCAGAAGTCCAGTGAAGACCGATGTTTTCATTACACAGAGGAAATGGACAAACAAGGTATGCGAGGCTGAGCGCCACAAGCAACAGGCCGAGAGGTGATTGCTAAAACCTCTGTCACCCCGTCTGTTTGCCATCGGAACCACGCGGGCGAAACAGAAATAAGACAAAAGGAGCGAGGGGACAAGGGGAGAGGGAGGGAGGGAAGGAGACAGAAAGAGGAGGGAAATTTGGCAGAGGCGTGATCCGGCATTACATCAGTGACAAAGTGAGGATGCCGAGTGTAACCGGAGCTGCTAATTGTTTTCACAGGGAGTAGCGAGGAAACAATGTCCTTCTGAATGAAAGGCTGTTTGATTTGCCCGTGGAAATACTCATAACCTCCTGTTGTTAAACCCGTCAGGACACGTTCTTTTATTCCCCCTCAGCCGTAACCTCACCTCTACCCCAGGAGCTGAGAGAGACACGGCCGTATTCAGTCACCACTTTTCCACATTCGGGCGCCAACTGATAGTAAAAGTTCGATCGCACACCGACACCCACTCACCAACACCCAGGCTCCCATTGTCCCCCCAGCTGTTTGCTCTGCCTTGTAGTTGAAGACGTGTGAATGGAGGCGGTGTGTGAGCCGGTTCCAACTGGTCACTCAGCGCACGCGAGGGCAAACACGGCCAGATGTGTGCGTGCGAGTGTGCATACTGTAACTGGGCACATGCTCCGACAGGCAGGTGCAAGGGCACGTCCCAGTGATAGTTCCTACATATAACAAGGGCCAGGAACACTGGGAGCATTGTTTCTGAGGGACAAAGGTATGTGGACCCGCTTGACCCCCGCGTACACCTGCTACCTGCTGCGGCCAACTCTTTCAGCCAAGGAGAGAAGGATTTTATATTTTCCCTAAATGGCCAAGGGGGACCGTCTACTTTGTTGTGAAATGGATAAAACAGAAAATTCGAAGTACATGTCGACTCCTGGTGGATTTAGAGAACGCACTACCACATCATTTCCTTTACAGCTGAGTCAATAAAAAGTGTTTCTACAGAATGGAGATCGTACTACTCGCTTCCATGTAACCGGTGTTTCATTTTGTGCAGGCAGGTACATCTCTGCGTGCTTAATGTAGGTGTATGTATGTATGTACCTGTCCAGGAGTGATTGCCCCTCCATGCAGCAGGGCCAGCAGACAGCTGAGCGCCGAGGTGCGGACGGCAGCGGCGATGCGGCCTGCTCGCCACACCAGGTTGGGAAGCAGGACGTCGCACAGGAACTTCTCGGCCCCGTCACGGAAATGCCTGGGAGAGGGGCAGAGAAGCACATTTCTGTTGCTGCAACATGCCGCTTTGAAGATAAGTGACTGATGTTGGAAATGCATCTGCAACACAGTGTGGATGCTGCAGCCCTTTTCCCACACATTTTCCCACAAGGCAGATGGGATGGAGGGGGGGGCAGTGGAGGAGAAGCAGGAGGCGAGGGGCTACAACATCTGGGTGTCATCCTGTCCCCGCTCCTTCTATTTTCCATGCTGGCTTAGTCCCTCGGACATCCTCTCTCACACACTACCAGAGTCTGCACTTCTCCGTCTGCTCCAAACCACCTCCAGAGGCTCTGATCTCTGCCTCTGGCTGTTCAGCTGGTATCACAATAAAGCCGTCATGCATTTAATAAAGAGTGCTGCATTCTTTCAGCGCCAGCAGGGGGAGACTGTGTGACGCGAATACAGCCCGCTCTCTGCTGGATCTGTCTCTTCATCTTGACAGGTGTTGAAAGCTCATCACCAACATGACGCCAGAAGATGGAAAGACTTACAGCGATGTCGCCCGAGGGAAAGAAGACGAGGATTTGACCTTTTTTTTTGCGCGTCTTTGTGCACCTTGTGGGTTTCTGCACACCGCAGCTATCTGTGCTCCTGCAGTTTTCACAAACAACTCACTCTGAGTTCATCATGAAGAAGAACTGGTTCAATAATAGTATCAGATATGGTGATTGGTAAAAAAAGACCTAATCTACGAAGCACTTTTCTTGTCTTAACAACCACTCGGAGCGCTTTCCTACGATAAAGTATTTCTTAATCGATTATATTGAGAGTGATGTCGCATTCCTTTGATATATTGTGATGTATATTGGTTTTGGAGATATTCATATTATTACTGCAATTATTATTTTAACTATACTATCCATTCTTATGAGGTCTTTGTTAAAATGTATAAAAAAATCGGCTGATGAGCCGTTTCTAAAACATGTTGTTTAAAAGGTGATATTTGATACAAGCACAGTTGAATCTGTTTCATTTCATCTTGTTTTTTGTGTTGAACACAATCTGTAAAATCTAGGATCCTGATAAAAGATCTCCAGTTTTAGATTTCCTGTTTTATTATGTCTTCAAAGCTGAAATCAAGACCCCTACTCTTCACACACTCTTATCTCAGTTGCAAGTGGCACATGAGTACCGCCTGCCACAAGGATGAACTTTCATATCTTACACATCACCTTCTACTTAGATTTCACATCTAGCTCTTTAATCACAGCACATAAAACAAAAACAGTACGTGTGCGTGGATGAAAGGTACCAACATCCATGCACACATCCTTTCCCTTTCTGCTCGTTCTGCAGCCGAGCTATCATCATGTCATTTGGGTTGTAGAACAAAGGGAAGAGGTTTTCTCTATGACTATCATTGTCTTCTTGATGACATAGCATGTGTGTGTGTGGGCTACGGTCTGCTGAGCCAAGATCGGGCCACAAATCATGAATGGAGGGATGAGCCGAGTATGAATGGAAATATTATGGCAGACCGCACAACCCCGTACAGTGCACGTTAAGCTTTTACTTGAAATCTTTTGAAGATGTAACATGAATTCTTTCTGCTGATGGTTCTGCGATTACCAGAGATACGGCTCAGGAATGAGAAACGCTGTAAGCAGCACAGGTGGCCGCGCTGCGAGTGGGGAAGAGACAGAGGCTCCTTTTGTCTAATACGCACATTTATGGATAAAATAATTTGATGAAAGTTGAAAGCAAAGTTCCAATTTCCAGTGTTTTGGCCCGACAACATTTCCTGTTGTTTACGCAACAAATTTCACTGACAAAGGCATTCATCTGTCTCTGTATTCTTGACACTGTTGCTGGGTTCAGGCCAAAGGCACTTTTGAGATCTTCCCATACAAGGATTAGCAGTTTATCCCTGATATTATCCAATGGAAACAACTACTAACCCGGACAGACCTTTGGGCTGTCGGGTTGGGGTAAGTAACACGCTGCAGCGATATCTCTATGGCAACCTTCTTGGATGAGGTTTGTCTTTGTTATTGACAGGAGCAGCTGCTGTGATTACTGGGACCCGGGATGGGCCTCAGGCTTAATGCATTCCCTCAGATTAGAGCTCTGAACCCGGGCTGAAAGCTGCACAGCTGAGGGCTCGGAGGGGACCCTGGAGGGTGGGGTGGAGGGGCGCCACAGGGGAGAAGAAACTCCAAACAGGAGCTGCTCTCTGGGTGTCGGACATCCTTCCAATCCTACCTCTGTCACCAGTCAATAATCATTCAAATTAGAGAGGAGACTTTCCGACAGCATGTGCACTCGTCTTTTTCATGCATGCTGGGAAGTGATTAAGTAATTAAGTTAATTCGTATGATACTCCCTAAGAGACCATTTCAAGTTCATTTCTGAACTACCACTGACGGTATCACGCCATGATGTAACCCTATCATCGACGACATGACGGCATGACTACCTGTCCAAAAGATCCAAAAGGGCCAAAAGAAACTGACATACTGAAAAAACGGCTTCCAGGAAATATACCATCGAGTGTGCAATTCTAATTATGGTCCCTTGTGGGTGTGGAGCTTATTGGCAGGTTAATGTGAAGCAAAGTTTCAAAATAACAAGCAGTGATAATAATGTCATGACTTGGAAAACTCGAGACGAGACGAAACCGAACAAGACGGTAACATAATGCAGTGATTATAGGGTGGAGAGTTAGCCTGTGATGCCGAATGTGTGTGTCTGCACCTTTTTTGCTAAATGCAAAACATGCACAAAACGTCCCATTAACCTACTAAAGACACATTTCGGTCCTAAACGTGTTTCATCAGCGAATTTTCTGTGTGACTTTGTCCCTCTCACCCCTGGGAATCCAGTGTGTTGGTTGCGTTCAGTAGCAACTTGGCCAGCATTGTGAAGATGCTCAGTCTCATCTCTGGGTCTTTGTCCGGCTGGAGGCAGCTCCAGAGCAGGGGCATCAACTGGCCCACAAACTCCCCAATCACTGGACCTGTAACACAAACACATGTGTGATGACACTGTCAGGATAGTTCACTGAATTTCATCAAGCAGCTTCGGGTCGTTTGAAAGAGCTTGAACATGAATTAGTTATTTAAAGACCTCCTAACTTCAGTCCCTGCTGAAATCAATCAAAAGTCAGTTGACTTTAATTCCCTGCGCCGAGGATGTTTTCATCAGCGTGTGTCAGGGAAGAACATTTAAATGTTGGTGCAGATCCAGGTCAGTGGCTGGATCCAGGAATTTTAACTTTCTTTAAACTTGCGAGATCGGACGTTTTTTCGACATTTACAGAATGATTAATGGATCATGATAAAATTATCTTTTCTTAATTGGATGTATGTTTCATAAGGGGACTGCTGAGCCTTGGCAGGGGTATGCGCCCTTCTAGTTAATTCTGTCACCACTCATTTTCAGCATAACCACATAATTCTAAACATTAAAAAGAGTAGATGCTTTTCATTGCGCCTTTTCTTAATTCCTAATTTTATTGTCAGCCCACACAGACGGGAGACATATTTTTTGTCAAGCACTGACCAGAGGGCTTGGTGTTATTGAGCCCTCAATGAACTGGTGAGACAGAGACACAGACTTACTGAGGAAATGAGACACAAAAAGGTCTTTGTGTGATGTGAGTGTTTTTGTATCTATTACAGGAAAATGAGAAACTCACAGGGCAAGAATTCCCAGTTACACTGAAGTGCCCAGTGCCCACACACACACACCCACCAACAGTCTGACTGCATGTTTTCGGAGCTATATATAGTAATCTGTGTGTGTGTAACAAGTGATAAGTGTCCGTGCCCTGTTTGCACTCTATTGTACAGACATGAGAGGAGACAGAGGAAATCCGGCAACTGCCCGAGGGTGGTGGACAATGTTATAAAGAGATACTGGAAAACAGAGAGAGAGAGAGAGAGAGAGAGAGAGAGAGAGAGAGAGAGAGAGAGAGAGAGAGAGAGAGACCCACTTCAGCCAGCGGGATGTGTGAATCAAAGGGTGTGTCACAATCCGGAGTTAGCGAAGACGTCTGCAGGTCATTACACGGTGACTATGGTGGGAGGAGAGATTTCCCTACACTCATAGACAAACACTTTCCTCTGTATGCGGTCATTTTACTGCTTAGAGAGACTGTCTGTGTGTATCCTGTCCTCGAGCAAGGCATTAAGACCGAACGTTGAGGAAGGGCAGCGGGAGATCAGACGTTTTCACACCGACTGAAGAACAAAAGACTGTGAGGAGGATGTGAGAGGGCAGCTGTGTGTGCGAAGCTGATGAGCAAGCGAAATGACCAATTCTCAGTTGTCAAATTAACTACCGACAATTGTTCAGCAGAGGGACAATTTCCCTGAATCATGTGCACATCAAACACAAGGGCCACACGCTGTCCGCTTTGCTGCCAGTAATAAAGTCCTCGGGTCATGTTAATAGACCTAAGATCACATCTGCAGAATAAAGAATAAAAGAATAAAAGAATAAAATCTAGGGAGGCTCAGAGCATTCAGAGGTTCAGCATTCGCAAATAAAACACACACACATACACAGGCTGAAACAAACTGAGCTTCAAAGTGGCCTTGATCCTGGGGAAGGTCAAGAGTAGGCGACCGTAGTGCCGTTTGATGTAGTGACCCGCACAGGGATTACAGGGTGGACTTAAAAATGACTGGTCAGTTAGCTGTGTGTGTGTGTGTGTGTGTCCTTTTTTGTTATATCCCAGTGGGCCCCTTAACTTAAATGCCCAGTAACCTGTTGGGACATCACAATGGGGACAAAAAATGAGGTCCTCACAGGTAGAGACAGCTTTTTGAGGGTTATGACTTCAGGTTCTGTGTGTGTGTGTCTGTGTGAGGATTAGAGGGGCGCAGCTGCCTAGTCAAATAGAAAGGGAGGGGAGGGGGGGGGGAGAAAGAGATGGAGATGAAAGTGTGGCACAGGGAGGCGCTGATGATGGAGGATTATATGGTATTGGCGGAGATAAAGTGAAATCTCACCACCAAAGACAAGGTCACAGCTTTTTTAACCTACCGCACCACACACACACACACACACACAGACACACACACACACTCATGAGTCTCTCGGCTCAAACTGGTCCTCACAAAGACAAGTAAACACAAACACACATACTCTCACAAGCATAGACTAACCTCTTTAGACAAGTCTGAGAAACAGAGGGAGAGACAGAGGGATTTACTAAAGTCAAACCCTCGTATTTTGAATTCTCATTATCAAATTACTTGTAACCTAAGTGCTTTGACAGTTTGTGTTGTGCGATTAGGCCAAACAGCTTTACGCTTAAAAAATATGATGTAAGATGTTGGAACAAGGGAAGAATGGCTTCACCAATCACACCATAAAGTCGTGTCTGACAAAACATTATTATACTAAGATTATTACTTAACCAACATACTGGGGTGAGCATGTTGAGATCTGTGACTGATGCAGGGATTCTCTCATCAATAACAAGTAGCTCGTCTGACCAATGTCTGAAACACCATCCTGTATTTCTTTGACCACTATTGTGTCTCGATATGTGCAAACCTCAGCACCTGCGGCGCAATTTGGCAACGTCTCGTGCACGTTGAGGCTTCACTTCTCACCTGATTGTATGACTATGATATGCAGCTGGAGTCTCTGTGGGGAGTAACTGGACCAGGTGTTGACAGAGGCCGACAGCCAGTCCAGCAGCCGACCCATATGTTGCCTATAGAGCTCAATCCCCGAGTCCAGGCCCTGCACCTTACACAAGCACTGCACGCTCTCCAAGGCCTGAAGGGAGGAGAGAGGGATGAATTAACCAAAATACAAAAAGACAGAAATTTGTTAAAGTTGAGCAATTATCGCTGTTTTCTTGTAATTTAAGAAATTCTCCAGGCCGTGCTGAAATAGGAGGTGCAAAACTATCCTGTGAAACCCTGGGAAGAACAACACTGCAGACATGACAAGGTCTCACACATAAAACCACAGAAACAAAAACCCTGACAAATACACAGGATGTCACAAAGGCACAGGAACCGACACACACTCACGCACACAGACTCACACCAATAAGGCCGAGCTGAGAGGAAAGGGCAGGGATGAGAGATAGCAGAGTAAATAATTAGGGCAGACTAACAGACCTTTTGGGGAACTTCATAATTCCTTTCATAGTCCCTCGGGGACGGACAGGGACAGAGACGTCTGAGTCACAGAGGAGAGCTAGACAACCCTGAAGCTGTCCACTGATGGGAAAGACGTGCCCCCTTTCTGGGAAAACAAGTCTGACTTTCCCTCCGGATCCACAAATGCCCAAGGCCATTCTCACCCTCCCTCTCTTTCATAATCCATTCCTTCCCATCTCTTCTTCTCCGACACTGCTCCCTGTCTGAACATTAGTATGCGCAGACACACGTCCACACTGTCATTAGCCTCCTATGGCGACCAGAAGATCTGGTCTAGGACACCACTCGCTTCACTTGTCGCTGTTTCTGCGCGTCTCCCTCTGCATTTGGAGGCTGACCGCAGCATTGAAGCTTAGTTAGTTACATATCAGTTTATCTGTGACCTTAGGAGGCGTTATGGAGCCACGAATGGAGGTGAGCTGTTGACACAACACCTGCTAAGAGACGCAGCTTAAGTCAGTTATTTTTTTGGTCTTTTGCTTACTCCACCTTTCACCCAGGACTGGATTTAAAGTTCCAGTCCAAAGGTGCAATTTCAGATGCCCTGGCTAAGTGGGTAATTACACCGTTAGCCATGCCCACTTTGAACCAGTACAAATGCTTGCATTCCTTGAATAGCTCTTTTGCTTCATAAAAGCTGTTTACCCTCCTCATAAAAATGATGGAAAAAAGAAAATTGAAGGGAGAAAAGGGGTTTCAAAAAAAAAAAATGAGGTAATGGCAGAGCAGCGGAGAGGAGGAATCTGGGATCGTATCTTCATGCTGGTGCGTTCTGTTTTCTCACCTTTTCACTGAGTTCTGGAGAGGGGGAGAGACTCTGGACAGTGACCAGCACCTGCAGCAGCTGGAGGCTGACCGCGCCACAGTCTGACTCGCCCTGACGTAGCAGCACATCCACACAGGCCAACAACTGCTCCAAGTACATAACCTGGGAAAGAGGGAGAGGGGAACAATTATTAGAAGTTTGCACTTGTGAGAGGGATTCTGTTGGAATGTGGACTGCGTCTCTCAATGAACCCCATTGCACTTTGGTCCGCACACTATCCCCTTCCTGCAACGCCCTCAGTCCACATCTACTTTCTCACACAATTAACTCTAAGTGTTAATGTTGGTTTTTTTTTAATAACACGTGATCCACAAGATATGATAATTCAGAGTGAAAACTTCTTTTCCACCTCTGACAGGGAGCATGTGTCAGATTCCTGTCACTTGTCAGCCAGTGTTGTGTTGAGCTCATGTTTAGACAAAGACCTGCGGCTAAGGCTAATTTCCATGCCATCACTGGGATCACGGCCTCTTTTCCTGTTTTCTCGTTGCCTGTCATTATGGCTTGGCTCGGAGGGGGCTTGGGCTGTGGGCTTCGGTGGGAGTGGGGAGACTTTAGTGTGTGCGAGCAAAGAATTCTCAATAGACGCTCCTATCTTAACATATTCCCCCTAACTCAAAAAGCACAGCCACTCAGATACCACAAACCCATGTCTATCACTAGGGGGCACTATCTTTTCTAAAATTTGAGCACAACACAGCTTGGCAGTAGTGTGGAGGAAAAACAAGTGCAAAGCCAAGTAAAGATGCTCAGAGCATTAAAAAAAAGAAGACAGGATTTGTGAGGAGGAAGGGAAGCTGAAGGAGTTCCAGTCTGCGAGACTAATGAGCAAATGTTTTTATTTTGCGATGGAGTGTTGAGCACACACTGGGAAGAAAAAAAAGCTTCTTACACTTACATGGATCTTGAGTCCAGGGTGTTAGTTGAGTGTGTAAACACATTTTCCTGAGGCTAAACTAAACTTCCATGCAGTTCTGAGCGACTGTGACTTGCCCTCATTCCTTCAGCTGACATACACAGGCAGAGTGCCCATTCCCTACTTGTGTGAATGGGTTCAAATAGTCATTGATGGGGGAAATCCCCAAGTAATTCACTGGCACGTGAACACAGGAGGAGCTGAAGGGAGGCGAACAAGATAACAGTCGCAGATGCACACATTGCACACAAAAAAATAATATTCCCACACACATAATATACTGTATATGAGCAGAAAACAGCTATAAGGGAAGGCAGAGAGAGGGAGAGTGGAAAAAGTGGTGCAGTGTAATGACTATGTAGACACCTGGAGCCGAGCAAGATACACCTGGTTTCATTGGCCTGGGCACGCTTCAGGGGCCTCATTACACAGTGTGTGTGTTGTGTGTGTGTGTGTGTGTGTGTGTGTGTGTGTGTGTGTCCACCACTGGATACATCAATTACACACACAACTCCACTTTCAGGAGCCATACCACAAGGCGATAGATTCCTATCCAGTGGGGCGGTCACCCCCCAAAGCTACTGATGTTGCCAGGGCAATGGGAAAACAAACAGCGGTAGTGGATGTGGTGCTGACCCCTTGCACGAAGGTAAAGTTTGCTCTCCTGCCTTTCTTCTCCTCTCTTTATCTGTCGTTCAGCAGAGCAGTGAGTGGTGCACGACTGTCATTCATGACAAAAGGGGAGGCACGCCGGAGACACGCTGATGTATGGAGTTATGTTAACGCTCGTGTATTCAGCAGTAAACGGGACGATGTGACATTGTGAAATGCACAGACAACGTGAAAAGAGACGGAGCTTTTCCTTTTTTCCGACCTTTCACTCTGAGCACTGGGCGACTGTAGGTTAAGCACTTTTTAAAGACAGTATGCTCACTGTTATCAAGCCTGGCTGGAAATATGCATCCTAACTCATTGTCAGGCCCCTTCTTATGCCGATCCTCCTCCTCCTCCCCACTATCTTTACTAAATCATACCAGCCCCGCAGATATTGTGAAGTCTGCTTCATTATGGCAGCTCAGAGCATAGCGACTCTCGGCTGTGTGTGTGATGGTGTGGGTTTGTGTCTCCTCTGTGGAATACCCCTATAAAAAGAAGTCCATATGTGATCCATAAGCAATCTAAACAGGTCACCTCAGAACACAGTGGCTTCACAAACCACTGGCTCGCCTTTTACTTTCCCTTAAGCACTTGACATCATCTTCAACTTAAAACTAATATTTGTATTCTTTTTTGCCAAGCATCTGCCATTTGTTTTTGTAAGCTGTCTTTTTTTCCCCTTACCGAAATGGAGAAAAGAAAACAGGGAGTTGAAAGAGTCGGTGAAGTTAAATCGCGGCGAAGCCTCATATATCAGCCTCCAAATCTTATGGTTGTTCCCTGAACTCCCCTGCTGAGCCTTGCTGCTCCCCCTGCCCCTGTTCACTTTGATGATTATTTATATTTCACTTTTTAACAGGCTTCATTTTCAATTTCAAGGCACATAACTCTCAAGTTGAATCCAAATGCACATTCTTATAAAGTTCTTAAGATGCCTTATTTAAAGAAAAAAAAAAGGAAACTATAATAAAATCAGGGTATCGAGTCTCCTTCTTTGTTTTACTTCGCTATTTGTGTCTGCAGACAACTCTGCGGCAGGCGGGTGCACAATGTTCTGGATCAGCGTTTCGGCACGGAGCGAAAGAGGGATGCAGGTGCTCCTGTCTCGAGGGGTGTTATTTACAGGCACACAGTGATCTGGCCCTGCTCCCCGCTATGAACCCTGTATGTGGTCGAGGAATGTTGCAGGTGCTGTGTCTGGGTGATCTCTTGAATCGCAACCCCCTCTACGCTTTGCCCTCAGAAACAGAGACAGAGAGAATGACAGAGGGAGATAGATGGAGGAACAGGCCGAGAGGAAGCAGAGGTCTGCCTCCATCTGTGCGAAAACGTGTGACTGCCCCGTCCTGTTAGTTCTTTCTCTAGTTGACCCTGCTGGAAAACGACCAGAGAGGACAGAAGGGGGTCAACTTCCCTCCTCATTTATCACTGGCCTTGACCAGGCAGGCTTTGAAATTTCAGGGATTCTTTCAATGGCACGGCTGAACCACAGTCCGGTGCTGAGACCTGACACATGGTTATAAAAAAAAAAAAGACAAAGACTGTGCACTGCCTTGTCTGCTCCGGGGGGGGGTCAGAGCAGGGGTCACGTGAAATTAGTGGATTTTTGTTATTATTATCCCTGGGAGGAAATTCTTGCTGGCCTCACTGAGAGCAGGGTGGGGTCAGGGGTGTAGGTGAGTCAATAGTGCAGCAGGATCAGAAAATAGCTCTCTGCCAGGAAACTGTTATTTTGATTCTGAAAGGGAAACATATTTGGAAGTACAGGAAGCAGGGATGATACTGCTGCGGACTCGATGGGACTTTTCCAGAGGCAGACTGTTATTTGCAGAGAAACTCCTTCTGCTTCTTCTGCTATATAAGAAAAAATAAATACTAAAGAGACGTTGTGGGGGCACATCTCCCACTTGCGTGTGAGCAGAGAGGTTTTGATCGCAGATTTGAAATGTTAGATTTGAAAAACACCATGTGGCCAGACTGTCGCTTTTGCTGGGTCGGCATTTGGTAGAATTACTCAACCGCAAACCCGCTGAACTCACTGTGTACAGAAGTGCTATTCAAACCTATTTCCACAAGGGACAAATTAGGCAAGAAATGTACTGTTCGACTGCTGAACTGTCACTGACAAAAATAAGAGCACTAAGGTACACAGAGCGAGTGATGACCGAACAAGACTGGAAGAGAAACAGCCGGCGCCCACAGATCAGGGGGAGAATCAAGACATGGCAACCAATGTGGCCAGAGTAAACCGGGAAGATCTGTGATCTTTTGATCATTAAAACATCAACTCCCTCCCTTTCCACAGTAAATTTCCTTTTTGCTTCAGTTGACATCAGTAGGATGTGCATTCACAGGTAAATAAAAAAAAAAAGAAGCTAAAAACAGCTCAACCACAACCAAACCCACGCCTCCCTCTGCTGACCTGTTGATATTCCTGGCAGACGTCGGGCTGGGCCAGCGTGTTGGCAATCTGCTCAAGATGTGGTTTAAGGAGGGGCCGGGAGCAGCCACCCAGCACCGCAGCCAGCACCATGAGGGGGGCCCAGGGATGAGAGGAAGAGTGGGGCGTTGTCACATGATCCAGCAGCAGCTTGAGGAAGGCGGCCGGAAGGACAAAGGTCCCCAACAGTTTAGCAGCAGCCAGGCACTGGATGTAAGCAAAGAGAGAGAGAGAGAGAGGAGGAAAGTGAAGAGAGACATGAGGGAGTATAGGAGGAGAACAACAGGAAGAGTGCTTTTAATTTGCCGCACATCAAACATCCACACAATTCTCCTACGTTGACAGGTGCATCCAAAGTCCCTGAGCTCAGCTGGGTGCAGTGTAAATTTACAACAGTGAGAAACCGACGAAATGCTACTAGAGGTGTTGAACTCAAAGCTCAACAGATGTGTCCTGAGATCATCCAGTCAGGCAATCATTGAAATTTCAGAAAATGATTCTATTAAGAATGACTAAAAAATAAATATAGTATGATGCATAACAGCTAATCTGATGAGTAGGATTTATTCATTCCCAGAGCAGATTGATACCTGGATTTGAATATTAAACGAGGCATTTCTTTCTGTGCACCTTGCAAACCGAATTTACTTTTCCTAGTATTTAAAACTGGAAGTCACACACTCCACCGCGCTCTTCTCAAACCCACATTGCTGACGACGTCCCTCTCGGTGTCAGTGCAGGCCCGATAGAGAGTGGCCAGGAGAGGCTGCAGATGCTGCGTGTTGTGGTCCTCGGCGTGGAGCAGCAGCACAGAAAGCAGCTGAGACGTCCGGACCCGCGTGGGCACCAGCCAGTCGGTGACATCGTGGGTGATGGCTGGCACCAGTCTGCCCAGATTCCTGATCACCAACTCTCTGCAGCCCAGCCCCGGACGCTCCACTGGAGGAGAAACAATTAAGAACATTCAACTTTGCATTCTCTTCTACAACAGTTTGTCATATTTGGAACATGTATTAGTTATATATTTAGCTCTCTCTCAGCCGCTTCATCTACTTCTCCTTCAGTTAGTGAATTACTTTGCTTTCCAGAATGACTGTGAACAATCTCCAAGAGATGGTCAAGTTGTCGGGTTTCATTAGCTCAAAACGCAACATATGTTCTGTCTGAATTTCCTTGTCTATGTATGGTGTTGTAACTTGTAGAAGATTGTAAACCAACACTTGCAAGTAGTTCCTAAATCAAGGGGTGTAACAAAGGGTGACCAGGCTTTTGCCATCAGGACCCCAAGGCTCTGGAATTCCTCGCTTGTGGAGATTAGATTTTTAATGTTTTTATAGAGATGCGTTTTTTCCTTTCCTCAAGTACTGTAGAAGTTTTATTGTTATTACTATTATAAATATCACTGATTCACAGGTTTTTAAATGTCTGACTGAACTCCAGCTCGTCACATTTCTACACAATGTTTTACAATTAAGATTTACCCATGAGGGACTTGTCAGAGCAAGTGTAACGCATTCTCAACCTACATTTCAAATCCTGCATCGCGCTCTCCCTCCCCTCATTCTTCTCCTTAAAGGCACACTAATGAGAGAGGAAGAAGGGACTAAAGGAAGACAGAGATAAATCAGAGAAACACACCAGGACAAGACAAAACAAGCTCCTTTCTGGTCGTCTCTCCCTGTATAACAGTGACCTCTTCACACTGGGAGGCCCGGCAGATTTATGATGGCACGAACGAGAAAGAAAAAGAGGGAGATAGAGAGGGCCTTCCTTCCCTTCCCTTTTCTTTCCTTTCCTGTCCCCAGGCACAGCGCATATTCATTCCCATTGTCACACGTAGCTGTGGGACATGTATATGAGCTTTAACCAAAATGCAGGGCCCAAGAACTCTGCCCCTGACACACACACACACATTAACACACTTATCCAGGCTCCACAGGTAAGCCGTGGTGACCACGTTCAGGTTCACACTCATTCCCAGCCCCAGGGCAGACACTTATCTTTCCAAGCCAGTGCCTGCCCTGAAAACTACGCTGTCACTCAAAGCTTCGTTTTTTTTTTACTATATCGTTTATTACTACATGAGACATGATTTAATGCAGCAACGTGGAGGGGATTTCATTTACATTTGCATTGAAGTGGTGTGAAGGTTATTTATTATGCTGGAGGACAGACCAGTGAAGCTGATGCACCTGGAAGCTTATCTGTGTTTTAACACTGGAATTCAAGACACCATTCCAAACTTAGATTTCACCTAAATTAATCCCTCTACTCAAAGAGCCAAAAAGATCATTTTACAGGATGTAAGAAACTCTGAACTTATGGTCTGAGCTTAAGCAGGATATCAAGGATATTGCTGCTCAGATTATTTCACCAGGTAAACACCGGCTCTGTCTAGACAATCCAGTGTTTGCATCATACAGGCTTAGCATGAAGTTTTTTCCTCACTGCTGTTTTGAAAAGTGGCAGGCTTTATGAAGCGGTTACCGGTCTCGCAGTATACCGTGGTAAAAATCCCAATGGTTAGTTGTACCGTTTCAGTTTAAATTACCATGGTGATTGGGTTGATACTGTCCAACATCAACCTGAGTTAGCAACTCCCCAAGACCCAGGCACAGCAAACAACATGCATTTCAAACTTGCCCTTGACACAAGTGGGATGAGACCTGCGCACATTTCATAAAAATAAATTATACTAGACTACAGTATGATACATATATACAGTAGACATCCACCATTTTTTCAAGGCCAAACAGTCTCCTTAAATTCAATCAAACTGCACACACTCAGATATCACTCCTCTAAATATGCCTATGCTTATTACCAAAATTTAATGAGTTCTTCCCCGACGCATACCAGACCCTTCGCCCAAGTTCTGTGATAATCAGTCTGGTAGTTTTTTTGTGATGCGGCTAATTAACAGACAAAAAAAACTGACAAACGCATATGAAAACAAAACCTCCTTGGCAGACTTTAACGCACACGGCTGATATCCAGTAAAGAAACATGAAGATAACCTTTAAGGGTCTTGAGTTTAGATAGGAACAAAAACAAACAGAACAGCTGTCTGATCCCCTGTCTCTCCACACACATGGAATAGAGTTTAATCGCACTAATGCCAACAACTCACACAGTATATTTATAAGACTCTCTCGGCAACTGACCCAGTTTACAGTGAGATAGCCAGATCAAATGACTGAGGATGAGCCAAGAGACAGATAGTAAATAAATCTTACCCTTGAGGCAAATATCTGTAGGTCACCAAAAATAACAACTTTTAGAACCATAAATAAATGAATATGTAAATCTGAAATCCATTCGCAGGGGAACTGTTAATGGTTAAAGTTATTCATGATTCATTCAATTAAGTTTGGACTATCAATCTCTCTCCCACATTGCCTATCTGAATTAAAAATGACAGAGTGGCAGAGAAGCTGCTGCTTTGCCAGCTGTGACTGACCTCCTGGTGGGTAGAAGGGAGGTGGGGTGAGGAGGAAATCCATCTTATCCTTAATGTCCTCCTCATTCTCCTTCTCCCACTGTGCTCCTACCTGTCTCCATAAATCAGCTGCTAGAAGTCTGCAACAAGGGAGTGCAAACACATGTTAGAGACATTTTATAGATATTTAGATCATCAAACTCCCCCTGACCTGAAGAATAGCACGTGAGCAGTGGCATGTTATATTATGCAGTAAGGGGAAGTATGTCTGCAGTATAATACCTTATTTCTGGGATCTCATCGTTGATGTTGCTCAGCAGGAGTGGGATGAGTTTGTGGAAATAAGAGTATCTGTCTCTCATGTGAAGTAGCCAATTCCCAACAACTACAGTCACAGCTTTCCTCACCTGTGCCACAGGAGGTAAAGTATTAGTTCAGGGTGAAAAGCGTAAGAAGCTGAACTTGTAATGACACAGAGTGGGAGTTGTAGATTATTTGTAGAAATGGAACCTGTGGCGAGTCGTCGAACAGTCTCTGCGCCAGGTGAGAGAGGACGTCATCCACGTTTTTCCCAGTGCCGTGCTGAATGACGGCCCCGGTGGTTTCTATGACAGACACTCGTACTCTGGAGTGCTGATGAGAAATCGTCTGCATCAGAGGCTTGACCAGGTTCTCAGCTTGCATATGAAAGTGCTCTAAGGAGAAAGAGGTGAAATTCAAACCAGTTACCATAGCACTTTTTAAAAATATTTATACAGTATCAATAATGAGACTGGATATCTACTGTGATCTTGGTTTGATTAGCATTAGTATGTTGCTCAGGTTTTATGATTTCAAGTGCTGAACCACTGATTACTCTGAGTTTTTGACACAATGTGAACCAAATAAACAATTTATCCAAAGTTGCACAAGTAAGTGAAATGATCTGACTGTCAAATAGTGAAATGCTGTCATTAGAATTATTACAGTTAACACAAGCCCCCCCCCCCACAAAAAAAACACTGAAACAAATGACAAATTAACTTTTTTTTTAAACCATTAACATAACTATTGATATCTAGTTCTACATTAGGAGGTTATTTGAAGCATGTGGATTGTAATGATGACTACAAATCAATTATTCGTTCCAGCCACTCGTCGTCTGCGTGTCTGGAAACCATGGCGACCGACACATATCAACAACACGAACCTGGAACACGCGTCGCAAACTCCACTGCGCATCTGCAGCTTTCTCTTTTGACATCCGGGAAGGGGTCGACGATGGCTCTCTGCAGTATGTTGATCATTTCGGTCAGATACGGCGCCAGGTGCTTCCCGCACAACTCCACCGTCAGAGACAGCAGCTGCAATGCCGACAACCGAAGCTCCTCCGCGGGCTCCAGGATCTCTTTCTCCCCAAACCGCTGAGCCAGGCAGGGCATGAGATAAGGCAGCGACTCTTCCGGCCTGGGGACGCAGCGGATGAACTCGGTGATCGTCGCTATCGCTGTGTCTCTGCACCTTTCGGTCGGATCTGACAGGCACTTGAGGAGAGGCTTGAGCAGGGCAGAGAAAAGCTCCTGTAAGACGCCGCCGGAAAGTCCTCCGTCGACGGTCTGCCTCTTGATTTGGTCCAGGGCCCTCCTGCGGGTCGACATGTTGTCTTCGTTCAAACAGTTCAAATGTCGAGCGAGTCCTCTCAAAACGTCAGCGGCAGCATGTTCGTCTCCGACCGCCATCGCTGCCATCTTGACTGTTGTTATGGGAACCAGCATCTGCACGACAAACAAACGACTGCTTTACGACAGCTTCCGGTTCAAAATCTCAAACTTTATTGGTATCCATAAACACAGTCTTTACTCACGTCTGTATGTCTACATCTAAAATGCTACAGTCAAGTGTCACACAGTTACACATCTGAAAAAAGGGGCAGTACAGGAAGCTTTTGTAAAAACGAAATGTTGTTGAGGACTAGAAAGTTATTGAAGTTTAAAGATTTGCCCCCCAAAAAATTGAAATAAATAAAAACACTGTCCCACTTCACTTGAAGTCACGCTATCTCCAACTTTTCTTTTCTTTTAGAATTAATGCTTTCTTTAAAAGCCAGGTATAATAGCAGTTTATTTGATAATTCCATATTATTAAATAGCTAAAGGAATTCATGAACATGAATGTAATTTTGATTTAATGACTTAAATCATGATTAAACAATTTTAACCTGCACACTGGCAGATATAAAATGAATAAATGCTACCATAAAGTGTCCCAAAGTTACACTTCTGTGAAAGAGGTAGGTAGATGAAGTTTATGTAAAAAAGTTATTTATTTTGTTGTTTAGGAAAAATAATAAAAACCTGTTCAACTTTACCTGAAGTGGATGTTTCGTATAAAGATTTTATAACCTGCAAACTGGCAGGTATAATATGAATAAATGCTGAAATGAATCTGTAAAAAAGCTTCGTCCCACTTCTTTTTAGGGAGGATGTTTCCTTTAACAATTTTTTTTACCTGAGGTTAGGCAAAGTTTATGCAAAAAACTATTTTTCAAATATATTTGTTTAGTATGATGTTACTGCAGGCAGCTTGTTCGATTAGATTAGATAGAACTTTATTTATCCACACATTGCGGAAATCCACTTGTTACAGCAGCAGGCAGGTCAGAATGAGGCAGACAAGGGAGTAAAGAAATATAAGAGGACAATAGAATCAAAATAAAGATGACAGACCAAAGAAGTTAAAATATATAGAATAAAATAAAAATAAATGCAGAGTATGAACATCCTGTCCACACATGACGAATAGTACGTGACAATAAGCTGCGTTCCAATTCTTTTAAGGGAGGATGTTTCCTTTAACGATTTTTTTACCTGAGTTTATGCACAAAAAATATTTCAAATATTTTTGGGGGTATGATTTCACTGCAGGTAGCTTGTTGTTGTGGTCCACAGAGAGAGATCTGCATGAATGGTTACTGTGCCTGAGGTCACGCCACTTCTTTTTAGGGCGGATGTTTCCTTTAACGCCTTCTACCTGTAAACGTGCCTTGCGCGTGCTCGCTGCCTCCTCGAGACAGCGCCGCTGCGGTGGAGATGACAGATTGACGTCATCGGGACTGACGCAGAGCCGTGGCAGCAGCAGCAGCAGCAGCAGCAGCATCCTCCACTAACACACCGTGTCCCTGTCCTGTCTCCCACCGACGCCGAGGTGTTTTCTCACCGAGCATCCTCCGCAAAAAATAACGGTAGGGAGAGCACCGTCTCCACCGCCCTGCTATTATGAACTCTACAATATATATATATATATATATACATATATTTATTTAAACGTGGCTGTGACGCCGCGGCAGTCGCAGTGGATTCCACTTCGTTGTTTGTTTGGTTGTCATTGTGAGGTTAGCAAGGCTAGCTGGGTTAGCCGTGTGTTGACTGCAGCTGAACAGGTGCCCCGTGTCATCACTAGCTTCACAGGAGCTAAACATGCTAACTGTGGGCACTGCTCTGCTGTTAGAGGTGAATGAACTGCACTCAGCAGAGGCCATGTCCCGATGTGATGTCTGAGTGTGATTTATTATGCAATATTAACCGTAGCATCGCGATTTCCCATTGAGGAAGTGATTCAGGTTTAGTAGTGAACAGCTAGCTCCATCCTGCTCAGCTTCCTGGCTTGATACGTGATAGACTGTGTCCTCATTGTCTGAGATAACGAAGCTGATGTGAGCTGTCATGCACTGTGACATGTCTGCTTCACTTCCACATGTAGAGGTGTTTATGTTACCAAATCACTGCATATTCCCTGGAAAGTTCAGGGATGCAATTTCAAGATGTCAACCAAACAAGAGTGCGTGGTTAGAATTTACAGCCTCTAACTTGTCACACGTAATCTCATTTTGTGATCTGCATCGTTATATAGTGTTTTGCTTTGGGGGGAGAACGATTCGAGAAAATGCTTATAGATAAAGTCATTGCAAAATCGAAACTGGACAAATCAAGGTGCATCTTCATTTTAGAGCCAAAGAAATCACAGCACCGCTTACTGAATAGCAGCATGAACCACAGAGGTGTAATACACTCAGGGGAGCTACCTTGACATTTACTATGGTAGTGAGATCACAGTCAAATTTACAATGCCTATATTGTCATATTGACCAAACCTACAACTGATACACTAAATTAATGATTGTTTTTTTTTAAGTTATCAGTCTTCTTCACCGAAAAAAACCCAGGTTACATATACCTGTAACAATCTTGCCATCTTACGACAGTTCATGCCATGAGGTCCTTCACAGGAAACATAGGCGAAATGGTGTAAAATGTCCAGTTACCTCCTTCCGACGTACCATTGCTCTTCTTTTCTCTCCCCTTTTCCCTGCTTACCATACAACATGCACTCCAGCATTTTGCCCCTCTCAACTATTTTGTGTTGTAATCCCCTGCTGCCCTGTTCTGCCCTCGTCTCTGTTCTGCTTTCCCTCCCCTCCTCTCATGGTCCACCCTGTTTTCTCCCACTGCCACAGAGATAAAAGATAAGATGGCCACCTCCTCCTCCACTCTGGAAGACGACGAGAGTTTGAAGGGCTGTGAAATTTTTGTGCAGAAGCACAACATCCAGCAGATCCTCAAAGAGTGCATAGTGAACCTCTGCATCGCTAAGCCTGAGCGTCCTATGAAGTTCCTGAGGGAGCATTTTGAAAAGCTGGAGAAGGTTGGTTTAAAAAAAGTTCTGTGTTTGTGTGACTTAGTTCTATTATTTTTAGTCTCTACGTGCACCTTATATTTTGATGTGGTGAGCTTGAAGTTGTCTGTTGCAATAACCTGAGTATGAGATGTGACATAAATGTATAGCAGTGTGTCCCAAGTAGTGATTTATTTGTTCTTCTGATTAACATTTCTCATCATGTATCACAGTCTGTGATACACATGGTTATTAGAAGCTCATTTATGATGTGAAATGTTGTTTTAATATTGTGAAAACTTGTGTAAAATTTAAATCTCATCGCAGATGTTACCATAAACTACACAATAGCGCAGTTTTATGCATTAGAGCTATAATTTCAATTCCCTCAATGGAATCTTGTTAAATTTATAAGGTGCTTTTTTAGCTGAATAACTTGGAATCTACTAGGTGACACACCGTAATGTACATTTAAATCAATTTATTAGGAACATCTAGCTAATACAGTCCAGTGCAACAGCCCTGCAAGAAATCCTACATTTAAATCTGTTTTCATGAGATTGTGATTTAATTTTATGGTCATTTTTAAGGCTGCTGTTGCATAACTTCAGATTCAGATTTCAGATTCCCTTTAAATGGTCATTTTTATGTAGGTACATAAAAATGAAATACTTGGACAGGTGTTTCTATTGTACTGTTATATGGGGTCATCGATTGTTATATTCATAACAGAGCATTGCTTGGATACTGCAAAACAGTTCAACAGTATAACAAATTACAGCCTTCAAAAAAATTAAATCGTTAAATCAACATTTTCTAAAACAATTCCAATGAAAACTAAATGTCATGATCATCATGGAGGGACTGTTGTATTAGACTGTGAGAGTTTAGTGTACATAATAAACTCCCTAGTGATTGTACAAATATTATACAGGTATTATTGTGCCTAAAATCCAAGTTAACCTTAAAACAGGGTGTCTCAGGATTTAGCCTAAAAGGATGTTCCCGGTGTTTGGCTTTGATCAAGCAGAGATACAGATGGGTTTGCTCATGAGTGGATCACAAGATTTTGAGCTGAACAATGGGCTCTACTCTAACACTACTGTCACAAATAGATCATAAAGGTGTATGAGGTAGAGCCATAGGCTGTTGATGTACTAAGGAGAATTTCGGCCTAAAAAAGTCTCCTACAAGAGAAGCTATTGTGAGTAGACATGAGATATAGGAGGACTCAAGTTCACGATCCCCATGCCTTGAGGAGGGTCTCAATCCAGTGGTGTGTGTGTACGTGTGGTAGCATGTGAGAGTCATCTGATTTGATCAGCTTTTAAAATGAAAAGTGATATTTTCCACATGATATCTACTAGCGCAGTGCCCATACTAAACATGCCTGTTTGGACTGGGCTGTTTGCGTGGCCTGTGGTAACACTGGTTTCAGCTTTGTTTCTGTAACTGCAAAAGATCTGTTTCACCAGTTTTTTCAAAGTTCAGTGACCTATATTTGTCCAAGTATCAAGTCACATCCTCATTTTCAACTATGGTCTGCATTGCAAGATATATGCTTAGGTTTTTAGGACAGAATGCACAAGAAGTTTTAAGTGGAGCTGCTGTTAGTAGCGACTGTAAGGCTGCATAGTCAGTGAACCAACATGAATACTAATGACTGTGATCGAACACAGAAGAAGCCGTACAGTAGCAAGCTGCAAGTAATTCATGCTGTAAAACGACATACACCGCTCACCTTCCCCATGTGTATCCCATCTCAACAACATTTAAGATGGAAACATTGTCTTAACTGTTACATGAATGTGCTTGTGGCACAGTGATCAGATGTGTGAATATCGTTATTAAGAATGGGAAATGACTAAACAGGGAGTTTACACCCTCTGCTCTGGAATAAAAAAAGCACTTTAATGTTAAATGAAAAGTTGCCTACATTAATGTAACTGCTTTTGGGTCAATTCTTAATGTGAATATCACTCTTTGAATAACCAGGGTGTTCCTCGCCTCTCTCCTAATTTCAACTGTGATTAGCCCTATAGCTCCCCCTGCGACCCACAAAGAATAAGCGGTGTAGCTAATGGATGGATGTATGGACAGATGGACAGACTCTTTTAATAATGCACCGCGTTAGGAGGTTCATTGTACAATTTTACAGCATTAGTTCTCTGAGAATCTAGCTGTGTATGTAGCTGTGGTGCGACCCATTTCCACCTGTACATCTGTCATGATCGCAAAGCTAACTGCTACACATAATATTTCTGTTTACATGACTGCCAAGGTTATTTTGATCAAATACAGAGGAAATGGGATCTGGGGTTTTGCCTTAATATGCACCAATATCAAGAGGACACATATCGAGGACACCTCCTATGCTCATAATGTTTTCATTATATAAACATGAACTATTTGAGTAATTGTTTTGACGGCGTACACTTACTTTGGTGCAATGGTTTTACTGAATTCAGCCTTCAACTGTCCACACTTGCAAAAAAGCCACTGATTCACACCATCTTGCAATCACACACGCACAAAATAACACGATGATAAAATGTTATTATTGCGACTGGTGCCTCTGTCTGCATGTATGTATTTTAAGGTAGCGAGCAACTAATGTATTCCTGGTGGAGTTGGGATTGAACAGTAATGCTGCTGCATTGTGGTCAGTAAAATCAAATGTATACAAGTGGTTGGAATAAAAAAACTCAAGCCCTTGCAGGCTCTCGGTTGCCCAATACTATTCTCTTCAAGCTGTCCAGTCTTTGCTTGTGTTGTGAGGTCAGTCATTTGTAGAACTGTCTGCTGCTTTTGTGGTGTCCCAGTTATTTAAGGAGCTTACTGTGCTCCTTTCCACCCGCACAGGGACAACATTTGTTTCGACAAGCCATGCCCATTTAATCTGGATTTGGGACCGCAGATCTTATTTTCTCAATTTTGTATTGGTGACATGATCCACACCTAAAACCGATAAAACATTGAAAATCTTCAGAATTGGCTACTGAGTTTACCTGTAGTCTGCCTTTCACACATAAACAACACAGCGGGAGGTTTTCCGCGTTCACAACAGCAACCAATCCTCTGTATTATTCAGGTGAGAGGTGGAGCGGCCGGGTGCAGCAGACAGGCAGGAAGTGATGTATTAACTCAGATGATGATGTTTACAGCACCATGACTCTGACATCAGCCATTTTCACCACAAACTCTCTTGACACGTTCGTCGATGTCTTCTACGTGTATGACGGCGCTTTTTCACCGGGAGATATTTGCTTTTGCGTGTTTGAAGGGTCATCAACCCCCCCCCCCACTCGCAGTGAATCCAGTGGGGGATCCCCTGCTGTGTCCACACATCAACATCACATCTCTTCTCCTGGATTCCTACAGACATTATACTTGGAGGCCAGGCGGATAAAGTCCACAGAAAGTCCAGAGCGTCTCTCTCGGACATTTGCGTTCACACATGCAGAGTTCAGTGCATGTCTGAAAGCAGCTCACATGTCCACAAATCTTATGCTTCAGAAAAAGGCTATAGTAGACGAAGGCACATTTTAAATACAGACCAACATCCTGAATTTTAAGAGTTGGAATTAAATCAAGGGGTCAGATCTTGTCTCTGACTCTCTGAGTCATTCAGAGAAGGCATCTTTTGCTCACAACACAAAAACAGAGGATAGAAAATAATACGCCTCCTCTGTCATCACATTTTCTCCTGTACCTCACCCTCATGTTTGTTTATGTCTCTCACAGTCACCTTTCGTCAACACTGGTCGCCCACTAGAGGCGGTAACCTAGGCAACAGTAGAGGATTGTTAGACTGTAGTCTATTCTGTGTTCAATGAGCTCTTTTATTCACAAAGTTTATTCTTTCTGTCCTCGAATATATTCAGGTTTTTCTGTGTGCCTGTTTGCTCACCAGGGTATTCTTTCTCCCCTTTTTGCCAGATCTAACCTCATTTCATATCTGCATAAGATCCATTTCATGCAGCTCTCACATATTTATCTCTAAAATCTCTGTCTGGCTCTGTTACTCCACCATCTGATTTAAAAGTTCTTTGATGTTTATGGTTTTTTTTCCTTGACATACATACATTTTCTTGCACATCACAAGCACACTTGAGATCACACTCAATCATCAGTCTGACTAGTTTGTTTTTGACTTTTGTTTCGATATAATAGTATGTCTCTCGTCCCCAGTTGACGTTGTGAATCACCAAATAACAGGCGTCTCGCTCCCTTTCATCCTGCCTATTTATGCATGGTAATGATGCCTTTGATTTGTACAGATCAGTAGCTTCACATGGGTGTTCTCATCTTCTCACAGCTCAGTGTGTAATTGCTGAGAAGTGAACCTTCATTTCTGGCACACTACAGTGTCAAAAGGCAACATATTTGTTAGCAATTTAGCATAGTGTTCTAACAGGACTGTCTTTTAACAGATGTTTACTATTTGTTAATATGTTTGTTACTCTTATTTACTTTACATTTGAAGCATAAATAGCGCTAGTCAGTTTCCAGTGGAATAGATGGTTAGTTTCTGTGTCTCAGTTGTCAATCATTTCACTTAATTTTTCTAATATCTCACAGGGAAGTAAAACCAAACTTACCAGAATGAACACAAAATGAGCACATGGACATACATTTGTGTGATAAGAACAACCTAAAACTGCAGATTTGAGTATTTTTACTTTTAGTTTGTGCTGCTCCAACCCAGAAATGGTGACTAGATCTCATCAGTCTACATTATTACAGATTTGTTTAAACAGCTAAAATTGACCCGCCTGAATGTGTGAGTGTGGATGTGCTACTGAGTTTATCAAGGGGTCGGCTGCCACCGCAGATGTTTTATGGAATTGCATCTTCTGTTTGGCCACCATTATGAAAATTTGACTTGAACTTGACTTTGAAAGTTGTGACCTGGTCTCCTGATTCCTTTTGTAGCACCAGCTTTCAGCAGAATATATCAAGCACCCCCCCCCCCCCCTGCTCTTTGTATGTATATGTCTGTTTGTGGCTGTGAGTTGCTCTGTGGTATTATGACTAGCAGAATGCTCCCTGTGTTCCCTACACTCACAGGGCCAGTCACAAGTTTGTGTCTCATGCTTCACTCCTGCTTCTATGTTCTAGCTTTTGTCCCTCATCTGTTCATTCATGTCTTTTTTCTCAGTGGTCATATCCATCCAAATTTTGTCTTATTCCCTTTTGTTTTTCTTTCTTCTGTTATTCTCACCAGTATCCTGTTTTACATACTTGAGCTTTCTCCTAATATGATTCCTTTCTTCTTTACCATAATTTTATACATATGACTGTTCCACTTAAACTTGCTTGATCTCTCTATGTCTCTATACTGAAACTGAAACAAAACACATTCCGATTTGAACATCTACTCGCTGGCTTCTGTTTACCTTAGAATACATTTGAATTAGATTTAATGCTGTAAAGCTATATATTATTAGCTAAAACCTATATATTTTTAAGTCTCATGTATATATATATATATATATATATCTGTCCACATCTAATGATTGTGTATAGCTCAACACAAAATCTTAAAGCATGCAAATGTAAACTAGGGTCCCATCATGTTGCATCATGGGAGAGTTCCTCACTCTGTCTCTCTATCCATCAATCAGCCGCTCTCTCCCCCTCCCCTGTAAGATGAGAAGCCTTTCTGTGCTGCCATCCATTCAGCTGTCACCACGACCTATCATAACAAATCTGCCAGTCCCTTCAAAGGCTTCTGATTGACAATTTGTCGGGGGGGGTTGTTTGTTGAGTCTGCTGAGAGCATTTAGAAGAGAATTTGGTGTAGCTTTGATTATCTCCCCGTCTTCTGCTTTTCCTTTTCTTTCTTTTACTTTCCCCCTGTCTCCCTCTCGTTCAGCTCTGAGACCATCAACCTACACACGTGTGTGCCAGCAGTGTGTGTATGGTGTATTTTAAACCTAGAAAACTGAACTATATCCAGCTTCTGTGTGTTCACTCATCACCACCGTGCTGGGGGCAAGGTACTCAGCCTGGGGGTGCATGCAGTGACCCAGGCCTAAACCTCCTCTTCCCTGGCCCCCACTCTGGGTCCCACCAGGTAAATTGGACCCCCAGCTCCTGTCTACACGGTGGTCCTTCTTTGTCCTCTCTCATCTGCCCGTTATATCCCTCCACCTTCCTCTACTAAGCTATGTTTCTTTTCTGAGAGCAGAAAGATGCGAACAAAAAAAACACAGCATGGTTGTCTGGTTTGTTATGGGTACTTCACCTTATCTTCAATTGTGTAAGTAAATCTGGGACTATGATATTTCTTCATGTCTGGCACACTTGACATTGGTCTTGAATTGCATTCATTATGGTCTGAAA